>OX461808.1:144611530-145811530 GCA_949802685.1 Dicyrtomina minuta | reverse complement strand
TGTGTTCCCTATTTTATTCGCTCGTAGCGTCACTATTTTATCCCTCGTAGGGTCACAAAAAGGGTCAGCGTTTGATCACCTAAATTCTCGCTCGTAGCGATTAATACACTTTTCCTCGTAGGATTTCCTGGTCCACGTGGGCACCTATGATTTTGCACGTAGCAACAAATATATTTTCCTCGTAGGATTTCCTGGTCCACGTGGGCCCCTAGGATTTGCTCGTAGCAACAATTCTGCCGTAGCACGGTCGAGTGAGGAGTACCTTCTGTCTTCGCCGGAGTCCAAGTAGAAACTGGTTATGGTCATGGTCCGTGAGGATAGAAGATCCTCGCGTACCATGCTATAATCCCTAAACTCATCTCCACACTGTGTGGAATATTATTTTCCCTTTTTGACCATCTACTTAATTAGTGGGATAACTTTGCCTGAAGGGCTTTTGGGGAATATATCCGTCCGTCTTAGTTTCCAACATACAATTCACATTTTACATCATAAAATATCATATTTTATATTCTATATAATATATGTATTTTTATGATCATCATTTTTCTTCTCTCATATTTTATTAGTTACTTTAAATTCAGAAGTTTTGTAATTATTACGTAATACTGCTAAGTAGCTATGTGTATTAGTATACTGCTGACCACTCTGGGTATTGTTTAAACGGTGTAAATCACCCAAAATGTTGTCACTTTATCTTTAACTGCCGCCATATTATTACCGTAACAACTGCAGTATTATGATTAGCTGAAAATGTAAAATCTGATTTCGATTTAGATACCACAGCGTACGTGTGCATATAGTAGAACTGATATATATTATGCATTTTCCTTAGAATTTTAATAAACTTAAATTTCAAAACCCTAAAAATTTTATGTTGTTCGATAAGTTGAGAAATTTCTGGTTCATTTTAGAAGGTAAATAAGGGCACCATAACAGCAATTAAAATTTTCATTTTTTAAAATATTTTAAAGGCTATGTATTGAAAACAGTCACAAGAATTCCAATTTCAATTTTAACTCAGCCTATTTAGAAAATACGTTAATTACATGAGTATTCATATGTTTCATGTAAATTTCCATGTGTAACGATATGTATACTACGCTGTCTATTGGTCGCCTGTCTTGTAGCCAAAATGTACGTCTGCAAGGTGTGGCGGTGTGGCCCTGGTCCCTGCTGACTAATGCCCGTTGGTCTGAAGATGCAGATTAGCTACCGGCTAGATCTCCCGGAATGAAACTGAACGGATGCCTGACAGTGTTAAATGATTTGAACTACGACTCGGGTTATTGCTTTACTACACTGTAGTAATAATTACTATAATATTTATTTCAACAATAAGAGAATTTCTAAATTGAAACTTGGAAATGGAAAATAGAAACTGAGATTTCGTATGAGAGCTGAATGTGTCTCGTCGGGCCTTTCCACACTAACTGTTGGTCGCCTTGGTTCGTATGCCGATGACTGACTGCACTGAATGTGTAAACTAGCAATGGCTACGGTCACGGCGGCTGAGATTTGGATGCTTTGCAGGTTTGATGCCTTGAACTACAGGATCTACCGGGAGATAAATATGGCACAGGAATGAATGTGGCAATGAGAATGACTGAGAACACTGGATTGTTGGTACTAGCACTTGCTAGTATTAATAATATATATTTATTAATTTGAAACTGGATTTTGGAATTGGAAATTGGAAACTGAGAATTTGGGAATGTGGACTGAAAGTCAGTCCTGTCCAACAGCCTACACCCAACTAACTAAGTTGTCATGTCAAAACAGTAGCTTTAAAACTGTGGTTCCGCATCTTGCAAATGCCCGCGGAGAGGCTATCAAGAATTTGTTATGGCAGACTGTACTCATTTATTAAATTAGGCTTAAACCGTGTAGAATATAATTGGGCTTTACAGATTAAGATTATCTTGGACCAGGCAGGCTATTCTTTTGTTTGGGACTCCCAATGTCCAGCAGTGTTGGCAGCAAACATGGAAGGTATTTGCAGGAGTATAGAAAATCAAAGTGTACAGGAGGATATAGCCCGAATATATAACTCATCTTACCTCCCTGAATACAGACATATTAAGACGTCAAATACTATCAGCCAGTATCTTCTATTGTCGCTGCCAATACATTATACCCGAATATTTGCGCAGCTCAGGCTAGGTAGTAATTATCTATCATACATTAATTTTTCTTTGAAGTTTAATGATCGGGAAATGTGTACAATTTGTGGGGATGAAAATGTGAATAGTGTTTACCATTTTATTACTAAGTGTCAAAAATTTAAAAATGTGAGAGACAAGTATTTAGCCAAGTATAAAATTTATAAACTGAATGAGTTTGAACTTAACGTGTTGTTTAAGTTTGCAGACAAATCTATAATTGAAAACATGTTTAACTTTGTAAAATCGTGTCTTATTATGTAAGTATGTAAAATTGTGTTTACTGTGTAACATACTATTACCGCTTGTGTTATGGGTAATGCCCGTGGAACACGTAATAAAGAAGAAGAATTGAATTGAGTTTTCATACCCTACCCGTAATATCGCTTTTGGACGACCCCTAATATAATTACTACGAAAGTTTTTATGAATGGTGCAAGCAGTGTGCAATATTACTGAAATACTATACATAAATCTGAAAAACTAAAAATCTTGAAATAGGTTGGATTACAAATCCCTGATTTTAGGTGACTGACATGTAGGGGTAATACATTAATAAAGAACTAAGAAACATTCCAAAAGTGCCAATACTTATATGCATTAGCTGCATTATAATTCACGCGTCAAGCAGTTTAACACTAATGAAAATTATACAATGAGTGATAAACACAACTTTGGAAAAACACACAACGTAAACAAATATTCATACATGAAAAACCAATATACTGAAAGTCTGACGTAAATCTAAATATTTATATATTGGACTTTCTGAACCAAGGACCATTATCCTTGTATAACCAAATGTAAATAACCAGTGTTGTATGGGCTGCGGCCAAATCGACCTAATGAATAAATTATTATTAATTATTAAATTGGACTTTCTTTTCTTCCCTAATAAACTTTTAACTGACGCTACTTATATAAATATTTATATTTACATAATAAAACAAGGAAAAAAATGACGGGATAACGAGACACGTGTTAAAATTATAGACACCGCAGGAAATTAAATTCTCTCTTCGTAAAGCATCACTTCCTCTCCGCAAATCCGAGCCAACTGGGTCCATAACAACAAAAATAACGTGTATATGTCTATATATCTATATAGATATAATTATAACATACAATAGAGTGTAAAGTATAAAGCAATATACCGTGGGTGAAGGTGAAGGATCAAACCCGTTTGTTACGGCACGCGCCGTAATAGAAAAAAGGTGTTCGTTGTTCGTGTTCAAAATATATTTTTGGCTTCGGCCAAAAATATACAAAATTCAATGAGAAAGCGATTTATTCATAAATAAGTAAAATTAACAAGAATAGTCGTATATTTCATTATTTTCACATAATTTCACAGATTTGTAGGGTTCTCAAATTCATGACCGTCGGGTCAGAATTCTAATTCGCTTCTAAAGTATTGTTCTGTTCAGTCCACTACACCAGTGGATTTTCAGTTACTTCAGCTTTCGTTCAATTTTTGTATCAATTTATTAGTAAAATTCATCATTTTTCAGTAACAATTCTGATCGTAAATAAACAACCAGAATTGGTAAAATCCATAGCATCAGACATCCCTAAAGTTTCCAACATACTCCCCACGGATGTCCTGATGATATGACGTCTAGTCTTGCCTTGCAATATTTTGTAGCATTCATAGGATCGGGTCAAAGTTCGGTTAAATTCGGATGCAAGTTCGTTCATTGAAATTCCAGGATCGTGTACCATTCGGATAAAAGTCCAAGTGCATATAGGATTAGCCATCATGCGAGTTCGTATTAAGCACCCAAGCAAGGAATTACTCATCCATTTGTTCCAAAATTCGGAAAAGTTCCATATTACCCCAATACTCTTACTGTTCTCATAATCAAAATTTCTACAATCAGAGAAAACATAAAAAGGATTAAGACACAGTTTTAATTGTTCGTTGATGTTCGTAATGACATCACAGTTTGACGACAGGTCAAAGGTCACTCTTTGCTTCTCCTCATCATCAATTTCAGAAAATCCATTGTTCGTCATTTGAACAGCAAGATTTGGAGACTTCTCAGAATCATCTTCATTGCTTGTCTGTTCGTCAGTTCTGTTGGTTGTAGACCCCGTCGTTGTAAGCGACATCTGGTGGTCTAAAATATTTACATTTTGTTCTTTTAAAATTTCTGCACTAGACACTTGTGCTAAACTAGCTTGTTCTTGGTCAGTGCTTCGATTTGACCATCGTTGATTGCCTTCAGCTAGCAGCGTTTTCTCCCCACCGTCCAACGAAGTCACTGACCCACTGTCAACAGTACTAGGCAGAAATGAATTATCGTCTTTAGTTTGAAAACTAAGTTCAGTCATAATTTTGAAATTCGCGCCATCTTGCAGCAGTTCGGCTACTGACGCCATCTGACATTCAACACTGTCACCATTATAGATATCAGCATCAAAAGCACCTCGGTGTTCAATGATACTTGAATAAAGACTTTGTTCTAGTTCAGGCTTCAGCGCCATCTGGTCGTAAAGTGCAAGTTCTTCTAATTTATGTTCTGCGCACTTCATCTCCAGTTCTAATTCATCAATCATTTTATGTTCTTGTTCAGACTGTACTTCATATAATTCACGTTCTTGAATTAATGCAACTAATTTTCGAGTAATATCATACAAAGGCATGTACTCATCAAGAATTTGGCATTTAGGACATTTGATCATTGAATGCAAAACAGCCAAATAATCTAAGCGGATGCAAACACCATAGGAAATCGTTGGAGCAGTACTTATCTCATCGTAAATGTTCAGGTTCGTATGCCACTCCGTTTCCGACATCCTACCATGCAGCGCCATCTGTCGCGTCATGTTCCGTAGTTCTTGATGAAGGTCATCTATTTGTTCATATTGAGCATCAGCTAGTTCTTGTCTGGCATGTTCTGTCTTTTGCTGATTTAATTGTTCCGCCAGATGTCGCTGATTGTTCAGCTTCTCTTGCAGAAGCTCCACTGCCCTCTGGCAGTCATCATATTTAGCTTCTAGCTCGTCCTGATCTTCCTCAAATTTTCTATCAAGCAAAACTATTTCGTGGTTCAAAGTTGCAACACTGTTTTGGCTTGATTGGAAATAGAAACTATTCGCATAATTCGTTGACTTTTCAATCTGTTCAATTTTTAAAAGTAGATATGTTCTTTGTTCATTATAACGTTCAAATTCAAGGATGATTCTTTGTTCAGCATATTGTACGTTCTTTTTCTTAAGTTCTGATAATTGTTCAAGACATCGTATTTTTAGTTCAATTTTATCAATATTTGATTGTTCCAATTTTGCTTGCCTTAAACTAGTGCTGGAACGAGATGATTTTGGAGAAAATTCTGTTTTCGGTGACGTGGTACATTTGGCAACATCGAGAGCCAGCGTCTTTCTCCCTCCGTCAGCCAAAAACTTGGAAAATCCGCTTCGTGCCCCAGCTGAAAATTCCTTCGGGAATCCCATTTGAGCTAGTTCATCGCCATTTTTCTCCCTACGACTACATTCATTTATGCTCCTCCTACTCCCGGCACTCCCTTCGTCCCCACATGTCGGACGTGGCCAAGCAAGCACTCCTCCAGGAGGCTCCATTGCCAATTCAGGAAGTAAAAGAGAGCGTTCCAACGCAGAGTTAGGATTTAAGCGCAAACTCTGACGCACTTTAGGCACCGGAAGATCCATAATTGGCATACAAAGTAATTCCAAATCTAAAAACTCGTAGCCAAAAGTGATAGCAATCCAGATTCAGAATTAAAAGTCAAATTTAAATTTTCGCGGCGAAATTCTGTTCAGAAATTATTTTTGGTTGACGCCAGAAGCAGAAAATTCAAACCCGTGTATGCCCCTTCAGTCTATATTGCCTACAGGCAAACGTACACCGGTATGAAAAAGATTTCTAGAAAGACGTCGTCCAGAAAATTCAGTTCCAAGTCCAGAATCTTTTAATAATTTTGTTCATTCAGTTCAGTACGATTTAGTTTCAGTTCAGTTCAGTTTGACTCGGCTTCGATCAGTTCAATTCGACGAGTTCGACTCGGTTTAGATCAGTTCGGTTCAAATTCAGTTCGGTTGAGTTCGATTCAGTTGAGTTCGATTCAGTTGAGTTCGATTCAGCTGAGTTCGATTCAGTTGAGTTCGGTTCAGTTGAGTTCGATTCAGTTGAGTTCGATTCAGTTGAGTTCGATTCAGATGAGTTCAGGTCAGATGAGTTCAGAATAATTTTAGTTTAGTTCGGTTCAGTTCGAGTTCAGGTTTGTTCGGTTTCTGACGGGCTTTTTCTTTTTTAATTAATTGTTTAGAACAATGTTGATTTAAAAACTTGAAACTTTTGCTTCGGATTGACAAAATGTAGGACTCTTCTCCCCACCGTCAACCGGAGCAAAACAATGACCGATGCAACCGGGGAAAAATTTCGGCACGGATGCACTAGTTCAGAAAAGGGTTGTAAATCCCTAGATGGTTCAGGCTAGGTTTCGAAGGACCATTTGGCACGCAGCCACAAGTCCTAAAAATAGGGGTTGTAAATCCCTTAGGTTAGTTTAAAGTAGTTGTCCAAATTTCTCCAGAAGACTTCCAACGAAGTAGCTACCCGATGGGTTCTTCTTCTGAGAGGTTGTTCGTGGTTTTTTCTTCTGGTTGATTACTTGTAGGAATCCTTCTCCCCACCATCAACAGAAGGAAAAACCAATAAAATGGGTGTGTAAGGCCCAGGTTGGTGCAAAGTAGGTGTCGAAGGACCATTTGTTACGGCACGCGCCGTAATAGAAAAAAGGTGTTCGTTGTTCGTGTTCAAATATATTTTTGGCTTCGGCCAAAAATATACAAAAATTAATGAGAAAGCGATTTATTCATAAATTAGTAAAATTAACAAGAATAGTCGTATTTTTCAGTATTTTCACATAATTTCACAGATTTGTAGGGTTCTCAAATTCATGACCGTCGGGTCAGAATTCTCATTCGCTTCTAAAGTATTGTTCTGTTCAGTCCACTACACCAGTGGATTTTCAGTTACTTCAGCTTTCGTTCAATTTTTGTATCAATTTATTAGTAAAATTCATCATTTTTCAGTAACAATTCTGATCGTAAATAAACAACCAGAATTGGTAAAATCCATAGCATCAGACATCCCTAAAGTTTCCAACACCGTTTGTGTACTTTAATTCTTCCTTAGAAGCAAGTACGTATATTCCTCCAGCTTCCCGGACTTTTTTTATCCGGACAATCGCTACGCAGATATTTACTACTACATAGTAAAATTGCTAAATGGACAATCGCTACATTAAACATTGAGCACTTAGGTAGTTTCTCTGTAAAATTAAAAAAAGGCTCTACAGTCGTAAGTTTATGGCATTCCTTTCCAAGTCAATTTAATTTACATTAACATGGGAGTTTTAGATTTGCCCATTGACTAATTTATTAACATGCAATTTTCAAGAATTATGTAAGTCAGTTTAAATTCATTAATGAAATGATGTGATTTTGTCACAGTTGTACAGCCATTGCCTCACAGCGGTTTATAGGTTGTGGTTTACTAGTTAGCGGATGTGCCCATTTTCGTTCTATTAAAAACATTACGTTTCTTCCTTACAAAATTTAGCGAAACAAACTTTCCGAAACTGATTTTTACTTGCGGGACATTGATAGCTTTATATCTGTGCTGGAATTAACTTCTTGCAAGAACTGCTTACTTTAAATTGTCTGAATTAAAATCAATAATTAGTTAATTACCTATTTTGCTTACTAGTTGAGCAAACAGTGGAATGTTTTTAAATTAAGTACAACAATAACTGAAAAGAATGCAGAACATTCAGATTGTAGTTCTGCTGTACATTCAGTTTACATTTTGTAATAGTTTAGACTCAATCTTAACCAGTGACGATCTTCAAGATAAAGAAAATGGACGAATTCCATCAGTTCAACTTCCAGCAGGTTCATAGCAACATCAACAATTATTTTACGAAATTCTTTTTCTGATAATTTTCTAATTTCTAACTAGTATTTATGTGAATTGCAGATATTGGATCGGGATCGAAATTAACTGCACTATTACGTTCGAGACGTAATACGCCAGAATTGATGGTAACGGAACCGTTCGAATCCCTTCTGAAGGATAATAGGCATTCACATCCCCGACAAATAGCTGTTGTCTACTACGACCAAAACAGCAGCGTCGTTATTTATTTTGACCAACTCTTAATCCAAACGCTTTCATCAACCAGAAACTTTTCATCCCAAGCCATTTGGTTTAGTGAAAATCCCCATTGGATTTTTAATTTCACCTCTGACGTCTGGAGATACATGACCAACACCTACGGGAACTTCGGCCCTGACCCTCTTCTCTACCTTGTAGTTCACCATGAAAACAATAGCAAGGGGATGCACCGAGAATATTCGCTCAAGACCACATCGACCAAACGACTGATCAATCTGCTGGACATTAATTGTACAGCAAAAGGATTCCACACCAATGATTCCAAAACTGAGATGATGACCAAGCTCATCAATGGACTTTCTTGGTTTGTGCAGAAGTCATCGAAGCAGCGCTATGGATCTCCGTCTGAAAAAGTTTGGTGGATAAATGATACTTACACACCCTTTGTAGACATATTCACCTACGATGTGTACCAAAACCTAAATATGTCTCAAGAAGCCGAGGAGTACAGGACCAATTGCTTGGAAAAATATGACAAGGGACCGAAAGCACATACATTCTGGCTAAGGGACTGGTTCTTCCCTATTTATGACAAATACAATGGAAATAATGTGCTTAATGAATATTTTGAACTTTTAAAAGAATTCATTCCACCGCCGAAATACAATAGGTATGAAATGTCCTTGGGAGAGTTTGTTCATTTCTGGTCTGGGGCAGCGAAGGAAAATTTACAACCGTTGGCAGACAAAGCTTTTGCATGGGGTGAAATTTTTGAAAAGGAATTTCAAGTGGCAAGGGATAAATTTTTAAATATAACGGAGATGTATATTTGTAAGAACTGCTAATTTAATGGCTTTTATATCATATACAAACGGATCACGTAGGGTAATTATTTGGTCAACTTTCAAATTTGTATTACACTTTTCTTGTAGATACGAATTCTATTAAAACTTCCCAAACCCAGGGATCAAATTCACAGACAAAATATGAAGGTAATCTGAAACTAAATAAATTGTTAACTCAAATAGTTGTAGGTAGGTACATGTAACGCTTATAACCTGATCACGTCAATTCTGGTTAAATTTTTAATTGTCATTACTTTTTGTGTAGATACGAATTCCAGCAAAACTCGAGGACTAAATTCACAGGAAACGAATGATAGTAAGTGCCAAAATTCATAGGTTTCAACCGTGGCCCACAATATGCGATTTGATCTACGGATTTAAATTACTTATAACTTTGATACCCATTCACTTATTTTATTTTCACTTTGATGATGTATAGGTCCAATTTTGGACGATATGCCTCAAGAACCAGAGCCTGTCCAAGTGGCCGAAGCCGAAACACAGAAGGAAGGTAGAAAAAAATAATTTTGAGTTGCATCAACAATTTTTAACTAAATATTGCAGGCATTTTAGTACCTTAAATTCCCTGTTGCCTGTTAAAAATTTAAATTCAATTTTTTTCAGTACCATAAAAAATAGTTAGTATTTAAAATCATTAAGAAAATTCAGAAAATAATACGTTATTATTTTTTCCCTGTTGTATTAGATAAATTCTCAGTTGCATTCCCATACATTATGGCGGGTGGAGGTGCTCTACTTCTAATGTTCATCGCACTCATTGCCTCTGTCATGTTCTACACGAGGAAAGTGAGGAACTTGGAAACAGAAATCCGTGGTCTGACCAACGAGGAAGTCACCGAATTTTTTAAGGGGGACAAAAATATAAATCCTGATGATGCACAAGCATTAGTTTTATCAATGCCTTTTATAAAGGATTTTGAAATTCCCCGAAATCACATGATTCTAGGTACGGAGAAATTAACCTACTCATTAATATTTAAATATATCGTACAATTCAAAAATTAATGCTAAATATGGGTCACGGAACAATTTAATACAGTTTCCTACAGTAATATAATGAGCAGTTTTTACTGTAATTAACAGACCCTACTAAAGTACTGGGAACGGGTCAATTCGGCACCGTTATCCACGGGTTCATTCAAACCAGCGAAAAAGAGCCGATGATGTCTGTGGCGATGAAAACAGTGAAGGAAAATGTGGACGTCGCTTCGTTTAAAGCGTTTCTTTCCGAAGTGAAGATCATGGCCTATTTAGGGAGACATGAGAATATTGTGGGACTCTTGGGGACCTGCACAGCAAACATTAAGGACCGTAAGCGACACGACATAATATTAACGCAACTCTCTAAACTAATTCACCAATAATTGTAACGGTTTAAAAGCAATTCGATGCAAAATGTATATAGGTATTGGTAAGTAACATAAGCAATTTATTACTTACGATTTATTAGAATCAGTGATCACTTACCTATGACCTACTATTTTACTTATGTTAACTTTAGGGGAGATTTTTATTGCACTCGAATTTTGTCCCCTTGGCGACCTGGATAAGTTTTTGAAGAAAAACCGAATTAATTTTGAATCAAGCCCTAACCTCGACAATGCAAATGCAAATACCAACACTTTTACATTGGACATTTTGCCCAACAACACGAGAAGAAGCTTTTGGCGTAAATCTTTTAACATCACAACGGATTCTGCTTCGATTCAAAATCCCAACAAAATCTCAACACTGAACCTACTGACTTGGACACAGGAAATTTCTAACGCCATGATATACCTTACACAGATGAAGGTTTATTGCTTTGAAATATCCACATTCGCCCCCTTATCAGTCAGCGGACATACTATTAATAAACACCTCTAGGAGGTAGATTTACATCCCGGGGGAGGAGTTAATCTAGACCCCCGAGTGATATATTTACGTCTCTGGGATATATATTTACACCCCTTTGACAACACATGGATTCGACGAGCGCGGATTTCAAAACATTTAGATTTGACATTCCCCGACTCGAAATCTAATATACGACACAGGTACGTCAATTTCAGAGGTGTCTATTTTGAAATTGTCTCAAAAATAAATATAAAATTCAGTTTTTTCAGTGAGTAAACGTGTAAATGGAAGAGAAAAAGTCTGATGAGCTTGATTACAGCTGCTGGGAATGCGGACAACTTGGACACGAAAGTTCGTCGTGTGATAAAGTGACTGGATCCAGTCATGAACAATTCAAACTATCACATTTGTTTTATATTTTCATCAACAAATACGAATCACGAATTATTGATTTCAAGCCGACATACCACAAATCATATTATGCATAATGCGTGTAACTTGTAATATTGGTTACCCAGTCTGAGATGAAGAGGTGAGTAGCTCGACAAGGTTTTCACCTTCGGAATGTTGAATGTGCCGAAATCTGAATAGATTTAGCGTCGTCATTTTCCTTTTCACTGTTCTTTTCTTCACTATCTAAATCACTCCTTCCCATAACTTCGGCAAGCTCATGACTGGAAAACTGCATGACTGTCTATAACTCATGTAGATCTAAAATTATACTTTCAGGTAAAAGTTTAAAAAAAATTAAAATTCAATTACTCACAAGACGCATCTACGATCTCAAAAACGCATCTACAAAAGATAGAAAATAGTTTTCACTCTCACAAATCATGAAAATTGCGGTCGGTGAAGATGATCCCTAAATCGCGCAGCGATTTGAACCCGCGCAGGCGCGATGAAGGTAGTTTATTTACCTACCTGGGGTGTTGATTAACTCCTCTGCACTCCTGGGATGTAATTAAATATAATCCCCGAGGATATATATGTACCTCCACAGGGAGTTAATTAATATCTTTTGTAGGGAAGTTAATCTACCTCCAAGGGGTGTTTATTAATAGTATGTCCGCTGACTGCTTATATACTACATGCTAACATAATTTTAAATATTCGAAATTACAGTATTTATAAGCTGATTGTAAATGTAATTTTGTATTAAACTCGAGGTAATTCACGGTGACTTGGCAACCCGAAATATTTTGCTGACTGGAGATCGTGTGGCTAAAATCAGTGACTTTGGTTTGTCCCGCCAAGTTCTCAACTATGCCAATTACATGAAGACATCACAGGTGGCCGCGGTGTATCTATTGCACTTAAAATTTATGGATTTAAAAAATTTTTATAATAGAATTAATTTTTCAGTAATACTGTATTAAGTATTACAATTATGTATTTTAAGACCCCTGTTCCATGGAGATGGTTGTCAGTGGAAGCAATGAAGCAGATGCAATTTTCCACTGCGTCCGATGTGTGGGCATTTGGAGTGACGATGTGGGAAATATTTTCGTTGGCTGAAGTTCCTTACGGGGCTTGGACATATGATCTTTTCTTCGCAGATAGGCTTATTGCTGGAGATCGACTTCCCATCCCTCAATATGCGGACGAGCACATGTAAGTTGAAATCACGAAGCATGTCACGTAATTTCAATGTTATATAATATGCTTATGTTGAAGCCTTACTATATAATTTTGTATGTTAAAAATTTTCATTTTCAGTTATGATCTCATGAAAAGTTGTTGGATGCTAGAACCCACTCAAAGACCCGAATTCCAACAGATTTACGACCGTTTAGGAGAATTTATGTCAAAACTTAAGCCGGGGGATTCTGAAATGTAATGAAGCAATTAAGTACGTACTAGGTTCATCTTTGAACACCCATATCGTATCGTAACCGAAATTCACCCTCTAATTTATTATACATGTCCAAAATCTACAGTGCTTGATGATCATTGAGAACGAATATGTATTTTTTTGAATTAACTAACAAGGGAACCACGCCAAGTGGTACACCCAGATTTTAAAATCACCCATTCTATAAAACCAGGCTACTTTTAGATAGTACATAACCAAAGTAACTCGACTGCATTCTGCGTTGTTTTGTTACAGTGGCCCGCCAAAGTCTTAAAAAATTCAAATTTTAATACTTTGCCACCCTGTAGCTTCTACAAATCTGATTTTGATGAAATTTCGGTTTTTGTGATCCTTAGGCTTTATACTAAAAAGTAATTTTAGGATTTTGAAAAATTCGAAAATTTTGTTTTTTTTGAGAAAACAGTGTTTAAAAATTGGGCCTCAAATATGCTCATTTCTTGTATTTTTTTCAAAAAAAATGAAAATTTTCGAATTTTTCAAAATCTTGAATTTGCTTTTCAGTAAAAAGCCTAAGGATCCCAAAAAACAAAATTTCATCAAAATTGGACAAGAACTGTAAAATTACAAAAGGGTCGCAAAATATTAAATTTTGAATTTTTTAAAACTTTGGCGGGCCACTGTGACAAAACAACGCAAAATGCAGTCGAGTTACTTTGGTTCTGTACTATTTAAAAGTAGCCTGGTTTTATAGAATGGGTGATTTTAAAATCTGGGTGTACCACTTGGAGGGGTTCCCTTGTAAGTGCTGACATTTTCTATTTCCTAATTCGTGATTTTCTTTGTCTGGAAAATCTAATCTTCGCAGTACCGCCAAATAATTGCATTTACATATATTATTTTTAGTTAATTTTATTATAGGACAATCCTCTAAATAATTTTACATTTTATAATTATAGATATTCAAACTATCACAGTCAACCTGGACTTTAAGTATTTAATAATTTTATTATTTGCTTTAAACTCACATATTTTTGAACTAACAAATTCTAATAAAAAAAATTACTGAATGACATTAATATAGATGTGTTTTGCAAAATACTGTTACTGTTGATCATGCTGGTTTTTCCAGATTTTGTTTTGGATTTCAATAATATAAAATAACAAAATCCCAATTTGGCATGTGCGTAAGTTGAAAAAAATTCAGATTTTTATTTCGATTTCGACATGTTAAAAAATACGAGGGAAGTCATATACATACGCATACACTGAGTTTGTAAAGTGGAATTCATTTGGATTTTTTTAAATTCACAGCTTATTAAAAAATATATATGTATATTACATATCGTCGAAGAAGAGGCAAATATGATCATCTCCCTTTTGGACTAAAAGCAATTATTATGATCATCTCCATTCAGCACTAAAAGCAATTATGATCGTCTCCCTTTTTCAAAAAATACAGCTAATCTGATATGTTAATGATTAGTTAAGGGTTTAGTAATTCAAACCCAAGTACATTAGGGGTCACCCATAAATTACGTCATCAAAGCATCGTCATTTTACGTCCCTATGCCTATGATCCTCCTGTCATCAGATTACCCGTTTCGTAAATGGTTATCTTTAGCATGTAACACAATCAATATCCAAGAAGGTTGTTTGGCCATACCCATGACATCCAATGCAAATTCATTATACGTGCAGCGGGGGTGGGGGAGGGGTGGGGTACGACGTCGTCAAGTTTTATTGGGATCGTGCATAAATGACTTCCCGAAAATTACCATTCTTTTATTGAGATCGTGCATAAATGACATCCCGAAAATCACCATTCTTTTATTGGGATCGTGCACAAATGACGTCCCAACAATTGTCATTCTTTTATTGGGATCGTGCACAAATGACGTCCTAACAATTGTCATTCTTTTATTGGGATCGTGCACAAATGACGTCCTAACAATTATAATTATTTTATTGGGATCGTGCACAAATAACGTCCCAACAATTGGTCATGCTTTTATTGGGATCGTGAACAACTGACGTCCTAACAACTTTAATCATTTTATTGGGATCGTGCACAAATGACGTCCCAACAATTGTCATTCTTTTATTGAGAACGTGCATAAATTACGTTTCACAAATTATTATCTTCTGTTGGAATTGTCACTAAAGGACCTCATTAGAAATATCAATTTTTTTTGGCTGGCATAACCCAATGCCAATCGTTGCACATTTTGAAAACGATAATTTTTTACAAAGTGTGTCATGCCTGTGCAGACACACTGGTCCTACCGTTTACATATTTGATTCACGATCATAACTTTTTAAATCTCAAAAGTTTGTTTTTTATCTTCATTTCGTTTTGTATTAAAATAAGTCGTACTTTCTATACATTTTACTGTGAGCTACTTTTGGTAATGCTAAAAAAAACTTAGCACAAAGTGCATCATTAAAAAAGCGGCAGTCAGTAAAGAGGTGTTTTTGCCTAAGTTAATTTGTTTGTTAGAAGCTCCTTTGCCTATGTCCATCAATATGCAAAAATGCATTACATTATTTTCAATAGGTTACAATGTTGTAACTATGGTAAAAAATGTAATATTTGCACTAATTAAGTGCAAAATGGAATATTCACACCCTTGAAGTGCAAAAAGTGATATCTAACGCATTTAAATGTAAACCTAAAACAAACTTTATACAACTTCACAGTTCAAAAAACCTAATCTAACAATATTTGAATTGCAAAAATTTTTTCCCTATAATTCAATGAGGCATGATAAGAATAAGGAATGAAAGAGTAATACTTTCATATTTTTAACATTTTATTAATACAATATTCTGAAGTTTAAAAAATATGTATACCTGCTTTTAAGTATCCTGTAAGTACACAATATGATGACTGCATCTTATATTAAGTTCATATTTTTGGTGCAATATATATTGCATTGCACGAAAAATATGATCTTTCATATAAATGTCAACAACAGCTGGTTGGCTGAAATTTAAATCAGAAATGGCACCGAATAAAAACAAAATTAACTAAAATTTAATTTGGTCGAAAGTATTAACATGCAGTGTTAAAGATACCACACTTTGAGCTTTTTTGTAGCAAATACCACGCTTAAAGCCTATAATAACACTGCATATACCAATAACTCAATGCACTTTTGCATTCTGCAATGGAGTTTAATTCTAACTAACAAAACTATTTTAATTGTACACTTACTTTGAGGAAAAATACGTATTTTTAAATAATTCATAACAAAACAATGCCAAGTAAAAAGTATGCAAAACGACAAGAAACTTTGTAACTCATTTTTGTTATTTGAACACCAATAAAAGATGTTATTGGTATTGTCAGTGTGTCTAGACGGGTATTGATAATAAGTTATATAATAATAATAATTTTATCATTTTGTCAGTTTAGCAGCAACCCATACAACATGGAAAGCGATAAAGAAAATTATCGTATACAAAAGTTACACGGGAGTATGTGAATCCTAAATAGCAATAATTTAGGGGACGTATTTAGTGAACTATCCCAACAAAAGAATTAAAATTTAGTAGACGTCATTGATAGAAGATCCCAATGAAGCTATTATAATTTAACGACGTCATTATAGACGATCGCAATAAACCTATCATAATTTAACATACGTCATTATAGACGATCCCACTGAAAGAATGGTAATTGTTAGGACGTCATTTGTGCCCGATTCCAATAAAAAAATTATAATTGTTGGGACGTCATTTGTGCACGATCCCAATAAAAGAATGACAATTGTTGTGACGTCATTTTTGCACGATCCCAATAAAATGATTAAAGTTGTTAGGAAGTCATTTGTTCACGATCCCAATAAAAGAATGACAAATTGTTGGGACGTCATTTGTGCACGATCCCAATAAAATAATTATAATTGTTAGGACGTCATTTGTGCACGATCCCAATAAAAGAATGACAATTGTTAGGACGTCATTTGTGCACGATCCCAATAAAAGAATGGTGATTTTCGGGATGTCATTTATGCACGATCTCAATAAAAGAATGGTAATTTTCGGGAAGTCATTTATGCACGATCCCAATAAAACTTGACAACGTCGTACCCCACCCCTCCCCCACCCCCGCTGCACGTATAATGAATTTGCATTGGATGTCATGGGTATGGCCAAACAACTTTCTTGGATATTGATTGTGTTACATGCTAAAGATAACCATTTACGAAACGGGTAATCTGATGACAGGAGGATCATAGGCATAGGGACGTAAAATGACGATGTTTTGATGACGTAATTTATGGGTGACCCCTAATGTACTTGGGTTTGAATTACTAAACCCTTAACTAATCATTAACATATCAGATAAGCTGTATTTTTTGAAAAAGGGAGATGATCATAATTGCTTTTAGTGCTGAATGGAGATGATCATAATTGCTTTTAGTCCAAAAGGGAGATGAATATATTTGCCTCTTCTTTGACGATATATTACATATTAAATGCAATTGGCTCTATATATAGTCTGTGAAGAACCAAAATGACTCATATCCAATTTACGCTAGAATTAAAATAAGCTACTTAATGAATGAATGAATGAATGAATAGATTTATTCAAAGTCGACATGGCCTGTGGCCTACACAACTTTTAGATTTTACATATATTAATGGTATTGGGCATAATTGTATATAAATGTATCGTTTTCTTACAAATTATTAGGGTTAGGGTTGAGTATGATTATATTGCACATAATTAGGATATTTATTATTGTTAAATGTTCAAAGAAAAAATATTAAATTAGGTATAATTAGATTAAGTTAGTCTGATTGGGTGTAGTGAATAGTGTGATGTCACTACAGTTTGTTTCGTTCAAGAATTGCCTCCACCCAGAAGTAGTAAATGTTTTTCATGATGATTTGGCCTGCGTTATCATCCGTTAACATATTGAGGTATTCGTCTTCTGTCGGGACTGCGTATGTTGAGTGCATTAAATATTTTTCTCGGGCAGTTTTGTACTTCTGGCATTCGTACATTATATGGTAGTGGGTTTCGTCTCGAGTTTGAGCGCAGTTATTGCAGAGGGTAGATTTTATCTTCTTCTTATCCCAGGTCTTCCACGTACCATTTAATATAGTCATTTTCCCTTTGATTCGCACTGTTGGAAATTTTAGTCTGAGTTGCAAGTATAGAAGTGGGATTTCCCCATTTGGACCTTTAGTGTTAAGCCAGACACTTTGGTTTGCGGTTAATTTGAGTTGCTTGTAGTGTGGCAGGGACCTGCTTTGTAGCATGCGTTGTACGTCATCATTTAAAAAATGTTGCTTTGCCTTTCCAATTAGAGTTCCGGATAATTCCTTTATGTTGCTATTGCTTAATTGTTCGAGATTGCTTTCCATGTTTACTTGTTGAAAAAGTTTAAGAAGGCTGCTGTACCAATTACATGCGTTTCTGTGATTGTGGTCATCCTTCAATTGATTGTAACATTTATAGTTAAGTTGTTCTTCCCCAGATACTAATATGTTATTTTTTAAAAAATTTACGACGTGCTTGAAGATTAGATATTTTATAGAACAGGTACCTGTTTCAAGCCTAAGAATATAATCTGGTGCCATATTGTTGAGGTTAAGTGTTCTTCTTAAAAACTTAGTTTGAAATTTTTCTAGCTCTTCAATATGATATAATGCCCACACGGGATCGGAGTATAGTAACACAGATTTGACTAGAGAACTAAATAGAGCTAGCTTGACGTTGATGTTTGTAGTATTACTTTTCCTGAGTAGCGTAAAAAAGCTTTTCAGCGCAGTGCTACTCTTAGAAAGAATTTTGTCTTTAGCTTTTGTGAAGGTTCCATGAAAATCAAATGTAATCCCGAGATAGGTATATTCATCTGCAACTTGTATGAAATCTTCTCCCCATTTAAATGTAGTATTAAGGTTTTTTGGTAATGCTTTTGTTTTTCGAAATATGACAACGTTGGTTTTTTGAATGTTAATTTTCAGTTTGTTGGAGTCGAAAAATTCCTTGAGTACTCGAATTTGTTTTTGTAGGTCCATGGGGTTGTGGGCTAGCAGGACAATGTCGTCAGCGTAAAGCAGAACGAGTATTTTGATTGTCAACATTTTGATTCCCATAGCATCACTTTCATTTAATTTATTCACTATCTCATCCATGTATAGATTAAAAAGTTGGGGTGAAAGCGTCTCTCCTTGGAGTACTCCGTTAATAATTTTTATCCATTCTGTGTATCCTTCATTTGTTCGAATTTTAGTTCGTGCGTCTTTGTAAATAGATTGTACAATTTTTATAAAGGTTTGGCTGATTCCTGCGCTGTACATTTTTTCCCAGAGCTTCAGATGCGTAATTGAATCAAAAGCTTGAGAAAGGTCCACAAATAATGCGAAAAGTTTCCTGTCGGATTTTGACATTGCATGTTGAATACATGCATGTAGCCTAAAAATATTGTCGACGCATCCTGTTCCTTTTTTGTACGCAGCCTGGTTTTCCGATAATAATTTGTTGCACATTCCCCATTGTTGTAATCGGTCTGCTAAAATAATGGTCATCAGCTTTGTTGCAGTGTTAAGTAGAGAAATTGGTCTATAATTTTTCGGTTCTTCTTTGTCTGATTTTTTATGTATTGGTACCAATGTGATGTCGTTCCATCCTTCGGGAATTTGTGTTGTTTTGATAATTTGGTTAAGCGTCTTGAGAAGCATATCTTCTGATTTGTAGTCGAGAGATTTCCATACCTCATTCAGGATTCCGTCATTTCCTGGTGCTTTGTTGAGAGCCAGTTTTGTGATGCCCATTTCCAGCTCGTCGTGTGTTATTTCAGAATCAAGGCTTTCTTTTTGTAAATTTCTTCTGCTTTCAATAGTAATTGCTTCTGGATTTGTATGATTACTGATTATTATTATAAGATCAGGGTTCCCTTCAAATAGAATTTTGTAGTGTTGGTACCACTCGTGAGGTGAAATGTTATTTTCGGATGATTTGTATTTGTTTTGCCGAAAAACATTGATGGCTTTCCAGAATGTTTTGCTGCTTGTTGCCGTAACTATGTTATTCTTTATCCCATCGTAATACTTTATTTTGGTTTCCTTTATTACTGAAAGATATTGTTTTCTTGCTTCCACATACGCAAATGTACAACTTGTTCTCTGTTCTTCGCTGTGGTACGATTTCCTCATTTTATGAAGCGCTTTATTTTGTTGTTTTTTGAGTTTTACGCACTCTTTATTAAACCATTGGGGTTTGTATTCCTTATTTCTTTTGAAAGGTACCTTTCTCACCATGTTGGTTGCTGCGGCTGCTGCTGCGATGTTATTAGTTAGTGATGTAAAATTGTAGTCATCCGGGTTTGTGTTACTTGCTAAGTTAAAAAGTTCGGTTGTAAAATTAAGGCTTTCTGCCGGGTTCCAGGATATTTTTTCATAGTATTTTGTATTATTTGTAGGTAGGTGCACGTCATCTTCATTAATTGTCAGTTTAATTGGAAAATGATCTGACGTACAGTTGTCCATTATTTGAAAGTTTTTAACCTTATTGAGCTCGTTGTGTGAGATGAAACAGAGATCAATAACACTACATCAGTTACTATTCACAAAAGTTATTTCACCGTCCGTGTCACCTTCTGCTCTTCCATTTAACAGTACTAGTCTGTGGTCCTCTAGCTCGTTCTTCACTTTTCTTCCTCTTGAGTTTGTAGTTTGGCACTAAGATTTTCTTGTCTGAATTTCCCAATTTCCAGCGTTCCATTGATCAGTACCGACTTTAGCGTTTAGATCTCCCATTAAAATTATGTTATTGGTAGCAGATATTTCAGTTGCCATTTCCTCAATAATATAGTTGTATTCCGCTTGTGGCGGAATGTATGCAAATATAATTTGATCATGATTATTTTCCTGGGAACCCAGAGTTACATAGAATCTGTTGCTGTTAGAAATTTTCCACTTCAAATAATTACTAATACCAATTAAAAATCCTCCGCTTGCTCGTCCTTTGATAAAATTTTTTTCTGCTGGGAATTGGTGAATTATGTAGTTTGAGTTGTCTAGTTCGGTAGTAGGTATTTCGAAAGAGCACCAAGTTTCACTTATGCAGAATATATCGGGTTTTTGTTGTAGAATAAAATTGAATTTTTCGTGTTGATTACAAATAGCTCCGTTTACATTCCAGTATATCACTGTCGTCAACTTATTTTTTCTTTTGTTTTTATTTTTCGTATGTTTAGGTTTATTATGAAGTGGTAGTGTAGGCCGGCCTCCTTTTCACAAGTTCGTTAAATTTTCCATATCCACATTTTGCTGATCGGTCTGCTTGCTTCGTGCATTCTGGATCCTTTCAAGTAATCTGCTTTTATAAATTCGCGGTGGCAGATCTACATTAATGTAGACGTCTTTATGATTTGTGGAGCTCCTCATGTCCTTTTTTTTTTGTATACGTCATTCCTGGATTTTTGCCTGAGGAACCTCACAGTTACTGGTCTGGGTTTAGCCCTATTGCCTGACTGACCCAGTCTTCGGGCTGTATCGACATCCACTTCAATGTTGAGTACGTCTTGTACAACTTGTTTTACCTTATGTATTATCTGTGCTTCAGTTTCGCTGGCTTCCTCGGGGATCCCCGTGAATATTAAATTATTGCGTCTTATTTCGAAGTGCAGTCGGTCGTTCTCTTCCTCAAGTTTGTCCACTTTAATCTTAAGTTCTTTATTTTCGGTCGCTATTGTTGCAATTTGCTTTTCCAGCGGTGTCAGTGCCTCTTTTAATGTTGCAGCCATAGTCCATTGTTGAATTCTCTGCTGCCTTAATTCCTCAGTCGAAAGAGTAATCAGTTCTTCGCCAACAAGAATTTCCATCCTTACTCGTTTGGTTTCGTCAGGGTTGTTCTCGGTGTGTCCTCGTTTCGGCATTTACTCATGTAAATATACAAAGTTCCTTCTTTTTAGGTATGAAAGGTTGTAGTAAGGTACCTTACTGCCAGAATGTTATAATATTTGTAGTGCTAAAGAATTAGTTTTACTTTACCGGATATTTAGCCCCGTCACGGTTGTGCTTTTGCCTTAGCTTTACAGCTTGCCAAATAAGTACCGGTTTTCGGGGCGGTGATGGATTTCCTGTTAGTTTTCGATAGGATATTTGTAAAGTGTACACTTTGTGCTACGTTTTAACTGGTTTTAGTGATTGACTCGTTTAAAAACTTTCGTAAAACTTGTTTTTTTCAAATTATTTTTACGAGCTGTGTTAGGTTAGGTGTAGCTTCTATCTATAAGCTACTTAATAAAAATCACTATAATTTAATTAGATGCGTAAAATTAGTAAAATGATAATTATGAGATATTCAAAAATTGTAAAATATTATAATTACACAGTTTTGAAATTGTAAAATGTTTTAACTACACGTTTTTGAAAAGTGTAAAATTTTCTAATTACACGTTTTTGAAAATTGTAAAATGTTTTAATTACACGTTTTTGAGAAGTGTAAAATTTTCTAATTACACGTTTTTGAAAATTTTCAAATGTTCTAATTACACGTTTTTGAAAAGTGTCAAATGTTCTAATAATTACATGCCTTAAAAATTACGTGATATTCATATTAGTTTGTAAGATACTACAATTCGTATTTAGTAACCCGGCTCAGTGGTCTGACAAGCTACGGCATGGCTTACTACTGAGTCGGGGAGCTGGTGGCACTCTGAATGGAGAGTTGGATGGGTGACCGGGCTTGGTAGATCAGTGGGGAGCTGAGTGGGGTGCTGTGAGGGCTTAAGGAGTTTGGGTGCTGTCTGCATATATCCGTGGTAGTTTTCTGCCTGAGACGGAGATGCAGATGGCTTAATGATAGGTATCTATCTGCCCTTCTCTGTGTGATTTCACATAAGTCCAAGAACGGTACAGGCTCTTCCTCCTACTGACTACTACAAGCATCACCACCGTCTCTCTGTTGAAATGAGCGGCCACTAGTGGGGTCGGCGGTGGAGCGAATCCAAGGTGCGGCGGCCGTGAGACAGCTGTCGCTACTTGGTCTACTCTGTCGCTTCTCCTCCCTAACGGGGAAAAACAATGACAGGCACTGTCTGGAGTAGTCCAGAAAAATATACTCTCGCAATCAGTACAGCGGTAAGAAAGCTTAAATCCTGATATCCTTGAATGTAACAGAGGCAGATTCAAACTGAACCATCTCATCTCATGAGTGGCTCAATGGATCATACCTCTCACAGTAATGCAGTGTATTATACCTAATGGGTCGAAAATACAATACTGCCATATACATACATACATACATACAATTCGTATTTAGTAAACTGGATATGGGTCATTTTGATTCTTCTCAGGCGATATGCTTATAAATTAAATTAGAAATTTATTTTACTATTATAACAACACTATAACATAACAAAAATCTATAGTAAAAATATCATTCATCATTATCATTAGTAAAAAATTCCAATACGGATATTTTAATAACGAGCAAGATTGTTGTCACATCTGCCCACGCATTTTTGAAAATCAGCATTTCTTGAATAAGTACACCAAATGCAAGTCCAATTCTTACCAGAGAAATGTAAAATACAGAGACCATCATATAATCATGAAGATTTACACCTGAAACTTTCGAAATTCGCTTCCTATTCAAATCAGTGCCAATTCCCGCCTCTGATTCTGCTTCTGCGCCTGCCCCTGCGTCTGTCTCTAATTCCAATTTACTCCCATTTCTAAATTTCTGAAGGAATCCCTTAAAAGCCACATTCTCAGCAGCTAAATGTAGGCGGTACAAATACTGAAAAATCCCAGTGCTCGAAATTCGTTGAAATGCTCGAAACACTAGATCGACATTCGGAAGTTGGAAAACGAAGTTATGCCTGTACAGTATTCAAAAAACGTTTCTGGCAAAACAAAAGAACGTTTCTGGAACCATTTTTCAAGCGCCTGAGAATAGATGGTCAACCTTCTTTCAGGAACTAAAATGCATAGCCGGTCAGTACTAAATATTTCAACTGCTTTAGACCTCTCAACTCTACTAATTTGAACCAAGTTCGTTATTAGTGGTTGATGATTTGTAACATATTGTGATTTTTTAACCTTTTTTAACCTGAGCTTTATGGTTTCTAAAAAATTTTGTAACTTTTCTGTTGCCACAGTGACGAGTATCTCCATCTCCTTGTATTTCTTGTCCACAACCAGTGTTTGAAATGAAATTTCTGATTCGTCGATTTCAACCGGTCTCTGAACAATTCTATAGCTTTGCCAGTAACACTGTATGACCATGCCAATTAAAACTAGTTCCAAAACCCATACAAAGTTACTTTTGGCTATGAACGTAGCTCGTTTAAAACCAACAGTAAAACCTAAAATGGAAATTGTCCCGCCAAAAATTATTTTAAACCAAAGTTGGCCACGCACTAGCTGTAAAAATAGGATAAGAGGTGGTGAGGTTTCCACCCTTGGTTTAAAAGCATAGATTAGTTTCGAAGACATTTGCCCCACCATTTCAAATGTAATATAATTTGGATGTTCGGCCAATGGGGGGGAGTAATGTGTGTAGATTATGCCTCTCCAGCCATTCTCGTCACTTGATTCAAATAGGTTTTCATGTCCGTAGTAAATTTTGGACGACGCATTTAACTTTTGGGCAATGGCACTGAAAATCTTTTCCAGGTGGATTCTAGAGATGAGTTTTTTCTCCTTGTTGCCTTTTGGTTCTTGTTTACGGTGATATGATGCTATATCGTAGCTGAGCATGCTTAAAGATGTCGAAACTCGAATTAAATTCCCATGGAAATTGTAACGTGCCAATTGTACTGTTTCCAGAATGTATTCGTACGGTGTTAATTTTGTTTGGGAAGGGACTTGCAAAAATGGATTTTCGCTAAATCGTGAAAAGTGTAGCTCGTAGTCGGGAAAGGCCCACATTCGAAGTATGTACTGACGCATGGACAGGTCAATTAATTGATGTCGAAGCTGCATAAATGGACATCGATCTGGAATAAAATCCGGAACAGTACCGGTGCCAGTATCGGCATCGGCATTAGTGCTTGCACAAGTTTGAACCCGGATCTCCAGCCAGAAAAAATTAAGTGGTAGGAGGCACGCATAAGGTTTGTGATAGCCGGTCATAGTTGCCACTGACTGAGTCGCAGTCCTTTTTGTTACGAGTAGAACAATATCCGTTCGATGCTTTGTCTGACTCTCGATCAGTGTAATGGATTCAAAGGTTCGGCATGGTTCATTCACGTAAAATTTTGCGTATTTTTTGTAATATGAACAGTCTGGGATTAAAATTTGAACGTAGCAAATTTCTTGATGTTTTAAATGCTGACCAGCTCTGTTCATCCGGTTGAAATCGGTGAAGATTTGGAGAGAGGATCTTGCAGGATACAGTACGTCACTTAGTAGATTCTTCATTTGCGTTATGAATTGTGGGCCATTATTTTCGGTTAAAATGACAAATTGACAGTATGTTATTGGAGCGAGCATTTCTTCAAATAGGTTGAGGACGTGGGATGTTATCAGCATATTTTGAAAGTGAATACCTACAAAGCAAATGCAGATTAGCACACTGGTTTTCATTTTGATATGCAAAAATTCCTATACTATGTAGTGTTATTTCGTTAGGGTTTAAATTTAATCTAAGCAGGACCAGTACTAGCTCGACCTGTAATAGTATGTGTTACTGTCTGACTTTTTATGTTAATCAGTAAGCAGCAAACATTGTTTGATTTGGGTATTGTTCTGTTTCATAAAGCTTGTTAAGTTAAAAGCTTAGACCTTATCGTTCTACGACGCAGCAAAAGATCTATATAGCGTGCGAAATAAATATTCAATAAAAAAACGACATGTAAGTAGTCCATTAAAAAAAATTCTAGTTATCATAATTCAGCAAACATTGTAGGACCGCATAAGGTATATGTATGTATATAGCCAATGCTTGTATTTAATTAAAATTCCTGGAAGTAAAATTTTTTTTCGTCCACACACTGTCTGTGTAAGCTAAGTAATAGAAGTCATAATAAAGTACCTACTTACGACTTACATGTTAGACATGCGAGTGACATGACAACCCTCAAAAAAATTTTAATTCAACACTTTATGTTCAATTTGCACACCTAAGGCCAGAAGGAGATGCTAAGCGTTGAACTTATTCTGGAGCACACTGTATGCAAGGGCAGATCCAAGGGGGGGGGGGGGAGCTATGGTGCTTTAGCCCTCTCCATGAGGAGCTTTTTTAACATTGCGGAGATATGAGCGGCCATTTTCCAAGATGGCTGCTCCTATCTTTTTAACATTGTAAGCCCTCCCCCCATGACCCAATCCTGGATCCGCCCCTGACTGTATGTATAAACATTAGCTGTAATTATAAGTTTACACGGAATGCAATTCATTAAAAGAGAGTGAATATTACGATTTCGAATTATTGTATGGTTCAACACATTAAATATTGAACGGTTTTAGCTTCCTTACCATACTTGTAATGCTTATATTACATTAGCTACAAAACCTGGCAATTTCAAGAAAAACAAACTATCAAAGGATATATGCATATCGTCTGAGCAGAACCAAAATGACCCATATCCATTTGTAGCTAAAACCAATATCCATTATCCACAAAAATATTGCAACATGTCTTGAAATCATTTAAATAGAACATTTTGCACTTTTCAAAAATGAGTAAATGTAAAATTTTGGACTTTTCAGAAATGTTTAAATGTAACATTTTGAACTTTTAAAAAACATGCAAATAGAACATTTTAATTCTTTCAAAAATGTATAAATAGAACATTTTGCACTTTTCAAAAACATGCAAATAGAACATTTTGCACTTTTAAAAAAATATGTAAAAACTTTACGCTTTTCAAAAGCTCTAGTTTAACATTTTACACATTTTTTTTATGACATAGCTCATTTTGATTATAGCATCAATTGGATATGGGTCAATTTGCTTCTTCACAGACGATATACACATTAAAGCATAGGCATCCACATTGATTTTGACAATGTACGTACATACAAAATAATTAAAATATTAAGATCCTCCTGAAATGAAAGCTTGTAAATAGAAACTTTTACACTTTTTTTGGTAACATGGACATGGAAATAATTAAAACATTTTATAGTTAAATATTATAATGTTTAGTTATGTGTAATTCCAGTAATACGTAAGAAACAACGGTCAAATTTTTACAAACTCTCTACACCACAGCCACACGTAAGGCCATGTTGAAGCATCGGAAAACATGGCTGACATTGATCTATACCTATAGACCACCCCAGATTGCGTTTATTACGTGTAACTTAAATCATTATTAGTACAAAAACATATATTATGTATTTATAATAATTAGTTGTATGACACTTTATAGCTGCTGCTGTTTATATTTCCAAGCCGCTATATAGTTGCCTGAGTCACAGTCGTTTTACTAGTTAACTGTACAAAAGGGAAATGAGTTCTTTCCTTGTATTTGTATTTAAATACATTTTTAGCTTTTTTCCTTACGAAATGTAATTACGTAATCATGAAGAAGTCACTCATTTCGTCCTTTTTTTCCAAATTAAATTGAATTTAGCTTGTTATGGTATACTTCACATACTGCGGTGTTTCTAATTTTATCCGTTGCCCTTGCGTCATGCAAAGTGCGGCTGATTTCTGTTTGCTCCAATTTTAGCGGATGGGACTGTTTTTGTTATATTATCTTAATTTGAGAACAGTGAGTTGCTCCATTACAATAAATTGTATTCAGAGAACTTACTTACATAAAATTGGTACTTTTCTTTGATCAGCCATTAAATCATTAAGTTCATCAAACGATAAAAGATGTTTTCAAATTAACGAAAATTTAAATAATATGCAGAACATTCGGGTTATAGTTTTGCTGTACATTCAGCTTGCATTTTGTAATAGTTTAGACTCAATCCTAACCAGTAACGACCTTTCAGATGGAGAAAATGGAAGAATTCAATCAGTTCAACTTCCACCAGGTTTACCAACATCAAGAATTATTTTACGACATTATTTTTCTGATCATTTTCTAATTTATAACATGTATTTATGTGAATTGCAGATATTGGATCGGGATTGAAATTAGCTGCACTCTTACGTTCGCGACGTAATACACCAGAATTGATGGTAACAGAACCGTTCGAATCCCTTCTGAAGGATAATAGGCATTCACATCCCCGACAAATAGCTGTTGTCTACTACGACCAAAATAGCAGCGTCGTTATTTATTTTGATCAACTCTTAATCCAAACGCTTTCATCAACCAGAAACTTTTCATCCCAAGCCATTTGGTTTAGTGAAAATCCACACTGGATTTTCAATTTCACCTCTGACGTCTGGAGATACATGACCAACACCTACGGGAACTTCGGCCCTGACCCTCTTCTCTACCTTGTAGTTCACCATGAAAGCAATAGCAAGGGACTATACCGAGAATATTCGCTCAGGACCACATCCACCAAACGACGGATCAATCTGCTGGACATTACTTGTACAGCAAAAGGATTCCACACCAATGACTCCAAAAATGAGATGATGACCAAGCTCATCAATGGACTTTCTTGGTTTGTGCAGAAGTCCTCGAAGCAGCGCTTTGGGTCTCCGTCTGAAAACATTTGGAGGATAAATGATACTTACACACCCTTTATAGACATATTCACGTACGATGTGTACAAAAGCTTGAATATGTCCCAAGAAGCCGAGGAGTACAGGACCAATTGCTTGGGGAAATATGACAAGGGCCCCAGATTGCATACATTCTGGCTTAGGGACTGGTTTTTCCCTATTTATGACAAATACGATGGAAATGTTGTACTTAATGACTATTTTGAACTTTTAAAGGAATTTATTCCGCCATTGGAATACAATATGTATAAAATGTCCTTGGGAGAGTTTGTTCATTTCTGGTCAGGGGCAGCGAAGGAAAATTTACAAGCGATGGCAGATAAAGCTTTTGCATGGGGGGAAATATTTAAAAAGGAATTTCAAATGGCACGGAATAAATTTCCTAATATAACGGAGATGTATACTTGTAAGAACTATGCTAATAATACCGTATCGTCTATGAAGAACCAAAATTATATATATCCAATATAAGCTAAAATCAAAATAAGCTATGTCATAAAAACAAAATTAGAAACATACGTAAAATGTTAATTTGGAGTTTTTGAAAAGTGTAAAATGGTCTATCTACATGTTTTTTTAAGTGTAAAATGTTCTATTTACATTTTTTTGAAAAGAGCAAAATATTCTATTTACATGTTTTTGAAAAGTGTAAAATTTTCTATTTTTACATACTATTGAAAAGTGTAAACTGTTCTATTTAAGTGTTTTTTAAAAGTGCAAAATATTCTATTTTAATACTTTCAAGATGGTGATATTTCAATATTTTTATACATAGTGGATTTTATTTTTAGCTACAAATGGAAATAGGCCTTTTTGGTTCTTCACAGACGATATGATTTTTAATATGGTAGTAACTCCATCAATTTTACCTCCTAATTAAAACGGATCGTGTAAATTCTTTTGTCAACTTTCAAATTTGTATTAATTTTCTCGTATAGATACGAATTCCATTAAAACTTCCCAAACGCAGGAGGAACCAAATTCACAGGCAAAATATGAAAGTAAAATCAGAAACTATTTGCAGTTATATAACCCTTAAAAAATATCACGTGAATTCTAGTCAAATTTTTAATTGTAATTACACTTTTTGTATAGATACGAATCCCGGAACTACTACCTCTACCACTACTACACGACGTCCTGCTGGTCACGGAATGTCTTGGTTTGATGCTTTGGAGGACAATACGGAGCACAAAAACAATTATAACCATGGTAATAACATAGGAACCGAAGGCGAAGATATTAATCATTCTGGAACTTGCAAATGCACACCGAACTTTACAAAAACAAAATCTCAGAGATGCGCTGTCCCATTTAATTCCGCCTGTGACTTTACATCCAACTGTACTGACGGGCTTATCTGCCGAAATTTAAAATGTGTGTGTCCGTACAACATCCAGCGTTATGACCCAGTCAAAGCAACATGTGTAAGCAAGATTGGAGGTCCTTGCGACCTAATTCCCAATACTGCTTTGACCTGTGGAGAAAATGCCTTTTGTAAAGCAATTAATTCTACTTTAAAGAATAACCTGGGTCAAAAGAAAGCAGGACATTGTGTCTGTCAAAATGGGCTTGTTGACACGGAGGAGGGGAACTGTGAAACCGGGCATGGAGGAACGTGCAGAGTAACTTCAGATTGTGACAGCATTGCTCAGTTGGATTGCATTGACCAGAAGTGTGCCTGTCCTGATTTTGAAGAGTACAATGCAAGTGAAAGAAAATGTGTGGGGCTTGTGGGGGCAAAATGTAATTCAGGTCTAGAGAATGGGTGTACTGAAAACGCTCAATGTGCCCCTCCTGGGTATCTGACTAAACAACTTCCGGGGACCTGTACTTGCAATAATGGTTTTGAGGAAAATGAGAGGTACACTTGTGAGCCTGTAGCAAGTGTGATCGTAGCTGATGATTATTAATAATTTCCATGTAAATTTAAATATTCAAAATACCCATGCCATGTCATTAGCTTAATATTTTAAAAGACTTGCTTTTAAATTGAAATTAAAATTTCTTATAATTCTATGCAAATTTTGTAATATTCTATAATCACTAAAATTCACTGCAGTACATAGTAATAATATTGTTCATAATGGTGCAGGCTGATTTCCCATATGTATCAGCAGGTCATAAAATATTTGCATTTCTTACAACCGAGTGAATTTATTCCCTAAAATTCGTGAATGTTAATTATAATTTCATAAATAATAAAAAAAATCATAACTAACTTGTAAGCGTAATATTCACATTTCGTTTAGGTATAATTATTATGACCTACATATCGTCAATGAAATACTTAAATGACCCATTTCTAAATTAAACTAGAATTAAAATGATGTATGTCTACAAAATATAGTAAATAAGATATATACTTACAATGCTACGCATGAGTTTCTGCGCCACCAAAATATGATCGACACCTCTCGGTCTCTGCAGTGAATTTTGCTGGAAGTTACAGAAAATAACCAATCGTTAACTATTTTTGAATGACTTTACATGTATATAAATACTAGGTATGCGCACTTCCTAATTTTATATTCTTTTGTTTTGCCAAATGTACCTTCACGGACATCTTGTCCACGGGAAATAAAATATTTATGAATGGTTTATATAGTAAATAACTACGATCAGAAATTATCTTTGCTGCTATGGTCTATGATTTTATTCTAATTGCATTATTTCATACTTCATACATAGGTACCTACTACTTACTCATGTTTTATCTCGTACTATCACTCACTGGAACATTTACGGTATGTACTTACTAACATTTAATTCATCATACAAAATAACTTCATACTTACTTAGAATGGCATATTAATACTTATATATATGCATATAATAATCACCTTATATCTATATATATAATTTAAATTGTAATGTAACAGTTATTACCTTCGATACTGACGATGACACTCAACTGGGGACAGGAACAAATCCAAAAATACCAACTGGTCACTGACTGTTATGATCGACAACTCCCGGCCTTTCGCCAAACCCTACGCTGACGATGACGGATGAAACCGAATTTACGACCTTTCACTTTGCAGGTTTTCGACCGGACTTTTTGGACTCACGGATATTTATTTTAAGATACTTTTTAATTTTTCCGACAATAAAATGGAAAGAAAAGGAAGAAAAAGGGAACTACTGGATCTAAAATCCTGGACTGCGCTACTTCGCTTCCACTTAGTTCTTCGTATGCTGCTAACTGGAGACTAACTTGTGGCTCTCGCTCTGCCTATGTTAAAAGATGTATTTTAAGAATGGCCGTCTCTGAAACGGCTTCTTTTCTTTCTTCTACTTCTTTTGCCTCCAAAGCTCCTACCTACAGCCCCTTATTTTCCTTCATCCTCCTATCGTCCCTACCCTACACCTTTGGATTTGTTACTTGTCTCCGTCAGAGTGCTCCGCCATTATTGTACTTCTGTATGTGGCAGAGGGTCGAATGCTGCTGACTATTTCGGTTATACGAATGGCCTGATTATGATTCGAAATTCTTCAATAGGAATTTGAATCTTTAAAAGTAGTAAACACTGCTTGACTTGGTAGTAGTAGAATACTGTATTTCAAGGTTATTTCTTACAAACGCATTAGATGATACGCAGAAGTAGTGTGTTATTTACTACCATAGAATATGATTCAACATCAAAGTCCACCAAAGTGTCATAGTGTGCACTCAAGTTTATAACACTAATGAAAACATTAAAATTGTAACATAAATTCAATCTTCACACGGGTAAAATATTTTAAAAACTTGTGAATTTCAATATTTTTTCAAAATTCCTGATTATTTCCGGATTTTCCGGATTTTTTTCAAATTTCCGGAATTTCCGGATTTTTCCGATTTTTTTTTTCATTTTCTGGCTCATCTAACTTTATAAAAGTTATTTTAGTGGCAAGTCACTATGTCATACGCATTTCCGGATTTATCAAGAATTTCCAGTATGACGCGCCCTATATAGTCTTGACGAATATTTAAGTCTTAACCAAATCTCAACGTTGGACTTATTGAAATGGGCAAAACAGATTTCAAATGCAAGGGTGTATCTCACAGATAAAAAGGTGTTTAAAAGAGATTTTAACTTAATAACAAAATGTACCGTAAAGCTCCAAACACAAGGCAAGATTTCTGTACAAAAGTGAAACACGACTCTTTACTAACCAGTAAACAGCTAATATTAGACATAGGGCGTAGGGTTGTATTGTCATTTATTGCAATCAGATCTAGTCTCCGTTAGGGACCCTCGGCTTCTATTCGGAACTTTACGGTACTTTTATCATTGAAACTTACGAGGGAACGTTCAGAAGTGATCACGCCGAATCGGCTTCATATATTTTTTTCTGAAAAGGGCATGTGAAAAAAAAAACTAGATTTGCTTAAGAACATGATGCCAATGGGCATTTTGACTCGCTAAGTGGGATTTTTGAAAGTATAAATTAGCTAATGGTAACTAAACGGGCGCCATTTGTTTTGGTCTTGGGTAATACGAATTTACAACGAGACCGAGAAAAACACCTCATTTTCTGAAAAAAACGTTTTTTTTTGAATTTTCAAAAACCCAGAAATAACTTTGTAGATAATGTTTTGGGAAATACAAAACTACACTTTTTTAATAAATCGGACGAAAATTGTAGGAGCTACAGGGTGCTAAAGAATTAAAAATTCATTTTCTGGTCAACTAAATATGGCGCCCGTTTAGTTACCATTAGCTAATTTATACTTTCAAAAATCCCACTCAGCGAGTCAAAATGCCCATTGGCATCATGTTCTTAAGCAAATCTAGTTTTTTTCAAATGCTCTTTTCAGAAACAAATATATGAAGCCGATTCGGCGTGATCACTTCTGAAGGTTCCCTCGTTAGTTATTAATATTGCATTATCGGTGTAATCTGTATATTATAATGAATTGAACAGGTAATTCACGGCGACTTAGCAGCACGTAATGTGCTCCTCAAAACAATTCGTATCGCCCAGATCAGTGACTTCGGACTCTCCCGACAACTTCTTAACTATGCAAATTACAAAAAGACGTCAGAGCCGTGTGATTCTGTCAAAATAAAATTTGTGTTTAAAACATTCACAATTTTGAATAAATATTTTTTAAATACTAAAATATTTAATATTGTTTTGAACTTTAAAAGGGACCGCTGCCATGGAGGTGGATGGCCATCGAATCGCTAAACGACATGAAATTCTCTGTTGCTTCGGATATTTGGGCTTTTGGAGTCACTTTATGGGAATTGTTTTCATTGGCGAAAGTGCCGTATGCAGGATGGACATGGACTTACGCATTCGTGGACAGACTCATTAGTGGAGAAAGACTCGAGTCTCCTCAATTTGCAAATGAAGAAATGTGAGTTATTGCAGTCATAATTTTTAAAATGACACGTTAATTTCAAATATGTATGTACCTACCTACATTAACAATTATGCTGCCACTGTCATACGTAATAATAATGCTTCTTTATTTCTTTTACTTTAATCGTAAGATTCAAATTGATGCAAGATTGCTGGAGATTGGAGCCACGAAATCGAATGAAAATTTTTGAGATTCACTACATTTTAGGAGACATGATTTCTCGCCTTCAGATTTCTAAAGAGGCAGATGAGAATCAAATTGGAGTTTAATTAACAGAACAAAGAAATATTGTCTGTAGAAGCAAATCCGTATATCTTTTCAAAATGGTCTAAAAGCAAAACTGTGTCCTTCAACTGGCATAATTATCTATCAAGAATGACGCGGTTCTTTTTGCTTTTGGAAATTTTGAGAAAGACGTACGGATTTGTTTTCAGAAAATATTGATCAGATACTGAAAATTTTGGCTGCACCGACAAAGTACCGTATAATTTCTAATAGTACGCCCGTGTACTAATAAAACTCAAACTTCTGGCCCTTGCGTATAATTTGAGACCCGCGCATTAATTTAGACCTGCTTAATATTCAAACTTGAAAACATCAAACCGGAACATCAGAATTTAGAATGAACTTACCTAGTTTGAAGTTCGCCGATCTTCATCGATCGCCCTCTAGGAGCAAAAATAATCAAGTTCATTCTGCAGAAAAAGCAAATATGACTATCTCCATCAGATTTCCAAAGGAGATCGATATATTTGCGTGTAGTGCAAAAATGGAATGGTCAGCTTTGTGCTTAGCTGGAAAGTGATGAGTAAACCTTAACCCTTTCCCAACGCGAAATCTAGCTATGTTGATTCCTTCATTATTAATTTAAATGTATGTAGCATATTACTGTAAAGTCTTTGACTATCATGAGGCACAAATAAGTTTCCTTCTAAACTGTCGTATACTTAATAAAAAATATGATGACGTCATTGTCCTTTCTTCCTTTATAAACGAATTTTTAACTCTAAACAAATAAACTAATATAACTTGTTCCTATTACATATTTATATTACATTATTAGTAGTGTACCAGTTACATGCTTATGCTTATACATGTAACCTTTTTTTTATTAAAGTCGTCATTTCCCCCTATAAAGATGAATTCAGTGAATTGCCTATTTTTATATCAAATGTCCCACGTAATTTATTCATCCGCTTTTGCGGAGAGCGTAGTCGACTGATGCTAGGGAATAACTAGAATGGCGTAAACTTTAATATTTTTGGCGTACAGCTATTTAACGATGTAACCCTTTAAAATAGCCAATAACGCTATAAAGAAGGAGAAACCGACTCAGTTTCAGTAGAGACTTCTGTTATTTTAATAGTTTGGGGTCGTTCATAAATGCTGTCATCAAAATAATAATATTTTTGGACCCTTTCATTGTTTGAATGACTATTTTTACAGCACTACCCAAGTAGACTCATTGGCTCTACCAACGTCATTTATGGACGACCCCACTATTGTTACTACTTTCATTTGTTTTTCTCAAATTGTGTGCACTTGACACTTCAAAATGTACAATATATTTCTTCAAAAGGCGTAGTTCTGGTCTGAGTGACCTCGTTGGATTTTTAACAAGTGATGCAACTATCACAGTGGAATCGTCATGCGAGAGGAATTTTCAAAAGATTAGAGATACTGCTGCACTAGCTCCGTACGCATGTGAACTTCTTGATTTTTTGACATATTTTTGCTATATTCTAAAAACTGACTTCAGGGTTTTGTAAAATTCAAACATTTTTATTTTTTTCAAATTATTTGCAATAACTCAACTCCAAGTCGAATTTATAAATTGTCCAGGGGTAATTTTTCAAGCAACAAGTACTGTCAGGGCAACCTTACAGCCAATGAAGATATTTTCTAACGATATTGCCATTAACTAACTAAATTTTTTATAAATGTTTAGTAAATTTGCATTCATAAATTACATTGTAGATTCATGTATAGGTAATTGTATTTTTCCACATTAATACTTTTTACACATTGTTATTCCTACAAAGTTTGATTTTACTGTCTAAATACGAAATTTATATTTGCTTTTGCTATGGTAGGGTTTGCCCTAACCGTGATCACTTCCCTAATGGTGATCAGTAGCCGCGGTTCAAATGCTGCTGCGTTTAAAAATCTGTCTGGTTGATATTGTTATAGCTTATAATCTCAACTGCCTAAAGCCAGTCACACATATTTTGAAATGCAGTAGTATTTGAACAACGGCTACTAATCACCATTAGGGAAGTGATCACCATTAGGGAAAACCCTGCTGCACCAATATGTTGCCAGACTGAACCGGAAGCAAGCTTTAAATGTGGCCCAAGAAATTAAAATGTGGTAATTCCTTTCAGTACATGTAACTATAGTATAACTGTATTCTAATGTAAATCAAAAAACCCTTGGTTTCCTGACGTATATACTATGTATACACTGCTCGCGACGCCTGTTTCACTTTCAGGGGAATTTAAGCATAAACTATTTTTGGAAATATTACTAAAATTCAAAAATTCCCCACAGCCTTCTACGGTCACTTTTTACGATTAGATTAGGCCACAGTCAGCTAGAGCTTTGATTTATTTTGCGTTTTATTTTTGTACTTTATCATTTATTGCAATGCAGAACTCCAGTTTTTGACTATCACCTACACATTTAAATTTTTCGAGGATGAACACACCATTTGCTCCGGAATTTAATATTTTTGCAAGTCTTACGATGCATAATTTACATAATTGTACAGTACTTTGTCCATTGAATTTATAAAAATTAATTAAGTAACAGCCATAATGTTAAATTTAAAGTGGTTGATTTTTTTGTTGAATACTTGTACTGAAAGTGTTTTCTTAGTGTTACTAATATCGACCTACGTACACTCCAGTGATGGTCCAAAAGATCTAGGAGAGGATACAACACGTAAGAAACTTATTTAAATTACAAGAAATAAAATAATTATGTTGACATACCTGTACTCTATATCGTCTGTGAAGAATCAAAATGACCCATATCCAATTTAAACTAGAATCAAAATGTCATAAAAACAAAAAAATAAACATGTGTAAAATATTAATTAAGAGTTTTGAAAAGTGTAAAATGTTCTATTTACATGTTTTTGAAAAGTGTAAGGTGTTCTATTTCAATGTTTTCAAAACTTGTTTCAATATTTTTGTAGATAGTAGATATTGTTTCTAGCTAAAAATACATACACCGTATTTCCTCTAATAATGCGGGTCTCTAATAGTACGCGGGGGGTAGATGTCTCAGATTGAATAGTACGCGGGTCTTTAACATACCTTTCCCGCACTCTAATAATGCGCGGGGTCTCTAATTGTACGCGGGGGCAAGAATCTCGAGTTTTCATAATACGCGGGGCGTACTTTCAGAGGAGATACGGTAGGTCATTTTGGTTCTTCACAGACAAAAACTATGTACAAGGTCTAGCACATAAATATATCACGCAAAATCAGTAAATTTTTTTTTTTTACAAAATCGTTAATAATTTTTCAAAATATTCCACACTCTTTAGTTTATTTCCAAGAAAATTGGACAAATCACACTCAGATATTAATGCGCCAATACTATGACTCCCACGTGGTAATTTACACTGACCCAGGATTAGGTTCAAGTTTCCAAGCAAAAGAAGGTGTCATAACAGGGAATGCAACATGGCTTTTTAATTTCACCTCCCAAGTCTGGTCCTACATGACGGAAACTTACGGGTACTTCAGCGCTGAGCCCACGAGGCTCTTTCTCTTGGTGCATCAAGGAGTCTACAAAAGGCCTTACCGCGAGTACGTGACGGATCCCGGGAACAAACGGCTGAGGATCAATAGACGCAATATCCTTGACATCAGCTCAGCCCGCCCGAATGCATGGCTCACCACAGAGAACAACACAAGAACTGACGAGATGGACTACATCATAAACAATTTGGCATATTTTGTAGAAAAGTCATTCAGAGGGGAGCATGGCTCACCAACTAAGAATCTGTGGAAAGTGTGGAACGTAGAAGAGAATCGCTATGTACATACTGCGTGGGTTGACATTTTTACACTGGATGTTTACACTAGCTTGAACTTCGCTGAAGATGCAAAACGCTACCGGGCGAAGATTGAAGGGAATTTCGACAGTAATCTAGGGAACAGTACCTACTGGATGAGAGACTGGTTTCTCCCAATTTATGAAAATTATGGCGGGAACCGGGCGCTTCGCGATTATTTTCAACTTTTGCGAGATAATTTATCACCAGCGGTCTACTTTAACTACAGTGCAAACCTGGGTGAATTCGTTCATTTCTGGTCAGGGGCGGCCCAGACGGATTTGAAGCCTATGGCAAAAAAAGCCTTTGCATGGAATGAAACTTATGATGAGCAGTTGAATGCATCAAGAATTATTTATCCTAATGTAACGGAACGGATTTTTTACGTCTATATAAGTACGTAAGTATAAGGGATCGTCCATAAATGATTTCATGGATTTATCCCTATTTGTAGTACCATAGTATGGCCCCTGTCATTCGCTTAACCAGTGTGGGAATGGCTATCTCTTTAACATGGGATGTTACTGATCTCCCAGTTGACCCATTAGCCCTACTCATGTAGTCATTTATGGACGATCCCTAATCAGAGCAGTTTAGAAACTTAACCACTGTGTTCTCGGCAGTTTATTTTATAATCGATTTTGTTGTTTGTACAGCTCAAACAGTGTACGTTAACATTACCCAGGCGGTGGAGGTGACGGTGCCGGATCGCACTTCAACTATGTACGTGGTTGCCGCTTCCGTTTTTCTTCTGTTAGTAGTCCTTCTCATCCTGTGCGTAAGCATTAGATTTTACAAGAGGAAAATTAAATATCTAAAAACAGAAATTCGGGAACTGACGAGTGAGGAAGTGAATCATTTCTACGAAGGAGATCCGAATGTGAGCATGACCAATGAAGCACTAGCTTCAGTTCTGTCAATGCCTTTCATTAAAGATTTCGAAATTCCAAGAAATCAACTGATTTTAGGTACCGCGGTAAATTACATATTCAATAAATTCCTACAATATTAACTTTTGGTATCAAATTTAACCTGAAGTGTGCCACTCTTTGATTTATAAGATAACAATAATTTACTTGGATCTGGTCACTTTGGTCTTGTGATGCATGGAATTATTTACAAACCCGAGAGTGATGAACGAATACTTGTGGCAGTGAAAACAGTGAAAGCGGATGTTGAGGTTTTGTATTTTAAAGCAATGATGTCTGAAGCGAAAATAATGACTTTTTTCGGAAAGCATGAAAATCTGATTGGGCTCGTTGCGACTTGTACAGCCAATATTAAAAATCGTAATAAAGTCACAAGTTACCTGCAATTTAAAAATCATACTTTTAATATCGGGTGCCGTAAATCTTTAAGCCAGAGACTTCGATATTAAGGATTTTAAAATGACTAAACAACAAACCAGTGCTCAATAATTTTAATACATTGATTGTGTGTCCATCATAAATCTAGGTGAGATTTATCTTGCACTTGATTTTTGTCCACTCGGTGATTTGCATAAATTCTTGGGAAAAAATCGACAGTATTACAATGATATGTTCGGAACATTATTATCAGAGGAGGACCCTAATAACACGTTTGTACAATTAAATTAACGCATTTTTTTAAGCCTCTAACCCTCGGGTACAATTAGAGACTCGCGCGCTAATAGAGCCAATTTTCAAAATTCTGAAAACTCGAATCTACAAAGTTAGTTACAATTACAATATGTTTGTTCAGAGCCACAGCTAAAGAAGATGTATGTGTTGACCAATATTTAACTCTCAATCAAATCTCAACCGTTGACTTATTAGAATGGGCAAAACAGATTTCTAACGCTATGGTGTATCTCACGGATAAAAAGGTGTCCCATGATTAACCAAAATATACTTACTATATATTTCATTACAAAATAGTTAAGTAATCTGTAATCCGTATGAGCTACTTATATATTGACTTCAACAGGTAATCCACGGCGACTTAGCAGCACGTAATGTGCTCCTCACAACAAATCGTATCGCCCAGATCAGTGACTTTGGACTCTCCCGACAACTTCTTAACTATGCAAATTACAAAAAGACGTCAGAGGTAATTTCTCTTAAATATTATTAGTACAGACTGACCCTTAATAGTACACGGGCCTGCAATATGGAAGACTCGTCCGCTATTATAGGAAATATACGATATCTAATCTAAAAACATTGTTGAACTTTAAGGGACCTTTACCATGGAGATGGATGGCCATCGAAGCGTTGAACGAAATGAAATTCTCTGTTGCTTCGGATGTTTGGGCTTTCGGAGTCACTTTATGGGAAATGTTTTCATTAGCTAAAGTTCCATATGCCGGATGGAATTACAATTACTGTTTCGTAAATAGACTCGTTCAGGGGGAAAGGCTGGAATCTCCTCAATTCGCAAATGAAGAAATGTGAGCAGTAGAAATTTTATTAATTACACGCTAATTTAGAAACATAAGGGCTTATGCTGTCGCTGCAATGACAATTCATTAATGTGTTTTTCTATCTATCTTTAATTTTAATCATAATATGTAGATTTAAATTGATGCAAAATTGCTGGAGATTGGAGCCAAGAGATCGGCTAAAATTTTACGAGATTCATCACATTTTAGGAGACATTCTCTCTCACCTTAGGCCTTCTAAAGAAGCAGATGAGATTCAAAGTGGAGTTTAATAGCATGACAAATAAATATGATATGTGCAGAAGCAAATTCGTATATCTTACCAAAATGTCTGAGCGCAAAACTGTGTCTTTCAACATCTAACATAGTTAATTATGTATCTGCTAATAGTACGTCGGCTTAGTATTCAAACTCAAACTTCTGAACCCTGCATACAATTAGGGGCACGCGCATTAGTTGAGACCCGTTTACTGTTCAAACTTGAAAATATCAAACCAGAACAGTCATTCATTAATTTTAAAGTTCCTAATCTCCATGTCACCCGCTAGTAGCAAGACTAATCATGTTCATTCTTCAGCAAAAGCAAATATCATGACTATCTCCATCGGGGTTTGGAAGGAGATGGTTATATTTGCTTGTAGTGTAAAAATGGAATGGTCACTATGGTCAGTGTTGTGATTGGCTGGACATCGATATATTCAAAACTTAACCCTTCGCCAACATGATATTGTGTGTGAAGAACCAAAATGACCCATATTCAATTTAATCTAGAATATGAATGAACTATGTCATAAAATCAAAATGAGAAACATGTGTAAAATGTTAATTAGGGGTTGTTTGAGATGTGTGAAATGTTCTATTTACATATTTTTGAAAAGTGGAAAATGTTCTATTTGCATGTTTAAATAAAATTCAAAATATTCGATTTGCATACTTTTGAAAAATGCAAAATGTCCTATTTACATGTTTAAAAAAAATCAAATTATTATTTCTACCTATTTACATAATTTATTATATTTGCATATTTTAGAAAAGTTGAAAATGTTCCATTTAAATGCTTTCGAGATATGTTTTACAATATTTTTGTAAGTAGTGGATATTGATTTTAGTTAAAAATGGATGCGGGTCATTTTGGTTCTTCACAGGCGATATAATATGTAGATTCGTTTATTATTAATTGGAAACTACATACCATAATGCCGTCTTCTTGAGTATGTATACGTACCCTTTCTATAATTGTTTTTATTTATATTCAATTTCATTCTACCCTGTATGAAATAATGTACTTAGCTGCATGAATATAAGGTAATAATATTGTAGGTATGTACTTTATAAAACTTCAAATACTTAATAAATAATAATAATATGATGACGTGATTATCCTAACTTCCTTTGTATATGAATTTTTAACTCTGAACAAATAAACTGATGTAGATTCTTGTTTCTATTATTAATATTAGATTAATAGTATTGTACCATTTACATGCTTAGTATATAATAAAGTTTTTCGTTTTTCACTATAAAGATAAATTCAGTAATTGTTTATTTTTAATTAAATTAAGTTTTACGCAAGTAATTTATTCATCAGCGTTTGCGGAGAGCGTGGTCGTCTGGCGGTAAAGAATAACTAGAATGGCGTAAACGTTAGTAATTTTGTCGCACAGCTATTTAACGATGTAAACTTTTAATTTTTAAGGTTTGTAATGTTTAACTTAAGTTGAATGCAATATGATATATATACATAGATAGTGAGCGGGCACTCGTTTTTACTGAGAATGTACTATATTAATTAGTTAAGTCTGTCTGTATTTGAAAAGTGCAAATTGTTCTATTTAAATGTTTTTGAAAAAAACCAAATGTTCTATATACATGTTTTTGAAAAGTGCAAATTGTTCTATTTAAATGTTTTTTGAAAAGTGCCAAATGTTCTATACACATGTTTTTGAAAAGTGCAAATTGTTCTATGTACACGCTTTCAAGATCATGATAAGTTTTTATATTTGTTGTAGATACTATATTTTGTTTTTAGATGAAAATGAATTTTGGTAATTTATATTCTTCACATACGATACGATTTAGGAAAGCAATAAACTGTATAGGGCATCAAATTTAAGATTTGGTGGCAAATTCAAAATTCTTAATCCTACTGTTAAAAGTTAAAACTATTCAGGCCATGACCATTAAAAAGAGCTTTAGTCCTATCTCCTATTGGTTATATTTTTGTATATAACATAGGTAACATTCTTACAGATTTGCCTCCAAATTCAAAAGTTTGTACAAGGCGCTCACTGGACGTTCTAAATCGATTATTCTCATACGTACTAAAATCGTACACGGAAACACAAGAGAAGGATTTGAGTCTTGTCTAGTCAAATGAGGAAGATCACATCGTCGTTTACTTTCATCCAAATTTGGGCTTAAGCACTGACTCGAACACACGTGATGCTATTGGGAGCGACTGCTACTACAAAGGAAAAGCAAACTGGCCTATTCCTTTTACAACTTAAGTATGGCGCTACCTTAAACGTACTGGCATTTTGGGGAAGATCCATATCTTGCCCTCTTTGCATATTTAGGAACTAATTGCAATTGCAATGCTCATACGCATTACAGCTTTACATGGAAATCACACCGTATGGTACACCCAGATTTTTAAACAACTTGGTGTAATCGGTTCATACACTTAGTGTACTACAACCGTGAAGCAACTCGTTCGCATTTTGCGCCTTTCGCTCACAATTGCTCGCCAAAGTTTAAAAAAATCAATTTTTTGCAATCCCGTGTCGTAGTTCCTACAATTTTCGTCCTGTTTTCGAAAAATTTGAATTTTTGTGATCTTCAGAAAATTAAAATTACGATTTCTAAAAAACAGTTTCTATAATTATTCGAAAGCTTTTAAATCTTCCTAAAAATGTATATTGTTCTTACTGTGTCTTTATGGCAAACGTTATTGTAACGTCAGTTGTAAATAAATATTTACGTTCTCTCTCTGGGTTTTCAAAACTTCGAAAATTTTCATTTTGTTCAAAAAATAATACAAATAACCGTATTTATGAGGCCCTAAAAATACCTACTTTTTACTTTATACCTGCGATGATTATTACCTAAGTTTAGCTTTTGAATACCAGTATTTTTGTGTGTGTTTCCCAAGGTGCGGCGATGGTTGGTACAGTTTTCACTATTCTAGCGGTGCTAAAATTTTCATGGTACTCGTCATATTTTCGTAATATTTTACAAGGGAAAAGTACAACGCTTAGAAATGCAAATTCAAGTGCTGACGAAAGAGTATGTGAGTAGTATAATATAGTAGAATTCTTTCAAGAAAATCCAAATCTGAATTCTGATGGCTCGCAAGCATGAGTTCTTGGAATGCCTGTTTTTCAAGTTTTTTTATAGTTTTCTGGTAGCAGTATCAGTCAGTATTAATTATGTATATTTATTTCATAATACATAGTATTACGCATAATATGCACCTGTGTTAAATCGAAAATTAATTATGCAATTGTTTTAAATGGTTAATGACTTAATTCTTAATTTTTTTAAATCCGTAATTCATCAATTATTACCCACATTAATAATAATTAAATATACATATAATGTAGGTAGTACTGTAATAGCAGTACTACTAGCTGGAGAACGTTTTCCAGCAACTAGTTAGTGATATCAAGCGGTAACATTTTACCACATTCACAATAAGTCAATGCAGAGATATGTTCTAATGATATAAGCTTTAATTAACTAACATTTATTCAAATCTTTAGTATATGCTTCATTTCAGTGTTCTTGGACCATAAGAGCGTATCTTAAAATAATGCCAAAGTACGTAATAACAATAACTACACATTTACATATTAGAATTATCGTTACTATTTTTCTAGAGTACTATGCATGGCGTATTAGCTTTTAGTGTTTAAATAATTAATTTATATTTTCTATCCTACAATAATATGTTGCTACAAGACTCTGAACCGGAAGCCAACTTTAAATGTGGTCCAAGAAATTAAAATGTGGTCATTCCTTTCATACTTACACACTATGTATACCTACATTCTAAAATGTAAATTAAATAAAAAAGCCCTTAGTTTCCTCTGCATTATATCACTGTTCACGTAACATATACTATGTATATAATGTTCGTGACGTCTGTTTCGGGCGAATTTAAGCATATATAAATTTTTGAAAATTCCTAAAATTCTAAAATTCCCCACAGATTTCTTTTACTTCCACGCAAGACCACAGCCAGCTACGGATAGCTTTGATTTATTTTTGCGTTTTATTTGTAAGATAGCATTCATTGCAATGTACATAGAGCTGCTGGATTTCACTACTACCTCCACATTAAAATTTACCGAGGATGAACACACCCTTTGTTCCAGAATTTAATATTTTTGCAAGTCTTACGATGCATAATTTACATAATAATTGTACAGTTCCTTCTCCAGCGAATTTAAAAAATTAGTTAAGTACTTAACAGCAACGGACATAATGTTGAATTTAAAGGGGTTGATTTTATGTTTAAATAATTATTGTACTCAAAGTGTTTTCTTGGTGCTACTTATTTCAACCTACGTACACTCAAGTGATGGTTCAAAAGTCGCAGGGGAGGATCCAGTTGGACCTGAAGAGGCTGAACATGTTCAGCATGGAGAGAATTCAACACGTAAGCAACGTATTTAAATGCAATAAAAAGTTAAATAATTATATTTACACTCAATATCGTGTGTGAAAAACCAAAATGACCTATATCCAATTTAAGATAGAATCAATATGACCTATGTCATAAAAAAAATGAAAAACATGCGTAAAATGTTAATTCAGAGTTTTTGAAAAGTGTAATATTTTCCATTTACATGTTTTTGAAAAGTGTAAAATGTTCTATTCACATGTTTTTGAAAAGTGCAAAATATTATATTTACATGTTTTTGGAAGGTGTAAAATGTTCTATTTACATGTTTTTAAAAAGTGCAAAGTATTCGATTTACATTTTTTTGAAAATTGCAAAATATTCTATTTAAATGCTCTGAAGAACTATTACAATATTTTTGTAGATAGTGGATATTGTTTTTAGTTAAAAGTGGATATATGTCATTTTGGTTCTTCACAGACGATATGTATAAGGTCCATCACATAAATATATCACGCAAAATTCGTAAATTTTTGTTTTTACAAAATCGTTAATAATTTCTCAAAAACATTCCACACTCTTTAGTTTATTTCCAAGAAAATTGGACAAATCACAATCAGAAATTAATGCGCCAATACTATGACTCCCACGTGGTAATTTACACTGACCCAGGATTAAGTTCAAGTTTCGAAGCAAAAGCAGGTGTCATCACGGGGAATGCAACATGGCTTTTTAATTTCACCTCCCAAGTCTGGTCCTACATGACGGGAACTTACGGGAACTTTAGCGATGAGCCCACGAGGCTCTTCCTCTTGGTGCATCAAGGAGTCTACAAAAGGCCTTACCGCGAGTACGTGACAGATCCCGAGAGCAAACGGCTATGGATCAATAGACGCAATATCCTTGACATCAGCTCAGCCCGTCAAAACGCATGGCTCACCACAGAGAACGACACAAGAACTGTCGAGATGGACTACATCATAAATAATCTGGCATATTTCGTAGAAAAGTCATTCAGAGGGGAGCATGGCTCACCAACTAAGAATCTGTGGAAAGTGTGGAACGTAGAAGAGAATCGCTATGTACATACTGCGTGGGTTGACATTTTTACACTGGATGTTTACACTAGCTTGAACTTCGCTGAAGATGCAAAACGCTACCGGGCGAAGATTGAAGGGAATTTCGACAGTAATCTAGGGAACAGTACCTACTGGATGAGAGACTGGTTTCTCCCAATTTATGAAAATTATGGCGGGAACCGGGCGCTTCGCGATTATTTTCAACTTTTGCGAGATAATTTATCACCAGCGGTCTACTTTAACTACAGTGCAAACCTGGGTGAATTCGTTCATTTCTGGTCAGGGGCGGCCCAGACGGATTTGAAGCCTATGGCAAAAAAAGCCTTTGCATGGAATGAAACTTATGATGAGCAGTTGAATAAATCAAGAATCGCTTATCCTAATGTAACGGAACGGATTGTTTACGTCTATATAAACATAAGTAAGTAAGTGATCGTCCATAAATGATTTCATGCAATTATTCCCATTTGTAGGACCTTAGTGTGGCCTCTGTTATTCGCTTTACCATTGTGGGAATGGCTATATCTTTAACATGGGACGTCACTGGTATCCCAGTAGACCCATTAGCCCTACTCATGAAGTCATTTATGGACGATCCCTCGTCATAGTAGTCTAGAAACTTAACTTAACCACTGTGTTCTCGACAGTTTATTTTATAACTGATTTTGTTGTTTGTACTTACAGCTCAAACGGTGTACGTTAACATTACCCAGGCGGTGGAGGTAAAGGTGCAGGATCGGACTTCAACTATGTACGTGGTTGCCGCTTCCGTTTCCATACTGTTCGTAGTCCTTCTCATCCTGATTGTGAGCATACGATTTTACAGGAGGAAAATTAAATATCTAAAAACGGAAATTCGGGAACTGACGAGTGAGGAAGTGACTGAATTCTTTGAAGGGGATCCAAATAAGAACATAACGGATGAAGCACAGGCGATGGTTCTCTCCATGCCTTTTATTAAGGATTACGAAATTCCACGAGACCAAATGGTTCTAGGTAAGGCTTCCTTGGAAAAGAGAAAGGAATAGTTACATACATGCAGTACAATTGTATTGAATGAACCTGACACGGAAATAAAGTTCACTCAAACTCAAACTCAAACATAACTATATTGTAGGTGAAAAAACAAAATGTGTCCCGTATCTATTTTTACCTAAAATAAATAAAATGCACTAACGTACACAACTATTTAAAGCAGTGTCATCCTAAAAGAATGCAAATACATATAGAACATTTTTACATTTTTCTGTAATATATAAATGGAACATTTTGCACTTTTCAAAGCTCAAAAAACGTAACATTTTGCACATTTAAAGAGGAAGAAGCAAATAGAACATTTTGCAATTTCCAAAAATTGTATGAAAATAGAATATTTTGCAATGTCCAAAAACCAATTTAAATAGAACATTTTGAAATTTTCAAAAGTAAGTAAATGTAATATTTTGCACATTTAAAAAAGAAGTAAATAGAATATTCTACAAATTTCAAAAAACATGTAAATAGGACGTTTTGCCCTTTTCAAAAGTAGGTAAATGTAACAATTTTCTCATTTAAAAAAGGAGCAAATAGAAAATTTTGCACTTTTTAACAAAAAAAAAGGAAATAGGATATTTTGCACGTAAACAAAAACTTAAATAATACATTTTTCACTTTTTTTAAACTACTAATACTTAGGGAGAAAGACAACTTTATTAAAATAAACTTGACACTGTCGTCCAACGACGATAGCCCAACGGACTCAGTATACGTTGCACAATTTCGTTATAAATAGTTTATGGTTGTTAATGTAATTAAATAAATTAGAGTTTAAAAATTATTAATCAGTAGGTATACAAGAATACAAATGGTGCACACATATTTGAACGGATTTCTTCAAAACAGAGATAACTATGTCGTCAATCAGCGTTGAAGGTAGGCATTGAGTTTTCATGAAATTGAGGAAAAACTTTGAGATCGTCCCGCGTGCCCCAACATACAGCCCTACTACATGAATTTCAGTAAGTCCCAATTTCTGTTTGAAGTAGGGAATGCAAGGGTCATAAATTTCTTTTTTCTCCTTATGAATGGCCTCTGATTGATTAATGTCATTCTGTTCCATACGCACGGTTGGATCAAGTATAATTCCTTGCTTCGTTTTTAAGTTGTAAGCAATTATGTCAACACGTCTTGAACCATCTCCAGTACATTCAGCTTCCTGAAGAACTTTCCACCCTAATTTTTGCATTGCTTCAGCAATTAAACAGCGAACTGCGTGATGTCGGTTATTACGAATCAGCTCTCCACGGTGACAACGTCCAAGGATATGTCCTATCGTTTCAATCTCCTTACAGCCATGGCGGCAATAAAGGGATCCTTGGTCAGGTCGAGGGATAGCATTGACGGGTAATACATTACCAACCATTTTAATAGCAGTGGTCCACTCTGATGAGGAAAGTCCAATTTTCGAATGAATCCATTTATTGGCATAAGGACATTCTTGAAATTGAATCACACCCTGCCCTTTTTGCGGCAGCTTACACCAGGTATCGTATTCCAGACTTCTTAAATGATCTCTGATGAACTTACTCTTTTTTCCCCTTATAATGGACCATGTTTTGTCGAACTTCAAATGGAACATCCAGGAAATCTAAGCATTGGGATTTTTCAGAATCCAAATCCTTTACTTCGTGGATTAAAGCATGACTTGACAACGACAAAATTTCTAGTGCATTAAAATTCTGAATGCCAGCTTCCCATTTAGCACGAATGAGTCCTAATCCCTTACACTTTGAGCTAGAGTACAGCATGCTGGTAGGTGTACTTATTGGAAGACTAATAACTTCTTTCACACAACTACGAATTATCTTGTCAATTGACTCTAAAAACTTTTTAGATAATTTTGAAAGCGGAGCCATCTGAAATGGGTAGATTAAAGTAGGCCACAAGTAGTCTTTGAGAACTTTTAATTTTTGATCAGGTCTGAGCATTGGAGTAGATGTCAATTTTTCAATTTTTTCACCGAATTTTTTGGCAACCTTTGCTTCATCAAAAACAATACAATCATTGAAGGTGACCCCCAAGTATTTAATGGTCTCTTCAGGTCCGATACAATTTATGTATGAGTCAGTTCCTACTTGAAGTGGGTCCTGACATAACTCACCCTTAGCTGCATCCTCACATTAGGTATGTTAGGTCAGGCCACTGCGGGAGAACTGCTGGCGTATGCATATGCCACTGGTTATCTCGTGGGCCAAAATTAAACATTATTAACGGGACGTCCGCAATGGGCCTTATTGGCCTTGGCGGTGTCCATGTGGATCAATCCCATGATCCACATGGTGCCCAATAAAAATAATAATAATAATAATAACTCACCCTTCACAATGCTAATAGCTGCACTTTTTAATGGATTCATATAAAGACCAATACGAGCCAAGGATTCTGTGCTCTGTTGATATAGTTCGACTGCTGCATGCCTAGAATTCCCAAACATGCCAGTATCGTCCGCGAATTCGGCATTTGACACCTTGTCATGTAATGAGTGCAAGGAAAACCCGAATTTGTCCGTAAACTCTTTTTCACTTAGGTCCTGTATCATGGGGTCAATTGCAACATTAAATAAAAAAGGCGAAATTGGGCTTCCTTGCATGACTCCACGCTGAAATTGGATGAGATTAGATTTTCCTTCAATAGTTGTAATTCGGGTAAAATTCTCACTAGCTAAGTTGCACACAAGATTTTTCAGGGCAGATGGCGCTGGTTTTGATTTTATTTGATTGAATACGTGCGCATGTCCAACACTATCAAACGCCTGAGTGATGTCCCCAAATATAATGGTACAATCCAACTTCTCCCGCTTTGCTTTCTTAAGGCATTCATTGACCAATGTAGCATTTATTAATGTCCCCGCTTGATTAGTGAATCCACGTTGATTTCCATTAAGAACAAAACATTCTCTAAAATCGCTGTCTAATACTTTCTCAACTATTCGTCGTAGCACTGAACTCACAGTGATGGGACTCCAGTTTTTTGAATCTTTGTCATCACCAGATTTATAAATAAGCACAGTTCGTGCCTCTCGCATAAATGGTGGAACGTAATTATGTGTAAGCATATAGCACAGCATTTGGGATAATAAGACTTTTGATTTTTTCAACGTAGATTTAACCCACCTCACTAGTATCCCATCAGGCCCAGGAGCAGAATCTACATTCATTCGCTTGATCTGAGCTCGAACTTTCTCATGTGAAACTGTAAAATTGTACTCAGCGTCAATTTCATTTTGCTTTTCCTCAGTCACAGCATTATATACTGGTCCAACAGAATTATTAGATGTGCCCCATCTGGTTGTGAAATCGTGCTCTAAATCAGCTAATGGAATAGTACAACACTTATCGTTCGAATTTAGAATCATCCGGACAGCTTTTCGTCGTTGATTGTAGAATAAGTACTGGACCATGCTCTCCTAGTATTCTTCTTTACGAGCCTTTCGCTTGCGATTGGACTTTCGTTGGGGGTTGGAGCTACTGTTGTACCCGGCATCAACATTTTTAAATACTTTGCTCTTTTTTCTTAACTCGTAAAATTTTTGGGCTGGATTTTTGGGTCCAGGAAGTGCTTCCTCACATTTTCGTAAAGTATTTGAATATTCATTGCTTAACTGCTCAAAACGTTCATGACTTGGGGCATTCAGAGATAGTAAATTATTAAATTTTTGGATAAGAGATTCAAATTCAGTATTAAGGGATAGCACTTCGGAATCTCGATCTTCATCAAAATCGCCGTTAAAATTACTGCTATTAGGGTCCAAGTCAGTAATTAATCCTTGACGATGAACATCAGGGTGAGCACTCGTGATATGCCGTTTCAGTCCCTTACGTTTGAAGACCCGATCACAATGAGGGCATGGAGTACAGTCATCACTTATAGAAGAATCACTAGTAGAAGAATTGGAAAGATGTTGAGATGCCATTAAAAAATTCCCGGTTGTTAACAGATTTTTCCCGACAGGATTTTTCTTGTTGCCATTTTAATTTTAAAAAAAATGTAATTGTTGATTTAAAATCAACTCTCAAATTAAATTTTAAAAATAGAATTTAAATTTACAAAGTTATTAAAAATAAATTATGCTGAATAAAAATAAAATATTTTTCGATGGAGAGCAATCTCTACTGATTTCTCAATAAAAAAACAAAATGGGCCGAAACTATCTGTCACTTTGGAGCGAAAATTCGACACGTCCATCCTAGTCGGAATAAAGTTGAATATAACTAAACTTCTTCCACCTTTAAAAATATTTTTGACATACCTACATACCAACACACATTTTGACATTTTGAATTTTGATTCTATAGCTTTAATTGGATATATGTATCAGTTTCATTTTTCACTTAACAAAATATTCGGTGTATCCGGTATTTTATTCACACACTCTAGCTTCACTGAACTATGTAGTAAAGTTCCTAGCTAACAAATTATATGTGAATCACCCTTTTAGATCCCACAAAGATTTTAGGAACTGGTCAATTCGGTACAGTTCTTCATGGCTTCATTCGACACAGTGAGAACGATCCACTCGTGACAGTGGCTATGAAAATGGTGAAGCCAAATGTGGACGTGGTTTACTTTAAAGCATTTCTGTCAGAGGTTAAAATCATGGCTTACTTGGGGACCCATCAGAATATTGTTGGACTGTTGGGAACTTGCACCACGAATATTCAAAACAGTCAGTTTCGTTTTACATTTGACATATTTTCTACTTTTTTGTGACCTATAAAATTACCCACCTAATTAAAACAGTAGAGTTGAAATAAATTACAGTATTTTCTTTATTTTTGATTTAAAGGGGAGATCTTTCTCGCTCTAGAATTCTGTGCCCTTGGAAATCTAGAGAGTTATTTGCAAAAAAACAGAAATAATTTCGAAATCCTTGCTACTACTAACTGTAGAATTAGCTCTTGTGATTTACTCATGCAGACAATGAATGACAATACTGTGAGTCACTACTGGAAAGCTGATACGCCAACTGTCGTCACGAGAACCACACAAAATGAGTCAAATGCTACGAAAATAACAATATTAGATTTACTTAAATGGTCACACGAAACTTCCAACGCTATGCTGTACCTTACAGAGAAAAAGGTTGGCTAAAAATTATTAGAATAAATATATTACTATACTTACGTGTAGCCAGATGTTATATATTTTTTTAATAGGCTCACTAATAAAATTTTTAAAAATTTAATAATTTTCTACATTCCTTAACATCATAGGTTATCCACGGGGACTTAGCGGCTCGAAATATTCTTCTGACAGCTGATCGCGTGGCTAAAGTGGGTGATTTTGGATTGTCGCGCCAATTTCTCAACTATGCTAATTACATGAAGACGTCAAAGGTAGCAGCGGATTTAAAAACTATTATAGAAATGACTGTAGGGAGTAGGGGTCGTCCTTAACTAAAGTCACGAGTAGGTGTTAATGAGGGGGTGTCTACATGCCACAATAAAGATAGCCATTTACGCATTGGTTAAGCTAGAGACAGGGCGGTTATAGGGTCATAGAATTTGGAATATTTATGTGACATTATTTATGGACGACCCGTACTGTTTTCTTAAATATTGATTTAATTTTTTTCAACTGAATAATTTTTATGTAGTTACCAGTACCATGGAGATGGCTCTCAATCGAAGCTCTCAAAGAAATGAAATTTTCCACTGCGTCTGATGTGTGGGCTTTTGGTGTGACGATGTGGGAAATATTCTCACTGGGTGAACCACCCTATGGGGCTTGGACATATGACCTTTTCTTTGCGGACAGACTTATCGCTGGAGATCGGCTACTCATTCCAAAACATGCAAATCAGCACATGTGAGTTGTACAGATATTTTACAGTGTTTTTATACATGCTTTTTCCTTAAGTCAAAATTATACCTACCTACCTTCGTCGTAAACAGAATATGGAATTTAAAATTTTTATGCACGGTTTTGTATTCTTTCGTAATTGTAGATACTCATTAATGAAAGATTGCTGGAAGGTAGAACCCAATGAGCGACCCACTTTTGAGCAGATTTACTGCCGTTTGAGGGAATTTTGTTCTAAACCGATATAATTAGTGGAATTAAATTTTTGAAATTAACTCCATTCTACATCATTCATGAAATCTGTGTGTACTTTGTCGCTTAGTTATAGCGGTTTTCATCATTAAATGACGTCATCGGTGTGATCTATGTGTCTATCTGATTAGTAGTCACATCCCATGTTTAAGATAGCCGTTTACACAATCCTTACGCAGATGGCAAGGGAGCCATATTTATAGGGTCCTTAAAATCGGAATTATATTTTGATGAATTCATTTATCGACGACCCCTTAACCATTAATGCGGAACCTGGTCTTACGATTACCACCATAAAGTATACATAGCTCAAAGATGTACCTAGATTAATTGATGTTTTAATAAAATACTGTAAATACTGTAGTAAACGCTGTACAGTATACAATTAGGTTATGCATATTAAGTGTCATTACTGTCATTAGTCCATTTTAGAATTTTACTATCCCATGCCATTTAATTGTAATTAAGATTATAATTTACTTATGCTATATGATTATGTAAGCGTTTTTACTGTACATATAAAACTAGTTGTTATTTACGATTTAATAACTTAAGAACTACTATACTAATCGAGTAACTATAGTAATAGGTACTTAAGATAAGTGTGTTAGTGTATATATAGGTACAGGTGCTATTTAATTATTTAATATCCTAAGGGTGTAAGTATTTACAATCATTCTGTATGTGTTACTATTTTAGTATCTCCAAATTTATACATAGGCACATAATAATTATACAAGCCCCAAACATGGAACATTTTGCACTTTAAAAAACACGTAAATACATTGTCGTACTTTTTCCAAAAATAATTATGCGAATGGAACGTTCCGATTATGGATTTTTCAAAACACGTAAATAAAATATTTTGCAATTTTTAAAAACCTAAAAAAAAAATATTTTACAATTTTAAAAAACATGTAAATATTTGAATTTGCAATTTTCAAAAACCTGAAAATAAAAAACATTTAAAAAAAAAACATGTAAATAGGTCAATTTGCAATTTTAAGAAAACATGTGAAAGAAGAATTATTGATGACTCGAGAAAACTTCGCTGAAGAAGAGCGAGAAGGATTCGAGTGGCACGTGACTCGCTCGTCAGAGTTTGATCGAGGGAAAAGACTCCCAAAAACCCCACTGAGATTGAATGTAGGGAACAGCAGAGGAAGCGTCTCTTGGAGCTTTCCTCAGGACTGAGATTTTTCGATCCCAGTCAGTTCGAGTAGGAGTTTAATTGGCAGCAGTACTAGTCAAAATTTAACTGATCGTAGTTGTTCCTTTTCGTTGTAATAATTATTTTCGAAAAAGATATTTTATTTGTTGTAATTTTCAGTACGTTTCGTAATTAACTATTTTGCCGAAAGTAGTCATAACCATTTATAAGTTTTCGTTAACAGTAAAGTATAAAATAGTAATATTATTGGTCGTAGGTCATAACCACAATTTGTCTGCGTATATTGAGTGATAATCCCGGATCTCATCCCGTATCCAGATTGACCAAATTCTGACTCGAGTACGTCCATTCGGTATCGTATCTTTTATTCGTTATATATTATAAATTATATTGGACAAAATCAAATTGAATTAAAATATACCTTTAGCTTTTCGTTTCTTTTATTTCTCAAAAGTATATTAATCGTATCATTCAGTTAGGTACAATTTTGTTTCGGGATTACATTCCCACTTTCATTTTCCGTAAATAAATTATAATTCGTATCAGTAAATTAACAATATTTACCTGTCTATCTACGTACATATAAATTATTGCATTGGCGTACTTACTTATAATTTATTATATTGTGTGAATTATATTATAAGCGCATTGAGTATTTGTTCGATTTTACATTAAGTGCATTGACCTAAGTTCTTATCATTTCAACACCCATTAGTTATTAGTCATAATTAAGTCAGGGTCATAATTGTTTCATTTCCCCATTTTGTCGTCCTCTCATATTTGCCAAAAAGGTTATTTACCGTTGCTGTGAAAGTAGGGATTTCAGCACTTCGGCATCCATCTCCACAGTCAATAGTAAATATTTCCAGGAAGTAGGGAATTCGTCGAAGCCCTCATTTTCTACTTTCTCAAAGGTGCGGGGTACCGTGAAACTGGCCCCGTGACCCGCAATTGACCCGTGAAAATAAAATTAAGGTCATCGATAGTTAGTATAGGAACCATAGCTTTAATTTAAATAGGCGAAAACCGAGTGTCAACTGATACACTGCCAGTAGTTGCAAGTTCGATATCGACACTTGCGTTGAGTGTAGAAGACAACTAAAAATAGGTAAGTTATATTTAGTTTGTACGGGCACACACTTGCGTTAATCCGTAGCAAGTGGTTATTGTACCAAAGCGGCACTTGCGTCCCGAGTAGGCAATAATTAAATATAGTTAAGGTAATTTTAGTTGAAATTAGAAACATAGAATAATAGTATAACTAAAACTAGTCAAAATCATAGCTTTAATAATCGACCACGGAAAGCATTGTGCGACTTTTGTGGCATATTTTGGTAACTTCAGGCCTATAGTGCTATATTATAGGAAATCGAATAGTAAAAAGTTGTAATATTTAAGGGTAGACAGTGGTAGTGGCTATTGTAGCACAGCTCTCACTTTCACTTTTTCGTCCGTTACATTTATAGTGGCTGTGGTCATTCTGATTCCAGCACCGCTTCGTACATTAAGCATTGCTCAGTACTCAGCAAGTTCGCCGTGTAACTTTTCAGTTTTCTAAAGGGAAGTTCATAATTTCAATAGTTTAAAAGTAGGTAAAGTTAGAAAATTCAAGAAAAATTGAGGAAAACGAAACTCAACAATAGCCGTTGGTAAGGCATTGCATTTCAGTAAGTTGCCACTTTATATTTCATGCATCCTGTGACTCAGCATTTGGCTGCTGATATTTTGAACGCTATTCTTGATTTTTATATTTTCGCTGGCTTTTATAAATTGCACCACGAGCAATTTCTGCCCGTGTATTTAGTGCTTTTATTGTGTTTTGTAATAATTATCAAAATTTGTGACTTTTCACTTCAGCCGCGTATTTACCTGAAAGTAGCCAAGCCGAAACATATTTGTAAGTCTTTACTTCGTAAGACTAGGCCGCGTAGAATAATTTATTATCGGCATTATAGGTATAATCATACCCACGCCTACAGAGGTTTCCGTAGAACTCTGCCGTGTAATCTGTTAGATTAAAATCGAGTCGTAAGAATTCTAACTAAAATATTTTAAGGTCAAAAAAATTATCCGTATTTTCATGCATGTAGCATTTTCAAGTCAATATTTTCATTTTCCTATAATTTCTTTCGTTCGATTTTCGTATAAGTAAACCTCTCAGCCATCAGTTAAATCTGACTGAAACAAAGTTTACCTCGTCGTCGTCGTATAATTCTAAAAGGTCAAATAATCGTCGAACAATTGCATGACTTAATGTGTGAGGTCATTAATTTTGAAACCAAAGTCGTGAAAGTATAAACCATTGCGGGCATTAAAAATTTCGTTTCGCATTTATGAACGTATAACTAATTGAATTTTGTTCTTATTAGCAATTTTAGAACCTTGACTTTTAAAGGCTGATTCGATAGTCGCCTTGTACTTCGAACCGATCGTAGCTTTGGAATTGCCAATCTTGCCGTATATTATCTCGTGACCGAAGACTCAACACAAACAATCGTATCGTTTCTGCCATTAATTCCTAACGTAGCCGTATCCGATTTCGAAGAAGTCACTCCGAATTTAAAACGAACGTAGCCATCGAATTTTGCTCCGGATTCAAGAATTAACCGAGATTAAAATCAAATCAACCAAACGTGTTGATCTTGAGCGAGGTACTATACACATATATACATACTATTATATTTTATACACTATACAGAACGTAGTAGTTTGATCGCTTTTCGTAGATGCTTTGATTTTACATATTGCATCATATTAAGTGGATGTTGCGTGTACGAATTGCCTTTACCTTCACTGCCAAGCATTAACCCATCGTACATATATAATTTTCGTGAATTATTATAATTGTAAGCATAAAAATTTGAGGCTATAATTTTGCGTGTATTATATTGTGTGCATTGTATGTACGTAGGGCTGCATTGACATTAGGCATCCCGGTATTCATTGCATTATTCAGACATACATACCTAGCCATCGCCACGCCATTTCATTCGGGAATTTACACATCGAAACATACTTTACTTTCGTGAACTTTCGTGACCCCAGTCGAGCCATACTAAGTCGTCTCGTTGAAACTTATTTAAGACGTCTCGTTAATTTGAATAAATTTTCCATTAAGGAAGGAAATCCCAATCGTCTAGACTTACTAATAAGATAGTTGAGATAACTCCGAAAGTTTCTCCTTTGTGTGTGTACGTTGACCCTAACAGTATAGATAAGAATCTCGTCTCTTTGAGATTTTATTAGATTTAACCTCGCATTTTGAAGGTTCATTTCTTTGTTCGAAATATTAATGGTGAATAAATTAAGTTAACAAAAGAAGGAATTTCCGCTCGCCCGAATATATCTCGAATCAGAATACAGCCGTGCTGAATATTCATCATTTTCGAAATCTATTCGAGCCTTCAAAAATTCGTTCTATAGAAAATAGTGAGTACGTAGATTAATCAAATTAATTTCGTAGACAAATAATTATTATTATAAGGCATGACTTGAAGTCATACCAGATTTGACATACGAACCAGCGGGGATTTAAGAAAAGACGATTTATTCCTAAATTAGATTTTCAAATTAGGTTAAATAAATTATATTTGAATAAGAGATTTAAGCTACGTACGTTATTAAATTTACAAATCGTCATTCAAAGCCCATAGGTACTGTACAAAAGTAGGTACCTAAACAAAAGAGAAACTTTCGAAGCTTATAGTATTTTACAATATTACATGTTCTAATTTCATGACTGATGGTATATTATATACAACTAGATTTCTGCCGTCTATGAGCGCTCGTTCCTACATGATTCATCGATTGCAGATTATAGCTGTAATCGAGCTAAAGGTGAATACGTCCGACAAAATTAAAATTTTGAAGCAAGGTCTGCCAAACGATATCGCCAAGAAAGTAGGTAACTGTCCTACTATCGAAACTTTTATTTTTGAATTAAAACAAGTCCTACAACAACGAACGTAGGTACTCACATTAATTATCGATATTTCTGTGAACTGATGTAAATAGGTACTCACACGAAGGAGAACCTGTACACGTACTTTCGTTACTTTATGGCCGGTCATTTAATTTATATGACTCAATACCATTTCGGCCAAGACGCAAATACTTACGTAACTGAGAGACTTATCGCCTTGGCTTTACTTGCCCATGATATAGACGAAGAAACTCAACTCCGTTTCTTAATCGAAGGCTTGCCAAGTCATTTGGCCGAGAAAGTTATTCATTGTCCAACAGTTACAATTTTTATTGTGACCTTACAACGAATATTGCAACAACGTGCATAAGAATATACTACACGTCAAGATACGCAATAATATACAATAAAATTACCTCCACATACGAAGAAGAAACCCTATGAATAGTAGGTATACATATTTAACGTACGTAGGGATTACAAATTATTAACTTTCGAATTTTAAAAATACCTTAAATAAACATTTTGCTCCGGGTAATATCTCCGAGATATAAGCATCCTGGAGGACGAAAATAAAGCCGGAACTTCTAAAGATAAAGAAATTGAGGAAACTCGAAATCCTCTGAGCAACACAGCTGACGTTAAAGCTGAGTCTCTATTAATTGTTGACGATCCCGATTTTAGTACCTTCTCTGTTCACGGAGAAACAACATTGGACAGTCTTCCACCTGATTTACAACAGTTACCTGAAGAATCAGAGGAAACTTACTTACCCCGATTGAACGACCAAGCACCAAAGTTTCATCGGGACGTTGACGAGGCATTTCGCAGTGACAATACATTTGCCTTCGAAACTGTGAAACCAGTCAAAGAATTATTTTTCGAAATCGACCCCAGTTTCGTGGGAACAGAATCAGGAAAGCCCGTTCTCCGTTTGAAACGTCTAGACGACGTAACAAAATCCGTGTCCACATTTTTCAAGGCTAGGATGACGAATCCTGCAACTGTCGTAGGAGGTACTGTCGACCCGGGAGCTACTGTAGCCCCTCAACAAATCAGTTCGGGAAACATTGCGAGCGTAGGACAAAGTGGACAAAGTAGTGGAGCTCCTCTTGGACCTACGGGTATTCCTCCTGGAACATCAGTCGCCGGGATGACTCCCGATCATATCCGTGCAATCGTAGAGCCTTTTTACGAATATTGCTCCGGCGGACTCGATCGAACTCAAATGCGGCTCATCAACGAGCAAAAATTAATAGAACCCATTGGACATTTCCGTGGCGAACGTGAAGCCGCATTCTGGCTTATAGAGTATAAAAAGGAAATTTTGCGTAGGAATATTACATCCTACCAAGCAATAATGTCCCTAGATCAACTGTTAGAAGGACCTGCCAAGACGTGGTGGTCCTCAGAAAAGAATTTGCATTTCGCTTCTTTAGATGAAGGCGATGTTGAGGAGTGCAACCACATATGGGATCGCATTATGGATTCCATGGTACTCCGCTTCGACCGTGCTCACATGTCCAGTAAAGCAACTTCGGAATTGCCAAAAACCATTTACCGTCCGGGTATGGGAGGAAACGAATATGTAGCAGGTCGACTGCACATTTTGGCTCAAATCGATCCTAATATGGGAACGGAAGCCAAAATCAAATATTTAATCGAAGGACTTCCGGATTTATTGGCTGACAAAGTCATGTCATGCTCCAGCATTGACAACATGACCAAGACTTTGAATCTTTATATCGAAATAAATTTAAAGAAAGCGCAAGAAACTTTTACATATAATAATATGGCTCAGAAGCCAGCCTTCGCTCGTGGCAATACAGTGACCGACGTCCCCGACATTGATAATTCGAATACATTCGCTGGGCATCCTAATTATAATTCGAATCGAAACAATAATGCACGTAGTAACAATAATAAAAACTCAAATCGTGGACCATCAAATAAATATACGGATGTCCAATTCACAAATAGTTTCTCTGCCGCTCATAAAGCAACTTGTGTTACCCCAGATGGGAGACCAACTTGCTACCGTTGTCAAAGCCCACGGCACAGTGTGTGGAAGTGTTGGTTATTTATGGATGAAAATAACATCCCACTCCCACCTGAGGCTGATGGCTGGAAAAGAAATCGAAATGGTGGAAATAATTATAATTCCGGGAACTATAATAATAATTCCAACCATCATCAAACTCGCAACAATTATAATAACCGGAACAATTACAATAATCGTTCCAGTAATAATTATAATCAAAATCGAAATTCCGGACACATGAATAATTCACATAATAATAATATGAACGTAGTTCCGCCGACTCCTCAAGAATTCATGCGTTTTGTACAATTATTCACGCCATACCTACAATCTAATGGTAATCTGAATTACCAAAATAATTCAAACGATCGAAATGTTCAAATTACTCCTATGGACCATGAAACGGATATGGTTCCCCACATCGATCAGGTTAGAAATAGAATGTCGCAAAATCAACTAAATAATTCTAACGTGCACATGCGAATGCCTTAATTTAAATTGCCGACTGTAGAACCTGTACTTACTTATGAAGCTATTCAGTCCGAAATTGCATTGCGCAAATTACAAGGACACGCGATGACAGATAGTAGAAATCCTACAAATTGTGTCATACCCGAATCCCTATTCGAGTACCCTGACACTAACGAAGTACATTTAATTCGGTCACACCGAATTTCAGGAAACGATATTCGTCGAGACTTTACATTCCAACATATGAATGGTAAAGGTCTCAATATTAATGTGCTAACGGATACTGGCGCATCTATTAGCAGCATTAGCCCGTTCGCTGTAGCATGTTTAGGCATGACAGATTTAATTCAGCCTTGCCGTCCCATACAGGCTATTCTATCGATAGATACAGGAACTTCTCATTTTATTGACAAGTTCATTTTTATAAAAGTACAAATTCCAGAGTTGGACGAATGGATACTTTGGGGATTTTTCGTCATTGATACCCCAAGTAATGACGTTGTATTTGGGATGGATTTACTCATTGCTTACGATGCAATGGTACATTGTCGATTGGGAACCGTAAAATTCACGAAAGTTGAAAATTTTGTAGGTACAACACCACAATTCATCTTAGACGGGCAACTAAATCATATGGTATATAATAAAATACGAGTAGGTAGGGCCATGGAAAATAATATACCTACACAGAATTGCACACATGCTCATAAATCTCAAAGTGACGAAGCTGAAAGTAGGGATGCTGACCGTAGTTCCCAGATAGAACAGTCAACGATGAAAATGTTAAATCCGCTGAATTTACCTTTTGTGAATGTAGTTACTCCAGACCGTAGGACATCTTCACATTATGGAGGTGCCAATACTATTCGGCCAGAAGTCGAAACCACCAGTTCCTTTGATGAGGAAGTAAAGAGTATTGACACTTCAATAATGTCAAGCACTGCCGAGGCCGAGCTCCCAAAATTTAAATTAAGATTATTTACCATTAATCCCGTGAAATTGAAAGTAGATAGACCGACGAAAATTCCTATCTACACAGCGAATAGAAACTACACAGGTCCGATCGTAGTGGAGCCGAATCTCCATTTGTACAATAAATATGGTGCACTAATTGAAGAAAATTTTGTTAATATAATTAATGGTGCAGGATTTTGTAATGCAATTAGCTTGGACGAAGATATTATTTTACCTAGGCAGGGATTATTTTCGACATACCGTGCCATCCCTCAATGTTACATGCGTAGTAATAAAGTCAACATTGACGATCAAGAATGTCCCGTAGGAGATGAAACTAAACCTCTCCCAGACGAAATTCAAGGTAGCCAGGAGCTCACAGATGACGAATGGAGCCAATTCAAAATTTTTGAGGGATTGTCCGTTTTTGAAAAACGGATTTCTATTCCTCAATTGTGGATCCTTTGACAGGGAAAACTCTTCAAGTTTCCATAGATTTGCTCGATCCGTCACCTTTAATTCAGGCACCGGCGCCGATGTCTAATTTATTTAAGGTCGTCTGCCGGGACGATACTGACGATTTGCTCATGAAAAAAATTATTGAGCCATGTCATTCGAATTGGGTATCCCAACAGCGAGTTGTTAGGAAGGGTAAAAACGGATGGCGCCCAGTTCTAGATTTACGGGAGATAAATAGGCGGGTTAAACCGATCGCGGTGCCCTTACCACCGATAGTAGATGAAATTAACAAACTAGCTGCATGTACTCATTATTGTCAGCTCGACATGGCAAGCTCATATCAGCAGGTAGAAGTACACGAAGACAGTAGGAATTATTTAGCCTACATCAATCACACCGGCACATGGCGATTTCGTAGACTTGCATTCGGCTTCATCAATCGCGGCGCATTATTCCAGTCGGCAATGTCTAAAATAACTAAACCATATAACCATAAATGGCTAAGCCAATATGTAGACGATTCGGGTTTCGGAGGAAAAGGTTTCGATGAAATGCCTCATCGGCTTGAACTCCTCTTTTGGCTTTTCGTACAGGCCAACATAAAATTAAAGCCTAGCAAATGCCACATTGGATTTCCTAGCATAATATTTTTAGGACACGGAGTTAGTAAGGAAGGCGTTTCCATTGATGCAGATCGCATTAAAACAATTGTTGAATACCCCTATCCCACAGACACGACAGAAATTTGTCGTTTCATCGGAATTTCTAATTTCTTTCGGCGTATGATTTATGGCTATTCTCGGTTAGCCCGACCGTTGTACCAATTACTCACGAAAAATGTGCCATTCGTCGTCGATGCTTCCTGCCGTGAGGCAGTTGATAAAATAAAATCGGCTATCACCAACGCTCCAGTACTCGCCTTTCCCGATGAAAGTGCACAGCTCGAATTGTGGACAGATGCGTCCGAATTTGAAATAGCGGGTTGCCTCGTCCAGAAAGTAGGGAAGCTCCGTCGCCCCCTTGGTTTCGCCTCACATACGTTGACTACGGCCGAAAGGAAATGGTCTGTCACCAACAAGGAATGCTACGCAATAATTTATTCCTTGCAAAAATTTCGCAACTTTGTGTTGGGCAGGAAGGTACACATTTACACCGACCACTCGGCCCTCACATCCATATTACATACTTCAGAATGTAATAGCCGCTTAATTCGCTGGAGCCTGAAGCTCAGTGAATATGACTTGAAGATTTACCATGTCGCTGGTAAATGTAATGAGATGGCAGATGGTCTCAGTCGTCCTCCGAGAAACAGCCATGCCCGTACCCCCGAAATCGAACCGAAAATCCGATCCATCCACATTAGGTCCCTGCACGATGCTGACTTTATCAAACGATGCGATCGTATCAAAGCCGACCTCATCCGACTCAAAACTTTGCAGCTCAACGATAAGCGCATTAGTAAAATAATTATTTCCTTGCGTAAGGATGTAGAAAATAAAGTTTTAGGATACAATAAATATAGGAAAAATTTCCAGCTTAATCCTGACTCCGGCATATTGGAAAGGCTCTCCGGTGAACCTTTAGGAAAATTATGGGTAAGCGTCCTCACTGAAGAATTAGCTCGTCAGGCCATAAAATATTTACATGATAAATCTCATTTAGGACACGAAAAGATTTATGCAGCTCTACGGGAAGAATACTGGTTCTTCCAAATGCATAAAATCGTAATAGAAGTATGTCGCTCCTGCGACACTTGTCAACGACATTTTATACAGCGAAAACGGCGTTCTGGTCCTTTGCATGTAATGATCACGCCTCAATTGCCCTATGCCAAAATGTCAATTGATTACCTCGGCCTTCTTAATCGTACACAGGCAGGCAACCAATATATTCTTGCATGCATTGACCAATGTACTCGATATATTTATTTGTTTCCGACCGTAGGACCTACAACAGCAGAAACAATACGATGTCTTGAGCCCCTGGTCCAGAAACATAAAATTCAGGCCCTGGTCTCCGACAATGGAGCCGCCTTTACGTCCACTGAATATTTTCGATTCTGCGAAACTTATGGCATAGTCCGAATTGCCACTTCCGCCCGACATGCAAGCAGCAATGCTTTCGTGGAGCGAAGTAATTCTTCTTTCGGCTCCATATTAAAAAAATTGAAGTATGAAACTAATGATCCATGGGATTCTCTTCTGCCGCACGTAGCCAACGAATATAATGCTGCCAAGCACAGCAGTACCGGGTATAGCCCATACTTTTTAATGTATGGACGATCTCTTACCCATCCCTACGATCAGGCCATCACTGAAAGTTCCAGTAGCGATGATGACCCCGAGCGGCATCTCATTAGAATTGGCGAGCTTTTAAGGCACCGTATGCAAGCTCACCAAAATTCTTGCGAAAATCAGCTTAAAAGGAAGCTTGACTTTGACCGTCGACATCCGCATGTTAATTATAATATTGGCAATTTAGTTTTGAAACGAAATTACACGCGAAAGACAGGGACACCTAGCAAATTCATGGTGCGCTATTCTGGTCCCTATAAAATATATTCTCTTATTGAAAATCAACACGTCTATTTTCTGTGTCCCACCGACTTCGATTTGTCGTAGCCCGAGAAACCTACTGAGGTGGAAATGGTACATGAACATAATTTGATTATGTACATACCATCGCTCCTCGATCAGCCTCCGCCTGAGGTAGATCAAAATTTAGAGTGGCTTAATTTGTTCAAGCCCACAGCGGCCGACCATGTATTTTTTATTGAACCTACGATCGATCCCACAGAGGAACCTCATGAGGACGGTTCCAACGTATTTCCGGATGTTGTTCCGAGAGGTATCTATAATACTTGCGCTTCTCCTCAGCGTGAGCCCACTCCGAGTGCTCCGCCCTACGATCTTTTATCCGACTCTGATGACACCGATTCTGTACATAGTGCCGAATCTTTGGACAGTACCGACGCGTCTCATCATTCTTGGCGTGGCCAAACAATAATCGAAACGCCCGAATCAAAAGGTTCTCCAGACCCACCGGGGGGAGAAGGGAGTGGTTCCATGTCTGCCGAGACACGGAATGAAAGTAGGCAAGTTAGTCCTAGGGACAGAACTTGTAGTGTTTAGGATCGCTTCCACAGCGCCCAGGAAAGTTTTGCGTCTCCGTCTCCTAAGAGAAATTCCATTTCTCCAGCGAACGCAAAATCAAAAACTCCACCGAAAATTGTAAGTAGGTCACCAAAGACCCCATTTTATTCACCTCAAACTAATATTACTACTGTACAGGATAATATACAAAATCCTACGAACGTAGAGCCCGTAGCTCCCAATTTACCAGGACCTGCCAGATCTTTTATACCCTTCCCGGTCCCAGCTGAATTAGAGCGACCTAAAAGAGATCGCAAATGGAATCCTAAATACGACCCAAAAATTTATGATTTGAAACAATTACAAACCCCAGAAATTGATCGTAGCTTCGCCTTCGCGCAATTTACGGACTTGATGTCTCAAGTCCAAAATAATATTTTTGCAAGTAGAAACGCAAGTAGTTTGGAAGATCTAGACTAAATGCAAAATCGAACAAATGTGAATGTGTATATAATAAAAGGTTTGATTAACTGTGTGCGTGCAATCTAAGATGACTAATATTAGCGAGGACAATCTCCTAATGGCAAGTGATGACGAGACCGTAATTCTCACTCCGGGTGAGGATGAAAATTTGCTCCTGATGGATATCGACGATGATAGTCCAAAGAAAATAAATACTGAGGCTCCCGATAGTCCAGAAGAAAAGATGTTGGAAGACCAGGATCCAAACTTGGGGGAGGATCACCGTAAGCAAAGAACTGCCCTGGATGAATTGAAACAGACATTCGCAGACATTCATCAAAAGATTGAGGATGAGGAGCGTGCCATCCGATTCATGGAAGTTGCCGAATCCAGCGGGATTCCGGCCGCAAAAGTTGAAGTTGAAAAAGTTGCCCCGAAAGCTACCGTACCCAAAATTCGTGAGTGTCCAGTATGCATCAATCGAGGACTCCGTGAAAATTTGAGGCATGTCTTCGACGAATGCCCGGTAAAACGGACTCAACGGCTCCAGCCGTTTTCGCCAAACGTGAAACTGTGTTGGTCTTGTCAGGGCCCACATTTATATCGAAACTGTCCCAATCAGAGACATTAAAATCTCCGTGAATAAGTATATAGATGAAAGTAGTTTCTGTCGAGATGTAAATATAAAATATTTCGAATAAGTACACATTTTTGAGTTGCATAAAATTGCACAGATTTTCATTTTCCTAAAATAAAATAATTTTGCATTTCATAATCTTAGTTTCGTTAGGTTTTTAAATGTAGATAATAGCAACACGAAAGTAGATCAAAATATTTGACCGTTCTGTGTTCAATGGATATAATTGAAGGGTTTTTACTTTTTATTTTTATTTTTTTTATTTTTCCTTCACCTTCCATTGCACCCAGATGGAAAATATTCCTACTATAGCTGCGATAGTCGAAGGCGCGTTCGAGTTGGACTCCGTGGAAGTTGATTTCTCCGGTGAAAATTTCCAGAGTACGTAGCACTGTAAAATAATGTAAATAAATATTTTCGTGAACGTAGTGGCACAATTAATGCACGTAGGAGGTTAATTTGTGTGAGATTTTGTTTTATAGTTTACAGAGAATCTTCATCTTTCAACGAAGAAGAAAAGGATAAAAAGGAAATTGTACCCGAGACAATGTTCCACGATGAAGATAGATATGTTCGTAAACATTATTCTGGTTTTCCGAAGAGATGGGGAAAACATAAAGATGAAAACGGAGATGACGTTGGATGGTTTGCGTTGGATCGGAATGATCTTCTTGAAGACCGTGTCCGTCGTCTCAAACTTGAAATGCGGGCGATGAAATTAGAGTTTAGACCGTATCACAACTATAGGATCCGAAGGCGATTGCCTTTGCCCGTAGTGTATCGCCGTATTAAACGAAAAAGTCTGGAGGATTTCCCCGAGAATCCGAAGGATCCGAAAATTTATATGGTAGAATGTGGCAGTGTAGCGACAGAAGTCGAACTCTGTCCCCCTCCGGTTGTGGCTCCGGCCAAATTAAAAGTGATTAAATTTGGATAGGCAATTTCACCTGTAAATAGTAGGCTCATTCGTAAACGTGTGGGGGTGTACGAAGATCGTACCCCTGAGGGAAACTAATATCGTATTTTGTTGCCACAACCTTATGTTGATTGGCTGAGCGAAACGAATTCGTAAAAGTTTTTGACGTTCATGACGTATGGTGTGCCTGTAGGTACTTTCATTGTAGAATATTTTATGTGCCGTATGAGGTTCTTGTGACTTAGTGTAGTTTGCCATGTATGTAGTTATACATGGGCATTTTCTGTAGTAACTTGTAAAACGTATTTTTATTATTGTTTTCGCCCTGTTGACGTTTTGGGCATTTAAAATTTATGACCGTAGAATTAGTAAAAATTTCGTATGCACTCATCAGCGAGTGAATTGTTTTGAATCATAAGGATTATATCTTGCTACCATACGTCGATCTCTGAGAAACAGACTGTTATGCTTATCAATATTAATAACAAATTAATCAGTATATTTTGCGTTGAGGCAAATTATGTTCGGCCTCTTTTTCATGTAATTTCTATTTAAATTTTGTATTTAATCCTTTTGCGGATTTGGTGAATCGACAATTATTTTTATAATAAAATGACCGTAGGAAAAATTAATTGAATGCGTGTGTGTGTTTTCTTCCGCATCACTTTGTTTTCAGTTACCCGTTTTCGGTTTTTCTTGCCCGTTCGGACGTCGAGCGCGGACGTCGACCCTTGGGTGAGGATTTGAAAGAAGAATTATTGATGACTCAAGAAAACTTCGCTGAAGAAGAGCGAGAAGGATTCGAGTGGCACGTGACTCGCTCGTCAGAGTTTGATCGAGGGAAAAGACTCCCAAAAACCCCACTGAGATTGAATGTAGGGAACAGCAGAGGAAGCGTCTCTTGGAGCTTTCCTCAGGACTGAGATTTTTCGATCCCAGTCAGTTCGAGTAGGAGTTTAATTGGCAGCAGTACTAGTCAAAATTTAACTGATCGTAGTTGTTCTTTTTCGTTGTAATAATTATTTTCGAAAAAGATATTTTATTTGTTGTAATTTTCAGTACGTTTCGTAATTAACTATTTTGCCGAAAGTAGTCATAACCATTTATAAGTTTTCGTTAACAGTAAAGTATAAAATAGTAATATTATTGGTCGTAGGTCATAACCACAATTTGTCTGCGTATATTGAGTGATAATCCCGGATCTCATCCCGTATCCAGATTGACCAAATTCTGACTCGAGTACGTCCATTCGGTATCGTATCTTTTATTCGTTATATATTATAAATTATATTGGACAAAATCAAATTGAATTAAAATATACCTTTAGCTTTTCGTTTCTTTTATTTCTCAAAAGTATATTAATCGTATCATTCAGTTAGGTACAATTTTGTTTCGGGATTACATTCCCACTTTCATTTTCTGTAAATAAATTATAATTCGTATCAGTAAATTAACAATATTTACCTGTCTATCTACGTACATATAAATTATTGCATTGGCGTACTTACTTATAATTTATTATATTGTGTGAATTATATTATAAGCGCATTGAGTATTTGTTCGATTTTACATTAAGTGCATTGACCTAAGTTCTTATCATTTCAACACCCATTAGTTATTAGTCATAATTAAGTCAGGGTCATAATTGTTTCATTTCCCCATTTTGTCGTCCTCTCATATTTGCCAAAAAGGTTATTTACCGTTGCTGTGAAAGTAGGGATTTCAGCACTTCGGCATCCATCTCCACAGTCAATAGTAAATATTTCCAGGAAGTAGGGAATTCGTCGAAGCCCCCATTTTCTACTTTCTCACATGTAAATACAGTAAACAGATTTTAATTATTACTATTTATTTACGTACAATTACTTGGGTGCGTACCCTTGTATTATAAATAGTGTTATGAGCTTTTTACCATGTCATAAATGTATTTAATGATTAAATCACATGTACATACATGTAAATACCTACCGTATACTTAAACTAATGCGCGGCTCTGAAATAGTATGCGAGTGCGAGAGGTTTCTGTTTGATAATATGCGGGTCTCGGATAATACGCCGGTCTGAGGGGGTCCAAATTTGAATGGTACGCGTATTATGTTAAATAATGCTTTTGAAAAAGCATACAACAAAGAACGAAGAAAGCATGCCCAAGTTCAGGGGAAGGGACCGTTTTACATCCTCATAAAATAGTAGTACTAATGCCCGGGGGATACATCCGAGGGGACATATCTAGTGGTTTCAGGAACCCTGAAAATTGTCCAGGTAAAATCTCCAGGGGGAATATGTCCGTATACTGTGTGCAAACTACAAACTACAATACGTAGTCACCATAGAAAACAAAAATTAGGATGGGTATAAATTTTTTATTTACGTAATCACTACTTACGTAATTTACTACGTAATTTATGAATACTGTACAGTATGAGATCGGCCGTATATAGCTAACTTATTACGTCTTATATCACATATATGTACCTACTTTTCTATAAACTATTACGGCTACAATGGTTTTAATAAGGAAGAGACATCATTTATTTCTTTTAGCGGGCATCCTGTAGTTTTTATTATACGTGAGGTAATACCACAAAATTTAAAAGTCGTATTAATTCCAGTTATAACACTTTTCCTGGAGCAAGATTACGAATACATTTTTATTAATGCTTCATATATCATATATTAGTACGCCATCATTATTACTTTAACTTTAAATCATGATAACGCTCAAGGATGTTGACGTGTATGTGAAGAGTTTTTTTGCAAAACGGGATAAGTACATCAAAGCAAATTTTACAGGAACAACGAAAAACGAATAAATGCTGACAAGTTGAGTTTTTGTAACTCAATTGTTTTCTACAGGTACTGCGTCTAACGAAGCGTAATTAAACGTAGTTTCATAATTCTATGCCATTTTTCAATTTTTTGAATGTTTTAGAACATTTCCAAAAATTTAAATTTGTGGACTTATCCCGTTTTGCCTAAAAATCAATTACTTAACATGGGGCAAAAAGTCCGAGACGTGAAATTTTAATCGATTTGAATGAAACCAAACTTTTTCTTAACTTTTTATCTTTCTTTGCATAAAAACATTAACGCAAGGCAATTGTCTTCAACAAACTACGAAAACACTCAAAAACCAAATTTAAATCAGAAATACAGGTTTTAGGTGGACTTATCCCATTTTGCCGAAAATAATTTAATGGACTTATCTCGTTTTGCCAAAAAACGAAATTTGGGCTATTTTTAAAAATTGCTTTGGTTGAACTTTGACCTGTACCATTCAACATAGTAATGTATCTAGTTGAATAGAACAAAATAACACAAATAATCTCATTTTTGAAAAAAATGGACTTATCCCGTTTTGCCAAAAAACTCTTCATGTGATAAGGTGGTTAGAAGTTAAAATGAGGTTTTAATATTTTTTTAACTAACTTTAGCGACTTAGCGTTGCCGACTTCCTGCTATACAACTGCTGCTCTATCCACTGCTGTTTTTTTGGGTATTAAAATAATTACTGTGTGAAGAACTTACTTCGACTTGAAGCACAACGTGAATACTTAGACAATTTCAACGTACCTATATTTACACTTAGGATATCTACATTAAAAATTCACTACATCTAACTAGTTTGCTTACTAATTAAAGTAGTATTAAATTGTTCATTTAAGTTAGGAAACGTTAATTAAGAATGATAAGATTATTATTAAATGGATTATTTATACATTTATGTATGTGGGACAATGGGACAGCCATATAGTTATATTCCAGTAGACCAAATTAAAGCACATAATTATATAAATAATTAATTTGTATAATGAAGTTACTACTAGTCTCAGGTTTGGTTTTCTGTCAAATTTTAACTGCTTACATATCATCACTACCAGTCCGTAATTTGCTGTATAAAACATCAAGTGTTCAGTTATCATCTAAAATACCTGCTGACAAGTGTAAGTTTAAAAACAATAATTTTCAATACAATAAATAGGGCATATCGCCTGTGAAGAACCAAAATGACCCATATCCAATGTAAGCTGGAGTCCAAATGAGCTATGTAATGAACAACACGAAATAATAAAGATGCGTACAATGTTAATTTAAGAGTTTTTGACAAGCGTAAAATGTTCTATTTGCATATTTTAAAAAGTGCAAAATGTTTTATTTCTATGTTTCAGAAAAGTGCAAAATGTTTTACTTGCATATTTTAAAAAAAGCAAAATGTTTTATTTGCGTGTTTTAAAAAAGTGCAAAACGTTTTATTTGCATGTGTTTCAGAAAAGTGCAAAATGTTTTATTTGCGTATGTTTCAGAAAAGTGCAAAATGTTTTATTTGCATGATTTAAAAAGTGCAAATATTCTATTTTCATGTAATTGAAAATAGTTATATTTCATTATTTTTGTAGATAGTGGAAATTGTTGTTGGCTAGAAATGGATATAGGTCATTTTGGTTCTTCATTGACGGTATGTACCTACATCCGATTTTTTTTGAAGTAACAGTAAAATCCTAATTTTTACTTTTTCGTTTTTTCCCTATATACATATATATATAGCACAATATGGACGCTCGCATTCGCGCCGCCACGATATTGACCCTAAAAAAGAATTGTCAGAATATTGGGATGGTCACAGCAAAATTCTCAGACTAGCTCACTTGAACCAAGTCGATCATGTTGTCTTATACTTTGACCTAGACGTAGCCCCTGAAACGTCGTGGAGCGTGGAATATAAACGGGACAAAGAGGGTTTTCATGTCCAGGAATATAGATATCACGGAGAGGCGGCCTGGATTTTCAATTTTACCTCCCAAGTCTGGGGCTACATGACAAGATTATATGGGCAATTTGGTCATGACCCTTACCTCTACTTGGTCATTTGCCAAGGGCATAGCAGGGGTGTTTACATTGAATTTTCCATTGATTCATACGAAGAGTACAAAGTTCACAACATCCTCGACATTAGCTTGCCCCGTCAAGATGCATGGCTCACCCCTAAAGCCCGACCAGATGAAATGGACCTCATCCTCAAATCGCTCGCATCTTTTGTAGAGAGATCTTCCAAACAACGTCGTGGCTCACCATCCTTCAACATTTGGGCCCAGCCTTCCTACGAGGACACTGCATGGTCTGACATCTTCACCTATGACGTGTACACTAGTTTAAATATGACTGTGGAGTCGGAGCGATTTAAACTGAAGACAGTTCATAAAGTTGAGAGCAGTCCGAAGAAGATTACATTTTGGTTTAAAAATTGGTTTCTCCCGATTTACACGGATTACGGTGGGAACAAGGCACTCAATAATTATTTTCAACTTCTGGCTCAAGCATTCCCACACCGGGGTGAGGATTATTTTGGTAATTTAACAATGGGTGAGTTCGTTCACTTTTGGTCCGGGGCTACAAAAACTGATTTAAAGCAGTTGGCCTGCACTGCATTTGGGTGGAATGCAACTTACCAGGATGAATTTAGCCACGCGAGGAAGAAATTCACTGGGATAACGGAGCTATACTTGCGTGAGTTTCAGTCAAAATCTTAAAGTTGGGAGCGTGCACAAATTACGTGGTACAAAATTGTAAATATCCAGCAAATAGTTATTAATTTACTTGTTTGTTGCAGACGTGGAAAATGGGCTGTTCGAGTGTGTAGAAGAATTAAACTCAAAGACATCAGATAGGCATAGTAAGTAGAACTAAGAAAGAAAACTATTTATAAAAGCAGTGATTTACTGCTTTGTAACAGCATCGGGGACTGGTGTCAACCTTCTTGTTATAAACAGAATTTTGTATTATTAGTTAAAAAGCTGGATGTAGTAAAAGGTCCAATTTCTAATAAATGCAATCTTTCCAACTTTCCTTTTAGGTAAAGAACACCGCCACGATCACACCATGGATATCGTCGTGGGTGTAACTATCACATTGGTAATATTCCTCATACTTGTCATCTACCTCTGTTTTTACAAAAAGAAAATTCAAAAACTAGAAACAGATATTCGAAAACTCACTAAGGACGAAGTAAATGCTTTCTTTAAAGGGGATCCGAACGTTAATGTTGATGATGCCCAAGCATTAGTTCTGTCAATGCCTTTTATTCAAGAATTTGAAATACCAAGAGAACAAATGGTTTTAGGTAAGTAATTTATATGTTTACAGTTCACTACATTTTCAACCTAATTACCTATATATCGATGTATTTCTTATATAGCATAATATGTAATTAGTAGCTACTCGATATTCCTTATGGGTATACCCATTACGACTATTTGCTTAATTTTTTCAGATGACACAAAAGTATTGGGTACAGGTCAATTTGGTCATGTCATCTGTGGCTATGTTCGAATTCCCCCAAATAACGAAGTGATTTCTGTGGCTATCAAAACAGTGAAACCAAATATGGATATTGACAGTTTTAAAGCGTTTCTGTCAGAAGTGAAAATTATGGCTTATTTAGGGAAGCATGATAACATTGTTGGACTTTTGGGAACTTGCACTGATAAAATTCGAAATCGTAAGTGATTTCATGTATATTGAAACTACAAAGTCTACAGGCTAATTAATTAGTACAATAAACTTGCTTTTGTTGTAGTTATTAAATTTAAATTTTTAATTAGGTGAAATATTTATCGCACTCGAGTTCTGTGCCCTTGGTAACCTGGAAGATTACATGAAGAAAAACAGAAAAAATTTCGAATCGCCTCTTGAAATTAATAAAAATTATTCAGGAGGACTGTTGATGCAGAGGAATAGTGGAAAAGCCATTTGCTTTAATTGGCAAGATACGGATACGGCAGAGGCGGGAGGATCTTCTTGCAATAGTAGTATGTCTACTGGTAATATCAACAAAATGACAGTTTCCGATTTAATTCAATGGTCTGGGGAAATCTCTAATGCCATGATGTACCTTGCACAGAAAAAGGTCAGAGTACAACAACTCATCATATAATTGAGTACAAATATTTTAACTAGCCATAGAAATGTCCCATGTCACATGTTATCTGCTTGATTGATATTGAAAATTAATGCAAATCAGGAGATTCACTTTACACAGGTAATTCACGGTGATTTAGCTGCCCGCAATGTTCTCTTAACGAACTGTCGTGTGGCTAAAGTAAGTGACTTTGGTCTGTCCCGACAATTTTTGAACTATGCAAACTACATGAAAACTTCAAGGGTAAGTAAAATTTAAAATAAAAGTGTAGTAGAGTCGGTCCTAATCGTGATCACAGAATAATGGTGATCAGTTGCCACTGTTCAAAAATTACCGCCTTTAAAAATCTGTCATGGATCATCTATATAATGTCCTATTTTTTTTAATAGTTGCCAGTTCCCTGGCGATGGTTGTCAATCGAGGCTTTGAAAGAGATGAAATTCTCCACTGCATCTGACGTGTGGGCTTTTGGTGTGACGATGTGGGAAATATTCTCACTCGGTGAACCACCCTATGGTGCTTGGACATATGACCTTTTCTTTGTGGACAAACTTGTCAGTGGTGAACGACTTCTTAGTCCAAAGCATGCAAATCCGATCATGTAATAAAACTACTGGGTCATAATTTATATTGTTGCTATTGTTAAGGATTTAATGCAGATGTTTTGAAATGTTTGAAATTGTGTTCATTTAAATTATATTAAATATGTAACTGGGAAAATGATCCTATTTTATTGCAGATACCAATTGATGAAAGACTGCTGGAAGACGGAGCCTAGTGAGCGACCGACATTCCAACAAATTCACCAACGTTTACGAGACCTCCACCCAGATACATTAAAAACTGGAGAAGGAACCGAGCCTCATCGACACCGAAGAAAACGAGCCCCGCTATTTCCTCCTAAGACATTGGAAACTCATGATGAAATATGATTTCGAAGTTTAATACTTTAACATGTAACATGGGTAAAATACTTGAATATACCTACTTAAAGTGGAAGTTTTATATAATTATGTATATAATTTAGCGATATGACTTTTCTAATTTGTTTTATTAGTGTAGTTTGTAGTTTACAACAAGTGTAATCAATTAGTACCGTATATTTCCTTTATATCGTCAGCGAAGAGGCAAATCTGACTATCTCCTTTTGGTGCTAAAAGCGAAACTGACTACTACCATTTTTTGCTAAAAGCGAAAATGACTATCTCCATTTTTCTCAAAATACCATTAAAAGGAGGCAAAAAAACTACATGTGCCAATGCCGCATGTTATTAAGCATACGTTGTTGTTAAGGGTTCGTCCATAAATGGCGTCACAAAAATTATTGCTCTTTGAGAACTCACCTACTCGCGAAAAATCGGAAGAAAAAAAACTATTTGCCAATGCAGCATGTTATAAAGCATACATTGTCGTGAAGGGGTCGTCCATAAATGACGTCACAAAAATTATTTCTGTTTAAGAACCCATCTACTCTCGAAAAATTGGGAGAATTTTCAATCCCAGATCTAGTAGCGTAATCATTTACTTGTTTATAGCTATTTATCATCTGACTGAAAGCAAGGTTACTAACTGCACAGTTGCTTTGATTAAAATGAAGCGGGATTGGTCACATTGTTAGTAACAGGCACAATGAATAAACAAATAAATATTCCACGTGACAGAAATTTAATTACATGTTAAATATTAAAATTCTATCACATTCGTTTTACAATTACTACAACATTTAACTAAACGTAATAGTCCATTATTACAATTCCCACTGAAAACTAAACCGAAATGATAAATAAAGAAAGGAGTAGTCATTAGAAAACCACTAGCATTAACATTAAACACTCGTTAAGTGGAAAACGAGAATCTTAGCTCAGTCAGTAAAAGGTTGACACATTGATTTAAATTACCAAAAGCTAATGATACAATCAATAGCTAACAATTTTAAGATTGTAATATTTATAATGGGTTGTCTATAAGTGATGTCACACTTAGCGTGTGTGGGTCTTGTCTAGTATTTATGACACGCCTTGTTACAGCTGAGCTGTTATAATGAGAACAGGTTGGTTCTTAAAGAGCAATAATTTTTGTGACGTCATTTATGGACAACCCTTTTACAACAACGTATGCTTTATAACATGCTGCATTGGCACATAGTTTTTATTTCTCCAGATTTTTTGAGAGTAGGTGGGTTCTCAAAGAGCAATTATTTTTGTGGCGTCATTTATTGACGACCCCTTAACAACAACGTATGCTTAATAACATGCTGCATTGGCACATTTAGTTTTTTTGCCTCCTTTTAATGGTATTTTGAGAAAAATGGAGATAGTCATTTTCGCTTTTAGCAAAAAATGGTAGTAGTCAGTTTCGCTTTTAGCACCAAAAGGAGATAGTCAGATTTGCCTCTTCGCTGACGATATAATAGCATATTTTCAGCACTCATACTATATACCTATACCTACCTAACCTTTAATATCTTATCTCATTTAAATAACAGTACACTCATCGTCAGTTATGGAATTTAAATTGGTACTTTCAATTTATCACGTTAAATCATGTTCCGTTCTACGTACGTAATTTTTCCGTGAATTTTGTAAGTACAGTTGACAGTATAGGTTCTAATAACTCCCGGGGGGATTAAGTCAATCTTAACCATATACCTATGAGTTAAAAGAGAGACCCTGGAGTTAATAAAAGCTTTACACGGTACGGTACATGTTTAGCTTTAATGTCAAAAGGACATACATATACGTAACTTGACTTTGGTTCACCTGATTTCCTATTTGAAAATGCCTTCTTTTTCCTTGTACATACACCAGTTATTTTACAATTTATTACACATTAAAATTGTGGTTAAAGTCAAAATTTTGATAATTTAATACAAAAATATAATTTACAATCTACTATAGTATAACTGTTAACCACACAGTTAAATAATTTTTAACTGAAAATTTCTTTTTTATTTAAGTACTTAATTATAATTATGTGGTCTTTTAAAAATTAGTTCGAGTTACCTTTAGCTTAAGAATGACAGAGATATTAAAATTTTAACAAGTTATATTAATGTGGCTTTAAATGGTTTCGGTATCTTAAATTGTTTCTTCACTTGGATTTTAACTTTGTGGTGCATATCACAATACATAGCAGTTAAATATTTAATTAATTAGGAATCTGTGCAGTATTATCATATCACTGTGTATGACTAAATCTGAATAAATTTTTCAATAAAAAAAAATAAAAGAAAATGGGTAATATCTTTTTAAGTATATTCCTAGTAGTAGTCCTAAGCACAGTAACAGCCAAACTCGTGTACACGAATCTTCCTACAAAATTAGCTACTAATAAAGTGAACGAAACAAACCCTGACATTTTATCAGTACTGAAAGAAGACTGGAGGGGTCATAACGTTACCTTAAGACAGGTTTACATAAATTCTCAAGACAAAGTTGCCATCTTCTTTGATCCAAAATTGAGTGAGAGTCTCACCGGAAAAAATACTTCCCACGACCAAAATTCATGGTTCACTTCCAATCCTCACTGGATTTTTAACTTCACCCCAAAAGTATGGAGTTACATGAAAAAAACATATGGGAATTTTGGCCCGGATCCTTACCTCTACCTCGTAGTCCATCCTTTAAATTATCACACCTTATTTCATCGCTACTCTGTTAATACGAACAGGACAAATCTTTTGGATATCAGTTCCCTTGGTTTAACTAGTACAGAAGGGCCTGTCAATACAGATATGGACACACTCACAAATAAATTAGCATATTTTGTATCTCACTCTTCAAAAAATCGGCAAAGAGACCCGTCTCGCTATATTTGGGGTGTCTCATCTCATCCAGTGTGGGAGGATATTTTTACGTATGATGTCTACACAAATTTAAACCTGACCACAGAGGCAAAGCTCTACAAGGCCAACATTAGAAAAAATCATGGAAACAATCTTAGAGGTTTTTGGTTCCTAGATTGGTTCCTACCAATTTACACCAATGATGCCCCCACGAACGTCAATCATCGGGGTAATAAAGTCCTAAATGAATTTTTTGAACTTCTTGGAGCCAATCTTAAATTCTATAAAGTGTGGTACGAACACAGTCTGACGACAGGAGAATTCGTTCGCTTTTGGTCTGGCGCTGCCAAGACTGATTTACGACAATTGGCTACAGAATAATTAGAAGTTTTTGGATGGAATGAAACTTTAGATCGAGAACTTGCAGAGGCGAAAATTGCTTTCCCCAACGTGTCCATTCTGTACATGGGTAAGTCAAATTAAAACTTGAAATAATTTTTAAAACTCCAAACTACTAAATATTTGTGTAAAGAAAACTTTATTTCTGCTTTGATTAATGTATTGAAAATTTCTTGTAGGTTATTATAGCAATGATATTACGGTGAAGCCAAAGCGAGAAGAGCCTACGTTCACTCTGATTCAAAACCTAACGCCACCGCCAAATATCCGCAACGTAATCACGGAAAACGGCACCTTCAACATTTTCAACCTGGACCTTAACATTACCTAGGAATTGGAGTGGCGGTTTCCGTAATATTGACCCTCATTATTACATTGATAGCTTCGTTAATATTGCATAAGCGGAAAATTTACAATTTACTACAAACTGAAATCCGGACGCTGACCTCCGTTGAAATGAAAAATTTCTTTGAAGGAGATGGAAATCTAAAATCGGACGAAGCTCAGGCTTTAGTTCTGTCCATGCCATTCATCAAGGATTTTGAAATACCAAAAGAACGAATAGTACTTGGTAGGTCCTTACACTAAATTGTGTTCTACGCTTACATATAAGGGATCGTCCATAAATGACGTTACGGGTAGGGTCACTTGGTCTACTTGGATACTGATGGCAACACCCCATGTTAAAGATAGCCTTTACGCAATGGTTGAGCTGATGACAGAGGGGAGGGGGCATTTCTATCGGTTTCTGGAAATTGGAATATTTGTTGACAACCTTTACGGATGACCCCTTAAATATTGACATTTGAATTAAATAATTAAATTGTATAAGTAGTACCATTAGTTACGTGTTTTAATAATTTTCTCAATTATTAAACATGAATGAATGTTTTTATAAATTTTAGACTTTAACAATATTTTGGGCTCAGGAGAGTTCGGGACAGTTTACCATGGTTTGATTCAACTCAATGAAAATAATGAACCGACGGAGGCTGCAATCAAAACAGTTAAGCCAAATGTGGACATTGTTTACTTCAAAGCATTTCTGTCCGAAGTTAAAATCATGGCTTATTTAGGGAAGCATGATAATATTGTGAGGCTATTGGGGACCTGCACGAAAAATATCAAAAACCGTAAGAATTTTACTAAACCATATATGTTTATATGTATATTATATAGCAGAGCTACCATATTTCTCTAATAGCTCGCCCCACATAATTACTATTTAAACTCGAGCTTCTTACCCCCACGTGATATTAGAGGCCCGGTCACCATTAGAAAAAATGTGGTAAATAACGGCCATTATATAGCATAGTGTGAATTTAATGCTGTAATAATTTAAATAAATTTATTTTTTTAGTCGAGATTTCTATCGCTTTGGAATTATGCCCCTTTGGAAGTCTAGAGAACTACTTAAAGAAAAATCGTAAGAATTTCGACATGGAGATAAAATCTCTTGATTTAAACATAATTACGGTATTGGATTTAGTGAATTGGTCACGAGAAATTTCTAAGGCAATGATGTACCTCACAGTAAGGAAGGTCTGTTCGTTTCTATTTTAAAATCCTTTACAAATCAATAATGTATTGCTATACTGACAATAATGAAGAAACAAAATTGCCGATCTCCTATTTTTTTTAAAACTTAAATAGTAGTGTATATAGTTAAAAACTTGTACACAGTTAAAAAATGAAGTATGGTAGTTTTAGGGCCGAATAATGCGGCCAGCGCAGGCAGCCCCTGCTGCTTGAATTTTCTCAACACATTTTAATGAAACGAGGGTCAGAACCGGTGACCTTTATCTGGCCGGTTCAACCCCCGAGTTCTGCCGCTCCTACCCCAAAAGTCCTGAATTAAAATGTTTATTATTTTGAATTTAATAATTAATTTTATTTTAATTTTATGATTAAAGATACCTAACCTAAACATTCATACATTATTTACACTATTTACATGACGGAGCAGATGGTAGAGGCGTTATTTTGGGGGCGTCCACCAAGTTACTTGAGGGGTAACTACTCCCGTGGGGGATGGCAGGGATGAATGAATGTATGTAGTCCCTATGCCTACCTATGTTCATGAGATATCGGAATTGCAATGTTTACTTTTGAGTTTCTAATCTAAATTATTTTGCATGAGTTACATTTAAATTTATTGGTAGTTATATTTTTAGTTTTAAGATTTATTTTCAGCGGATGAGTGGCTCAGTGGTAAGACGGGCTGAAGTGCAACAACTTCATCGTCCCCACCCCATGAGCTCGGGAGGAACCGGCAGAAAGGTGATGTGATTGATTGCATCCAGAATGCCAATCAGGAAGTGCAATCCATCTCCCTCTCCTTCTTCGGCCCGTAGTGTCCCGTCCATCCTTAATTTTTGCATGAGGATATACGATATGGAAATTTAATTTATTTAAAGTGTCTAATCTAAGAAGTGAAATATTAATTTTAAGTACTGGAGTGGTAAGAAGGGCCGACAGCGATGGGGTCTCAGCCGTTCCAAAACGAAGCTGAGAATTTGACTGAGACTGGGGAGATGGTCGGCAAAACCACTGACATCAGAGAGAAAATGATGTGATCAGGGTACGCTTCTCATCCCGACTCCCAATGCTGTCGTCCCATTCTTTTTGCCAATTTGAATTTACAATTTTTACCTAATGAAGTGCTGACCTGGATGCCGTGTCTGGAATAATTTAATTTTAATTTTAAACTGAGAAGTTCGACTTATTTTGCCAATGAGATCTAACTGGGGCGAAGGCCCGGGGAAGAACGGTACTCTCAGTCACGAAGACCAAGAAACAATGCCGGTAGTAGATGCAGTGAGATGAATGAGCAACATAATAAGCTGCACTACCGACAAAGTCAGAGCATCGCTTCCCCCTAAGCCCTAAAATTTTATACATTATTTTGTGAAGTTTTTATGAATGAATTAACCTTATTATTACGCAAATACAGATGAGTGAGTTCAGTAGAGAACTCTAAGACTATCATTAGAACTACTAAAGTGTATGAACCATGAACCGGCCGGATACATGCAACATCACTAAACTTAGGGATGAAAATCTCACATCTTACTTACACATTTAATGAGTACGATTAATATAGACAATATATGAGAATCGAATTTGATTTTAAAACCCATGAAATTATGGTACACGACATCGGAGATCAGTAGAATTTAAAAGTTTTACAGATAAATATTTATTTAAGAATTAGGAAGTAAAATGATACTGAATCGAAAAGGAAAAGAAAGGAAAATGTTACCGAATTAATTTGAAAGTTTTCCTCTGCCAGAAGGGCAGGGACGACAGAATTAATGTTACCTTGAATTATTATTGTTTTGTTTTTCTTTTCATATTTATGTTTACGTCCAAATATTACAATCATATTTTACAATTCTTACGGATACCGTGGATACGGATTACAAGCCAATTAGTTCCGAATGGTGAGTCCAGGTAAGATTTTGGTTCACAAATTATTAAATAATTATTTTACAATTTTGGTTTAGTTTTTGTCGACCTCAAAATATTATTATTAAATTAATTGAAACAAATATTGAAGACTGGAAGCACGACAATGGAGATAAAGAATATAAGGAAACAAACAAATATTAAACACTTGAAATTGAAACTTTTCTTTGTATATTTTGCAGGTGCTTTCTTACACCAGCAGGATTCACAAAGGATCACTTGGCTCCTCTGATCCCCCTGCAAAACTTTTAATCTTTTAGGAGTCTCCATTGTTGTCTTTTCCGAATTTATAAAATAAAACTCAAGAGATAGAATCAGTATATGTTAGTTCGGCGAATGTATTCCTGCGACTGGTGAGGGCAGTGCTCCTTCTCGTGCTTGCTGGATGCGTGGCTTGGTTCTGCTGTGGAATGTAATGCTTCAGATGTGGAGTGTACGTTGTGTTAGCAGTTCCGAACGTTGCACCCAGTGGCGATGAGAAAGATGCGCTGGGTTCAATGGCTTCGAATTGTCTTGTTTGATCCTGTCTTCTTTCTTTGGCTGGAGATGGCTTTGGCTGTGCTCCGGCTGAGGGAAGAAGATAGGAGTTCAACGCGAAGTGGCATTTCCATTTCCGTTTCATTAATAGAACTTTTTGCATTTTTCACAAATATGCAAATACATTTTTTTTATATTTTAAAAACATGTAAATGAAAAATTTGACACTTTTCTCATAACATGTAAATAGAGCATTTTGCACTTTTCTGAATCAAGTAAATATAATATTTTGAACTTTTCTAAAGCATGTTAATAGAACATTTTGCACTTTTCTGAATCAAGTAAAAAGAACATTTTTCACTTTTCTTAAACATGTAAATACAACATTTTGGTTTACCAAAGAAAATCAAAATGGTAGTTTTTATATGGGCACAAATTGCAGCCCAAAAGCAATTCCTTCGCCCGGCCCTAGGTAGGTTTGCTTCTTCAATACAGTGATATGTACTGCCAATTCAACTAGATTTTGTGCTTCCTTTTGAACTAACAACATGTATTTGATGAAATTAACGTACTAATTTACTGGTTATGATGTAGGTAATCCACGGTGACTTCGCCGCCCGGAATGTTCTCCTCGCCAAAAATCGAAATGCTAAAATAAGTGACTTTGGTTTATCCCGCCAATTTTTAAATTACGCGAATTATATGAAGACATCCACTGTAAGGAATTAATTTTGTTGTTTCGACAATTCTTCTATATTACAAATATTATGTACCTACTTTCTCAATATCCTGATTCGCTTAATTAATAATTAGTTTCTCAAAATTGTAATAATTTGTGTTTATAATTATTTTTTGAAGCTACCCGTTCCTTGGCGCTGGCTCTCAATTGAAGCTCTCAAAGACATGAAATTTTCAACTGCGTCTGACGTGTGGGCTTTTGGAGTGACGATGTGGGAAATATTTTCCTTGGCTGAGATCCCATATGGTGCTTGGACATATGACCTTTTCTTCGTGGACCGGCTCATTGCTGGAGATCGGCTACTTAGCCCAATATGTGCAAATGAACCTATGTAAGCTAACTATTACTATATATGTGATTCGAGATGGTTCTCTTACTTTTGTTATAATTGCTTATAAGAAACCGTCCGTAAATGACGTCATACGTATAATATGTAAAAATGCGTCTGTTTGGAGAATATGTGTTGACATCCCAAATGTTAAAGATAGTTATATTTACGCAATAGTTAAGAGCTGATGACAGGGCGGGGAGGGACTCGATGACGTAATTTATGGAGGATCCCCATACAAAAATTCGTTTATACTTTTTACTTTTTTGCAGCTATGAAATAATGAAAGACTGCTGGAAAATTGAGTCAAGTGAGCGACCTACATTTGAGCAGATTTGTGATCGTTTGGGAGAAGTGCGGCCACTACCACTAGAAGACCAAGCGCAAGTGGTTTCGCGTGAAACAGGACGCACTCGTCAAAACGTGTCTTCTTTTCTATGTTAAAAATTTCAATAGAATTTGGAATTAATAGGCATTAAAACTGTCCAGTTTCGGCTTTGGCATAATTACTATAACAGTTTAAAAAGTGAAAAATATATTAATTATATTGGATTTACGTCTAATTGTAAACATAACTTTTGTATATTGTATTTCAACTATATTACGATATCCATTAAAGATTTATTTATACTTTCAATTATTGGTTTTACACGTGCACGTGGTATATTAGTCTTATGAATTTTTTCCTGGTAATAAACTGCTACTTCACAGTGACAATTCTTGGTATTTTGTTATTATGTCACCGTTTGTTTCCGACTGACCTCAAGCTTATAGTTTGTAAGACATATAAAGAAATGCGTCAAAATTCATTTTTACAGTTTTGAGTTTTCACGGAAGTCAAATTTGGTTTCCGTTTCCAGTCTTCACTACTTTAGGAATCGACCATAAAAAAATGTCATCGGTAGGGTGGTAGGGTTTGCTAGTCAGGTATTGATGAGATGACATGATAAATATTGCCGTTTGCGCATAATGCAAAAGTGATGATAACATGCACGTGGGGGTGGGCGGATCCTAATATAGTGATAATTTGGGCGACATAACTCATGGACCAATCCTTATGCAATTTGTCTGTATTGCCATTGCATGTAATAGACTACTAAACAAGGTCTATGTAGGTATAGAAATGTAATAGAAGAAAATATAGAATTATTATGGTTTTTAATGTGAGTTGAAAAAGCTGTGTATGTATTTGAAAACATTAAAATGTAAGTATTGCACCTTGCAAAGTTAAGTCCAATTTCGCTTTTTAAAATGCGGAAATTGTCTTTTAAAAATGTTAGGGATTTAATTACAAGATCTATTATTACTCTACGCTGTCTTCAAATAGGTATTGTCTTGTATTTGGTATCGTCACTGATTTGTGAAATTCAAGGCAATAATAAAATCGAAACCAAAGCAGTTGCGCCAGTTCAAAAGAAGCAAAGCTTGGCATTAAATTGGACCCAACAAAGTACGTTACATTTTTGTTTCACATTTTTAAATATTTCACAATAATAATTAATTTTTTAAATTGTCAACCACATGAACTGATCTCTGTAGTATCAATGTGTGTGTGCTGTATTGAATTTATTATGGGTAGTATTTTTAAAATCAGTAGAGAGTAGAGTGTATCAAGTTTGTTTTTTAAAAGTTTGCATTATAATGTAATACAAATTATTATTGTATTATTAAGGTCGGAATTCCAATTCACTGTCTGATTTTAAAGTTCGACATCGTCGTAAATCGACATCGACCACTTCCATGATACCACCTCCACTTTTAGACAAAGAAACATGGAGCAATCACACAATTAAATTAAATCGGAAATTTTGGACACCAAGACGAGGTTCTACTCACAATGTGTTCACATACTTTGACACAAAATTGTTAGTACAAAGTAGTAGAATCCATTCTGACAGAGGAGCCAGCTGGATTTTACAATTCACGTCTGACGTCTGGCACTACATGACAGAAACATATGGGCAATTTGGCCCAGACCCTTACCTCTATCTTACGGTCCATTACATGGCCGACAGCAGTGGGGTTTATATTGGATATTCTGTAGACCCACAAAACCCAAACAAGGAATACTTTCGAAATATAATCGACATCTGGTACACTAATAGTGATGACTGGGTCAAAATCGAAACTAGGACGGAAGCGAAGGAGCTCATAGTTAACAATCTAGCTTACTTTGTTGAAAAATCCTACAAGGACCATTACGGCTCACCATCTTTCAATGTTTGGAAACGGGACTCGTATGGTCACACAGCCTGGGTTGACATATTCACATATGACGTTTACACAGGGTTAAATTGGTCAAGCGAAGCAGAGAGATATAAGAAAAAGGCTATAAATAATTTCGAAACTTCACCTAAAAACCCAACATTTTGGTTTCGAGACTGGTTTTTGCCAATCTACAACAATCAAACGTTCAACTCTGGAGGGAGTAGTGTGCTTCGGAATTATTTTCAACTCATTTACGATTATGTACCAAAGAATACTGAAAAAGTATATACTTACAATTTTAACTTGGGTGACTTTGTGACTTGTGACTTTGATTTTTGGTCTGCGGCGGCAAATGTGAGTTTGAAAACATTGGCTGAAAACGCATTTGGGTGGAGCGAGGATCTTGAGCGTGAATTTAAGATGGCTAGAATAATATTTTCAGAGGTGTCTAAATTCTACGCATGTGAGTTAACTTTCAATATTAGAATTTAAATTAATTATACTGCTATCTTGTGTACACGGGCTATTCGTACCCTGTATATTTCGAATCCTATTCAAATCGTCCCCGCTGTTTATCTCTTGACATGATAACGTGTCATCATACAATTAACGACTGTTCAACAGTAACGAATCATACAGGGTACGATTTTAGCCCGGGTGCGAATTATCGCTTCATCAAATTATTGTAACTGCCTATAATATATAACCCTGTTATAGTCCTAACATGAAATATATATTTAATTCTCGTGCTATTAATGAAGACGAAGCCGTGACTGAGGCACCAACAAAACCACCAACAACCACAACCGCCCCATTAATAACTAGTACCCAAGGATACATAAATAAAACTACAATACCGGACGTAACATCGAAAAGCGGTGGTTCAAATATATTAAATATTTTTTATATGTATTTACATATATGGAATTGCAATTAATTTATTTAGTTTTTAAACTTGCTTAAATTTATTTCTGCAAAATAAATAGGAAAAAACCCGGAGTCAAATGAGAAGTCTAAAAAAGAAAATCCCAATGCAAATAAAAATTCTGATAATGTCTCCCAAAACCACATCTCATCTGACGGATCTCTAGTCATCATTGTAGCAAGTGTAGCTGGCAGTATAATTCTCGTACTGATCATTGTACTCATCGCTACGTACATTTTTCAAAAGAAAAAAATCATCTATCTACAAGCTGATATTCGCAACCTGACTAATGCCGAGGTGGACGAGTTTTTTGATGGGGACACAAATACAAAACCAGACGATCGCTCACAAGCGTTAGTTCAGTATCTGCCTTTTGTCCGGGATTTTGAAGTGGAAAGAGATGAGCTTATTGTAGGTAAGTAGGAATTTAACGAGTTATGGAATAAAAACATTAATTTTACCACGGCTTGGAATTTTTAATTACATTATTCTTAACAAATGGCATTCGTTATTACCGTACCGTAGAACCTGTACCATTGATGCAATGTAATGTAATAAATAGCTCATGATAAAATCATCGGCTCGGGTCAATTTGGCTGTGTCATGCGTGGTATACTTCGACGAAGCACTGAAAACAATGAGTTAATCCCTGTGGCGGTGAAAACAGTGAAAGCGGACGTGGAAATTGAGTATTTTAAAGCAATGCTTTTAGAGGCAAAAATTATGGCTTATTTGGGACCACATCCCAACATTGCTCGACTCCTCGCAACTTATACTGCCAACATTAAAAATCGTAAGTACCCAGACATAATTTATGGATGATCCCTTTTATATTTTTTTTCTGTTTTATTTTGGTCGATTTAAGGTGAGATTTACCTGGCACTCGAACTTTGTCCACTTGGTGACCTGCACAAATTTCTGAGAAAAAATGAACGTACATTTCAAAATTTATTTTTTTCAGCAGAAGATCCTACAGGGTAAGCGTAAAAAAATACATCACTTATTATTTATTAGGGGCAGGTCATATATGACGTCATCGAAATATTCCAATTTCTAAGACACTATGCCTCTCCTGTCATCAGTTTAGCCATTGCCTAAATGGCTATCTCTAACAAGGAATTTCATCAATATCCAAGTTTACCCATTCATGGCTCTACCCGTGACGTCTTTTATGGACGATCCTTTAGGCGTTTATTGAAATTTATTTTGAATTTTAGATCTGTAGTAATTGCTGAAACCAATGTAGACCAGTACTCTGCTTTAAATCAAATAACAACCATTAATTTGCTAACATGGGCTCATGAGATTTCTAACGGGATGATGTATCTCACTGAAAAAAAGGTGTTTTTGAAAATAGTAATCATGGCGGCAAATTTGAATATAGCAATATTTTTCAGTACCATATTGGCTATAGGCATACGAGTATTACAATTAGGTTATTTTATTTTAATTACTCCTTGATATTAACCAGGTAATTCACGGTGACTTGGCTGCCCGTAACGTTCTCCTTACAAACAATCGCATTGCAAACATCAGTGATTTTGGCTTATCCCGCCAACTTCTCAATTATGCAAATTACAAGAAACAGTCAGAGGTTATCTGCATAAAATGCATTTTGTACATAAAAACAGTGCAACTTAAGTAAAATGCTATAATGTGTACGCATTTTATTTATATTTAGGGTCCCCTACCATGGCGCTGGATGGCTGTTGAATCTCTGAACGAAATGAAATTTTCCGTCGCTTCCGACGTGTGGTCATTTGGAATTACACTATGGGAAATTTTCTCAATGTCGAAAGTTCCGTATCCTTGTTGGAAGTGGGACTATGCATTCGTCGACCGACTCATTTCTGGGGAACGACTCACAAAGCCACAATATGCAAATCAAGATGTGTACGTATTAGTTTACATTGCAAGTATTGTATTTTCTGTGCATTAACAAACATGTAGGCATATTATCCTAATTTAATGTCTTTAACTTCAAAAAATATTTTTGTAATTTTGCTTTTTGTATATGGAACCTTCAGATACGATTTAATGAAAGATTGTTGGAAAATCGAGCCGAGTGAACGGCCGACATTTGAGCAAATAAACTCTGCTTTAGAGTCTATGATTTCTCAAGTTGCAAACACACAAGTTTCTCACTGCAACAGGCGCGAATCAGAATCAGCATTAGCATCAGTTCAAGTTTAGATTTTCAATGAGGCATGTGAATAAACAAATTACAAAGTCCAAAGGTCAAGAGGTCAATTGGTATTTTCCAAGCTCACGTGGGGCGAGTAAAGTAGGTACGAGTAATGTGGTGGCGACTTTTAAAGGTGTGATTATTACACTTGTCATGTAGAATGATACGTTTATTTACTGTAAGAGATCTTCCACAAATGACGTCATCGGTAGCGTCCATGGATTTACTTGGCTACTAATGCCATCCCAAATGTTAAAGATAGCCATTTAGGCGTTGGTTAAGCTGATGACATAGAGGGGTAATATTATAGGCTGCTGAAACTGGGGATGTTTAATGACGTCACTTGTAGACGATCCCTTAGGTGTTAATTCATAAAATTTATGTTCATATAATTGCAATAATTAGCTAAAGTCTTCTCAATATTCACATAGTTTAAAAAAATTTTAAATGCGTTCATATATCAACACAATTCTTCGTAAATTTTAGCACGTAATTTGTCGACGAAAAATACAAAATTGAGGTTTTAAATAACGTCATTTTTCGTTCCATGGATTTAATTGTAATTAAATAATTTGCTTGTTTAGTTTATACGTATGCATGTATAATTAATTTTGAACTTATATGTAATAAATTGCATGTATTGGCCAAAGGTTCGATATTTGTCGCTAAAGGAAAAAATGCGGTTTTTATTTTCCTTTGGTTGGATTTTAAGTGGAACCCACATTTGGTTTCCACCCTTTTAAGTGGTTGTATTCACAAACAGGATAATTACAAACTGACGCATCCATAAGTAGAAATTAGAAATGTTATTTTAGCAAATCATGCCATATATAAATGTAAAAATATCTATAAGTGAGTTAAATTAGTTTTGTAATTTCATTCTAATGCAATTCTATTACACGTAAATAAATTCAAATTATTTCAAGACAATTGAAAAATGGAGAAGAAATTTGTTTTAAACAGAGGTACAAAATATCCAAAATCCTGCATTACACTCGTCCATTTCCTTCAAATAGTGACTGTCATTTATTTTACATTGTTACTAATTTGTGAAATTCAAGGCAATAATAAAATCAAAATTACTGCGCCAGTTCAAATGGAAGGAGGCTGGAGATTGAATTGGACTGAACAAAGTCGACAATTAACAAACTTGACAACTCCCCCTCTCTCTTATGACAGAGAAACATGGGGCGGACACAAAGAAAGATTAATTAGAAAATTTTGGAATTTAAGTTCTGATCATATTTCCAACGTGGCTATTTATTTCGACATAGACTTGTTTACAAAAGATAATTTAATATTTTCGCCTTACGAAGGTGCTAAATGGATTTTCAAATTCACGTCTGACGTCTGGCGGTATATGACAGATACATATGGAAATTTTGGTCCTGACCCTTACCTGTACCTTGTAGTACATCATATGAAGAACCCTGGGGCTTACCTTGGATATTCCTTGGACCCCAAAAACCCACCAAATCAGCAATACTTTCGAAATCTTCTGGACATTGGATCTTCTGACCCCAATGCATGGGTCACGACTCAAGCTAGGCAGGAAGAAAAGGAACTCATAGTTAACAACTTAGCTTACTTTGTTGAAAATTCCTACAAGGACCATTTTGGCTCACCATCTTACAATGTTTGGAAACGGGACTCGTATGGTCACACAGCCTGGGTTGACATATTTACGTACGATGTTTACAAAAGTTTAAATTTGACAAGGGAAGCAGAGAGTTTTGAGAAAAAAGTTAATATTAAATTCGAAACTTCTCTTACAAACCGAATATTTTGGTTTCGAGATTGGTTTCTGCCAATCTACAATAATCAAACGGGTAACTCTGGAGGGAGTAGCAGTAGCAGTGGGGTCCTTCGGAATTATTTTCTACTCATTTACGATTATGTACCAAAGGATACTAATAACGTGTACGCTCATCATTTTAATTTGGCGGAATTTGTACATTTTTGGTCTGGAGCGGCAAATGTGAGTTTGAAACCAATGGCTGAAAACGTGTTTGGCCGTGACAGCATTTCTGAGGTCGAATATATTAACGCAAGGTTAAACTTTTCGGAGGTGTCTAAATTCTACGTGTGTAAGTTAACTTTTTTAATACTGATATTTAAAGTGATGGCATTTTCATTATTTGTACCCAAGCTATTCGTACCAGGGACAATTCATTTCCCCGTTGCTTTAAAATGTAGTAGGGAAATATTATTACAACCAATATGGTGACGTGTAGTTGACCAATAGTTGACGACTTTTCTACAACAAAATCATGAGGGGTACGAATTATGCAGGGTACGAACAGCCCAGGTACAAATAATCACACAATTATATTAAAATATTAATTCATATTTAGTATTTTGATTCTGTTGTTAAAGATAATGAAAATGAGGCGGCAACAAAGGAAACAACAAAACCAACAACGCTACCAACAACAACAGCAACGCAACTAATAACTTACCATGGACGCCTAAATAATACTACACCTTCAACGTCAGACGTTACATCGAAAAACGGTACTTAAAATATCTTATAACTAAATAGTATTTAATTACACTCAAATTTTTGTAAGGGTTTTTAAATAGTTTTATTCCTGCAAAATAGGCAATGACTCAGGGTCAAATGAGAGGACTGAAAAAGAAAATGCAAATAAAAGAACTGACAATGCCTCCCAAAATAACTCATCTGAAGGGCCTCTAGTCATCATTGTAGCGAGTGTAGCTGGCAGTATAATTCTGTTACTGATCATAGTAATCGGAACCACCTACATTGTTCAAAAGAAGAAAATTATTTACTTGAAAGTAGACATTCGCATGCTTACCAATGATGAAGTTGATGATTTTTTTGAGGGGAACAAAGACACAAGTTTTGGTAGCGACGAGGCACAGGCTTTAATTCTGTCAATGCCGTTTATTACCGCTTTCGAAATTCCAAAGGATCAAATGGTTCTAGGTAAGCAATCTAAATTGTAGTAAGAAAATTATTACTCATGAAAGTGGTCATTATTTTTTCAAAAATATTAAATTTACACTTTTGAATTTAAAAAAATGAAGACTACACAAAAGTTTTAGGAAGCGGCCAATTTGGCAGTGTTGTCGAAGGACAAATTCGCTCAAGGGAAAATGACGAAATGATTACCGTGGCAATGAAAACTGTCAAGCCAAATGTGGATGTTGACAGTTTTAAAGCGTTTTTGTCAGAAGTGAAAATCATGGCTTATTTAGGGAAGCACGAAAATATTGTGGAGCTTTTGGGCACTTGCACGGCTCACATTCAGAATCGTAAGTTTATATGTATACTAAAGGGCAATAAACAGAATAAAAAATGCATCATTGGGTTTTTACAATCTGTTACAATCCGTCCGCACGACGGGCCTTACTTTTGTTATGTATGTTCCCTTGTATTGATGACGAAAGATTTAATTAAATTTTTTTATTTTTAAACAACAGGTGAAATTTATATTGCACTGGAATTCTGCCATCTTGGGAGTCTAGAAAGCTACTTAAAGAAAAATAGAGATAAATTTGAAATTACTCGAAATGGAAAACGCAGTACTGGCGGCGCCCCTGGGTTGTCAGCACCTGCTGATAACGATGATGCAAATAATACGGCGTCTGCTGTCGCTTCTTTAAATGGAAACAAAATAGATACTTTAGATTTACTTAAATGGTCACGTGAAGTAGCTAATGCTATGATTTACCTCACAGAGAAGAAGGTTTTTAATTCAATTTTAAAATAAAGGCTAATTACTAAACTTGGTTTTGATTTAACGATGCAGTTGTAACCAGTTAAAACCAGCTAAAAACGAGTTTAAAATTGATTTTAAATTGCCAGCTAGCCAGCTTGAATTGAATTTTAATATTATTCAAAATTGGCGGCTTTCCCTGGATATTAAAAAAGCTAATATTTTAATCCACAGGTAATCCATGGAGATCTAGCTGCTCGCAATGTTCTCCTCACAGAGCACCTCGTCGCTAAAATTAGCGACTTTGGACTGTCCCGCCAATTTCTGAACTATGCGAATTATATGAAAACCTCTAAGGTTTTAATTTTTCTTTCGACTCCCATTGTGTAATGTGTTCCTTTTTCTAATTGATTTTGATCATAATTGTTTTCTTTTCTTTTTAGGTCCCAGTTCCTTGGAGATGGTTAGCAGTGGAGTCGCTCAAGGAAATGAAATTTTCAACTGCATCGGATGTGTGGGCTTTTGGCGTGACGATCTGGGAAATATTCTCATTGTCTGAAATACCGTATGGCGCTTGGACTTATGATTTATTTTTTGCGGATAGACTTATTGCTGGAGACCGACTTGGCATGCCTAAGCATGGAAACGAACAAATGTAATAAAATAAAAAAATGATATTAAAAATGAAATTGAATGCGTTGATTAATGGGGTATTAGGCAAGTTATATGTAGCCATGTAGCGTCTTTTTGATTCCTGATATAAAAAGGTGATAAGGCGGAATTGAACCTAATTCGAATTTAATTTTTACAGATATAAATTGATGAAAAATTGCTGGAAAGTGGACCCCACAGAGCGACCATCATTCCAAAATATTTCTAATATTTTAAATAAATACATTTCAAATTATTCTGATTTTTCTTTGATAAATGCAAAACGAGAAAACAATGGAAATGGAAATATACGTACGTCGTCATCAGTCATTGAGATAGAGGCGATATCTGAGGCTACAGCGTGATTTGCTCTTCAACTGGTTAGTTACCATTAAGCTTCTGTATGATAACTCCCCGGGATTCCTAATAGGCTAATAAGCTATATATATATAAAGTCTTAAAATTAATTAGCTTAATTTTTTTAAATTACTTTTGGAGATTTACAATCAAAGTCTGTACAAAAATAACCACTTGGCGATTCCTATATTTCTGCCATTCATTTTAATTAATTAGGAATTAAAAAAGAAAAATAAGTGCCTTTAGGTACCTATAAGTAAGTAGGTAGTTTTAATTTATATTTTAGTCTTAAGAATTTTGTACATAGGTATGTAATTTAATTGTAAAACATTTTGTATTTTGAGCAGTATAAATATTAAAACTGTCTATTAAAGCAATCGCCGATTAGTCATTCTTTATGTTTATTTATAGTTTGTTTTCATGTTCCTGTATTAAATCATCGCCCCTTTAATGTACCTCTAGTTTGAATATGTTTTACTTAAATGCGTTCAAACATAATTTATACACAATATTTTCATACATTTATTCGAGCATGCAGATGTTGAGATGGGAAACGCAAAATTTAATGCATTAAATAGCGTCATTTTTCGCTTCATACATGTAGTATCGTAATTAGCTTTGAATGCTTAGAGCGTAGTTTATACGTATTTAAAGGCAAACTCACATAACAAAATAATTTTTGACCGAAGTTTGGTGTTTGTCGGAAAAGGGAAACATATGTGGTTTCTAAAATACCATTTCTGATAACTGTTTTTAATTTGACGCTTGAAATGTTTGATATCTATTTGCTTTATTCCGGTTAGCATTACATACTTTTACACTTGAGTAAAAATTGGGAGTTTCATCAATTAATATTGTTGCTGCCGCATTTCTTTGCTAACTACATGAATCATGGCCAGTAGGAGTTTTAAGAAATGTATGTACGATAATTTTATGTTATGGATAATTGCCCTGCTACTATGTACTGAAACTGAAGTTTACAGTATACTACTTGAGTATACGCATTTTTTTGGTGCCTACCAAACTCTTATCATTATAGATTTTCCAATGGAACCCACATATGGTTTCCACTGCTTGACGTAGCTTCTAGCTTCTCATTACTCAAACAGAAATTTAAAAATGACATAATTATGTAATGTCTTTAAGCATACAGTTAAAGTGACGAGAATTATTGAATTATGCTTTCTATATCTGACTGTCGGTCTGACTGAATAGTGAGCTACTATAGTTTTTTTATTTTGATTTTAATGCAATCCTATCACAAATAATTGTAAGTTGAATTTTTTTTAAAATGGAAAAATGGAGCAATTTCATTTAAATAGAGTTACTAATTTATATCCAAGACCTTGCACGAGACTAAAGTGGCTTCAAATAGTAATCGTCATTTATTTTACGTCGTCACTAATTTGTGAAATTCAAGGTAATGATAATCGTAGCGGACTCACAACTTTGCAAATGCAGGAGCAAAGTTGGAGATTGAATTGGACGGAACAAAGTAAGTTGAATTCTCGTTTATTAGAGAATCATAAATTTATTTTGTTTTGTTAAAACGACTACTGTGAAAAAGAATCCTGCCAGATTTAATTTTTTAATTGTTGTTTAAAAAACAATGTTGACTGAACATTTTATATAGTCTGAAATAAAGATTAAAATAATTTGAGTTTTTCAAATTTCCTGAGCAGCAAATTTCGCAGTTTCGATTCGACGTTATTTTAATTAAAATTAGATTGTAAATCACAGCGTAATGCGATTTGATATCAAAATTTTCAAAAACTCTAAATGAATGGTTTTAAAAACTCGTAGTTATAGTTGAAATACAAGGTTTAAAACTCAAAATATATTTTTTTAAATGATTAAAACTTTAAAAATTATAAATTGTATCACCTTTTTTAAATCTCCCGCTGTAATAAACCGAACAGCGTAATGTATATTTTAAAAATCATAAACTATATGTACTAACAAAATTGTTTAACGTAAGTGTAGACTTATTTATTATTGTTATTTTATTCTTTAAAGTCAAAGGTTGAGTTGAAACCAGCGTAGGTTTCGTGAAATTAAATTATAATTAAATTAGATATTTTTTTGTTAAGATCGGAATTCCAATTTACCGTCTGAATCTAAAGTTCGACATCGTCGTCAATCAACATCGACCACTTCCATTATTCCACCTCCATTTTTAAACGAAGAAACATGGAGCAATCACACAATTAAATTAAATCGGAGATTTTGGAAACCAAGAGCAGGTTCTACTCATAATGTGTTCACATACTTTGACACAAACTTGTTAAAACTAAGTGTGAATTCTCTTGAAAAAGGGGCGTACTGGACTTTACAATTCACGTCTGACGTCTGGCATTACATGACAGAAACATATGGGCAATTTGGTCCTGACCCTTACCTCTATCTTACGGTCCATGACATGGCCGACAGCAATGGGGTCTACCTTGGATATTCTGTGGACCCACAAAACCCAAACAAGATACACTTTCGAAATATACTCGACATCTGGTACACTATTAGTAATCTTAATGACTGGGTCAACATCGCAGCTAGGACTGAAGCGAAGGACCTCATAGTTAATAATGTAGCTTACTTTGTTGAAAAATCCTACAAGGACCATTTTGGCTCACCATCTTTCAATGTTTGGAAGCGGGGCTCAAATGGGCATACAGCGTGGGTTGACATATTTACATATGACGTTTACAAAAGTTTGAATTTTTCAAAAGAAGCTGAGAGATATGAGAAAAAAGTGAGCACATTTGAAACTTCTAAGAACAGCACATTTTGGTTTAGAGATTGGTTTTTACCAATCTACAACAATCGAACATTCAACTCTGGAGGGAGTGGGGTGCTTCGGAATTATTTTCAACTCATTTACGATTATGCACCAAAGAATACTGAAAAAGTATATACTTACAATTTTACCTTGGGAGACTTTGTCCATTTTTGGTCTGCGGCGGCAAATGTAAGTTTGAAGCCATTGGCTACAGGAGTATTTGGGTGGAGCAAGGATCTTGAAAAAAACTTTAGGATGGCCAGAATATTGACATTTTCAGATGTGTCTAAATTCTACGCATGTAAGTTTAAGTTGAATTTAAATATTAAAATTAAAGATACTGCTATTTTTTGTACGCGTACTATTCGTACCCTGCACAGTGCACTCCTTCGTGAAACGTTATTGCTAAAATATTTTTGACCAATGGAAAAATGCTAATATTGCTAATTAACTACGATCAGACAAACATGTATGTAGTTATTTATAACGACTGCTCTACAATTATTTATGTCATGTAGACTACGAATTAAACAGGGGACGAATAGCCCAGGTACGAATAATGGCATAACCTAAATAAAGTAATTGCTTAACCATTTAATACTTCTCTTGCCAAAAATTAAACATAATGTCCATTTATTATCAAATTTTATCTTGAATTAAAATTGGACCTTTTAAAATTTTCTAAAATGATTGTTGATGTGTTTATTTTAATTGTATTTAATTATAAAATAATATTAAATTTTAATCTAATGCACAATCACATTATAATTTTTTTTGGGAATAAGTTGTGTTAACAAATAAATTAACTAATTTTAAATCTCGTGAAGATGAAGCTTTTACTGAGCAACCAACAATAAGTCCAGCAACTACAACAACCACCCCAAAAAAAACTACCCCAGGACACATCAACAACATTGAGACTACAATTTCAGGCATTACATCGAAAAACAGTGAGTCAAATATTTTATTGTCTAACAATGGTGCGTAATGACAAGACATTTTTTTGTAAGGTTTTTAAAGGTTTTTAATTCCTGCAAAATAGACAGTGACTCGGGATCAACTGAGAAGACTGAAAACGAAAGTGTAAACCAAAATACTGATAGTGGTTCCCACCCTAAAAAACCTTCCGACAATTCTCTAGTCATCCTTATAGCTAGTGTAGCTGGCAGTATAATTCTTTTGCTGATCATAGTACTCATCACCACCTACATTTGTCAAAAGAAGAGAATTATTTATTTAGAAGCAGACATTCGAATGCTCACTAGTGATGAACTTAACGACTTCTTTGAGGGGAACAAAGACATTAGTATTAGTAGTGATGAAGCACAGGCTTTAATTTTGTCAATGCCGTTTATTACTGCTTTCGAAATTCCAAAGGATCAAATGGTTCTAGGTAAGAAACTAAAATTCTTTTGAACTAATTATTAGCCATTAAAGTGTTCAATCCAAAAATAATTTGTAATATTTTTTGTTATTTCATTTCCCTTTCGAATTATTGCATATGAAGACTACACGAAGGTTTTAGGAAGCGGCCAATTTGGTAGTGTTGTAGAAGGACAAATTCGCTCAAGGGAAAATGACGAAATGATTACCGTGGCAATGAAAACTGTGAAGCCAAATGTAGATGTTGACAGTTTTAAAGCGTTTCTGTCAGAAGTGAAAATCATGGCTTATTTGGGAAAGCACGAAAATATTGTTGAGCTTTTGGGCACTTGTACGGCCCACATTCAGAATCGTAAGTTTATGTATAGTAAAGGGCAATAAACAGAATAAAAAATGCATTATTGGGCTTATACAATATGTTACAATACGTCCGCACGACGGGCCTTACATTTGTTACGATCCATCCGCAAGACGGGCCTTACTTTTGTTACGTATGTTCCCTCGTATTAATGACGGCAGTTTCGATTAAAATAAATTTTTATTGTGAAAAAACCAGGTGAAATTTATATTGCACTGGAATTCTGCCATCTTGGGAGTCTAGAAAGCTACTTAAAGAAAAATAGAGATAAATTTGAAATTACTGGAACTGGAAAATGCAGCACTGGCAGTGCCCCTGGGTTGTCAGCACCTGCATGTAATAATGATGCAAATAATACGGCGTCTGCTGTCGCTTCTTTAAATGGAAACAAAATAGATACTTTGGATTTACTAAAATGGTCACGTGAAGTATCAAATGCTATGATATACCTTACAGAAAAGAAGGTTTTTAATTTAATTTAAAAACATAGTACAAGCTAATTGCTATAGAGTTTTGGTCTGGTTTCCGCCAAGTGGTTTTAACCGGATAGGCCTGGTATTAACCAGCAGGTTTAGTCCGGTACTGGCTTGGGATTTATGCAAAATTCGTGGCTTTTGCTTAGCCCAATGCTAGCAGTAATAGTGAATACATAGTGCAAAAAACAGCTACATTTTACTCAATATTAATTATACAGGTAATCCATGGAGATCTAGCTGCTCGAAATGTTCTCCTCACAGAGCAACGTGTCGCCAAAATTAGCGACTTTGGACTGTCCCGCCAGTTTTTGAACTATGCGAATTATATGAAGACGTCAAAGGTTTTTATTTTTATGTTTACGTATGTACTTAATTGATATTGTACCTCTTTCTTGAGATGCCTAACAATGTGTTTCTTTTTTCTAATTGATTTTGATCAGAATTTAATTATTTTAATTTCAGGTCCCAGTTCCGTGGCGATGGTTGGCAGTGGAGTCGCTCAAAGAAATGAAATTTTCAACAGCATCGGATGTGTGGGCTTTTGGCGTGACGCTCTGGGAAATATTCTCGCTATCTGAAATACCGTATGGTGCTTGGACTTATGATTTATTTTTCGCGGACAGACTTATTGCTGGAGACCGACTTGGCAAGCCTAAGCATGGAAACGAGCAAATGTAATAAAGTAATTTTAATAATAAAATAAAATTCTTTGATAATTTTCTAAGTATTATTGATCAAGTTTATTTACGAACTTTATTTCGTTGTAAATTAATAATTGTATTTAACACAAACTTTTACAGATATGAATTAATGAAAAATTGCTGGAAAGTGGATCCCACAGAGCGACCATCATTTCAAACTATTTACAATATTTTGAATGAACTTATTACCAAAAGCAATTTGGACTTTTTATCACAAAATGAAGAAAGAGGCAAGGATGACAATACCATAGAAAGGCTCTAAAAAATCTTTGACAGCCTGGACAGCCATTACTATAGAGATGGTGTCAGAGACTACAGCGTGAAGTTTCTTTTTAATTTGTCAGTTATGTACTTAACTTCATATAGTTTTATAAATACGAAGCATGTACGAAGTGTGGGAAGAAGTACTGGAAGAAGTCAGAGCTCAGCAGCCGTACCTTATATACTAGTTAATAATTATAATAATTTTGATGCATGTCTAGGTATGTACCTAGATTTAAATTAATATTAATGCTACTCATAAGAATTCCCAGGGTCTGGTGGTTAGTAAACTGCCCAGAGAAACAAAGTGGCCGAAATGTTTTTCATTATTACTTTTACACAGTTATACCCATAGGTACTGTTTGTTTTAGAACGTACTATAATATGTGCATTCATATAATACAATACTTATTTTACTTTATGTATCTCAATACATGTCTAATTAAATGCATCTTCCCTTAAAGTGTAAAACCAGGATTGTCCTGATATACATATTACCAAGTATTAAATCAATGTAATAAATTCAAAATACGTACTCATCTACTTACTGACTTTCTAATAATGCAACAATAAATATATACTCATATTTATGTATGTTAATGCTTTTCTATCCTTTCGAATCAAAGTACCAATCTTGCATAGGTGATCGTGAGTAGAGAATGTGAAGGTATAGGAAATGTTCGGGTAGGAGGTAGAAAATACCCGGGTAGGAAATGTTCAAGTGGGAAATGCCCGAGGAGGAAATGTACATGTAGGGAATGTGCGAGTCCGAGTAGGAAATTTTTAGGTGGGAAATGTCCGTGTAGGAAATGTTCTAGTGGGAAATGCCCGGGTAGCAAATGTTCGGGTACATTGCATATATCATAGAAAAAATATAAGTACATAGCCCCATGACACACGACATCCCCGCCCGCCTAAAAGTATGTAAGTAGTAATGGCATAACGCATTTAGCATTCGAAAATAATTATTTAACTAAATTCATACTACAAAGTTAGTAGTGAGAAACATATTATGCAAACGGAGTTACTTTTATTTTAGATTACAATCTGCCTCTTCAATTAATACAACATTACATTACAAAGAAATAAATCTAATTCATTTACACAAAAAAAACTAGTTATTTCTATTTCAGGTTTTCAAGGGAGACATACAACGTCCCGTGTTTCAAGAAGACTTCCTGTATGTAACTACACTGCAATATATTATGTCACAAGCCTAATTACCTACTTACCTACATTAATTTCCTTTCCAGCTGAGACCTCTAAAATCTAATCTAATCAAGTTTACACACTTCCCAGAATTACTTCCAGCTCCGTGAAGATCCCCATAACTCTATTATAATACTCTTTTTTATACTGAATATGTAATTGAATATATTTAATCTGTGCTTTGTGAAAATAAAACAATATTACAATATCTCTATACACAGATCTAATATCCATAACAATACTAGTTACTGGAAATTAAGTAGTTATAAGTAATTTATCTATCATTACTAAAATGAAATGAGATAAACCTTAGCGAGTGTTTGTAAATCCGAAGGAAATTAATGTTGAAATAAATTAAATGTACGTGCTACACATATCTGTATTTGCGATCAAGTACTTCCTCCAAACCAAGACACTTCAATAATGAGTTGAATTTAAATTTCAAGGAGAAACAACCCTATTATTGCATGAGTTGTTTAATTTGTGGCAAGTACAGCTAGTAGCTGGGGTCTCGGATGGAAGCCAACACTTCATCTGCATTTTCAAGTTCCTGAAATTTTCATAAAATGGACCGGTTAAATTAACAATATATGATAATTTTGTTACAGGTAAAAATAGTTATTTTGATCGTTATGCATATCGTGAGTGAAGAATCGAAATAAGCCATCTTCAATTTAAGAATCAAAACGAGCAACGTCAACAATCAGCACTAACTTATACTATAGTGAGGAGACACATAGATGCGTAAATTGTTAATTCCGAGTTTTTCAAAAGTGCAAAATGTTCTGTTTAGCTTTTGAAAAATGCTCCATGTTCTATTGACATATTTTGAAAAGTGCAAAATATTCAATTTACGTGTTTTTGAAAACTCCAAAAAAGGGTTTATTTACATATTTTTGAAACATGCGAAATGTTATATTTGCACACTTTTAGGATAAGGATGTTTTTTTATCTAGAAAGTGCATTTTTTTAATACAGATAGAAAATGGACTAATGGATATGGGTCATTTTGTTTCTTCACATAGACGATAACCATACAAAGAACTAAATAAAAATACCACATACCTTGAGATTCTGAACTGAACCACCTGCTTACGACGTTCCGCAACGTTTTTATCTTCAGTCATCAGATTTTCACTTTCCCCAGCGATGAGCAGCTTATCAATCTAAATCAACATAATAATAAATTATAATAAAGATGAATATTGTGCTTTAGGAATCGTCCATCAATGACATCACGGACGGGGTCAATGGGTCAACTTGGATACTGATGGCATCCCATGTTAAAGATAGACATTTGCTGCAGTGGTTGAGCTAATGACAGGAGGGTCATAGGGTAATAGAATTTGGGATATTTCGATGCATCATTTACGGGCGACCCCTTACGGGACAAGAAATGGGAAGGAAGGATTGGATTATTTATTTAATTTAATATCAAGTGTTTCACTTGCTGTGCGCAGTTAAACATGTATTCTATTCACTCAGTTATTTTTCCTGTATCATCAATTTTAAATCTTTAAATATTCACACAGAAATCACCAGATAAAATTGCAGTTAAATGAGTTAACTGAAACTTACAAGACTGCCCTGAATTGAGCATTCCATAGAATCAATTATGTCGTGGTACATGACTTTTGGCCAGAAGTCGCGAATATCAGACTTGACCGTCTCAAAATATTTAGATACAAGACTTCTAATCATGTCACATTTCGCTAACTCGGTTTTTGGGAGCTCATCTGACGACACCTTACCCTGTAAGTACAACAATATTACCAGAACATTTTAGACAATTTATTGACGTCACAAATTTAAAATAGGCTAAAAGTGAACTAGGCGGTCAAAAAACTAGTAGCCGGAGAATAACGTTCAAAAACTTAATACGATTTCCAATACTAATGTCGTATATGAACTTTAATTAATTTAGTAAGTCTCCATAAATATACCTGAGATAGCATGAGATTAACAAAATCTTGTTTTTCTACCACAGCTTGAGTTTGAGAACAATGGGTGCTTTGCTTTTGGATATCAGGAATACTGCTCAACTGCTCTGATGTTTTGCAATAGTCAAATTGCTGTAATTGCCTGATTTCATCGCCAAATTCTGACTGCTTCATCTTAATGAAAGAAGCCTGACAATCAATGTATTTGGCAAAGAATGTCTGAGCCATGTCATGCTGCTTCTTAAGGAGGTCGTTGATGACACCAACAATAGCGGATTTAATTTTAGGAAAGCGACGCATTTCCGCATCAAGGCTTTCCATACAAACCTGAACGATTTTAAGTATTTCCCGACGTACTAAAGAAGCGCAATCACGACTCGGCTCTTTTAGCAGAAAAATTTGCTCTCGGACCAAATCTTGAAAAGCAGCCTAGACAATTTACGAACAATTAGAAGGTAAACATTAAATTCAGTGAAATTAAATGCACACTCATATGCCTGGAAGTAAATTCGCGAATTCTAAACAGAATAATTAAGAAGAGACCTTATTGCTACCGGATTAAAAATTCAAATCAAAGATTATCTTGATAAGCATCTATAAATTGTATATTGCATAAAGTACCTCTGTCACAACAAGTCCACTCTCCAAGGCTCTAGAATTGGCGACTGTGTTCAATATCTCATCATTCTGTAATTTTTGTAAAGGGTCAACGGTATTAAGTTTTGAAGTCAAAACGTCTTCGAATATTTGGTTGAGCTTTGCAACGCCTGTTAACGTGTGTCTTTCGATTTTACGGAATTTTCGACCCGTAATGGAAGACTTGAATGCTTCGCAAAATTTCTCAATAATTTCACGAAGGCAGGACGACTTATTTACAGGAGCCTCCTCACCAAGCACTTTCAGTTCATTCGATGCTTCATACTTCAAGCGACGTAATCGCGCCTGCTCGGAATAAAATAAATCGTAAATATAATTCGAACGGTGTAAGTAATGCGTTAAATAGTCAAAAGCATTTGACAAAATATTTACAGAGTATTTAATAAAACCTACCTCCAATACAGGTAGACATTGCCGAATATGTTCCAGCAACAGCGCTTGCAACTTGGCTTTTAGGTACGGGCTCCCGTTTCGATAAGCAATCAAAGAGTAGTGCTCATTCAGAAATTTGGCCTCATGCTCAATGCTGTTGGAAATTGTTTTGTTGTTCTGAATGTCTTCATAAGAACGGTTCACAACTCCCACAATTCCTAATTTGACAGGGAATATTTTTCCAGTCAGTACATCCGTAGCATTTGTTCCACGGTCCATTAAATCCAACTTTGTAATCACAGCAACTGTGCGATCTAATTCAGGATCAACTTCTTTGGCTAATTTTAAACTTCCTGAGTTAGCAATATCATTCGTAGCTGCGCTGACTGCAAGAATTATGCTATTAGGATTCCCAATGTAACTTCGAAGTAGTTTCTCAACTTGAGCTTCAATGTCTTCTGGCTGGTCTCCCGTTGGATTCTATACGAATGTAATCACACATAGAATCCAAATTACAATAGCTAGCAGTTTTAGTTTCAATGATTAAGAATCGTAATAAACCCTTACAGTATAAATTACATAATTACTATATATATATACCTACTATATATTATGTTACTATATAGAATATAAGTTACATAGTGAATGTAACCACTCACCTTGACCATTCCAGGTAAGTCAACAACCGTCAAGTTGATAACATTTGGGGAGAATATTTTCATGACTAACGCGTCCATGATGATTCCTTTATTCGTCCCAGCTCTTTTATCAACTTCTGTGTTGATGACCTTCACAACGTTCTCAAAGTTTGTGACCTTTCTCCCACCCTCTGGTAGATGTGGGAATTCGCAGTAGTCCTCAGCTTCACTGTCATCTATATCCAAATTTAAAATAACATAATTATTATTATCAACCCCAAATGAGATGTATGAAGAGTATCGAGTATACTTATAAATTATAGATTATTTTAATATAGTGATTGTTTAAAGCTTTTTGAGATAATTCAACCAAACACCTAATTAGTAATTGATTGAATTCAATAAGTGTTTATGAGATTTTGTGCATTTTAAGCTTATACACATCAACACAGTTAATACTATACGATTTATTACGACTTCACCTTGTTTGTAAGACGACCATCATGAGTATGAAGCGGAATAATGTTTTATAAAATAATTTACCTACCTACCTACCTACCTACCTACTTATTATACCAATATTAATATTAACTTAGAATTTTACTTTCTGCTCAAAAGGACTAATCATAGACTTAATAGTCACAAGCGAGACCTTTTGGCCAAGACCCGGGAGGTATTAGAAGAAATACGGTAACCCAATAATTTTAATTCTTTGTCATTACCTGTCTGATTCAACTGGAGTACAATAGGGCATCTGGTAACAATATCTTTTCCACGAGGTAAGCACGGGCGCCCCACCAAACTTTCAAGAACTGAACTTTTCCCTGCACTCTAGAAAAATAAGTCAACATCATCATTAATTACCCATATACTACAAATTTGAACGTGATGGGATCCCTAATAATATCCCACTGAAATATTGTACATAGTAATTTATCAATGAAATATTTATGACTGAACATATTAATTTCGAATTACTCACCTGCTCCCCAACGACAACAATCTGGGGAAGCTGAATGAGTTTAGAATCCAATCCGCTCGTACTGAAGACTTCTTGGAGTTGATTTATGACGGGGAGTAATTGTTCCATGATGAGTTCGTGTTAGCACCCGTACCTATAGGTAAGTTGCAGGTGTGTAGATCTATATCAAGTCCTATTTAAAATCAAAAAATATAAATAATGAAAATGCAAATATGACGCAACAAAAAGAGATAAAAATGCTCCGATAGGACTTACAAAGACATGTCACACCAACCATGTGTACATCCCATGACTGATCATAGTGATCATAGGCAGCGAGACCCCGAAAATCAAAAACACAAAAATAATAAATGGATTATTAGTACTTACCAGGACTGACTTTCTTTTTCGTTTTTCACACTTTAAAAATCCCAATAATTCACAACGGGAGATCAAAAACTCTAAAATTAATCAATATTGAGACAATTAAAATAAAAACTAATCCAATTTTTTTAAGTAAGGCAACTAACTTCTTATGTGGAACTTGCTGTCTTTGGCTTGCGACTGAAGATAATTGTAACAAAGCAAAGCAAAGTCAATCGTCTATAACGATTTAATACACAAGACAACAAGACCGCAACCGACGACTGAGTGGCGAGGCTGTAATTTGTGTTTTCAATTATATTATCATTTTCATGCATATATTAGATAGTAATAAGCTGCATTCAAATGCAGTCAAACGGGAGAAAAGGTAACACTATTGAGGGTCGTAAATATATTATTTCTCTCCACTACTCTCCAGTTTAGCTTAGGGCATCTTACAGTCTTACAAACAGCATTCAGATCTATTTCTTATAGCTATCGTTGCTAAAGGCTGATAAGTCACCCTCGCCTCAAATAACATTTAACTTAGGAGTCGTCCATAAATGATGTCATCGAAATATTTATCTAGTACCCTATGACCCTCTTGCCATCCGCTTAACCATAGCGTGAACGGCTATCTTTAGCATAGGATATCGTCAGTATACTAACAGGCCCATTGACCCTACCCATGACATCCTTTATGGACGATCCCTTACGTGCTCCTGGTGTTTAAACGCAATACTGAAGGCTAAACAAGTTGTTGAGTTGAGGGCCGGAGGGTCTCAATATACATATTACATGAAGGGTTGTTTGGCAAAACGATATAAGTCCCTTAAAATCAATTTTACAGGACCAGTAACTGTTAAATAGTTTAATATAAAAAGTGACACGATCATTTTTTTACCTTTTTATTTTTCCTTACAGATACAGTAACTAGCTAACCACTGCTACAAGTAGTTACACAAATCTAGACTGATCCTGGAATTTTTTACCTTTAAAGAATTTCCCGTTTTACTAAAAAATCAGAAATTGTAACATAAATAATTAAAGAGTCTGTTGAAATTTTATTCGTGTTGAGTGAAACAAAACCTTTTATTGCTTAAATGACTTTACTCAAGTGAATTATTATGTCTTCTACAAAACTAAAAACTACAAAAAAAAAGCTAAAAAATCAAACTAAAACCAGAAATGCATCATTTGTTTCAGAGATAGACTTATCCCGTTCAGCTAAAACGTAAAATTTTTGCCATTTTATGAACATTGCTTTTGTTGACCTTTGATCTTTCCCATACAACACGGTAGCATATCCTAGTTGAATAAAAAAGGTGACGCAAATAATCTCATTTAAAATAAGGACTTATCCTGTTTTTCCAAGTAACTCCTCCTATCTGTAGTTACTATACCTCATATTTGAGTAGACCTTTTGCCTTTTAGATTCGATTCCTTTGGCTTTGCCCTTGGCCTTGTTATTGTGTTATTTTGCCTTTTACTTCGTTTATTTCTTAAATTTGAACTTGGGAAAGTTAAAGAAGGTGACGTTATTTATCAACTCTGCTAATAAAAGAGTATTATGGACCATCCCAATAAAATTAATATCGAAAATCTAGGTTACGTCATTTATGAGTCCTGGCATTAATAAAGTGATGATTTTGGCGACGTCATTCATGGAACATCCAAATAAAACAAAAACTCAACCATTTTAACTGTGTGGCTACGCTGAATGTTTTAACCATATTGGATATAAACCATGCTTATAAACTGACAAAATATTTGGTATAGATCTAACATAGCGAAATACTGTGTAGGTACATACCATATTTTGTCAACCGTCATTTTACTGTAAATTATTTTCTAAATTATGTACTTAAGCGGCTATTTTCAGTTTAATACTTCATAATTTATTACTGTTAATGTATAAAATCCAATTTTTATATTGAAATACCGGAAACTTTACAAACATACTTTTTCGCTTGGCTCAAAAACTCAAAGTTAATTCCAATTACTTTCATTATTCATCTAACAATTTAGATGGTAAGAAATATGCATAGTAGTTTTCCTGCCAATGTATTTTGACTGTTTATTAAACTTTTCCAAGGAAGTGTCAATTTTATGTAGAATATACGAACTACAAACTACTTGATATACCTACCAACTAAAATTCTGAGTTAAAAACTAGCTTTGTGGCTCCTGGTAATATTATGTAATATTTAATATTATGAATATGAATAAGCGTCACCACTGCTCCAATAATTTAATTTATGATTTCACCAATACTTCTTTTGCTTAAACTTGCCATCCTCCAGGAGTGAGAATGAGGAAAGACACATGGAAATTACACAAAGCACAATACTAATATAGAAAGAAATAGATTAAATATGCATTATACAGAATTTGAAATAGCGCAGCGGTCCCACTAATCCGAGGCGCTTCTGTACATACATTTAATTCACACTACAATTATATTCCATCGAATTGATGACCCATAATTTTAACTATTTTTTTTTCTGTTTAAAGTCTCAACGTTGACATAATATTTTTTCTGTTACGTTATACACACGTGTTGACTGTTCTGTCTAACCTTGGTGCTGGCAACAGCTTCTTTCCTTTGTTTTCCTCGTACGTAATAAATACTTTAATTATATGTACCACTATTGCTCTAGTTTTAGTGGGTTGTGTAAGAAATTGCAAGTACATTCCAATTCTATCTATGTAATCTACCTAGGTTAAAAAAATAGGGATTCATTATAATAAATTTCCCGTACCAAATAATAACTGTGAAATGTAGATTAAATTAGGAGAGTAAACTGGAATAGAAATGCATTGGAATAGTGTAAGTTTTCCATTTTTAGTACTTCACATTTTTTCTGTTAACAATCAGGAGATATTACCATTTCAAAATAATGGAAGTTTCGATCAAAAACCACCAAGAGTTGAAGATCCGCCCAAAATCTGGAGAGAAGACTGGAAGTTAAAGACACTTAATCAAAGTTTATGGCTTGTGCATTTAAATAACGCTGATCACGTGGCTATCTACTTTGACGAAAATCTTATAAGAAGAGTCACTAATCAGAGCACCAGTGCAGTAGAAGACGGTTGGTTTGTACGTAATCCCCGCTATGTTTTCAACTTTGCCCCCAAAGTATGGCGTTATATGACAAACACATACGGACAGTTTGGACCGGACATGTACCTTTACCTTGTCATTCGCGGAGGAAATCTCCCAACAGCCTCCCTTGGCTCTCAATACGAATATTCTCTGGATCCCAAAAATAATCAGAGAAAAAACATTCTTGACGTCACACCTCCAAGTATAGATGCCGAGGAATCTGATTTCACAAGAAATGAAAACATGGACCTACTCACAAACAAACTGGCGAATTTCGTCGAGAGTTCCTCCAAGCAACGACTTGGATCCCCATCTTTAAGCACCTGGAACTGGAAAAGTTTGTCTAATAAGGAACCTTCAGCATGGGTGGATATTTTTACTTACGACGTCTACACTAATTTAAATTTAACAGACCACGCTCAACGCTACAACCAGACAGTCGTACATAAGAATAGGTGGATTAATTCTACTATCAGCGCAAGACAAAACTGGTTTCGAAATTGGTTTTACCCTATTTATTCTAATTACGGAGGAAATGTTCCGCTGAACAAATACTTTGAGCTCCTGAGTAAAAATCTTCCCCGTGTTAATGAAATGTACGATTATCAACTAACAAGAGCTGAGTTTGTTCATTTTTGGTCTGGAGCGGCAAATTCTGATTTAAAAGAATTAGCCAAAACGGCTTTTGGATGGGATCCTAAAGATGATTCCACCTTTGCTGACCAACTAACAAGTGCAAGGAAAATGTTTCCACTTAATTACACAAAAACGGAGGAGCAAAGTGAGACTATTTTATGATGATGTACTTTAAATAGAAGTAATCGAAATTAACGATAATAATAACACCACTAATTTTGTTACTTCCTGTAGAGATGGTAGAGATACCGATTGAGAGAGCTGAGACCGGAAAGCCGATTGAGAAAGTTGAAACCGGAAAGCCGATTGAGAAAGTTGAGATCGGAAAGCCGATTGAGAGTGCTGAGAGCGGAAAGCTGGAGGTAACTCATGTCATTATTGGTGCAAGTATTGTTGCAGTAGGTATTCTGGCACTGGTCGCAAAACTCATTATTTACAGAAAAAGAAATAAAAATTTACAAATGGAAATTCGCGACTTGACAAACGAAGAGGTGAATGACTTCTTTGATGGTGACCCTACTAAGACTTCAGATGAGACCGATGCACAAGCAATGGTTCTGGCTATGCCTTTTATTATGGATTATGAAATCCCACGAGATCAAATTATTATAGGTACGATACGAAGCATTATTTACTTCTTTCTTAACGGCATAACGTTGAGCTGATTAGGATTCTGGCAATGTAATCAATCATCATTGTATAGTGAAAGTGTATTTTTGTGATGATTAGATACAACCAAAGTGCTGGGGTCCGGTCAATTCGGCACAGTAATCCAGGGGTGTGTTCGAAAAAATGGAAGTGAATACTTGACGTCTGTTGCCCTGAAAACAGTAAAGTCAAATGTAGATGTGATTTACTTCAAAGCTTTTCTGTCAGAAGTCAAAATAATGGCATATTTGGGGAAGCATGATAATATTGTGGGACTAATAGGAACTTGTACTTCTTCTATTAAAAACCGTGAGTTGAAAAACCTGTCAGTAGTTAAAAATTTAAATATTTTCTAGTTAATGACAATACCATCAAAGCCATAAATAATATGTAGTAGGTAGGTATGTTAATGTTGCACTATACTAACTTTACTGACCGACGATGAGTAATACTAACCGCTAAAAAGAGCCACATTATTTATGTAGGAGAGATTTTCATCGCACTGGAATTTTGTATTCTTGGTAACATGGAGAATTACTTGCAGAAAAATCGGAAAAAATTTGAAGTTGACTACATAACGTTTGATAGAACTAGCTTTACTGACATTGTCTTGAGATATTCCACTGCTCCAAGTTCAACTCCAGCAGATTCCACACATGAAAATATGGACACAATAAAGACAATGAATTTACTTAGATGGAGTCATCAAATCTGTAATGCTATGATATACCTGACGCAGAAAAAGGTTTTCAATTAATGAATTAGTAGCTACGCGTATTCAAATTACTGTTGACTGTATAAAAAAATGAACATGTGAAAGTACTTAAGTAATTTTCTGCTATTGAAATTTTGAAATAAACAGGTAATCCACGGTGACTTGGCTGCCCGAAATATTCTTTTAACAGAAAATCGCACTGCTAAAATTAGTGATTTTGGACTGTCCCGCCAATTTTTGAATTATGCAAATTACTTAAAGAAGTCCAAGGTGAAATATTTATAATTTATTAAAATGAGGCGATTAAATTATTAGCATTAGATTTTAACATTAACTGATTTTATTGTTACAATATTTTACGATTTTACTATGCTTTTAGTTATACATTTTGAGCAAAAATTAGTAGGCAACAGCTTAGTTAACTTAAACTCATCAGTTTTTATTAATTTTACCTTGTTTTTTATTAAGCTACCTGTGCCCTGGAGATGGCTGGCAATTGAATCTTTAAAAGAAATGAAATTTTCTACTGCATCTGATGTGTGGGCTTTTGGAGTCACAATGTGGGAAATATTCTCATTGGGCGAACTCCCTTATGGCGCTTGTAATTATGACCTTTTCTTTGTGGACAAACTCAAAGGGGGTGACAGACTACTGAGACCGTCACACGGGAATGACCAGACGTAACTACTACATTTAATTTGTATTTTATAGCTACATAATCATTCGCTTTTAAACGTGTTCTCCTCCCATATATGAATATAACTTATGTTTTATATGGGTTTAGGTATAATTTGATTACATAATTACTATTTATTATACAGATACCAATTGATGAAAGACTGCTGGAAATTGGAACCCAGGGATCGACCCACATTCCAGCAGATTCATGAGCGTCTTGAAGAGTTTATATCTAAACCAGTCAGATTTACAAATAGTACAAAATCTCCACTTAATTTTTCTATGTCTGTATCTAGTAACGATAACGACACGGACGTAGTAGAGAGTACAGTATAGTAACAATTAGTGTACCTATTTATTTCTGTACCAATTCAGTTAAAATATTAATTAATAACAAAAGTCCGTTTATAAGGGAAATCCCGTAAACAGTATAAGGGATTCCGGTTATAAGGGACAGATTTGGTCGGTCCCACTGAGTTTCTTTTAAATGAATTTATTTGTATATTCAATAAATATATAGTACCGTAAATAGATTGCCGAATTTCTATAATCACGCACCGGGAGAATTGGGTTAAGAAAGATTGTTTTTCACTATTAAATGGTTATGTATATGTACGCACTTATTTGCTATAATAAGTAGAAAATATATCTTGTATATACTATATAGTCCATATATTCATGATTTATATGCTTAATATTACTTAATTTTATCGCTATATGAAAATTTGCATCGCAATCTATTGTCGGGATACAAAGTCGAGATACCTGGGCAAGGTGCCCACACTGTTCTGGAGGCACAGTTTTGTATAGCTTGGAAAGTATACTAATTTTGAGCTGGGAAGCATGCCTAAAGGTCACTTTTTGTACGCGGTAGCATACTACTCAGTTGTCGACGTACGTATGCGATACGAGACTAGTAATACGTACGCTCACGTATGCGCATGACCACGCTGCTAACGAATACATCGGTATGCTTCTTCATACTAATGATTGGTACGAGCGAGCATGCACCTGCATGCTTACAACAAAGACACGAATGTATGCTTCAGTGTATGAACGAAAAGTGTAGGATAGTATAGCAATGACAGTAATTTTTTTATTGTAATGAAGATGCCACTACATTCTAATTATGCGGTTTAAAACGTAATGTAACTAACAGTTAGTATGAGTGAAATAATACAAACAAAGTGATCTCAGGTTCAAAAATCCGACACACACATTGCTTAAAAATAATATCAGTTGCCTTTATTAGTACGCAAACTCTGATTACCCGTAGAAACATAATTTTTTTATATAGCAGTTCAACGTACATGTACGTTGAACTGCAAACATAGTCATCACACGATAATTAACAACTAATCTGCTCAGTCATAGTCACGGTCACAATCAAACGCCACAATGAAAACCCGTATCACACGTTGACTAATGACTAACATCTAAATTAATTGTTTAGTGCCATGAGCTTCGAAAGTAAACGGGACAGTTAGTGAACCACGATCTTGAATATTTTCAATCTAATAATAATGACAGAACTAAACAACACTGATGTTATTTTCAATATTAATATTGGATTATATCTTGTTGCATGTTTTTATTGTTGCGACACAGATTTAATGTTTTCGGGTTGTAGCCATGCGGTCACTATGCTCACGATGGAATTGTCACTTTCAATTTCAAGTGGTATGTACGACTAACTATTGTGACTGCCACTTTGACACCAGACAGTAGTAGTTCATCCAAGATGCTTTCAATTAATTCTGGGTATGTGCGTTGAACTGCAAACATAGTCATCAAACAATAATTAACAACTAATCTCCTGGGTCATACTCACGGTCACAGCCAAACGCCGCAATCAATGCAAAACAGTATCACACGTTGACTAACATCTAAATTAATTTTTTGGTGCCATTCAAAATCTGACGGGACAGTTAATGAAGCACGATCTTGAATGTTGTCAAGCTAATAGTAATGACGGCACTAAACAAAACTGATGTTACTTTCCATATTAATATTGAATTCAATGTCCTTGCACGCTTCTATTGATGCAACACATATTTAATGCGTTCGGCTTCTAGCCATCCGGTCACTATTCACTAAGATCACGATGGAATTGTCACTTACAATTTCGATAGGTAGTGTAGTACTACTATTGTGATTGTGACTGCCACTTTGACACCAGACAGTATAGTAGTTCATCCAAGACAAGACGGCCTGCAATTAATTCGGGGTTACTGGTTAATGAGCAACACTTATAGGGGCTTTGTAGCTACTAAAAGAAAAATACTGCAATGCCTGTAACAATTAGGCAACTAGTGTATTTTATGAAAAAAAAACCGTTAAAAAGTCTGTAAGCCTGACACGAGGCGGTATGACTACTGCTTGTGATAGGTTTGTATGAATGCGGGAATATAAATACATGTCACATGTAATACTAACTAATGCAGATAATTTGGATGGAGTGGCATGTCAATGCGTACTCACTGAGTTAGCACAGGTAAGCATGATCACAACACACAGAAACGAGTGCAGTGTGGCGTGCTGACTGGTACTAATACGTAACGTTCTACTAGCATGCCTTCACTCAGCACGGAGAAGTATAAGCAGCGGTATGCTACGCTATGCTTACGAAAAGTATACTTCTAGTGTGGCATGTGTAAGTATGATTTAGCACATGATGCGCGCGCAACATACTTATTAGATGTGTACTAATGCGTACAAACACATACTTTCCAGACAGTGTGGGTGTCCAAACCCTGCCGCTTCCATTTGATTGCATGGATATGAAACTGTTTGGACACCTTGCCCAGGTATCTCGACTTTGTATCCAGACAATACAATCTACTCTTCATATTCTCTAATAATAATGTACCGTGTATATCATATCTTCTATTAGTACGTCCCGCGTACAATGCTAGCTCATGCTTCTGACCCCCGCGCATTAATAGAAACCCTCGTGCTATTAAAACATGAAAACATGAAGCAGCTTTAAAATTAGGCAAAGGCAGGGAAAATGACAAATGACAAAAAGATGGGAAATTTTTACCGATGACACGTAATTTCTCCTGTTACGTTACACACTGTTGTGACTTTTTGACTGGACTGCCTTTGACCTTGGTGCTGGTCAAAGTTTTGTCCCCATAGTTTTCCTCATACATAATTAATAATTTAATTATATGTACCACGATGGATTGAGTAAGAAATCGAAAAAACTTATTCTAGGTGGTAGTTCTATTCATTCAACCTATGTAGTCAGTAAGTGGTAGCAAAATGAATTCATTTGAATACATTTTCCGTAGCAAATAGTAATACTTAAATGTAGATTAAATTAGCAGATTAAATTGGGATAGAAATGCATTGGGGTGGTGTATATTTTGCATTTGCAGTCGAATACATTTTGTGTGTTAATAATCAGGAGATATCACTACTTCAAAAATATGGAAGTATGGATCAAAGAACACAAGTTGAAGATCCGCCCAAAATATGGAGAGAAGACTGGAAGTTAAAGACACTTAATCAAAGCTTATGGCTTGTACATTTAAATAAGGCTGATCACTTGGCTATCTACTTCGACGAAAATATTATAAGAAGAATCACTAATCAGACCACCAGTGCAGTAGAGGACGGTTGGTTCGTACGTAATCCAAGTTATGTTTTCAACTTTGCCCCCAAAGTATGGCGTTATATGACAGACACATACGGACAGTTTGGACCGGACATGTACCTTTACCTTGTCATTCGCGGAGGAAATCTCCCAACAGCCTCCATTGGCTCTCAATACGAATATTCTCTTGACCCCAAAAATACCCAGAGAAAAAATATTCTTGACGTTACACCTCCAAGTATAGATGCCGAGGAATCAGATTTCACACGAAATGAAAACATGGACCTACTCACAAACAAACTAGCAAATTTTGTTGAGAGTTCTTCTAAACAACGACTTGGATCACCATCTTTGGGCACCTGGAACTGGAAAAGTTTGTCTTACAAGGAACCTTCTGCATGGGTGGATATTTTTACTTACGACGTCTACATTAATTTAAATTTAACAGACCACGCTCAACGCTACAACCAGACAGTAGTACATAAGAATAAGTGGATTAATTCTACTATCAGTACAAGACAAAACTGGTTTCGAAATTGGTTTTATCCTATTTATTTTAATTTTGGGGGAAATATTGCGCTGAACAAATACTTTGAGCTCCTGAGTAAAAATCTTCCCCGTGTTAATGAAATGTACGACTATCAACTAACAAGAGCCGAGTTTGTTCATTTTTGGTCTGGAGCAGCAGATTCTGATTTAACAGATTTAGCCAAAACGGCTTTTGGATGGGATTCTAAACATGATACTACTTTTGCTGATCAACTAGAAAGTGCAAGGAAAATGTTTCCAATTAATTATACAGAAAGGGAGAGACAACGTAACCCTATTTTATCATAAAGTACTTGACATAGAAATAATCGAAATTAATGATAGTAATAACACTACTAATTTTGTTACTTCCTGTAGAGATGGTAGATACACCGATTGAGAGTGTTGAGACCGGAAAACTGGAAGTAACTCATGTCATTATTGGTGCTAGTATTATGGGAGTAGGAATTCTGGCACTGTTCGCAAAACTCATTATTGACAGGAGAAGACATACAAATTTACAAGCTGAAATTCGTGACTTAACGCAAGAGGAAGTTGAAGGGTTTTTTGAGGGAGGTCTAAAAGTAAACCAAGAAGATGAAAATCAAGCTTCAGTGTTGTCATTGCCTTTTCTCAAGGATTTTGAAATTTCCGGAGATCGACTAATTCCTTGTAATAATAAAATTCACAGAGTACTAAATGATTCACAATCATTAGTTACCTATGTAATTTTATTCTTACAAAAAGTAGCATAATATTTGCTTTCGTATAAAAAGTTCCAAATAAGGTGATTGGATCGGGTCAGTTTGGACTTGTGATGCATGGATTTATTCAAAACCCGGATAATAATGAATGCACTCCTGTGGCATTGAAAACTGTGAAAGCGGATGTTGAGGTTATACAGTTTAAAGCAATGCTTTCGGAAGTAAAAATAATGGCTTATCTTGGAAGGCATGACCACATCGTTCCACTTCTTGGAACATTCACCGCCAGCATTAAGCATCGTAAGTCACAACAAAAAGAATTGAATGGACGCAAAATATTGCTGTCGTCATCTTGAACGTATTACAAAAAATGGCTTAATTTGAACATGGCACATTAAAACTATTTTGGTAATAACTTATAATTAAATTTTAGGCCAGATTTTCTTGGCCCTTGAACTCTGTCCCCTTGGCGACTTGCACAAGTTCCTGCAAAAAAATAGACATAATTACAAAAACATGATATCAGCAGAGCTCGGTGATACGACGTGAGTAAAATATGTTTAATAAATTACACTTTGCCTCTATTGCATAAACAGAGCAGAGTAAATATGAGAATGAAAAATGTTGTCACAGATTGACAGTTATTGACGTCCAAGTTGCTGACGAGTATTCCGCTCTAAATAAAATTTCAACATTGGACTTACTAAAATGGGCGCAAGAAATATCTAACGCCATGATGTATCTTACAGACAAGAAGGTCAATTTAAATTTTAAAGTAATGAAATGTATTAATGTTTCATCAATGAAAAATCAAATGTGCTCTGCCTTTTTTGTATTTTGAAACAGGTAATTCACGGTGACCTAGCAGCGCGCAACGTGCTTCTTACTAAAAACCGAATTGTCCAGATCAGTGATTTTGGATTGTCTCGCCAGCTGCTTAATTATGCCAATTACCAAAAGACATCAGAGGTATATTTATAAATATACTGCTAAAGCATTTAACTACATTTTATGAATATTCTCAAATAATATAAATTTTTTAAGTTTAAACATTATTGATGTTTTTATATAGGGACCATTGCCTTGGAGATGGATGGCCATCGAAGCGCTGAACGACATGAAATTCTCTGTTGCTTCGGATGTCTGGGCTTTTGGAGTCACTTTGTGGGAAATGTTTTCTTTGGCTTCAATACCGTATGCTGGATGGGTTTACAACTATTCCTTTCTAGACAGACTTATGCGTGGGGAAAGACTTGAATCCCCTCAGTTTGCAAATGATGAAATGTGAGAGTTCAGTCAAATTTTTGAAATTATATTAAAGGAAAAATAGCAATTAATGTACATGGTTTTATCGAGGACTATCAGTATAATATTTGCAAATGTATATTTTCTTCTAAAGATTCGAATTGATGAAAAACTGCTGGAAGTTTGAACCCAGGGATCGTCTTGGATTTGATGAAATTCATTTCATTTTAGTGGGAATGATCTCACAACTCCGGGTTGTAAAACATGAAGTTGAGAACACGGAAAGGGATTAGTAAAATTTATTAAGTATAAAAAGGCAAATATATGCTCTATTAACATTAAAATTAGGTTACGGTAGGGCCGGACGAAGGAATTGCTTTTAGGCAGGAATTTGCTTCCATACAAAAACCACCATTTTGATTTTATTGGTGGTTTTCTTTGGTATAGCAAAATGTTGTATTTACATGTTTTTAGAAAAGTGCAAAATGTTCTTTTAACTTGATTCAGAAAAGTGCTCAATGATCTATTTACATGTTTCGAGAAAAGTGGAAAATGTTTTATTTCCATGTTTTTGAAATGTACACAAAATTTAATTTGCATCTTTTTGAAATGTACATACATTTTTATTTACATGTTTTTGAAATCTGCTAAAACATTTATTTGCATATTTTTGAAAAGTCTCAATATTCCTTTTACATATTTTTTTAAACTTCAAAATGTTCCATTTTTTTTGAAAATTCAAGCAGCGGGAGCTTCCAACGCTGACCGCATTATCCGGCCCTGAGTGTGGGTAATTAGAAATTAGTATCGTAATTTATTATATCTTTTGTCTCGTATGCCCTATTATTTATTTAATTATATGTTTAACTCTGGTGTCCAGTGTCCATACGGCAAATGTTGGAAATATACGAAAACGGCTTGCCTGTTAATTCAAAGTCACAATCATTGTTTTTGTTATAGTGTCTTTTTGTGTATGAGGTTTTCCACAAATGATGTCATGGGTATAGCGTCAATGGGTCAGTGGGTCTAGCTATATAGGTAAATAAAATTCCGGTAAATTATGAAGGTAGGAATGATACCATCCCATATTAAGGCTATAGCTTTTTAAGCAAAGTAATAGCGATGACCACGAGTTTTAAACGAGTGATGATTTGGATGACATCATTTATGGACCATCCCGTCTTGTATCAAAGCAGGAAGCTTGAGCCAAATACAATAACTTTTATCTAACTGTAGTAAGAATGTTTCATGCGTCAGAATGAAATATATATAGGCATAGGCATAGTTAGTAATTATATTTCTGCCTGCTGCAAAAACCGCCACGTCTCGAAGAGCGATAGGCCTAATGATACCTAATTATATTTTTTAGACTCTGACTCCATGGTTTCCAGCAACTATAATAACTTTCCTTGTATGACTCATGCATTTTATCAAGTATTTAAATTAAAACCAATTTCCATGCTTTTCTTACGGCGAACGGTCTTTTGTCTGGCTCAACTTGTGAGTTAACATCCACACAGTTTAAATCTAACTGTGCTTCTCAAGTTCAAAAATGCAATTTATTACTAGTCCAGTATATTTTTTTATTCTACATAATACATAATTTCAAATATTAGTTATGGTTCAAAAATTTTCAAAATTGCATTTTACTTTAGTAATTTATTTTAAATTATTTATCATACTACTACAACATTCTCAATCACACGGGGAAGACAATACAGAAAATTCCGTGCTGTCACCGCCTTTGACCTGGCAGGAAAATTGGACCGGTCACAGTCAACTCTTGACGCGGGCCTATTTAAATCGTGAGACCTGCGTTGCAGTTTACTTTGATCCGAATGTGAGTAGAAATGCGACATGGATATTCGAATTTGTCTCAAAAGTGTGGAATTACACGACATTTACCTACGGAGCCTTAGGTCCAGATCCGTATCTCTTCCTTGTGCTTCATGGAGGGGGCAAATATAAAGGACCGCAATGGGGCTACTCCCTCGATCCAAATAATGTGCACGGTGGAAGAAATGTTCTAGATGTTGCTTCCCTCCGGGCGAATCCATGGCTCTCACCAAGTAGTGAGTTAATAGAATATAACATGGATCTCATAACGAATTATTTGGGGTATTTCGTTGAGCGCTCTTCCAAAAACCGACTCTGGTCACCTAGCGAGTCAACATGGATGGGAACAAGTCAACCTGACGGAAATAATAATGCATGGTTTGACATATTTACGTATGACGTGTACACTAATTTAAATTGGACGAGCCATGCCCTTCGCTACAATATGGCAAAAATTAAAAAAAGTGTCCACTATCCAAAAGGGTCTACGTACTGGTTCCGTGATTGGTTCATGCCCATCTATACAAACTATGGGGGGAGCGAGGCACTTAAAAGATATTTCGATCTCCTTCAACAGGAGCTTCCCTTCCACCGGTCCGTGTACTATATGAAGCACCATTTTAACATGGGCGAATTCGTTCACTTTTGGTCAGGGGCGGCAAGGTTTGATTTAAGGAAATTGGCGGGGGTAGCCTTTGGATGGAATGCTACGTATGACGACCAGCTTTTAGAGGCGAAACGTGAATATCCAAATGTGACTGATATGTATTTTTTGGGTAGGTTTTAATACTCATTTGCTACTGCCAAAATACTTGCATTTTTGAAAGGCGCTTGTAGGTACGTAATTTTGAAACTGTAAAATTAATTTCTTAAAACAGTAGCAGTTACTTCGAGCACACTTAACCCGGATCCCACTCAAAGTATCCCGCCAATGAGCAGTCAAATTACCGCCCGCCCAGTCCAGGGAAGCACCGACGCTGACGGACAAATTCATCAAGATAACAAGAAAACACAAAAAATCCTAATTATCAGTCTTTCTGTGGCCATCCCACTTATCGTCATGATATGCCTTATTTTCATGATATCTGTAATCTTTTATCGGCGGAAAATTCAATATCTTCAACTAGAAATCCGCGCTTTAACTAATGATGAGATGACGGCATTTTTTGATGGGGATCCACATGCTCATCTTGAGCAAGAAGCACAAGCACTGGTTATGTCTCTCCCTTTTGTACGTGACTTTGAAGTTTCGAGAGATCGAATTGTTCCTGGTAAGAATTTTGCTGTAAGGAATTGAATATTAGGGCAGGTAGCTAATTATTTACTGAAATTCGTACTAAAGCAATGGTTTTTGCTTAGTTACCGTTGCTGATGTAATGTTAATGTAATGTCATTTTTTAGCCCCTGAAAAAGGACCGATTGGATCCGGGCAGTTCGGCAGTGTTATTCATGGGTTCGTTCGTCAAAGTAATAGCAGTATGCTTGAAGGCGTGGCCCTGAAAATGGTGAAGCCAAATGTGGATGTCGCCTATTTCAAGGCATTTCTATCCGAGGTCAAAATCATGGCTTTTTTGGGACACCATGACAACATTGTGAGACTTGTCGCCACTTGTACATCTAACATTAGAAATGGTCCGTAATACTACAGACAAAAAATCATTACAACTATTTAGATTTTCCACGTTAATTTAATGCACATACAATTTAGCTACGAAACAAGTTTTTCGAACAAAATCGATTATTAATTTTTAATTTAATACATTTTCGAAATTCAAAATACAGGTGATATTTTTATAGCACTGGAACTGTGTCCACGTGGGAATTTACTGGACTATCTTAAGAAAAACCGAAATAAATTTTGTAGCGTCAGAGATTCTCCGGAGACTGTAACAATGTCTGATTTACTCAAGTGGTCCCAGGAGATTTCCAATGCTATGATATACCTCACAGAAAAAAAGGTTCGTTAAGGCATCGTCCATAAATTATGTCATCGAAAACATCCCAGTTTTAGGACCCCCGTGCCTTCAGCTTATTAAGCATTCCGTAAATGGCTATCTTTAACATATTGAATGTCATCAATATCCAAAAAGACCAATTCACCCTACCGGCTACCGGTGACGTCATTTGTGAACAACTCCTTAAGCACATTTGGACAGTGAAAATAAATAAATTTATTTTTATTTGTAATAATCCCCAAAGGTAATTCACGGTGACTTGGCTGCCCGGAATGTTCTTCTCACAGAAAACCGAACTGCTAAAATTAGCGATTTTGGATTATCCCGTCAATTTTTGAATTATGCTAATTATGTGAAGACTTCAACGGTGAGACAGTCTTAATTTATTAATGTACAAATATTCAACCAAAATAATTTGCATTACTACTTTACTACTGGTCAATATTTTAAAGGGTATTTTCTGATATGATTAACTAACTATATTTAAACAGACCCCTGTACCCTGGAGATGGCTCGCAATAGAGGCACTGAAGGGCATGCAATTTTCAACAGCGTCAGATGTGTGGGCATTTGGGGTCACTCTGTGGGAAATATTTTCATTGGGTGAAACACCATATGGAGCTCTGCCATTTGACCTTTTCTTTGCGGAGACGCTCATCAATGGGGATCGCCTACTCATACCTACATTTGCAAATCATCGCATGTACATAATATATACCGTCATCATTTCTTTTAATTTTTGATTTCATTAATTCTGATTAGTACTTTGAAATATTCTAGAAACTGAACCGACTAAATTCCTTAGGGTTCGTCCATAAATGACGTCATCGAAAAATCACCATTTTTATGACCTTGTCATCAGCTTAACCATTTCCGTAATAAATTCTATATTTCACATAGGATGTCATCATTAACCAAGTAGACTCATTGGCCCTACCAATGACGCCATTTATGGACGATCCCTCATTATTTTCGTACTGCTATAATTTTGCTACTTGTATTATAGGTACTTGTACTGTATTTTTTTTCAGAAAATTAATGATTGAATTTCCATTATTGTGCTGTCTATACAGATACAGCTTAATGCAGGAATGCTGGCAAATGGAACCCAGGGACAGACCCTCCTTTGAAATAATTCATGGAATTTTAGGTGAATTTATTTCGAAGCTCTCTACTCCACAGTCACTCCAAATGAGAGAAGCGGCAAAAGAAAACGAGGCAGGGGATCAAAGGGATAATGATTTTGATTTGTATTCTCCTCCCATTTCCCCTTTGGATGGAGAATGTGAATCTCTGCTGTAGAATTATCTTGGAGAAAACCAAAAACCAAAAACCAAAAAATAATTTAAAAAATCAGTTACTACAGATAGATACTTTATTATGTAGTAATTTATGTACTTTACTAGATGCACCGAAAATTGTACATAATATTTTACTTGTCATGTTTTTATGTTTTAATTTATATGCTGCAGTGCACAGCGGAGCGATATGGGCATGTGGTCATTGTTTGTAATAAATTATACTGAAGTTGAATGGTACAGTTAAAACATGATTTTTTTGCATACATTTTATGCTATTTTAAAATTGATAGTATTTAATTACTGCCATTTACTGAATTTAACAGCATTTAATTCTTTTTACTTCAGTAAATAATTTTTCAGCTTTTGTGTATAGATAGGCTGAGGAGTGTTAATTGTATACGGGTACCGTATTTTATTGTCTAATTATACATACTAACCGGCTGTGGCTTGCCCTGACTTACGCCATATTTATAATTAAATATGGTTTCTCATGCAGTAAACAAACAAAGTTCTCAAATGACACTGTCATGTATACCGCTGTATATACAGAAAAGCGTGTTGCTTTATAGTAAGTAATAAATTATAATTTTAAACTCTAGCCACATAAATTGACATGTACATTTACCCATTTCATTTAGCTAATACACAAATGTGGCTTAGCACCTTCCGTCTTTTATTTTTCAAAACGTTTTCCCTGTTTTGTTGTTATTGGGTTATAAGTTAAAATAATTATTTTAGTTATATCTAACTATACATTTTTGTTGTTCGTTTTGACTGTCACTGTGCTAATGGTATAAACTAGATTGCAAAACTCACTAGGCAGTCGTTCATTAGTAAGGTATAAGGAATTTCGAATTACTGTGCTTAGTGCTTACTGGACCTCAAAGTGCAAATTGCTAAGTACGTAATTAGCTAAAGTAATTCCCTAAATGTGTGCATCGCATTACGAAAAATAAATTGTAATAATTTAAAAACAGTAGAATTTAAAAACAAAAATGATAACACTCAATAATTAGCTATGTATTTCTCTAAGCATCTTCTTTGGAACTGCCAATCCATATCCATACTTTTTGTATGCTTAACGCTCAGTTCAGTTGGACTCAGCCCAATTGGGAATACAAGAAATAAAACACAAACAACAACAATAACCGCTCCAACTGCTACGTCGCAAACAATTATCAACACCACTCGTGAAAAGTGGGATGGAGTAATTACTACAGTAATCGGAATGAACTTGGACGACACCGACGAAAGTGAGGTTTTGAATTATTACCGTTAGTTATTTTTGTTGACAGAATCGTAACTACCTACTACACATAATGCACCTATCTAATACATTTTTTCTGCTAGGTTACTTTTTGTAAATTTTTCTTAACAAAAAAATAATTACATACATTTATATGAAAGTACAAAGCTTATTAAAATAATGCCTAATAAAATTAATTAAATTTAGTAACAACCATAATCCTATTCTATATATGTATATAGTAAATTTCTAAACTCTATAAATTATCAGGTCTTATAAATTTTCAGACGCTACACATGCACGTATGCAAAGTTCCCCGACTTCATGGAAACCTCCGGACCCATTGCCTCGGAATTACGCCGGGCGCAAATATCGTTTAACCCGTGCCTTTTTCAATAACAAAAGTTGCATCGCCATTTATTTCAACTTTGACAAGGGCATTAGTGGTTTTAACTATAGTGAAAATTTAAAAACTAACCTCACATGGCTCTACGACATCACATCCCGCATTTGGCCATATATGATCCAGACATATGGACAAATGGGACCGGATCCGTATCTCACTCTCATCATCCGGACTGCGAGAGAAGCGAGAGCCGAGTTAACATTTTCTCGTGAGAGGAGCGAAAAGAATGACAGGCGAAATATGTTGGACATTACATCTGAGCGGTCGGACGGATGGCTCAGGATGGAAAGCCGATACCGGAACGACGAATTGGACAGGATAGTAAATCATCTAGCGTACTTTGTAGAGCGCTCTTCCAAAGATCGTTTTGGGTCCCCGTCACATTCCGTTTGGAAGGGCTCTGCCTATGATAGCACAGCCTGGGATGACATCTTTACTTATGATGTGTACAAAAATTTGAATATGACTGAGCATGCCAACCGCTATAAGCAGCACTCTGAGGACACGGCAGAAAATCAACCAAAAGAGATTACGTTCTGGTTTAGAGATTGGTTCCTCCCAATTTATGAGAAGTATGGGGGGAACAAAGTTCTTAACGAATATTTTGAACTACTTCACCAGTATCTCCCATTTCATGATACTACGTACTACAATTTCAATTTGACACTGGGCGATTTTGTTCACTTCTGGTCTGGGGCTGCGAAGACTGATTTGCAGACAGTTGCTAAAGTAGCTTTTGGATGGAACGATAATTACAGGGAGCAGTTTAATAAGTCCAGGATCCGATTCCCAGCGGTGACCAGGCTGTACACATGTAAAGAAAATTATAAATTATTTCACACGTAAATATCTATTTTACTAAGTATTTACGATGTAGATTTGCACAAAATACAACAATTTAGTACTAATATCAAATATATTATTTATTTTATACTAGATATACCATTACCTTATGAAACGACTACTACAACAACAACAACAACAACAACAACAACTACTACTACTACTACTGCTACAAATCCTACTACTACAACAATAGCAACAACTGCTCCCACTACTGCAACCACTAACATAGACACAAAATCAAAACCCATGGCCATCGGTCTGACAGTAGCAGTCCCGCTCGTCTCAATAGTAGTTGTCCTCCTCATTGCATTTGTCATTTTCTATAAGAGAAAAATACGAAATTTAAGCATGGAAATCCGCGCCTTGACATCAGAGGAAGTTAATGAATTTTTTGAAGGAGATCAGAATTTAAATAATGGAGACGAAACGAAGGATTCTGTTATGGCAATGCCTTTCGTTAAGGATTTTGAAATCCCACGCGATCAGATCATTCTGGGTGAGTTTTATCTGGAAGGGGTGGGGAAGTGTTTAAGAATACAATTTTGATCATTTAACTCAAATAAATATACGGTAGAGAATTAACATGGATATTTGCACTACATGTTTAATTCCAGCACAAGACAAGGGGATCATAGGCTCTGGACAATTTGGCTCGGTGATTCATGGCTTCGTTCGCCTCAGCGACTCTGACCAACTTGTGGCTGTAGCAATGAAAATGATCAAACCAAATTTGGATGTTGGTTACTTCAAAGCATTTCTGTTGGAAGTGAAAATCATGGCTTTTTTAGGTCATCATGAGAACATCGTGAGGCTGGTTGGAACTTGTACTACTAACATCAAAGATCGTAAGTCACACTTGAGTAGTACTTGCAAAGTGAATTTATAACAACTTTTTTATCTCTATTGTCCATACTAAAAACAAAAATAAATTCAAAATATATCACCTGCTCCCCCACCCCCTTCAACACAGGTGAGATTTTTATTGCAATGGAACTTTGTCCCCTTGGAAATCTCCATCAATTCTTAAAGAAAAACCGAACCAATTTTTTGACTGTTGCTGAGGAACAAGCTTCAACTGTAGACGGCACATACAGAGACATGTCAACAACAATAACAACTTCGGACTTATTGAAATGGTCCCAGGAAATCTCTAATGCGATGATGTATCTTACACAAAAGAAGGTATTTATGCACTCGTATAATATGCTTAAATACATACATTAATTAATTCTACGTGTCGAATAGGCAATAGGGCTGATCTACTTATACACTATTTCACTTGTAATTTCACTATAATCTATAATTAACTAAATGTACTTACAAGCAAACCACTTACTATGATGTCTCGGGATCTGGAAAAGCAAAGCCAGAAACGTTTGCTTGGGCCTCAGTAAGAACGAATAGTATAGTAACTCGAGTGGATTTTGCGCGGTGCTTTAGCAGCAGCCCGCCAAAATTCAAAAAAACTGAATTTTTTAAAGTTGGCCACGCTGTAAATCCTACAGTTTTAGTCTGATTTCAATAAAACTTGCAGTTTCGTAATGCTCGGACTTTTTTCTATAAAGTAATTTCTCGAAATTTTGAATTTCGATTTTTTAGTTTTTTTTTGAAAAATTAATTAAGTGTCTTACTTTTCAGACCTAATTTCTAATTAGGATTTTTTGAAAAAAAAAGTCAAATTAAAAATTTTATGTTTTTAGATAAAATCATGAGATTAACAAAACTCAGTTTTGTTAAAATGTTTCATTTAAATCGGACACAAACTGTAGTAGTTACAGGGCGGCAAAGTTTAAAAAAATCAGTTTTTTTGAATTTTGGCGGGCTGCTGCTGAAGCACCGCGCAAAATGCACTCGAGTTACTACACTATTCTTTCTTACTGAGGCCCAAGGAAACGTTTCTGGCTATATGCTTTTCCAGATCCCAAGACATCATAGTAAAGTGGTTTGCTTGTTAGGTAATACACGGTGATCTAGCTGCACGAAATATTTTACTGTCCGAGAGACGGGTGGCTAAAATTAGTGACTTTGGACTATCGCGCCAAATTCTCAACTATGCAAATTACATGAAGACATCGAGGGTACGGGAAAAATTACTAGTTGTGCATTATTGTAACTGTTGATTATTAATTGTGTTGTGCTTGCCCATAATTATTGCAGATTGAAGTTATTGGTCTTGTTAGTTATTTATTTTTTTAATTAATACTTAAACAATCTATTTTAGACCCCTGTTCCATGGAGATGGCTTGCAATCGAGTCCCTCAAAGAAATGACATTTTCCACAGCATCGGACGTATGGGCATTTGGTGTGACGATATGGGAAATATTTTCTTTGGCGGAAGTACCATATGGTGCTTGGACCTTTGACCTCTTCTTTGCAGACAAACTTACAGGTGGAGACCGACTACTCAGACCAACTCATGCAAATGAGCACATGTAATGTTTCTTTTTAAATTTCAGACATATTTTAATTCCATCGATTATTTTTATCTATGTAATTATAACAAATCATAGTAACTAACACTTACTCTTTTCTCTGTCCTATACCTATACCTATATGTTGACATACACAGAATAGTGAATAGTAGGCATGCAAGTGGCCTTTGAAAATCATTAATTATGTCAAACCAACTGAATTATTGACTAGTCACTTAGCTTTTACCAGTGAGTATAGGTAGGTAATTACGAGTTTTAGTGTTTTATTTTTTTTGTTGTACTGTGTTGCATTTTGTAGATATGGTTTGATGCATGCCTGCTGGAAAAAGGAGCCCGGAGAGCGACCGACATTTGAAAAGATACACGCAATTCTTGGAGAATTTAGGAATCAGCCAAATTCACAGATTGTTCAGTTTGTTGAAGGAGATGTTGAGGATCCTGATTTGTACATTGACCCTGTTTCAATTTTCGATCCTAGAGAAGATAAGGAATCTGAAACTGAGGTGTAGTTTTTCTTTTATTTGTGTTCAATCAAATAATGTGAATATTTGAATATGAAATGCAGACACCTAGTCGAAAAAAGTGTCGAATTTAACTACATACTAGGCAGATGGGTAGGCGTAGGGTGTCTCAATCATGAAATTGTTTGAACACCTATTGGCCATCTGCCTAATTATAAAAACTCTACAATAAATCGAGTACCAAGGTAAAATTACCAAGTTACTTCCTACATATAAGTTATATTATTACTACTGAAGAAGCAAAATTGCCGTTTTATACCAAAAGCAAACTTGCCCATCTCCATTTTTTAATGCATAAAGCGAATACAGTATATAACTAGTTTTCCAGCAATTGCTATACTACGCCTCCTCCTATTTTATTTGTTGCCAACTAAGTACATTGACCGCTCGAGCGCTCATCGAATTAAATAAATGTTTTAATAAAATTATATTCTATTAAAGACAATACAATTATTAGGGATCGTGCATAAATTATGTCATCAGTTATCTCGGTGAACTTAGTCAAGTATTGATGACATGCAGTGTTAAAAATTACCGTTTAGATATATAATGTTAAATGGATGACATGGGGTGTGTATATAGGTCTTAAAAGAGTTGTAATTTGGGTGATATAACTTTTGAACCATCCCTTATCTATCGTCGGCCATTGATAAAGATAAATAAACTATATACCATAATGGTCACACACATTTCTTAAAAACAATATGTTATTGTAGGAAGTGTAAAACTTAAAGCAAACATAAAACCAGCAAAAGTGTAACGAACTCTGTAAAAGCTAATTTACCTTAAAACTGTAACAAAAAACAAGTAAGTATAAGCATGTAAGTATTGGACTTAATGTAAGCATTATTAAATGCAAACTTTAACCAACATTTTTGCACAGGCTCACTTTTACCACTTTTACTTTGAAAACTTCCAAAAACTTACAAAACGTGAAGACAAAACCGGATACCGCAACCAACCAAAAATCAGATCGTCGCTATTGATTGTATTTACGTAATTCAATATGTAGTTTCTTTAGTTAAATAGAATTACGACGTAATTATTAATAAATTGGGATTTCCAGAAAATAACCGAACGAAAAGCGTAAACTGTTTAAGGTCATTGTTCTAGTTCCCATTTTTTTAAAGATTTAATCAGCAGTATAGTTAGTAGTTAATATTTTTTTCATTAGCATATTAGCATCCCTTTAAGTTCTATGTCTGCTCAATAAGGCTGCCATTATACACAAAGCATCCATTTTGTACTAACAATATGTCGGTTCTTGTCCGATGAATTAATTTTGGTTTTCAATTTACCGGAATATAATGGACTTAAAAGTTTTATTAATTTTAAGCCTTCACTGCATCGGTCTCATTCTCCCAAATATTCTACAAGACCCAACACCGAAAAAACCAACAAATCTCAACTACCTAAAACCATGGACAGATCACTGGCGAAAAAATAATCAAACTCTCACCCCCGTCTACTACAATGAAACTTCCCACGTCCTTGTTTATTTTGACCCCTACGTCAGCCGGGCCCAGGCGACCACTTGGATATTCGATTTCACCTCCCAAGTTTGGTCCTACATGGGGGACACCTACGGGAACTTTGGTCCACATGATGATCTCTACGTTGTGGTTCACATGGGGAGTCCTAAACTGAGTCACGTGGCCTTCTCCCTCAATGACACAAACGACCACGACCTCCGAAATGTGCTGGATGTCGGCTCAAATACGGAAGATGCCTGGCTGTCAAGTAAAAATCGACATCACGAAATGGATTTAATACTGAACCATCTCGCGGAATTTGTGGACCATTCTTCCAAAGATCTTCTCGGCTCTCCATCTCACAACGTGTGGAAGGAGCCTGGCTACGGAGACACTGCCTGGATTGACATCTTCACCTATGACGTCTACCTCCAGTTGAATATGACAAAGAGGGCTGAGGACTACAAAGCCGCAAAGATTAACAAGGGTGTGACTTATCCAAAGGAATTCACCTTTTGGTTTCGGGAATGGTTTTTACCCATTTACAACAATTACGGCGGGAATTGCGTTCTTAATAAATATTTTGAGCTTCTTCAAAAGAATGTAGCGCATCAAGACGGTGTGTATAATTACAATTTGACTATGGGTGACTTTGTTCACTTTTGGTCTGGGGCTGCGGGGACGGATTTACAAGGATTGGCTGAACAAGCGTTTGGATGGGATGAGATGTATGCAGCTGAGTTAAGGAAAGCAAGAGATCATTTTCAGAACGTTAATCAGCATTATAATTGTAAATTTTTTTAAACCAAAGTTTTAATACATTTTTTAAAGTCTGTTTCAACTAAATTCCTTATGTTGTTCCACACATATGCAGATTCCACGAAAGCTCCGGAAAATTCAACACTCGTAAATGTCCCAATTATTAGCATTATTGTCTCCGTCCCCCTTATGTCAATCATCGTCATCCTACTTATAGCATATTTAATTTTATACAAGCGAAGAATACACAATTTAAAAATGGAAATTCGCGGCTTGACAAATGAGGAAGTGAAGGAATTTTTTGAAGGAGATCCGCAATTGAACAGTGAAGATGAGATTCAAGCACATGCGTCAGTCCTGTCTTTGCCGTTTGTCAAAGATTTTGAAATTCCACGAGATCAGATTATTCTTGGTAAGTTTTTTTTTAAAGAGAAGAGTCCCAGCCTTCTATTTGGAGTTTTACGGTACATAATAATTTGATTTATAGCTCGTGACAAGGGAATTCTAGGATCAGGAAATTTTGGTTACGTTATTCACGGATATGTTCGTCTCACTGGGAAAGATGAGCTTGTGGCTGTAGCAATGAAAATGATAAAGCCAAATGTGGATGTGGTCTATTTCAAAGCATTTCTATCCGAAGTGAAAATCATGGCTTTTTTGGGGCATCATAAGAATATTGTGGGGCTCGTGGGGACGTGCACAACAAACGTAAAGAATCGTATGTGAAACACGTATTTTTTATTTACCTATAGGAGCATACTTAAGGAACGTGCCAAAATTACTTGATACATTCTGGGTGGGTTACGGCGTAGACTGCCTATTTTTTTGCATCCCAGAAAAAGGGGGCTGAGGCTCCAAATGTTCGATTTTAGGATCACGTAATTTATGCACGCTCCCTTACAAGTTTTTCTTTGTATTCAATGCACATAGCTTAAAAAAGTATGTATAATTCAAAATTCGAAAAGTTGTAGTGTAAAGATCATTTTGACTGGAATGCAGGTGAAATATACATTGCCCTGGAACTATGTCCCCTTGGAAACCTACTAAAATACATGAAGACAAACCGGAACCATTTTTGGATCAGTAGCAACGTTGAAGACGCGGAAGGTAAAGGTGTTTCAGACAAGTTTTCAAGTGCAGACTTGTTGAAATGGAGCCAGGAAATTTCCAATGGAATGATGTACCTCACGCAAAAAAAGGTAGATAATTCGAAATTGTCACATGTACTTTTCTGAAATAATTAGAAAAATAAGTTGAAAAAATAATGCCATAATATGTTATCTACTACATATTTATTCTTTACCTTTTGTAATTTGAACAGGTAATTCACGGGGATCTTGCTGCCCGAAATATTCTCTTAACGGAAAGTCGCACTGCTAAAATCAGTGATTTTGGTTTATCGCGCCAATATTTGAACTATGCAGATTACACGAAGACGTCAAAGGTAAAGAAAAAGAAAAAATTTAGAGTTCGCATTGATTTCAAAAGTAACTTCCATAATTTTGTGATTATAACTTAAAAAAAAAGGCTTTAAACAGCACTGTGAAGTCATTCATTGATTATTAATTATATACATTATTGAATAGTTAATTTATTTCTTTTTTTCACATTATAATTATTTGAGACCCCTGTACCATGGAGATGGCTTGCAATCGAATGTTTGAAAGAACTGAAATTTTCTACTGCGTCTGATGTGTGGGCATTTGGTGTGACCATGTGGGAAATATTCTCACTCGGTGAACTACCCTATGGAGCTTTGCCATTCGACATGTTTTTTGTGGACAAACTCATCGGCGGGGATCGCTTGCCCATTCCTACATATGCAAACCAGCACTTGTACTGCACACATAATAATAACTAACAGTTAACATGTTACATATTTCATTATGAAGTATTACGAGAAATTATTACATTCGTATTTCATGTAATAGCGGACGCCGTAAGCTCCGAGATCCGTCTGACATTGCAGACCCACGTCACCCGTCTACTTAAAAGCTAATCATACTCTTGTTTTGTTTTTGCAGATATCGTTTAATGCACGATTGCTGGAAGAAGTTGCCCAGCGAGCGGCCAACATTTGAAAAGATCAATAAAATTATAAATGATATCATTTCTCAGTCGTCCAACATGGAGAAAATTAAAATTGAACCCAACGACCAGGATTTGTACTCGGTCCCAGTTTCTACTTTTGATGCTAAAACTGAAATGAAGTGTGTGAATCTTGCTTAACCTTTAGTTAATAATTTACTAATTATGTACAGCACTTTTATCAAAAGTGGTATTATAGCGTATGAACTATTGAACTGTAAGTCTCAATTCTAATTTATAGACATCCGAATAAAGTACAGCACCCCATGGTAACCGGGACCGTTTACAAAAAAATTAGATACCTATACATATATCGTTAGTACAGATAGATACAAAAATCAGTGCTGTGGTTAGCTTAGTTTTAGTACGTTCAAGAACCAGGTTTACGTAATTCCTAAATTATACAAATATTTTGCTTACACCTCATCACATGACAAATTTGTAAGTAATTGTAAGCAAACTACGTTAATACTTATTAATTCCTGAAGTTTTCTCTGAAAATAGTGTAAAACAAAAACATTTCAAATAAATCGAATAACATACCTACGGTTGTGATTAATGTGCACACAAAATACATGGTAATAGCAAGTAGAAAGTACCTACGTAAAATCAATTATAAGTAGTTAAATTTATTTTCCCATTTTGCACACGAATTTTATTTTGTGGTTTTTATTTTGTTTTCATTACTGGCGCAGTTTCTTATTTTTTAAGTAGTAGCGAATTTTAATTATGCCGTATTGCTTCCACTGAAGCTCAAGTCTTTCCATCATCATACACCAGAACATTATTAGTTTATTAGTCAACAAGACGGATGTGGGCCATTTACGTACTTTGTTCAGTAGTACATAGTGTGGTGTGACAAAACGTGTTACACTTGTCACAATTATTAATACTGATTAATAAGGGCAAGTGATTTAATTAGAATTAAAGGCGTCAATATTTCAGTCACCCCACTTGTTTTCACAGTTTCATTTCATCGTTCAATTTATCTTGCAGTATAACTGTAGATTTACGCAGTTGACTTTAGATTAGATCTGTCCTAACAGTTAAGAGAGATGCAGAATCTGTATACAAAAGTAATCGAGGTTCTACTTTTAGCCATGGTGGCAGAATCTTTAACCACACTAGAGCTAATATCAGGTCTTGTAATTTCAAATTCTGTGCTAACAATAAATCAAACAGCAGAATTTAAAAGTGAGACACCCTCAGTCCCAGAGCCAGAACCACCTTTAACGTGGACCGAAAATTGGACCGTTTTTGGTCACTTCCACAATCAAAATTTGACCCGTGTCTATTTAAATAAAATTTCCCACGTCGCCGTTTACTTTGATCCAGACGTTCACCCTAATTCTACTTGGATTTTTGAATTCACCTCCAAAGTTTGGGCGTATATGACTGGGACCTACGGTCACTTTGGGCCGGACCCCTACCTCTACGTCATTATTCATCAAGGGCGCTACAAAGGGGGTCATAAGGCATCCTCCCTGTACGTTGAAAGGAACGTGCATAACAAGCGAAATGTGATTGACGAGAGCTCCCTCCACCCTTATGGCTGGCACACGGAGGGCAAAAGGGGTGAGGAAATGAGCCAGCTCACGAAGCGTTTAGCTCATTTTGTAGAATTCTCGTCAAAGGAGCGTCGTGGGTCCCCTTCCAGAAACGTGTGGACCCGACCTTCCTACAAGGACACTGCCTGGGTTGATATATTCACGTACGATGTGCTCACGAGTTTAAATCTAACGTCATATGCGGACCAATTTAATGCGTCAACTACCATGAAAAATGAAATTATTCCAAAAAAGTACACATTTTGGTTTAGAGATTGGCTCCTCCCTATTTACAAGCAGTATGGCGGGAGAGAGGTTCTTAACGAATATTTTGACCTTCTTAAAGGGAATTTTCCAGCGGTTAGCGGTATTTACGTAGAAAGTTTAAATATGGGTGAGTTCGTTCATTTTTGGTCAGGGGCGGCAGGGGCTGATTTAACATATTTGGCTAACTTTGCTTTTGGCTGGAATGATACATATGAAGAACAGTTTTTGAATGCAAGATATCGATTTCCTGAAGTTACTTCTTTGTACACATGTAAGTCATAATGCGGTTTGGGTAAATTGAAACTTTTAGTATTATAAGTATCATAAAGCCCTAAATAAAAACGTGGTATCTCTAATAAAAACCGAAAGGTTTTCGCATATACTGTAAAACTATTTTGTTCAGAGCTCGAATACATTATTATGGTATTTTCAATTACAGCCGGGGGCTTTACAAACAAGAAATGTATAGCATCTGTGAAGATTCAAAATGAGCCATATCCATTTTTAGTTAAAAAGAAAATACTCTACCCACAAAATAAATGTCATAATTCTAAAAGCATATAATATGTAAATAGAACTTTTTGCGATTTTCAAACACGTGTAATTTAGAATTTTTCAAACTTTTCAAAAACGTGTAAATGAAGAAATTTGCACTTTTCACAAAAATGTGTAAATATAACTTTTTGCATTTTTTAGAAACATGTAAATAGAACTTTTTGCCCCTTTTAAAAACTTTAATAAATTTTTTGTAATTTTCAAACAACATTTATTTAAGTAAGTGAAACTGTTTACAATTTTCAAAAACATAAATACAATAATACATATAAATACTAGTTATTGTACATTGACAAAAACACACAACAAGTAGAACATTTTGCACTGTTTAAAATCTATATAGTAGGGTTTAAAATTTTAAGTATCTATCTAATTTAGTTTTTTTCTTGACATAACCTGTATAGCTCATTTTAAAATCTAGCTTATATTCTTATATATATTCTATGTGGATCATTTTCATTCATAATTTTTAGGACATTAATCTAACTACATATATTATATCTTATACATACAGTTAACGATTCCAGAAAAGCTACATCAGAAAATAGCTTTTGGACTATGCTCGGCGTTAGCTTCACAATTGCTGCTTTTCTCGTACTCTGTACACTATTCATGGGTTGCCTCATGATGTATAGGAATAAATTGAGCCATTTAAAACAGGAAATTTGTTCGTGGACGTTGACAGAAAAGGAAATGAAAGATTTTTTGGAAGGAGTTGCTATTGTTAATACGGAGACATCAGAGAGCCACGATTACGTACAATCGCTACCGTTTGTGAAGAAATACGAAATTCCAAGAGACCAAATAATTATCGGTAATTTTTTTATATTTTATTGTTTTTACTATACTATTTACTTACAGTTAATTAATTACGTTATGTTAAAAGATAGCAGACCCACGCGTTATATTAGAGACTCGCGTAGTATTAGAAGATACATACGGTAGGCGATTATTACTATAGAAATTAACATAGGGAGTTGCAGTAAATGTAAATATTTAAATAATGTGGTTCTGCTTAATGATTTTTTTAGCCCATGATAAAGTGATCGGGTCTGGTCAATTTGGCTGCATTGTTCATGGCTTTGTTCGACTTCCACAGTGCAGTCAATTAAAATCTGTGGCAATTAAGATGATGAAGCCAGATGTTGACTTGTTATACTTTAAAGATATGCTGTCAGAAGTCAAAATTATGGCATACCTGGACAATAAGCATGAGAATATTGTGAAACTATTGGGAACTTGCACTGCTAACATAAAAAACGGTACGATACATAAATACCTAAGTATGTATTATAGAGTCCGTATACTTAATTGTGTAAAACATTTTGAGAATGTATCTTCTGTAAAGAAGGAAAATGAGCCATATCCAGTTTTTTAGCTAAAAAAATAAATTAACTATGTATCCACAAAATGAAAATATAAAATAATCTTAAAATCATGTAATTAGAAGATTTTGCACTTTTCAAAAACATTCACATGGAAGATTTTGCACTTTTCAAAAACCTGTAGGTAAAATATTTTGCACTTTTCAAAAACCTGTAGATAAAATATTTTGCACTTTTCAAAAACCTATAGATAAAATATTTTGCACTTTTCAAAAACCTGTATTTAAAATATTTTGCACTTTTCAAAAACCTATAGATAAAATATTTTGCGCTTTTCAAAAACCTGTATTTAAAATATTTTGCACTTTTCAAAAACCTATAGATAAAATATTTTGCACTTTTCAAAAACATTCACATGGAATATTTTGCAATTTTCAAAAACCTGTAGATAAAATATTTTGCACTTTTCAAAAACCTGTAGATAAAATATTTTGCACTTTTCAAAAACCTGTATTTAAAATATTTTCCACTTTTCAAAAACCTATAGATAAAATATTTTGCACTTTTCAAAAACCTGTATTTAAAATATTTTTCACTTTCCAAAAACCTGTAGATAATATTGCACTTTACAAAAACAAGTAGATTAAATATTTTGCACGTTTTAAAAACATATAGAAACAATATTTACACTTTTCAAAAAACATATAGAAACAATATTTACACTTTTCAAAAAACATGCACATAGAATATTTTGCAATTTTCAAAAACAAGTAAATAGAATATTTAGCACTTTCCAAAAACATTTAATGCACCTATAGCATTCAAAGTTTTTTTTAAACTAGCTCATTTTGGCCCATAATGCAACATCGACATGGGGAATTTTGATTCTTCAGTCACGATATTATTAAATTTAATAAATTAAATAATTAATTTTGGCGTGCACCTACATGAGATATTATACTACCTTATACGGTGTTGAATTTTCAACCTTAAGGTTACTGTAAATGCGCATGCACTGAATACTTCTGTCTATACCCACGTAAATTAATGAATAACATTTTTATATTTGGATTTTAGGTGAAATTTTCATGGCACTAGAACTATGCCCTTTGGGAAATCTCGAAAATTATTTAAAAAATAATCGACACAAGTTTACAAAAGGTGTTTCAACATTTTGCATTTTCGAAAATTGTAAATCTTCGGAGACGCTCTGGTTTTCGGACTCAGGCTCGAGATCATCTGATGGTGACTCTAGATTTGAAAATAAGTTTACTTCTTCAATAACATTTATTGATTTGGGAAAGTGGGCTCAAGAAATTTCGAACGCAATGGTTTATCTAACCCAGAAAAAAGTTATTCACGGGGATTTAGCTGCCCGAAATATTCTTCTAACAGGAAGACGCGTGGCTAAGATCAGTGACTTTGGTTTATCACGTCAATTTTTAAACTACGAAAATTACTTGAAAACTTCAAGAGTGAGTCACGTTTAAGTTCCGTTAAAGTTTCGTTAAGTATATTATTTCGATTCCTATTAACTAAATAATTCGCCAAAGTCGCAGTTTTATAACATAATCAAAATTATTTTTGATTCATTATTGGTAGACACCTGTACCATGGAAGTGGCTAGCGATTGAATGTCTAAAAGAAAAAAAGTTTTCGGTCGCATCTGATGTTTGGGCATTTGGTATTACACTCTGGGAGATCTTCTCACTGGCTGAGATTCCGTATCCCGGATGGACGTATGATTTCAATTTTGTTAATCGACTGATAAATGGAGATAGACTGGAGATCCCTGATCATGCTAATGAGCAGTTGTAAGTTTATCCATTATAACCAACTACCTAATACCTTTCCTGTACATACAGATCCTTTATTGTAAATTATTAAACTAAGTAATGTGTAACTTAAGATATTTTCGTCTTGCATTTTTGGTAGATATAAATTAATGCTGGATTGTTGGAATGCTGTGCCTACGGATCGACCTACATTTTTACAAATTCGTTCAATTTTAGAAGAAATTACTGCTACTGCTACATCTAATGATACATTTCAAAAAATACGATTAATCGTGGAAAATAATGAGCATCTTAGCGATAGGCTTTTATCTTACAGTTTCAGTAATGGAATTGATGAGTCCAGTGCTTGAGTTATGTAATTAGTTAACTATGTAAATAATTATTGAAACCAACTCAAGTGTTAGGTATATTCAGGAGAAACTGTAGTGTATTTTTCATAAGTCATATTGCAAATTAACATAGATAAAATGGTTTTTAACATAATTGGTGTTTTGCCATATTCAACTGTGTTAAAACTGCAGCAGTCCAAAAAGAAAAAAATACATGTCTAAATTGTTGTAGATATTATTTAAAAAAATATGTTTATATTAAATGTATTTTACATGTGTTACGAATTGAATCAGTTGTTACGAAGAGAAACAAGTGAAGAATTATTCAATATTTATTGATTAATTTGAATAATTTAAAATCAACAATTTATTGATTAAATTTATGATGAATGGTGAAATTTAATGTAAAATCTGATGAAATGTAATGATAAAGCATACGGAAGGAGGAAATATCTTTGAACGATAGACGGAACGACAGAAAATAATTTAGATCTCAATGATATTTGGAGGATGACGGATGTCACTGATATTCCTCCGACCTGAGTCCTGAGATTCTCTGATATTGTGAAAATAATGATAAAAAGTGAAAAATATTGAATAAACGAATAGTTTATATTTTTATTTAAATATTACAACGACGTGTAATATTGATTGAACCGAAAATTACTTCAGTGGCGACAACGATAATTTATGGTCGCTTACATTGGGGGCTCAACCGGGATTTGAACCCGGGACCTCCTGCATCTAAAACCAAGAATCATTTTTATTTTCCTACATTGAAAAAAAAATAGTGCTCATCGGAAGCCTAATGTTTTTATGAACAACTAAAAATTTGAAAAAAATAGTTATGGCTGAAACTGGAGATTTTTTTGGCCACCGGGGCAGTGTGAGAGTTAACGCCGGATGTCCTCCCAGTCGTTTGGTGTTCCCTAGGTCTCGAGAATCGAGCTCGGAAACAAACGAAGATTTGGGCAACGTATCCACTGTTACGCATGCTCGTACCTTACGCCAACAATCACCATTATCACCTATTCCTTCTGCTATATTTAAGTCTTCTCACTCGTCAAAACTCAGTTTCAACGAAAACAATTCTGCTTTGCTGAGTCGAACTCAGCTTGATGAAGAGCGCGAGTTTGAAGAGGAAATAACCCGCCTGCTTGAATTAGAGCGCATTCGTGTCAGTATCGAAATTCGTATGGCTCAGGCCCGTTTAGAAAATGGACGTCTCCGTGCTCAACGACGATTCGACAGCCTGCGGGCTAGCAGCAGTGACACACGCCTGTCATCTTTAAATTCGCTTGATCCGTCAGTCGCCTCTGGTGGTTTCAAGAGAAGAACTGCTGTTGCGGAAGCCGTTCCACGAATTATGACTGCACCGCCACGGGAACAGCCACCAGTGCGTCTGGATCCTCCAGAAATGTTGTCTACACCTGTCTCAACTACTACGCCGCCAGCAACTGCTCATGTGCCGGTGAAGCACGTTCTCTCTGAACTTCAACTACCTTCGTGTCCTACCTTACAACGACAATTTGTACTCCATGAGCCTGGCGCAGAACCAATGACCGAATCTAAAATTTTTCCTGACGGTGGGGGGAAACTTTTGTCATCTGAACTTACAGATTTTTTAATTTCCAAGAACAAGGAGTCAGGCAAAATTATTAAATTGAAATTTGAATATGCTGACATTAAAATAATAAAAAAGAAAGAGGCAACAGATTTTAAAATTGAAGCAGCCAAGTACAAAGAGTTAGTGGCCTCTGCAGCAACTCAGTCAAATTCAAATACTAAAGCTAATCAAATAAAAGAATTGTTTTTTGACCCAACGGCATTGCTATATGGTGGATCGAATTTTAAATCAGAACCAGGGCACGCAGTTACACACGGAGTTGCATCATTAAACTGTGACTGTGGTAAGAGATGTGAACAGCTCGAGGAATATGACTGGTTGAGAGAAATCCTTGTAGTAATTGACATTAAAGAATACAAGAATAGTTTTCCAATTGTTAACTCAACCAGACGCAACATCAGAATAAAATTTGATTTTTCAACGTGCCGTCAACTTTACGACCCTGGAAGAACCAATGCATCAGCCTACTGATCCTGTCTGAAGCTACGGTTCTAACTTTGCTATATGACATTTCAATTACGTAACCAAAATAATAATAAGAAAGAGACAAGCTCTCCCTATCCGGGGTAGAATGTTACGAATTGAATCAGTTGTTACGAAGAGAAACAAGTGAAGAATTATTCAATATTTATTGATTAATTTGAATAATTTAAAATCAACAATTTATTGATTAAATTTATGATGAATGGTGAAATTTAATGTAAAATCTGATGAAATGTAATGATAAAGCATACGGAAGGAGGAAATATCTTTGAACGATAGACGGAACGACAGAAAATAATTTAGATCTCAATGATATTTGGAGGATGACGGATGTCACTGATATTCCTCCGACCTGAGTCCTGAGATTCTCTGATATTGTGAAAATAATGATAAAAAGTGAAAAATATTGAATAAACGAATAGTTTATATTTTTATTTAAATATTACAACGACGTGTAATATTGATTGAACCGAAAATTACTTCAGTGGCGACAACGATAATTTATGGTCGCTTACAACATGTTTAACTTTAAGTGAATAAATCCGATTACGCACACGATACTATACTAACAAACAGTACGTAACGGCCGTAATGTAAAAAAATACAGAATAAAAATATAATCCAAATATTAACAACATGCCATCAACAACATGCCTACCTAGGTAATAGTTAACAAAATTTGAATTCTTATTTTAATAAATGTTAGATTATAAAATCCGAACCATGTACATACCTATTTTTAAATTAATTGGCAGATTGTAGCGAAGGTAAATACATGCTATACTTATGGTTAAGAGTATACGCTCAAAAACCCCTGGAATTTTAGTAAAATTATAACCGCCGTAATTACCGTACGAATTGCCGTCTGAATTATTTCCTTACTTATTAGACGTATGAACCAGAAATCTGAACGAGTTCATTTGATCCTAATAAGCGACTGCCACAGGGATTAATGAGCTCCTCCAGAACACTACGAACTTGAGGAAATGAGGGTCGTTCAGATGGTTCAATCTTCCAGCATTCAGTCATCAATTTGTAACTAAATAATTTACAATAATTAAAACAAATAATACTATTATTATATGGCAGTGTTGGTGAAGTAGTAGTGTATTTTTATATATAATTAATTAATCAACTAGATGTACGGCCCGTCCTGCGGACGGAATCTAGCAGGATAATTTATCAGCTTACACTTCTTGGCTTGCGTAGGGTGGCCTTAACAAGCGCTCTCCATTAGATAGCCCGAGAATAAAATCTTTGTTGTAAGTTGAACCCGCGTACGGCTCCTGCGACAAGGAAAATATTTCCCACAGTGTCACTCCGAAAGCCCACACATCCGATCGAGTAGAAAACTTGCGTTCTATCAGTGACTCAATAGCCATCCATTTCCAAGGAAGAAAAAGCTTTATTTTTAGTATATTTTCATAAAACAATAAAACATTAAAACATTAATTGATAAAAAATAATGGCAATAGCAAAACGAAGTCTGCAAAAGTTTTAGTTTTCTAATTAGTTTTTTTAGAATCTGCGTTTACCGTGGAGGTCATAGTGTAAGTCTCAGACGGCGGAGGAAGATCTTTTGACAATCCAAAGTCACTTATTTTAGCAATACGGTTTTCTGTGAGGAGAACATTTCTTGTAGCTAGATCTCTATGAATTACCTACCGAGTAATTCAAAAAATCACTTATTTTTAAATGGTTTTCTTCAGGATATATAGTAGCGAATTAAAACAAATTTAAACTTATACTTACATATCGTCGGTGAAGAGTCATTCTGTCTTAAGTCCAGTTAAGTCCAGTGCACGGCTAAAAGCATTCTGTCTCAAGTCCATCCAATTCTTAAAATCATTCTGTCCCAAGTCCATCCAATTAGTAGCTCCTGTCGGGGTCGCTTCCGCGATCTCCTATGCATTCAGTGGGGGTGGTATGTTATTGACTGCATTGTACTCACGAAGTAAACTTAGGGGTCGTCCACAAAAGACGTAATGTTACCGACTATTTTGTTCATACTTAGGGGTCGTCCACAAAAGACGTAATGTTACTATGTTGTACATACTTAGGGGTCGTCCACAAATGACGTAATGTTACTATGTTGTACATACTTAGGGGTCTTCAGCAAAAGACTTAATAAAAATTGTTTAAACACCATTTTGAATTTTTGAAAAACATGCAAATAGAACATTTTGAACTCTTGAAAAACATCCAAATAGAACTTTTGGCACTTTTGAAAAACATCTAAATAGAACATTCTGCACTTTTCAAACTTTTTAATAAGTACAAAATGTTGTATTTGCATGTTTTTCGAAAGTGCAAAATGTTTTGGAAATAGAACTTTCATTACGCCTTTTGTGGACGACCCCTAAGTGTAGTCAGTAACATTACATTGTTTGTGGACGACCCCTAAGTGAGTACAACATAGTCAGTAACATTACGTCTTTCGTGGACGACCCCTAAGTTTACTTTGTGAGTACAATGCAGTCAATAACATACCACCCCCACCGAATGCATAGGAGATCGCGGAAGCGACCCCGACAGGAGCTACCAATTGGATGGACTTGGGACAGAATGATTTTAAGAATTGGATGGACTTGAGACAGAATGCTTTTAGCCGTGCACTGGACTTAAGACAGAATGACTCTTCACCGACGATATATACTAATATTTACTGACCCAAAAAAATAAATTTAAAAATTCTAATAACTTTTTTTGAGCTGAGGTAGACCATAGCATTGGAAATGTTCAAAGCCCATCTAAGCAAATCAGCTGTTGATATTATTTTGTTTGAGGCGACTTCATTGCCACAAAAATCAGAGAGATCAGCAGTTATTTGGCTCCGAAATTCAAAATGATTTCGATTGTTTCCTAAATAATCTTGTAAATTTCCAAGAGGACAGAATTCCAAAGCAAGGTACACCTCGTCTAAACATTAAATTACAAGTTAAAATTTATACAATTTGCTATACCAACACCTAGTCTTCCCCATCGTGAATTAGCAACGGTAAGGCTGTTGTGACTGATAGATTTTATTAGGTCAATTGCTTAATGCTACTATAATTATTTATTTGAAGTAATAAATTTAATAATTTTTACGATTTTCAATATTGCCAGTATAGGTCCCAATCAAACCGACAATGTTTTCGTGCTTTCCTAAGTCAGCCATTAAATTGACTTCCGCAATCAAGGCTTCGAATTGCAACGTTTCAGTCCCAGGTTTTAAATATTTGAGTGCAACAGGTAATGGTTCCTCGGTCTTAAGCAGAACAAACCCTTTAATGACACGTCCATATTGACCTCCCCCAATCATTTTATCTTTCACTGTAAGAAAAGAAAGAACTTTTTTGCTGACTACTTTTTCACAAGTATCAAAGTGTTTTGTTCTTGGTGTGTTTTATTTTCTAATTTATTACCTAAAATAATGTTGTCTCTCGGAATTTCAAATCCTTTTACCGAAGGCGATAACATTTTATTAGTTGTCAGTTCAGCCCCGTTTTTCAGTCTACTTAAATTTACGTCCTCATGAAAATCATCTTCTTTCTGAGTTAAGTTTTGAACTGTGGATATTGGCGATTCCAAGGCGACGACTGCATCAGTCCCGTTTTTTTGTCTACTTAAATTTACGCCCTTTACGTCCTCATCAAAAACATCCTTTTCTTCTTTCTGAGTCAAGTTTTGAATTGTTGTTACTGATGATTCCACGACTCCATGGCCCAACTTTCTCTTGTAAGCGATAGCAGCTGCGGTCAGGAAGAGTAAAATAAGGGCTCCGCTCACACCTGCAAAAACGACTGTATTTGATTCTGCTTTTTCTGCCATTGCATTCCATCCGTATTTAGTGCACAGATCAATACCTTGTGTTGTTTTTGTGGATTCGGTTTCTTCGGTAGGGCCCACATTATCATCATTGCACTCTCTACCTATATATCAGTACTAATTAATTGTAAATACTTTTTGGGGTTAAAACCAATTCAGTACAAACCTATATAGGTAGGTGCTAACATTTAAATGCCAATATAAATTCTTACATGTGTATAACTTTGTGACCTCAGGAAATTTCTGTCTTGCTCTCTCAAACAGTTTTTGGTCCGATTCGTCCCACTCGAAAATGTGGACGGCACGAGGACGTACATTCTGCCTTACAACCCCGCACCAAATATGGATAAATTCACCCAAAGTCTGCCTTAAAAGGAGACCTCCTTCATCATTTGAAATATCTAAATTCTCGATACGAAGTTTAAAGAATTCGCTCAAGACCACAGTGCCCCCATAGTTTTCGTAAAATGGAAGAAACCAGTCACGAAACCAAAATGAAGATCCCTCCTTAATATAGTCTTGTTTTCTTTTTGAAATGTCTTTTTTAAACCGCTCGGGATCCAAATCCAGAGCAGTCATATTTAAATTTTTGTACAGATCGTAGGTTACTATGTCATTCCAAACAAGATAGGAACCCTCCATTATCTGCTTCAGTGACAGCCAACGATCTTTCTGAGTAACTTCTAAAAAACGTCCGATTTTATTGGATATGTTGTCCAGTTCTTGAGTGATATTCTCACTACCTCTACCGGACCATGCTGAGGGGTCTAGAGAACCCAAGTTCAGAATATACTGGGGGCTCAGTTGATACTGCGGGTTCTTAATTTCATCAAGAACCCCTGATACAGCTTCATCTTCGTGAAGAATCACATAGAGAAATGGCCCCTTTTTGTTATTCGTGAGTAGATGTTCGTAAGTTTGTGTCAAGTAGGACCAAGCTTTGGACGTGAATTCGTGTAGGATTGTCAATGTCACATTTCGATTAATAATCTTGGGATCATAGTAAATAGCAACGTAGTCGCGTAAATTAACGTAGGCAAGTGTTACATTGTAACTATTGATTGGTTTATAATATACCAAGTGTGAAGGAGGCTGAGTAGTTGCAGTGGTATTTCGGTCTTGTAATTTTACTCCACTTCCCCGTTTTACATCTACTTGTGATACTGATCTTCTTGACTTATTGTCTATCTCAAATCCTGAAGTACTTAAGACAAAATTCAAGGCTGAAAACCACTTTAAGACTAGCACAATAATTATCATGATCTCCATGCTGTTGATTGTTGATGTTGATTGAAATTATTGTAATTGAAATTGAAAAATATTTTAAGAAAAAATGGCATTCCCATTTTGCGTGATGTGAAAAAATATAAACAGGATGTAACTGAACAATTAGTATATTACTAAAATCACATTTATTTTGCAGGCAGAAATATATAGTTGGGTGAATTAATTAGTTTGACAGATTTGTTTATATTTACTCTGCAGATATAGGTCATTTCAATTTCCTTATCAAAGTATGTATATGGCACTTTAATTGGAAATTATGTCAATTCTAAGGAATTTCACTGTAAACTCACCTTGCAAACAAACAATGTTATCGTTATCGTCTCGTCGCAGTCTGATTTGTGTTGGTATGTTAGAATATCCGCTCATGTAAATTTCCCCTATATGTATATGGATGTATACTGTTATAATTCCTATATAAGAAAAAATTTATTCTAATTCTCAACATGCCAACGCAACGTTTAACAAAATGCCGTGCTACAATATAGAAGGTAATAAGGCAGGGAAAAACTCAATCATTTAAGTTATTAATAATGGTAAGTTAGAGATAGCTCTAAAAACGAGAGTATAATAAAATAATTCAAAAAGTCAAAATTAATGAGTAAATCTTGCACTGCCGTAAAAATACTAAAAACTAAACCGAAGTGTACATGTCTATACTATTAGTTATGGGACAGGGGGGAAAATTTCCGGGGTTATTGCATTGGGGGAAAATGTCCAGAGGGATAATGTCCAAGGGAATTATGACCAGGGGGGGGGAGGGAAATGTCCGTATATCCTATAAAAGTGGTTCAAAAAAATCCGCATTATCTTGATTACTTTTTTGAGCTATCTCTTTTTTATATGCCAATAGTTAGTCATGCACTTCCATAATTCCACCAAATCTTACCAGTGTGCAAAATATTAGAAATCAAACATATGTGAGCAATTAATTACAATTATTATTTATCTATAATATAGTTCCTGCTCGAATTGTATCTTTTCCACCTTATTTTGAGCCATTTTGGAGGATTTATAACGATTTTATCATGGAATTGGTAAATTACCTAGGTACTTCCTATTTCACTTTTCAGCACAGAGCAAAAGTTAAACTTTTTCAACTTTTCACTTTTTCATCAATAAAGCACGAATTTGCTCGTAAAGCTTACTAACGAGCAATATGCACCAACGTATCCTCACGGATTTTCCCGCCATATTGTTTTTTGAAAATAGAATCCAAAATAGCTTCGTGAGTTTTTTTAAACCAAAAAGGCCTTAAATTGTATATGTAATGGTTTTTTCATCCACAATATTAAGTTTTATTCAAAATTTTGAAACTTGATTTTTGAAATTTGTGTACAGAAAACCATTTTCAAGTGTAAGGAATACAAAAAACATAAACTTTTGAAAATTTTATTTTTTCATAAATGTTTGTAGAGATTTACTGAATATCATGTGTGTTTACACCATGCATATACCGACTTAAATGGCGCTCGAATAAGAAAAGCCACAATACTTAACACAGCTCAATATATTGCATTATTTATGCTTTAAAAAAAGTTAAATATCCACTATTATGCTTTAAAGTACTGCAATAATATATATATAAATGCATGCATTTCATTTATTCAATATTCATTAAGTATATATGAATAATACTGTCCATATATTTGTGGTTAGTTTGTTTTAGTCCTGTAGTATTTTTATACTATGATGCAATGGTATAATATAATGTATCATAATAAACGTTCAATAGAATTGTTGATTACAAATTATGCCTATCAAGTTTTTGCAGTACATATATGGCAAAGCATTGAGTTTATTAGATTTATTTGTTAACTACACAAATTTTAATTCGCAATATGTCAACACTAATGTAAATAGAATACTTTGCATTTTTCAAAAAGCATGTAAATAGAATATTTTTCACTTTTCAAAAAGCATGTACATAGAATATTTTGCTCGTTTGAAAAAACATGTGAATAGAACATATTGCACTTTTTAAAAAGCATGTAAATAGAATACTTTGCATTTTTCAAAAAGCACGTAAATAGAATATTTTGCACTTTTAAAAAAGCATGTAAATAGAATATTTTTCACTTTTCAAAAAGCATGTACATAGAATATTTTGCTCGTTTGAAAAAAACATGTGAATAGAATATTTTGCGCTTTTTAAAAGTATGGAAATAGAACATTTTGCACTTTTCAACAACAACCAAGTAGAACATTTTGCCCTGTTTAAAGAACATGCAAATAGCACATTTCGCACTTGTCAAAAACTCGTAGTTAACATGTTGCCCATCTTTCTCATATGTAAGTTTTTCTGACATAAGTCGTTTTAATTCTAACCTAAATTGGAAATATACCATTTTGACTCTTCAATCACGATATTCATCATTTATCACGTGCCCACCCTACAAAATATTTCTAGATCCGTCCATGCCTATAAGTAAATGTAGAATGAATTAAACAAACTAATAAAACTTTAACACTTTACCATGTTTCGTGCTTAAAGACCTAAATACAAAGCGTTCTTGTCAACTCCCTATTGATTATGTCTATTGCAGTTTTCACATTATTTCGATAATTTTCGAGTTCTTTCTCGAGAAGGCAAACTAAGCTGCTGATTTTCCTCTTATTAATTCTATTCCCATTTGTTTCTGGAAGAATTTCCATTTGCATTCCTAAAGTCCTAAGTAATTTCACAATACTGTCAACAATGTGGACCTGGGATAGATCTTGGATTAAAACAAGATGTTTGTACTCAAATGGCTTGAAGTCAATTTCAATTTTTGTATCAATGTACCAGCATGTCGTCTTGGAATTCTTTGCTATTTTGTATTTCGCCTGGGACTTGTTGGGATCTTTTATTCGGATTAAATTAGAAATTTGGCTTATATCCGTAAAAACGAATACCTTTTTATTCTTTGGAAGGGAATAAAACTTTTCTTCAGAAATTGAAAAGTCTCGAATATCTTCAGGCCAACTTATAAGAGGTTGCAGAGTACTATTATTATAATTACTGTTGTACGAGCTTTTAAAGTTATTAGAATTTAAGGACTGTGTCTGGTTTGCTATACTTATAAAGAGCCAGCAAATAAATACTATCAAAAGTATTACAGTAGATAGAAAGTTTCCCGACTTAAACCCCATTTTAAAAGTAAATGATGTAATAGCAGCAATAATATACAATAATGTCTGAAATAAGCTGTTGCCTACAAAGGACTCAAAGGGAAATTTGACTGTTTTACTTCTATTTAAACGTTGTTTTTTGTGAAATGCTTCGCGATCAACCTCAACCATACTACTACAATAAAATGTTGATTTGGAGTTACTTTTATATGCAGCTTATATTTACTCAGCTTAGCTTTATCTTTTTGTTGTTCTGATTCTGATGGAGTGTGGAGGAAAAGGATAGAAACGGTCAATTTTTACATTTTTAATAATTTCTCCAGTAAGGGATCGTTCACTAATGTTTTCATGCTAAAACCCGTCAACACCAGCTTAAACATTGCGTAAATGGCTATATAGTTCGTAGGATGTCATCAGTGCCCAGTTAGACTCATTAACCCTACGGTTGACGTCATTTGCGAACGATCCATAAGTATAGTATAGGCGTAGCATAGGCGTAGTATAGGCAGCGGGGTTAATATTTGCTAATATTATTTTTATGCTATATTGCAAACTGATACAAAACGGATAGCGGTTACAGCTTATCGTTAGTTAGCATAATTATGTTAATCTTTCTAATGTAAACACTATATGGAATGACTCATAAATGATTTTACTCAAATTGCAAGTATTTTAGAAGCCAGCCACACCCATTTTATCACTTCAACATTACGTAAACGGCTACTTTTTAACGGGCTATAATAAGAAAAATTAAAAATGAACGCATTATTTTTATTCTGGTCTATAAAATTCATACTTTATTCGCTTGAAAAAAGGGAAAGTTTAAAATGTTTCTCTTTTATTCAGTCAAATAATATTCGCAATATGTATTTGTTTTTAGTAATATTGTTATTTCCGCAATATTACCACTATGACGCAATGTTTTAATATCGTAAGCTTTTACTGATTCATATTACAAATTACAAAGAAAGCCCATCAACTACAAATATATGTATATATGTAGAGATTATTTTAATTCGCAACGTGTCAACATGGACTATTTATTAATTTACTGCCTGCTACTATTGCTATGCATGTAGATAGGAGCAAATTCAACATGCCACTAAAAGGCAAATCTTGTACACGTAGTCACGTAAGCAGTATAATATGTTTTGGGGTAACTAATCCATGCCAACAAGCCGCCCGTTATTATAAAAATGAAAACATGATAATATACGATATTTCAATATTGTGAACATTTTAAAGTTTAGAAAATGTCAGAGATTCCAAATTGTAGATGATGGATTAGAAAGTCATATGTACGCACCAAGCTTTTAACTTTATTAGCAGGTTGTAGTGAAATTAAATGATTCCTATGTAGTAATACACCCGCTTATTTAGGGTTGACATCTTTAATGTATTATAACTGCCATATCATGGTCATCATCAAACGCAGGCTGCTGTACTAATTAGACATATAAACCAGAAATCTGAACGGGCACATTTGATCCTAATAACTGACTGTGACAGGGATTAATGAGCTCCTCCAGAGCACTACGTACTTGAGAAAATGAAGGTCGTTCAGATGGTTCAGTTTTCCAGCATTCAGTCATCAAGTTATAACTACATGATTCACAGTAATAATTACAAAAAATAAAGTTAGTATTACACCAAATAGTGTTGATAGAATATTTTTTCAATAATCAATTAATACATATAGTTCTTTGAAGAACCAGAATGACCCATATCCATTTTTAGTTTCAAACAAATTGCAATATCTATACAGAAAAAATTAAAATAACATCAACGCATTTAAATAGAACCTTGTGCATTTTTTAAAAACCAAGTAAATAGAAGTTTTTGGACTTTAAAAAAAACACTAAAATAAAAAATTTTGACCTTGTAAAAAATATAAAGGTACCTAAGTAGAATATTTTGCACTTTTGAAAAACATGTAAATAGAATATTTTGCACTTTTGAAAAACATGTAAATAGGACATTTTGGAATTTAAAAAAACATGTAAAATGGAACATTTTGAAATTTTCAAAAATATGTAAATAGGACATTGTTACCTTTTTAAAAACAACAATTAAAACAATTTTTGTTTATTTTAGAAACTCGTGATTAGCATTGTATCTCAATTAACTGCCTTTTTTGACATAGCTCATTTTGATTCTAGGATAAATTGGAAATTCGTCATTTTGGTTCTTCATAGACGATATTATAAATAACTTCAATCACATTTAGAAAGGTAGTGATTGCAATTAGATACTACGCACTGATACATGTATTACAATGTTATAGTTACAGGTGTCAACATTTATAGCTTACACTTCTACGCTTGCATAGGGTGGCCTTAACAAACGCTCTCCGTTAGAAAGCCTCCGAATAAAATCATCGTTCGAAGTTGAACCCACGTACGGTTCCTGCGACAAGGAAAATATTTCCCACAGAGTCACTCCGAAAGACCACACATCCGATGGAGTGGAGAATTTGTGTTCTGTGAGTGATTCAATAGCCATCCATTTCCAAGGCAGGAAAATCTTAGTTTTTAGCATATTTTCATAAAATATTAGCAACATTAATTGACAACAAATAATGGTAGCAATAGCAAAAATAATTGTGTAACATTTTTGGTTTGCTAATTTGTTTTTCAGAATCTTATTTCAATGTTAAGTTTTACCGTGGAAGTCATGGAGTAAGTGTCAGACAGAGGAAGATCTTTTGACAATCCAAAGTCACTTATTTTAGCAGTGCGGTTTTTTGTGAGAAGAACATTTCTTGTCGCTAAATCTCTATGAATTACCTACCAAATTATTCAACAAATATTTTTAAGTGATTTTCTTCAGGATGGGCGGGCTTGAGTTTAAACATTAATTTAAATTAATAATAATTATTATTAATCATACTATCCCAGAAAATTAAATTTTAAAATTCTAACTTTTTTTGAACTGAGGTAGACCATAGCATTGGAAATATTTAAAGCCCAGCCAAGTAAATCAGTGGTTGATATTATTCTGTTTGAGGCGACTTCATTGCCACAAACATTAAGACTGCTGATGCTGTTGCCTTCTTCTGCTGACAAGGAAACGGGAACAGTACGGAGATCAGCAGTTATTTGGCGTCGAAATTCAAAATGGTTTCGATTGTTTCCTAAATAATCGTGTAAGTTTCCAAGGAGACAGAATTCCAAAGCAAGGTACAGCTCATCTAAATGTTGAAATACAAGTAAAAATTATTACAATTTGCTATATATACATACCTACCTACCCATCCTCATCGTGGATTAGCAACTGTCGGTACAGCTGTATCTGATAGTTTTATTAGGTAAATAGTCAATTGCTTATGCTACTATAATTATTTATTTGAAATAATTTAATAATTTTTACGATTTTCAATATTGCCAGTGTAGGTTCCTATCAAATCGAAAATATTCTCATGCCTTCCTACATTAGCCATTAAATTGACTTCAGCAATCAACGCGTCGAATTGTAATTTGTCAGCCCCAGGTTTTAAATACTTGAGTGCAACAGGCAATGGTTCCCCAGTCTCGGTCAGTAGAACAAACCCTTTAATGACATTTCCGAAGTGACCTGCTCCTATCATCTTGTCGCGGTCTGCGGGAGGAAAGAAAGAAAACTAGTTTATTATAATTTATTTTTGGGTACCTGCGTCTTAAAAATCTCTATACATCTTAAAAATTTCGAAAACATTTCTGATTTGTATTTACCTAAAATAATTTTGTCTCTTGGAATTTCAAAACCTTTTACCAAAGGCGATAACAGGCCATCACTTGTAAGATAAGTCCCCTTATTTAGCTGGCTCCTTTTTTTATTGATGAAATACATAGACGTGGAAGCTATAGTTAAAACTAGTATTGCTAGACTGATACTTATGATAGTGATAGTTGTCTTTGACTGTGGCTGCGATTCAAATATTAAATCCTTTTGCTGCTCTGTTGTTACAACATCCGTGTCACCTACAAAACATACAATGTCACGTACATATCCATATAAAAGGTTATAGCATGCTTGTTACACATAATAGCATCACATAATACCAAAGGGTATATTTGATAAGTGGTATATTAGAACTCAATTTTTTTCTAATTACAGAATTGGACCTCCTTTACCGAAACCGAATTTGATATTACTTATCAAAGAATACCACTTATTGATTATTTTTCATGCTTATTTACCTGGATATAGTTTGCTTATGTCCGGGTACTCTTGCCTCGCTTTTAAGAACTGGTCCTGGTGCGTTTGATTCCATGCTGGAAATACAATAAATCTCACCCTATCGGTCAAATTTGTTTCTGAAGCCCCACACCAAATATGGACGAATTCACCAATATTAAGCTCAGAGCTTTGAGGGACGTAAACTTGAAGAAGTTTTAAATATTTCTGAAGAACTCTGTTGCCACCATACATGGAGTAAATGGGGAGAAACCAGTCACGAAACCAAAATATGTGCTCAGCGTTCCCCTCATTTATCGTTTTATTTTTGAAATTCTCAGATTCTACAGTCCGATTCAAGTGAATGTAAAGGTCGTAAGTGAATATATCACCCCATGCATTTAGGATCTGGCCTCCCCAGATTTGTAATAGGGCTAATCCGTAGCGGTCTTTGCGGGAATACTGTACCAAATGACCAAGCATTCTTACTATTTTGTCGAGCTCATCATAGTCGTTCTCGTTATTGTCATGGCTTTCGTCTTTATTTTGTAACCAACTGATTGACTCCACGTCCACTGACCCAACGTCTACTCTGTTTTGATAATCAAAAAAATTACCTGCAAAAAAGGAACGATAAAATTTATTTGAAGTCCCCGTCAAATTTTCGTTGTTGTGAACAACAAAGTTCAAATACGGATTCGGGCCAAACTTTCCATAAGTTTTGGTCATATAGGACCAAACCTGTGACACGAATGCGAAAAGGTTGAGCCAACTCTGTTTTTGAAGCACGTCTCCAAGTGTTGGCGAGTCATGGTAAATAGCAACTAGATCAATGCTGTTAACGTAAACACGTGTTAAATTAGCATTTGAGGAAGTGTGCCAGTATTCTTTCCATAATATTGGTGGTGGATTCACTTTTTTCGTCTGATGCTGGTCCTGGTTCTGGTTCTGGTTCTGCGATGTTGTGTTTCGCCCGGGTGTTTGCCTCCTTTCCCCAGTCACAGTATTATTAACCAACGGCGAATTCTTAATAGATTTTATAATACTGGAAACTTCAGCTTGTGATACAGTGACAACTAATAAGTGTGTGATTAATAGAATTATTAGATAATAAATAGATAGAGAAAAGTTGCATAATTGAAGAAACTTAAAGTTGGTTGAATTTGATTTAATATGCTTATTCAGCATAGTATATTTTAAGTTAGACCTTAAGCCAGCTAATCCGCTAACAGACGAGACAAAATTAAACTTTTGGATGCAACTAATAAATTAGCAATAAATATTAGTACTACAAACAATATATATATATATATAAAAAAAAACTTTATTTAACGTCAGATTATCAGCAATTGCTCTTACAGACAGTTCATTGGGAAATGTGTGTTGTTATATATATATATATATATATATAACATTTATTTATTTGCAGAAAGAAAAATAGTAGGGCGAATTATTTAGTTTAGTGGATCTGTTGATTATTACTGTGCAGATAAGTTACTAGGTAATTTCAATTTGAATTTCCTTATCAAATTATAATGGCACTTTGCTTGGAGATTATGCCAATTCTAACGAATGCTACTGTGACGTCAGCGCACTGCCCAAATAAATAATATTATTATCGTTATCGTATGCTGTTTTGGATGTGTGTGTTCGTGTGTATGAATATCCGGATCCGCCTAAAAATTCGCTATAATACGCGGACACGAACATGTCCTATAGTTCTATCCTGCCCTGTCATAAAGTGCTATGTAGGTATTTAATTACATAGGTACAGAAGTGATTATTCTAATTCGCAACATGACATCCACACAGACACAGACTATTGACCCACCGCCTACTACCGTAAAACTATATGTATATCGTCTGTGAAGAACCAAAATGACCCATATAATTCAATTTATGCTAGAACTAGAATTAACTATGACAAAATAGGCAGTTAAATAAGATTCAACAGATTCATGCTTACAACGCGAATCACAAGTTACTACAACGTGCAAATTGTTCTATTTACATGTTTTTGAAAAGGTCAAAATGTTTTGTTTAAGTTTTTTTGAAAAGTGTAAAATATTCTATTTACATGCTTTTTGAAAATTCAAAATGTTCTATTCAAGTGTTTTTTGAAAACTGAAAAATATTCTATTTACTTGGTTTTTGAAAAATGCACAAGGTTATATCTACATTCTAGTTACATATGTTTTTAAAAGGGTCAAAATGTTCTATTCACATGTTTTTGAAAGTGTCAAAATGTTCTATTCACATGTTTTTGAAAGTGTCAAAATGTTCTATTCACGTGTTTTTGAAAGGGTCAAAATGTTCTATTTACATGTTTTTGAAAGGGTCAAAATGATCTATTTTCATGCTTTTTGAAACTTGCAAAATATTCTATTTACATATTTTTTAAAAAATGAGCAAGGTTCTATTTACATGCTTTCATGATCCCGTTATTTTAATTTTTTGTGTGGATAGTGCATTTTGCTTTTAACTAAAAATGTAAATGAGTCATTTTGGTTGTTCTCAGGCAATATAGTACAATATTTTAATGCAATTAATAATTATTACAAATTACAATTTAGTTAACGATATTAGTCATATCTTGGACACATTACACATGCACAATGTGTGTCGGTATGACAAACCCATATGGCCATGCATGCCGCCTGTTATTTTTAAAATGAGAATATACATATTATATCTCAATAATTCGAGCATTTAACATTTTCAATAATTTGAGTAATTGATTTTCATGTTTTATTTTCAAAAATTGGTGTTTCGCAAAACACGTTTCGTTTGTAAGCATATATTTTTAACTTGCTTTATAACAGTAGATAAGATATAAGAAATGTTGAGGTTTAACATGTGTTTAAACTTTTTATTAATTAAGTGTCGGCCGTTGCGTATTCATAAATGTTTTTGTAATGATCGTCATGTACTCCTGCACATAAAATGTTATATTCTGTATATTTGTTTTTTGTATTTATGCCTTTGCAATTTTCCATTCAGTATGTGACTCACCCTGGAATAATTCCTGTATTTGTATTTTAGTGAGACTGTCAATTTGTAATGTTTGCTGTGTATTTTTTCTTTCACTTGTGTAGAAAATAACAGCTCCTACTGCAAGTATCCCGAATATAGTGAAAACGATGCCAGCAATGCACATGCCAGCTATGATCAAAATAAATTCCGATTTATTGAACTTGAGTCTTGTGTCGGATTCGGATTCAAATTGAAACGGCTGCTCTGTTATTTCCTTTTGTGCACCTGTTTTCGGCTTTGGCTGCGACAGCAGTGTAATCAATTGGTGTGACCTGGTGGATGTGTTGAACTCTGCTGGATGAGGCACGTAGTGAGCAGTCCCGTTGATTTCTGTACAACATTAAAAAAATTACACTTTTCATTAATGAAATTTCCATTTAAAAATAAAAGGCTCAAGAAATAGCTGTATATAACTACAGTACAAATACTTAAATAATTAATAGCATATAGGTATGTGAATATGAATTGAAAATGTATTAAATATTATAGCAATGTTATTACCTGGATCGGACTCCCTATTGAAATCCTCGTGAATTTCCGCACTTGTGGTTGTGACATAATATTTTAAATTCGGATTTTCTGACTTAAAAACTTTGCTAGTTTCTCCAAATTTTGTAACGATTATTAAAATTAATGAGAAATTAAATGCAAAAAACACTTGGTTATGCATTATAACTGGTAGAAATATAATAGGACAAGGGAGATGTTTTCGGTTCAAGTGATTAATAGGAAGTGGAAAGTTGGTGTATAGCGGAAGTCGTAATTAATCCGGAAACATTTTTCTATTTATTTTCTGTAAATTACATAATACAAATATGTACAATGGATATGCAATGTGCATTATTGTAAAGGTTGAATTTGGCTTATAATTAATTTATGAAAGGCGTATCTACCAAATTACGTTCCTAAGGAAATCATACAGTGAAACAATAACCTGGTGAAACCTGTGATGTTATATTCCTGTTATATGTATGAGTCATTAAATGCTGTTTTACATGTCATAGGTTACGTCACTCCGAACCAGGGCCAGACAATGCGGTCAGCGTAGGCAGCACCCGCTGCTTGAATTTTCAAAGAACATGTAAAAAGAACATTTTGTATAGTTTTCAAAAATAAGTTAGCAACATTTCGAATTTTCAAAAACATGCAAAATAAATGTTTTTGTACATTTCAAAAACACGGAAATAGAACGTTTTGCACTTTTCAGAATCGATAAAAAAGAACATTTTGCACTTTTTGAAAACGTGTGAATACACCATTTTGCTTTACCAAGGAAAACCATCAATAAAATCAAAATGATGGTTTTTGTATGGAAACAAATTGCTGCCTAAAATCAATTCCTTCGTCCGGCCCTGCATCAATCCCAATAGTATAGGGATGGTAATCCGTTTAGGTAATAGCCACTGCTATGCGTGGGAACCGTGGGACTAAATGGCACTAAATTTAGATACCTAGGGGAGCATGCATAAATTAAATGGTACGTCGAGGGGGGAGGGTAGGGGTTCAAGTTGCCTATCCTTTTACATGGGCGTACATACCAAAAAAAGGGAGGGGGGGTTCAAAATTTCCGATTTTTGTACCTCGTAGTTTATGCACGTTCCCTAAGTAGGTCCTTGCCGTAACCGTAACTGTAATGCATGCAGGTATAAAAGAATCCCATCAGAGAAGATACTTATTATAAGTAGAGAGAGAGAGGGAAAGTAAAAGCTTTTATTTACACTGGTACACAATTGTACTTGCCTAAAAGACACAGTAACAAAAATACATTGTTTTACAAAGACGTTTTACAAATTAACTATGTAGTCAAACTGACGAAGGATAAGAATAATTAGGCTGGAGCTATAGAATATAAATGATAATAATATATTATACATTAAAATATTATCTATATAATAAGTCACCGTAATGTAGCACATATCGAGGCGTAGCACCCGAACCATTGGGCGTATAAAAGTTCAAGTAGTACCATTAGACGCAGAATGACGCGAGGAGTACAGATTAACGCTCAGAACTTGGGATATGCAAAACCCAAGCATAAAAAACGGAGATTTCCAAAACGCAAAATCGTAAATTAGGCAAAAACAGGGGGTGCCTTTTCCGGGCTAAGGCTTTTGAAAAACGCAACACACAAACTCCACAATGGTACCAAAAGATGCGGAATAAACCAAGGACGAATTATAAGGCAAGAAATTGAAAGAAATGCATCAAGGAAGTACGACAGATCGACATCCGTTGAACGTTTTTTGGTATAAAATTCGGTCGGAACAAAAGTGAAAAAACACTAAAACGCAGACCAAAACTGGTATAAAATGCGCCAGGAGACGAAACACAATTTAAATATGGTCATTTTGACACCTCACGTCTCTTTACAGGACACATATAACCGAAACGCGAGCAAAGTTAATAGGGAAGCCGAGGTACAGAACGAGTTTTTGCTGAATGGAAAGTAGAAAACAATTGAATAAAAAGTCCTTTGCCCATACGAAACACAAACGAGTGTTGGTTGCAGTGCCAAAAGCAAAAGCGAAAACAACCCATGGAAAAAGCTTGCAAGACGGACAAATAAAAATCCAATTTTAAACCACCTACATGCTCTGTAGGTGCTGCCAGGCAGTTGCCACCAAGCACTCGCCACGGAGTAGTTGACAGTAGGTAAATACAACGCGAAGGACATTAGGCTGAGGCTAAAACAATAAGGGTAACATATAGAGGAATGGGTGAGGCAAGCAAATTAAGATACCCAAAGCATAAAATTAAGGAAAAATTGGCAACTTTTTCCTATATTCGACCACGGGCTTGAAAATGTAACTGCCTAAAAACATCTTTCTGGGGGCTACTGTCCGATGGCTCCCATCAGATGACATGTGCTAGATGGAAACTTCCAGATGCCCACGTTTGCACCAGGCAGTTGCAACTAAATTGTTCCTACAAGGCTTTTGCCGGAAGAGAGTTGCCCCAGGGCAGTTGCAGCTGCTACGAAGATGTCGCTACACGGCTTTTCCCATATAACGTTGGGTACAAGGGAATTTACTCAAGCCATATGTAAGTAAGAACTTTCTACATGACTTACCACGAGAAAGCGTCAGCAAGGCAGTCCCCTGAGAGTCAGTTTGTACGGGCTGGTTGCCACAAGACAGTTGCGCAAAACGGTTTGCACTGGACAGTCTACCCAAGGCATTTGCCACAAACCGGTTGTCACAGGGCAGTTTCAGCATTTGCCGTGGGCCATAGCAATTGCTAGGTGGCAACTATTAGATAGAAAGTGCATGATGACCACTGCCATTGTGCAACTGCCTGATATCAACTGCTTGATGGTACCTGATTGCTAGTAACAGCCTGGTAGCAATTGCCTAGACGCAACTGCCTGGCGGCAATTGTCAAGTAGCTATTGTCTGTTGATAATTGCGTCGCTGAAACTAACTAGCTGTAGCTGTAAAGTAGCAGCGGCGTGTTCGTAATTACCTTGGTGGAACGACCTGGACCTAACTCAAGGCTGTAAATGCGCAGTCGCAACTGTATGGAGGAAACTGCATCATGCCAGCTAATTAGCTGGTGTCAGCTACCTGATGGCAAATGCATTAAGGCAACTACTTGGGTGCAAGTGCCAACTGCCAGATAGCAGCCGCATAGCTGCATGTTGGCAATTGTCTGGCTGGAACGGCCTGGTTCTGTCCGCCTCGCTGCAGCTGCATGGTCACAACTATCTAGTGGAAACTGCCTCATGGCAACTAATTTCCTGGTGGCAACTATGTTATTGACGGCAAATGCATTGAGGCAACTCCATGGATAAAACTTCTATACTTTTTGGTATTTGCTTAGAGGTAACTGCAAAATTTCAACTATCTAGTGTTTACTGTCTAACGCGGGTAACAGCCTGTTGGCTTCTGCCTAATGGAGACTGACTTGTTGCACCTTCATGGTGGTTCCCTGATGGCTACTGCATGATTCCACGTTGATGACAACTTTCAGATGTCAGCGGACATATAGCAAATATGCGTGGTGGCAACTACTTAATGGTAACTACTTGGCACCAATTGCTAGAAGGTAAATGCCTGATCGAGCTTCGTGAAAGCAACCGCCCAATGGTAACTTCCTCATTGCAACTCAAAACTAGCTTGCGGCAAATTCTATGAGGCATTGCCATCCAGTAGATGCCTGGTTGAAACCGTACGGTGATAGCTGTCTGGTGGCAACTGCCTGACAGTCTAATTGTAGCAGCCCGAAACAAATGCTTAATGGCAATGGCCTGAGAAAAACTGCATAACTGCTGGTCCCATGCAACAACTTTCTAATGTCTCGTGGAAAATATCAAATGGCAATTGCATCTAGACAGAGTCCTTTACATAATGGACACAGAAATTACCGTAAAACAGTTGCCCCCGACAACTGCCACATAGATTTTGACCAAGCAGTTGCCCCAGAGCGGGTTTAACAGGTAAACTGCTGCGTCAAGTTATTGTTGTGCCAGCTATTAAAAAATAATTGCATTCTCTTTATAAGCGATTATTGTAGTAGTTATTACCACTGAATTTATTTTGTTAGTTGTATTGTAAGTTAAATTTAAAAAGCAATATTTATTACTTGCTTTAGACTTTCAGGAAGACCAAAATTCCATCGCCATCGCCAATATAGAGAAATGTGGAAATAAAACTGCGTGCAGCAGTTATTGTCCTTGTCCTGCTATTGGCTTTTTTTAAAGCAAAACATTGATACAAAAATAAAACAATCATGAAGACCAAGGAGGATCAGACCACAAATTTTACCGCCATGCAGAATACTTTTCAAACAGAAGAAGCTGCTTCGAAATTATCTATAAATATGTCAGCAATTTTGTAAAACAACCTTACGTTGATTCAGAAACTATGCTTTGTTTGTATTCCTTTTCAAATTTTTTGCATATGTAGTACTCTGCTTTCTTGTAGTTTTGCTGGTCACAGATGCTTGCAAATAGATAATTAATAAAATGCTAAAAACGAATTACAAAAAGTGTCGAATTTGGCAGAAAACTACCTCTTATTATTATTATTGCCATATAATATTACAGCCGGGTTCAATTGAGAAAATGCGATTTTTTAGTGTCTTTGTTTTGACATTGAACGGCAACTAAATTCACAGTCACAGTAGTTAAGGGGCAAGGACAATGTGTAAGATTATAATTTATTGTAGACTTTCAAAATCAAACGTGAGTACTGAGTCATGAATTTAAATTGAGTTAGGAAGGATATAGTGAATGATACATAAATATAGTTAGCAGGTATTTAAATTGTGGCCAAACATTGCTAGTATTGAGAACTAGGAGAAACAGAACGTAAGCTAGAGTACAGCAGATACGGGGTGGAGTTGGAAATATACTACATATTACTTTCTTTTTGCCCCAAGAGGAGAACACAGAGAAGAGATGAACAGACTGACAGGACAGAAAGGTGGATGAACAGACATGATTTGGAATGGCGCAGCGGTGGCAGTGAGTCAATGACAAAGTGGCAGAGGTAGTCTTCCATATACCATGGGGAAGTTTGGCTGAAAGAAGCATCTAACTAAAATAGATTGAAAAAGAAAGAGAGAAAGCCATGTTAATGCAGTGACTTGTGAGTTACTTCTGTTGAAATTAATTTTATAAAGATTCAGATCGATTTTCTGCAACGTAATGCCATGGATACGGATATCTGTAGGCACGTGGATGTGGCGAGAAGCAGAAAGCAATTCTATGATCATTTTCCATTGAGATAAAACGCTTCTCCAGATTCTAAATTCTTCAACTAGTCCCGAAAAACTCTCCTGTTTCTTCAGTATTAGTTCTTTCGTGAAAGTTTACATTATACTTAATGCATTGCAAAATCATGTGTAGAGCAAGAGATACAAAACAATGCAGAGAGAGCGAGAGGAAGAGGATAAAACAACATTATATTTGTCTTCGCATCCTATTTCATCGATCCAAATTTTGGGCGCCATGTACTTTTTCCCCTCCGCATGGCTAGGATATCGGCTCCCACCACTCAAGCTGAATCAACTAACATATACCATTACAGACTAAAATAATACAGGGGTACATAAAATAGGGACGTTAAATTTGCTTTTATGTAAGTGTTAGTACACTATAACCAGTGTGTAAAGTTTAAATAATTTTGACAGTTTTGACGTAGCCCTTAAAAACTTTTGGGACCTAAATATACCTATATAAGTAGATTGTGGATAACATTATATGTTTCTTTCGCGTACGAGAGTTTAAAAGCTATTGAGTTCAAGACATGGTAGAGCATCGGAGTTTAGTTTAATGACGTGATTGTTGAGATGTATAGGTAGGATTGACTCAGACTGTCCAAGATAGACATGGGGCTGTCTGACGATGTGAGTGGATTTGTGTGTGGTGTTCTTGATTCTGGCTGCTAGTCTTGCTTTTATGTTTTTGGGGAATAGAAGATACGGATTTAATGTTTGAGGGAAATGAGAGGGGTACTTTATTCAATGAGTCAAATGTCATATCCTGAGACCCTCACGCTGAAGCCGAGACCTAATTCTCCCCCTTTCCTATTTAACGAGGCTCTTGTATAATTGGTGATAATTGATAATAATCATCATGTTTTGTACGATTAAGTTTGTACTAAGTCAAGTTGTCAATAATGAAGGATGGAAGAAAAACGAGTATTTCTCGAACATAATGTTATATAGAAAATGGTGAAGTATATTGGAGAGCTAGGCTTCTATAGATATTATTCCGCAGAAGCGCAGCTCTTAGCATTCAGTCCCATTCAGCATCTTTTTTAAGTCTTGCTGGGGAAAATAAATGTTTCTTGAAATTCAATTGTATGTGAAGGCTTCTCTATTCATTATATAATGTACGTTATATTAAATTGTATACGTTCTAACTCTGAACGTACAGTTGTGTACATATTAGATATAGTACGTCTCTGTCTACTTCATTCTTTTTGGCCTTAATGCATCGATCCAACTATGGCATTGGCACTGGCACCGGCAGTGACTCTTAGAATTTTATTTTATACAATTCCCCTATTCCCTTATTTTACTCTGACAAGGAAATGGTTTCACATGAAACCCGTCAATTTCAAAACTTCATGCCTATAAAAATCAGGCTACTTTTAAATAGTGGGGATCCAAAGTAACTCTATTGCATTTTGCGTTGTTTGGTCACAGTAGCTTGCAAAAGTTTTAAAAACTTCAAATTTTAATTTTGTCTAAATAATTGGTCATTAAAAATAGGCCTCAAAAATATTGTTTTCTCCGACTTTTTATTTTTTGATATCCTGAAATGAATTTTAAGAAAAGAGTTTTAAGTTAGGAAAACTTAAAATTTCATCCAAATAGGATGATAACTGCAGAAGTTTCAGGCAGCAAAGTATTAAAATTTGCATTTTTTAAACTTATTTATTGTCATAAGTCACAGCGAATAATCACACTTAATTCAATCATCTTTTTTAAAATTAGTTAACAAAAGCGGTTTAATAATCCCTCAAACAGCTAATGAAATTAAAAATACTGCCAGAAAAAAGAACTTGCACACAGCAACTTAACTCTTAAAAATCACTTGTAAAAAAACACCAAATATATACACGGTACTTACAATAAAATGCTTTAACATGTTACCCGCCAATCTCTTTTTTAAACTAGGATAGTTTTAAATATTTGACGTCCAAAGTAAATTGACCGTATTTTGCACTTTTTGGTTAAAGTAGTTAGTCAGGGGGTAATCACTACCTTTCTGGCTATGCAGGTGTTTTTAGGAGCTGTGGCTCTGTTTTTCAGTGTGAGATCTTTGGCATTTCTCTGGCAGCTCATTGGCTGCTGGAGATTGAACACCGGGATCTCCCGGTCCTGGTGTTTAGTAATAGTCAGAGCTCTTTGCGTGCCCTGTCTAGGCCTTACACTGCCTCTAGTGTTATAGGGGACTGCCACTCGTAGCTCAATAGACTCGCTGCAGAGAAGAGCAATGAGAGGAAGAGGAGAAGGCCCAACTCGATTAAGATAAGTCTGTTTGTGTTATTTTTCAAAAACCAATAAGCGCCAAGGAGTACCGACAAAGTCCCAATCACCATTCAGTAGTGAGGAGGTCCCTCCCCCAAATCCCATTTGCCCAGTGTAAAAGTAGTCGGCCAAATATTTTAACCAGGGTTGGACCTTCTCCTATTACTCTCATTGCTCTTCTCTGGACTCGCTGATAGGGGTGGCAAGGTTAAATTGGTTTGGGTCCCTGCTCACTCGGGGTTCAGGGGTAATAAAGAGACGGATAGGCTGGCGAAGGCTTCGCATGATGGTAGTTGCGTTAAGGCGTTTGGCCTAAGACCAATACTCCCAGTCCCAATCTCCGCTGTCCATTGAGCTATCGCGGGATGGACAAGGCGTGAGCATGAGAGACACTGGACTGGCTTTAGCAATTGTAGGATGGCCAAGCTCTGGATATCGGCACTGTTGTACGGTAGTGCGTCACTGGTACGATATCCTAGGGATCAATTAAGGTGGTTGATTGGGCTTGTTACCCGGCACGGGGCTTGTGGCAGTCATGGCTGGAGGATAGGAGTATGTATTGGACTCTCCGCTGTGCTGGCACTGTGGGAAGGAGGATGATTCACCGATTCACTTCATGACAACATGCCCAACCTTTGTATTAGTGAGAAACCTCTATCTTGGTGGTTGCGTTATCTCGTTGGAAATGTTGGGTCAGGTATCTGTGGGTCAGCTCGTGGCGTTTGCACGTGCCACGGACAGGCTCACACACTGACTCTGAATAAGGTTTTTTTGGTTGGAGTCTGCAATAGGCCATTATTAAATAAGGCCTCGGCGGCGTCAGTCTCGTAAGAGGCTGAACCCCTGCTAAATAATAATAGCAACTGTGTTCCACCCATCATTGCCTACCCCTCAACGTGACCCTGCCGTAGGCAGGGGGGCCTGAATTCTAGTTTATTATAATGCTGTGGTTATTGCCAACCTGTCTGTCATATCATCCAAATTATTATGGTGTGCCTAATTATTTTGGTGATTTATAGTCATTTGGAAACCATTATGATTGTAAACGACAACAATACAATACTTCATAGAAAGCTAGTAATCTCCGATATTCTGTCCTATTGTTATAGTACATATAATTTTTTTACCTTTTGAATTCCTGAGTTAAATATCGTTGGTGAAGGATCAAATCCGCATATACTTGTATTCTCTGCTAGAAGCAAATCCGTGTTTCCGTCTCTTTTTATTATTTTTTTAAAGTAATTTCTGTCAAGTAAACCTGTGTCCTTCTACTTCTATTCCTAAGAAAGAGTACTGGTTTTCAGTCAATGGAGTAATTTCGTACTTTTTAAAATGTATGCAAAATATAACACTGTACATTATTTGACATTTCATATTCAATATACAATTTATACAAAACAAGCTAATTTTGTATTGTTTCAAAAGGCTGAAGCTAACTGTGTTAAATTTTTACCACTTTATTAAATGAATAAAATTCGCTGATTATAGACTCATTTCAGCATTTTTCAAAAATTATAACACTATTAAGCATTTTACAAATAATAGTAACGCATTTACTTTGAAATGCGATATGTATCATTTGTAAAGAACCAAAATGACCAATTTTCATTTTTATCAAAAAACAATATATACTATCTACAAAAACATTGACATAATAATATGTCTTGCAAGCATTTAAATAGACCATTTTGCACTTTTCAAAAATATGTTGCTAGAAAATTTTTCCGCTTTTCAAAAACATTTATGTAAATAGAATATTTTGCACTTTTCAAAAACATGTAAACAGAGCATTTTACACATTTCAAAAACAAGCAAATGTAACATTTTGAACTTTTCAAAAAAATGTAAGTAGAACATTTTACACTTTTCAAAAAAATGTAAGTAGAACATTTTACACTTTTCAAAAACTCTTAACTAAAATTCGAGCATGTTTCTCGTTTTGTTCTAATGACAACGCTTATTTTGGTTCGAGCTTAAATTGGAAATGGATCATTTTGGTTCTTCACAGACGACGTGTGTGTACTTTGGAAGTGTATGTTAGATAGAACGATTTGATATTAGTTTTTAGTTTGAACGCTGAATGGCTATGTTATTCCAGAGTTTACATTAGCCACAGTCGGTTTGCTTAAATACGTTGTTTACTGATACACACATGACATGCAGGTTTCTTGATATAATGCTGCTATGGTGTTCAGTTAGCATGGTAAGATTTGGCGTATCCCGTGGGATTAAAATATACGCCTACACTTTACTGATATACTTAGCTGACTGTGCGTAGCTTTATTATTGTCAAATAATTAGACTACCTACTTTCAATTCCCATTCCAGGGCTACTATTTAATGTCCCTTGTTGCATATAGCATCTCATAACGATCCCTTAAATTGCTACAGGGCCAGAGGCCGGTCTTCTTTTCACTTTTCAGTCTTCAATTCCATAACAACAAATAGCACTTATAGACAAAATATACATTATACCTTAACCTTTAGGGTTGATCCATAAATGATGTCACGTAAATTATCCCTATTTTATAGGACCCACCCACACCCATGTCATCAATTTTAGTATCGCGTGAACGGCTATGTTTAGCATTGCATGCCATCAATACGCAACTAGACTAACTGACCGTTGTGATGAAATTGTTTATGGACGATCCCTTATACCCAACCACGGTCCAGGAAGGAAGGAAGGGACGGCCACGGATCGAACGGATGCCGATAACAACTGTACACTGTCTACTTTTAGGTGGTACTTACATTCTATATCTTACAAATAATGATATAGCCTATATAGTTCAACAAAAGGGCTAACTACATCCGATCCCATGGCCCTGACATACTTTAAAATAAATGCCGGAGACTGGAAACAAAAACATCTGCGATTGAAGTTGAAAAGGGAAAATTGGGAAAATGAATGGAACGAAATATTTGTTATTGCTTATTGAACAGTTAAATCGTCAGTCTCAGTATCAGCATCTCCTATACATCAAGGTGCATAGTCTAAAATCGCTGGCTTATTCAGTCAAAATTATGAATTTGCATTTTTTTTCTAAATTTCTCGTTCAACCTTAGCGAGTCTATAGCTACAAATTACAAACTATCATCTAATTGTATTTAAAAGTTACGTGTTAATTATTTTTATTACTGAAACCCTTAGAAACACTGAAGGAAATATGCATCCAAAAGCATCAATTTCTTTAACAAAGAAAAGTGCTGAAGAAACTGAACCTGAGGATGTTCAGCTCCAGATCCTGATACCGGTACCGGTACCGGTACCGGCGCCGGTACCGGTAGAAAAGTATCGCGAAAAGAGTGATGATATAGTTGACCGAGTCCATTATGCAGCCGTAACCGTAAGTTTTGATTTTCAATTTGTGCACTTAATTGCATCGATAAAAAGATTGTGTTATAAATATTGTGGAAAATGAAAATAGAAATCACGTATAATAATTTGGAATAACTGACATGTCATCGAATTTGCAACATTATTATCATTTTTAAAAAATATTAAGGAAATTGTAACAGCGAGTTGATAACTGCGATCTGTACTTTGCACTTTCCACAGACTTTCATCTACAGCATTTTAATTAATGCGGCCACGATTTTTGTCATTTCGAAATATGGCGAGCTTTACTGCTGGAAACTGTATCCGGAAGAGCACTGCGATCCTTATGCGGCGGACAACAGTAAGACAAAAATTGCACACAATACCTAGTATAAGTTTATAGTGTGTTAAGAACCGAAATGACCCATATCCAATTTAAACTAGAATCAAAATGAGTTACAAACTCAAAATGAGAAACATGCATAAAATGTTAATTACGAGTTTTTGAAAGGTGTAAAATGTTCTATTTACATGTTTCTGAAAAGGTGGAAAATGTTCTATTTACATGTTTCTGAAAAGTTCAAAATGTTCTATTTACTTGTTTTTGAAAATGTGCAATATCTTCTAATTCCATGTTTTGGTAAAGGTGCAAAATGTTCTAATTCCATATTTTTGAAAAGGTGTAAAATGTTCTAATTCCATATTTTTAAAAATGTACAAAAAGGTTCTAACTCTAAAAATGTTTTTAAAAATGTGCAAAAATGTCTAATAACACATGTTTGAAAAGTGCAAAATACTCTATTTAAATACTCTCAAGACATATTTGCATACTTTTGTAGATAAAGGAAATTTTTTTAGCTAAAAATGGAGATGGGTCATTTTGGTTCTTCACAGACGATATACAGACTTTAAAACTTTTTCGATGAGTAATACAGGAAATCCTAAACATAGTAATAAATGGAAAAACTTGATAAAAATATCAAATACCTAAATTATTTAACTGATTAAAATTCTATTTTTTACCAGTTTTATACAAGGACCACGGCCGAAGCGGTGGCGGTGTATTTCTACATTTGCTTCTCATTAACATGTTGTATTGCTTTGTCTGTGCAGCCATCTCCTGGCTCCTCTCTTGCTGCATAGGACAGGTAAACAGTTTTTAAATATTTTTGATAATTTAAATTGTGTATAATTACAGTTTAATACAATATTTATTTAATAATATGTAGTAAGGGATCATTCACGTATGACGTCGCCGGTAGGTTAGTTGCTGATGACATTCTATGTTAAAAATATACTATAGCCATTTTCGCAATCATTTAAATCTGATGGCAGGAGAATTATACAATAATAAAAATGGTGAATTTGGATGACGTCGTTTGTGGAAGATCCCTGACGTAATGGTCTATGTCGTCAGTTCATGGGCAGCGGGCTTTAAAATTGTTATGCAAAATAATACTTTTCTTTCTAATTGCTTTTTATTTTCAGCACGTCCTGTTCTACATGATGTTTTGTTTGATCTCCTATATTGGCGGATTAGTAATGCAGTTCTTCACTGCCATGGTCCCACCGCCCCTCGTCGGGATGCCTCTTCTAGCTTGTTCAACCGCTGTGTACGTTTGTGGAATGCACAAAATGACAAAGTGGTACTTCGATTGGCTCATGGAGAAATTCACCCAAACTGACGATGAGAATGTTGATGAGGTAATGATGGAAACAGATGATAAGAATGTGGAAATGACAGTCTTTTCCCAACTTCTCACCCCCACCCCTGCCCCTGCCCCTCAAACAGTTTTGCATTGTTGAAGAGCTATAGACCATTTTGAATTGTGTAAGTTTGCCCGGCGAATTTTCTTGGCAGACGGTATGGAGGCGGTGATTTGAGAATTAATAGCTAAACACCTAAAACCACAGGTGTGTTATGACCTGTGATGTTTGTAGCTTAAAAATATTTTACCGTATTTCCTATGATAGTAAACCCCGTGAGCTGCCGCGGACACGGGCTTACAATTGTGTATAGTACATGGACCAATGCACTATTTTAATTCCTACATTTCAGACATGTGTCCAATTAAAGATCCGTGTGCGTACTATTGTAGGAAATACGGTAGTGTATTTGTGTACATTTACTTAATGTTTTGTGTATTTAATAAAGCTCAAGTAAAACTTTTTCGCCGCACTCCGTTTACTAGGTTAATTAGTACGAATAGAAATGTACTAAATATATACGTAAAGCTACAACTAATTACTAGTAATTACTAATCAAAATTAAAATCGAATTGTTTTTTACACTTTATATTATATATTATATACTTACTATAAATCTATATCTGTAGCAAAATAAATCAAAAATGTCCTGTAATTTTGTTTTTAAAGTTCATAATTTTGTTTTCTAAATGGTGTCCGTAATTAATATTGTATTATATGATGAGAAGTTATCCATGTAAAAATGGATGTAATAGAAAAAGATTGAGCATAAAAACCATATCGTCTGTGAAGAATCAAAATGACCCATATCCATTTTTAGTCAAAAACAAAATGCACTAACTACAGAAAAAATTAAAATAACATATTCATGAAAGCATGTAAATAGAAATTTGTGCATTTTTGAAAAAACATGTAAATTGAATATTTTGTACTTTTCAAGAAACACTTCAGTAGAACATTTTGACCTCTTGAAAAAACATGTAAATAGGACATTTTACACTTTTAAAAAATGCGTAAATAGAACATTTTGACCTTTTAAAAAGCATGTAAATAAAATTTTGTCCTTTTTTCAAAAAACGTGTAAATAGAATAATTTGCACTTTTTAAAAAACACTTAAGTAGAAAATTTTGACCTTTTAGAAAACATGTAAATAGGACATTTTACACTTTTAAAAAATGCTTAAATAAAACATTTGGACCTTTTGAAAAATATGCAAATGGAACAATTTACTCATTTTAGAAATTCGTGATTAGCATTGTAAGCACATATCTTATTTACTGTATTTTTTGACATAGCTCATTTTAATTCTAGCATAAATTGGAAATGGATCATTATTGTTCTTCACCGACGATATACCATAGTGATGTCGATACCTTCTATTTGAAATTGGTTTTTCCTGAGTAAAAAGTTTGATTTTAGAATTTTGGGCATAGACTCATCATGTTTTGTCAAACAACTATTTCGATATTGACTATATAATGACTAATTTACATTTTATGACTGTGCGGTGTCCAGCTACTAATATATCTTTCTATTATATACAGTTATGCATATAGCTCGATCACTCTGCCAAAGTTCCTTTTGACTTCTGACTCTACTTTTGACTTCTGTAAGTAATACCGTGTACCCTCCTTACACAATATTTCCTCAATTCCGACCGCCGTGATTTAACTACAAACATACAACGCTTAAAATAGACTGGTTAAAAAAGAATGGGGATGCACCGTCAGTATAATATGTTGGGATTATTTGATATAAGGTTTTATGTTTTAATTATATATCTGATTTCAAAAATAAAACCTAATAGTAAAAGAAAAGACCCAAGAGAATCATAGCGTTTGCATCCTTATTGTGTACAGTAACTTTGTTTTTCTGCTTTATAAAGAAAATTAGGGACTTTTTACCGAAAGTTAAAAATAAATAATTGTGTCAGTTTTAATGATGACTCATTCCATAGATAGCTGCTAAATCTTTTAAAATTGAATTGTGTATAAATTGGTATTTAAAGCTGGAACTGGAAATAGAATCCTTATCTGGTACTGGCCGGTACTAGTATTGGTATTGGTATTGGCAGCGTAAAAATAAAAATATAATTAGTATACAATTCTGCTATATGGTCTGTATTATGGCTCTCGTCACTCGTCCTCACCTACTATTGCCACTGGCCTTGACCGTGTAGTTTGAAATTGACTGTATATATTTTTACCTATTTACACTCGCTATTGACATTTCACAACGCATCGTTCCTTTGATAATATCGTGGTTTTTGAATTGGATTTTTTGTACTGTCTCCTGTGTCCTGCGGTCCTGCTTCATTTCCATCATTTTTTTAAATTATTCTGTTAGTAACTTTTATAATCGCGATCTCATTAAAAGTACCAACCAACCATTGGACAGTTGACAGTTTTTGAAATTTGAAACAATTTCAATTTTTCTTAAAACAACATATTTAATACATGTTTGTGGACTGGTTAAATATTATGAATCCCCGCAAGAACAATAGTGGAGAAGGAACTGTTTCAAGATCTCCTGAAAATGTGGCTGGATGGATGGAAATTAAGTGTTGGACTTTAATGGTAAGTAATTTTAAATTATTCTGTTTTTTCTTTTTTAAACATTGTACATACATGCAAGTTGTAAAGATTTTGAAGTAGCATAGGATTTTGAGCATTTAAATATTGTAGGCTTGAAATACATACTGCAACTGTATGTAGCTATACCTGCACCAGAAATGTAATACAAAAATTTATTAGGTTTTTTACAAAGTGATTTTGAAAAGTTCAGTATTCTAATAATTATTGCGAATTTTTAGCAACATTTTTTAAAGTATAAAATGGGCAAATAAAAGGCTCGTTTTGAAATAGTGTGAAATGTGCCTATAATGTAATATGTAACTCGTTATTTTTAAAAGAAATTAATAAATCTTTGGGTTTCTCTTAATACGCAGCCCGCAGTGGTGATGGTAGTACTGGAGATTTTGAATCTGTGCCTTGTCTTTATGTACATTGCGAGTAAGACAGCTTGTCACGGCGGGAACATCTCTTCAAACAATACTATTATTGTTCTGCCAAGTACTAATTGTAGCCGTATCGGCGGTTTTGGCTCTGGTTTTATAATTGACACAGGTATTTGAATTTGAAATAATGAAATAAATGAATTGTAAATAAGTATACCTACATATTGAGTGAAGAATCAAAATGGGCCTTGTCCAATTTTAGCTAGTATTAAAGCGAGGTATGTAAAACAAACAGCAGTTAAAAATACTATGTTAAATGCAAGTTTTTGAAAAGCGCAAAAACTTCTATTTGCATTGTTTTAGGAAAGATCAAAATATTCTTTTAATATGTTTTGAAAAGTGGGCAATATTTTATTTGCATGTTTTTTAAAAATGTAAAATATTTTAATTGCATGTTTTTGAAAAGTGTAAAACATTTTAATTGCATATTTTTTTAAAGTGCAAAATATCCCATTTTGCATGTTTTTTAAAGTATGAAATATCCCATTTTGCATGTTTTTTAAAGTGCAAAATATCCCATTATGCATGTTTTTTAAAAGTGCGAAATATCCCATTTTGCATGTTTTTTAAAGTGCAAAATATCCCATTATGCATGTTTTTTAAAAGTGCGAAATATCCCATTTTGCATGTTTTTTAAAAGTGGAAAATATTTTATTTGCATGTTTTTGAAACGTACAAGATATCTCCTTTTTTGTACATGTTTTTAGAATTATTACATTTTAATTAGTTTTTGTAGTTAGGTATATTATTTTTGTAGCTAAAATTGCAAACGGCTAATTTTGATTTTTCATTCGCAATGTTCCTACATTTACATTTTAACAGTATTGAACCACAAAACTTGTCATGAATTATTTGTTTTACAATATTTATATTTAAATATTGAATTAATAAATAAATCTGTAATTAATTTATTCCATTCACAAAAATCATTGTGCCTCATCTATCCATTATAGGATCCAGCGTTGGGGATGACGCTCTCATTCATTGGCACTGCTTTGTGATTGTCTTTAACGTCGTTGCTGTCATTATCGGACTTGTCTTAATTGACTTCTTCAAAGTTGTAAGATTCTGTTTTTTTTTCCTTTCCATATATCATAAAATATAATGCAATCAAATACTAAATAATTAACTTCGCCTGCCATTATAGCCTACAGTAGCCTGGGAGGTGTGAATTTGAATAGTACACACGTGATGCAGTATTAAAAGAAATTGCGTAATTACAATTACTATAATGTTCTGACTTTCCCCTTTTTTTCAGACGATGATAGCTTATCTAAAGTACTGTGCCCTATTCTACTACCTTGGTTTAATTTCTAATATTTGCATCGCCGTCATTTCTCCCCTGTGGGTCGGACTAGCTCTCTCCGTAATTTCCGTGAGCGGTTTCGGGACCGGGACTTGGTCCGTGTATGGGTACTTCCTCGAGATCAAGGAGAGCATGGAGAATGACGCAGATCGAGCGGAACAAAGTCGACGTCTTCTCGGCATCAGTGTCGTTCCTAGGTACTCACTCTTTGTGCCGAAGGGACTCCGTACATGAAGAATTCAACAGCAGGGCCATTGACTGTCACCATATAATCACAAGATATTTACAGGAGATGATTTCATTCTAATATGTAATTATTTCAATTAATGCCATAATGTATTATACTCATTTACAAAGTCATATAAAGTCATATGACATCTTTTTGTCCTGGTATTTGACTAACTTCATACGTGTGTTTGCTTTCAATATAGTTTAAACTTTAATTTTGAAATACTGATTTCCTTAAAGGGCAACAGGACGCCGGTCAACGGTGACAAAAGTGTAATTTTATTTAACATATATTATGTACCTACTAATAAACTTGAATGGTGATTTATCATAATACATTTTTTTACTATGTAATTCGTACGTACCTACATACTATAAATTGATATAATCTGACTATTAAAATTAAGTACCTATATAATCAATTTAATGAATTGTAAATGTAAATGGTTGTATATGGGCTAAAGCCAAATCGACTTAATAAATAAATATACCTATAATCTGACCATCTTCTGACATAACGTTTTCTGCACATATAACTAAAACCATGGCCGGATAATAATGCTTTAATTTTCAAAAAAATATAAATGGAACATTTTCCAGTTTTCAAAAATATGTAAAAATAACATTTTTGACTTTTCAAAAATATGTGAAAAGAATATTTTTGACTTTTCAAAAATATGTAAAAAAAAAGTTTTCGACTTTTCAAAAACATGCAAAAAGAAAAATTTCCACTTTTTTCAAACATGTAAATAAAACATTTTGCAATTTTGTGAATCAAGTAAATAGATCTTTTTAAACTTTTTTAAAACATGTAAATACAACATTTTGCTTCATCAAAGAAAACCATCAATAAAATTAAAATGGTGTTTTTTTTTGTTAGGGAATCAAATTGCTGCCTAAACGAAAATTGCAGGATCTTTCCCCAAACTATTTAAAACTAAAACCGAGTATCTTTTGACTGTATAATGACTATAAGCATTGAGACGGTTTTGGTTTTAGAAATAGTTTTGAAAAGATAAATGGATTTGCTTGTATGCACCTACACCAACGATATATATACATACATAATAATGCAAACGGAATTCATTCAAAATTCAAACGATTATGCATTATTTGTTCACCGTCTTTATTTTGGAGGTTTTCAGAAGAAACAAAACCAAATGTGTAGACTGTCTATATCTCTGTCTGTCTGTAATCTGTACTACTGACTGCACTGGGTCTGTTTTCCTGGATGGAGGCAGAGGTAATTTCTAAAGTCCAAGGAAAAGATATAAAAGGGCTTTTTATGTTTTCGTACAAAACACAATAATGAAGGTCAAATCGATAACTAAACAACATCCAGACCTAAACTATACTGACTGAATCTCAACATAATATCCTACAGATATAAGGTATAGGAATTCAAACTAAAAGGATATAAGCTACATATTAAATATGTCACGATATGCTCTGAACTCTGAATTTACTGGACGGGTATAATTCGTATAATTCCCAGTTCAAATTTATGTATGTATATTCGAAATATTAAAAGAATATGAGAGCGTCCATAAATTACGTGGTACAAAAATCGGAAATTCCGAACCCCTCCCCCCCATTTTTTGTTATGTACGCCCATGTAAAAGGATAGGCAGCCTAAACCCCTCCCCCCTCCCCCATAACTTACCACGTAACTTATGCACGCTCCTCTATATGGTCCCGGCCTACTATACTGACCGTAAATTCTGATTTAATACCGACGCAGACAAACATTAGAAGCCGGCAGCTTGGGCAGGCAGCAACATACCAACTTACATTATGTATTATTTTTTAATTAATTAGTTAATTGCGCATTAATTTTAACTGCCTACTTTCCTTTTCCTATACCGATTAAGTAAGAGTATTAAATTGTGTTCAGTTATACGGATTCAAACTAAAATCTGTGTCAGAACAGTGAGAAAGTTAAGGCGAATCTGGATACCTACGGTAAAATCTCATTACCATACTCATACATAATATGTAATGTTAAAAATAAAGTGAATTATTTTTGTAATCTGCGTATTATTAATCAGAATTCATTATTTCGGATTTTTGTCGGTTATTTCATTTTTGTTTACGCAGTTTTCCTTACTGATGGCCACTGTGGCTGGTGTAGTAGTGCTGGACTTCTACTCCATCGTTAAGCGGGAGTGCCGCGGCTTTAATGACAGGGAATTGGTGGAACGGTTCACAATGCCCATGTTAAAATTAAACTGTACTTTTATCCGGGAAAGAATTATTAGAATAGTATTGAGTGAGGAGGAAAGGAATAAAACTATGGAAATTCTTTTAAGGTTTAATTTTTGTTTGAACTTGAGAGACATTTTCAGCAAAAAAAAATACATTTTTTACTGTGTACTTTATATTTAAAAAAAATTATTATAAAAATGCTATACTATACTACTATATAGGGAGGCCCCCATAACCCTTGACCATAACGGTGTTGAGTGGCGAACGTGGGCAAGAACATTTATCAACGTTGTCAAAAACCGTTCCTCACCACCATATAAAGAAATTAATGTTACCCTCATGGAGTTGTCGGCGGGATTTCTACTGAGTTTCTTTGGCTCGTTGCTTGGATTTATTCTTTTAGAGATGTCCTCTCCTACATCGGTGAGATATTAAATTTCAAATAATTATTAAAAGTAAAAAGAAATTACTGATTTTTTTAAGCAAAATTGTGCTATAAGTCCAGCTTTGACTAAAACATATCGTCAGTGAAGAACAAAAATGAGCCATATCCATTTGTAGCTAAAACCAATATCCACTATCTACAAAAATATTAAAACATGTCTTGAAAGCATTTAAATAGAACATTTAACACATTTCAAAACCATGTAAATTCAAAATTTTAAACTTTTCAAAAACATGTGAATAGAACATTTTACACTTTTCAAAAACATGTAAATAGAACATTTTACACTTTTCAAAAACATGTAACTACAACATTTTACAATTTTCAAAAATATGTAAATAGAACATTTTACACTTTTCAAAAACATGTAAATAGAACATTTTACACTTTTTAAAAACATGTAAATAGAACATTTTACACTTTTCAAAAACATGTAAATAGAACATTTTACACTTTTTAAAAACATGTAAATAGAACATTTTACACTTCTCAAAAACACGCAAATAGAACATTTTACACTTTATAAAAACATGTAAATAGAACATTTTACAATTTTCAAAAATAGACAAATAGAACATTTTACTTTTCTTAAAAACATGGAATTAGAACATTTTGCACTTTTTAAAAACATGGAATTAGAACATTTTGCAATTTTTAAAAATGTGTAAATAGAACATTTCAAACTTTTCGAAAACATGGAATTAGAACATTTTGCACTATTTAGATTTCAAACACATGGAATTAGAACATTATGCACTTTTAAAATTTCAAACACATGTAATTAATAATTTACACATGTTTCTCATTTTGTTTGTATGCCATAGCTTATTTTGATTCTAGCTTAAATAAGATATGGGTCATTTTGATTCTTCACTGACGATATGCACTTCATTTTCATTATTAGAGAAAAAGGTTGTACTACTTCTTCTCCCTCGTCCACATGAGTGCGAGTTTCTGTACTCAAGCCCATATGATTCGTTTAGCATCTGAAGCTCTGGATCCTGTTCAATACGTCAAGGTACTCATCCCACTTCTTGTTCCACTCTTGGTTTTGTATTTATGTGGATTGTACGGGCATTTAGTGGATTTCTCGGACCAATATCGAAAAGCAGGTTTTGTGGCTAGTGTGTACATTCAGCGTGGGGAGGATCGTGTTTTTAAGACACCCCAAATATTATTTGAACCTACATAAAAATTATTGTCATAATTATGTGTAAGTAGTGAGTAGAGTAATGGAATGGATTTTTTTTAAATTTGAAAACAGCTGATTTTAATTCTAATTCGTAACGCGTTCTTTTGTTTATGTTGCTGACCAGATTTCAATAATCACTGAGGGTTATTCATGGCCGGACGAAGGAATTACGTTTAGGCAGGAATTTATGTCCATACAAAAACCACTATTTTGATTATATTGATGGTTTTCTTTTGGTAAACTAAAATGTTGTAACTACCTACTTGGTTTAGAATAGTTTAAAGTGTTCTATTTATTTGATCCTGAAAAGTGTAAAATGTTTTGTTTGCATGTTTTTAGAATGTCAAAACATTTTTAATTGCATATTTTTTAAAATTGCAAAATGTTTTATTATTCACATGTTTTGAGAAAAATGTTGTTTTATTTGCATGTTTTTAAAATGTGCAAAAAAATTGCATAATGTAATGATATTCCATTTACGTATTTTTGAAAATTGCATAATGTTCCATTTACATACATAATAAGCTTTTCAAAAATTCAGACAGCATGCATTGGGCAGCCTGCGCAGACATTATCCGGCCCTGTGGGGTATTTGAAGAGAGTTTTTTACAGTTTATTTAAACGCAAATTAAATACAATTTAATAATCTTTTGACCACATACTGTGGGTTACTGTAGGCGTAGGGGTAGGGGCACTCAGCTGTGCATATAGAAGTCAGTATAGTAGGGTTGCTTTTCTATGACAGTGCTTTATATTTCCTATATTTGTATTTAGATTTAGACCCTTAAACAATATGAACCATTAAAATAGGAGAGGAAAAAACCTGGACAAATTATTCAAATTATTTATTACATTGATGTTTCATAGTTTTGGGCACTTTATTGTAGCAGCCAGTTTTTTTGTGAAATTACCAAAAGTTTTTAATTTATTTTGTAATGTACAGAATAATAATAGTAAAAATAAGTGGCTATACTAATTTACTGTAAAAGTAATTTTGACTATAACGAATTAATAAATTCAGAATTAAAAATAAAAACACACAAATTTTACAAATAAAGATCCAGCAAAAATGAAACGGGTAAGACACGTGGTGTGGCTAGCAAAAGTAATTCATATTTTTTTAAATCATTTATATTTTTAATTTTTAACGCATACTACGTAATTTAAACTAGGTACATGATGCATTTAACACGACATGTTTTAGAATTACAGATGCTCGACGTAGTTGACTTAATTTATGCAGCTAAGATTAATAGCTTTAAATGTTATACTTTTTTTGTAGTTCGCGCTCTTTGTAACTGTTATGGAGTGTATGATGATGAGTCGAGACCATAATATAATTATATGAAAATAAAATATGCTAAATTGTCGGTGAAAGTTACTGGTTGCATGAGATGCTCTATATGTATAGGCTTTTCTTTCCCTTCTGGCATTGTGTGATGACGGGTCGTCATAACGGAATTAATTAAGTGTAAGTTAATGTTGAATGTTGAATAAAAAAAAGTGTTATAGTACTACACGCTTAGAAAAATATAGTGGGTTTCCCACGTTACCGCTAATTTTTGACGGATTTTGCCGTTGCTCCGACATTAACAGCAGAAGCTATTTTCTATTATTGAAAATAAAATTCGAATCTAAATATTTCCTACTAATGAAATCGGAATAAAAAATAAACATTTCCTGTGTATTAAATCCAAATACGAATCTGAATTATTCCAATAAATGATAGGAAAATGTGAATTTATATATTTGTGTCCCAATAATATAATTCAAATTGAAACTTGATTCTAAAACTTTCCTGTTAATAAAATCCGAATTTATCGGTATCATAGGTTGATAGAGAGAGGGCAGGAGCAGAGGGTCAGAGGGCAGAGGCCCCGTAAGCACATGGCATTAAGGAGAATCATCTACGTGCGTGAGATCAAAGCTGTCCTTCCCCCCTCCCCCATCTACCCTCTACCGACCACACGCCTCTCTGTTACCGTTGATGAACATGTTGTTTTAATTTTGTCTGTAGATGGTGCATTTTGTTTGAAACTAAAAATGTATTATGAATCGTTTTGGTTCTTCACTGTAAAATATGTATCTGCAACATGTACTACACTGTAATGGGTTTGTTTTCGTGAATGGAGGCAATTTCTAAAGTCTAAGGGAAAGATATATACATAGCTATGCTATGTAAAAGGGCTTTTCATGCTTTCGTACAAAATACAATAATGAAGGTCAAGTCAAAAACTAAACAACATCCAGACCTACACTATACTGACTCAAACTCAACATGATGCTAGAAAGTATGTATAAGTGAGCATGGGTTATGGCCTATACTGTCCGTAAATTCTGGTTTGATACAGACACAGACAAACATTAGGAGCAGACAGTATGGACAGGCAACAAGATACGCAGCTTATATTATGTATTATTTTTTAATTTAATAGTTAATTGCGCATTATATTTAACCGTCTAAACTTTCATTTTCCTATAGTGTTTGAGAGTAGTGTGTTGGGTTGTACGGATTAAAACAACTAAAATGTATTTTAGCAAAACAAATGATAAAGTGAGAAATTTAAGACGCTTCTGGGTGCCTACGGTAAAATATCACTACCACACTCATCCTTATGTAACCATGTAGGTACTTAAGTACCTACCTACCTATATATAAAGAGTTTTTGGCTAAACGGGTCAAGCTCATTTTGTTTTTCAAAAATGAGATTATTTTCGTTACGTGCACTACTACCCATTTTGCTAAACAACTCTTCATATTATGTATTACTTTATTGGAATTTTTTAAATTTGTATTTCAAATTCGCGCAATAAACTGTAAATTATTGTATACATAATCTGCATATTATTACTACTATAATACTACTATAATATTACATAATTATTACTCACAATTATTTTGAATTTTTTTCTATTTTTTTTTGGTGGGCTTTACACGCAGTTTTCTCTACTGATGGCCAGCGTGACCGGTGTAGTAGTGCTCGGCTTCTACTCCATGTGCAAGAAAGACTGTGTCGGCTTTAATGACCGGAACTTATCGTCAGTGGAATGGCTCACGTTGCCCATGTCAAAGTTGAATTGTAGTTTTATTACTGGAAGAGATATAAGAAGGATATTGAATGAAGAGGAGAAGAACAAAACTATAAACATTCTTTTAAGGTAACGTCATTAGTCGCACCCTATAAAAACTCGTACCCACATTACCCGCACAATACAGAAACTCGTACCCATATTACTCGCACCATATAACAACTCGTACCCACACTACTCAACCCTTATAAAAACTCGTGTCTACATTACTCGCAACCCTATACGACCTCATACCCACATTACCCGCACAATACACAAACTCGTACCCACATTACTTGCACCCTATAAAAACTCGTACCCACATTACTTGCACCCTATAAAAACTCGTACCCAGATTACTCGAACCCTATAAAAACTCGTACCCACATTACTCGCACTCAAATTACTCGCACCCTTCTTACAGGATATTAGTCGCCCCCTACTAAGTCACGCCCGAGCATTAGTCGCCCCCACAAGCTATGATGAAACCTATCAATATAGATATACATTTGTTTACTTATTAGTATTATTATAACGCATTACGACGGGGGTGAGTAATGTAGGTGCGACTCTAGCGGGTGCGTCTAATACCCGAACCACTTTTAAGTTGTTTTTTTAAATATTATTTTATTTTTGATATTTCAAATAAAATTACACCATTTTTATTGTGTACATAATTGTTTTTTAAAGTGTGCAATAATATTAATGCTATATACTTTACTATATATGTATGTAGCGAGGCTCCCATGACCATGGACCATAGCGGTGTTGAGTGGCAAACGTGGGCGAGAAAATTCATGAAAGTTTGGTCTAAACGTGGCCCACCACCATACAAAGAAGTTACTTTTTCCTTCATGGATTTGTCTTGGGGATTTGTACTGAGTTTGTTTGGTTCGTTACTTGGACTTATTATTCTCTTGTTGTCCTCCTATAAATACGTGAGATATTAAATTCAAATTAATTTTAGTAACAAAAAATTAATACATCTATTACATAATTTTTTTGTGGTAAAATGGGCTATATATATGTAAACTAATACCTATCTATATACCTTTAAAACATGCGTTCCATTGGTTTTTAGAGGAAAGATTTCTACCTCTTCTACAGCATTCTCCATCTGAGTGCGTGTCTCTGGTGTCAAGACCACATTGCTCGTTTGGTCTTTGAAGCATTGGAACCTTATGACTTCTCCAAGAAACTCTACCCGCTCCTGATTCCTCTCTTCATTCTCTATGTTTGTGGAATGTATGGCCCTTTCCTGGATTTGGTCGATAAATATCCACGAACATATTTCGTGAGTGTGTATACTAAGCGGGGGAGAAATCATGTCTTTAAGACACCAGAAATATTATTTGAACCTACCTATTAATTGTCATATCGTCGGGTGAAGAACCAAAATGACACATATCCAATTTTTGCTAAATTCAATATCCCAGTATCTACAACAATATTGAAACATGTCTGGAAAGCATGCAAATAGAATATTTTACATTTTGAAAAAGTATGTAAATTGATCATATTGCACTTTTTAAATGCATGTAAATAAAAAAAATTGAAATAGAACATTTTGCATTAAAAAAAATAAGTAGAACATTTTAAAGTTTTTTAAAACATGAAAATAGAACATTTTACACTTTTCAGAAACACACAAATAGAACATTTTACACTTTTTAAAAACATGTAAATAGAACATTTTGCACCTTTCAAAAACATGTAGATAGAACATTTTACACTTTTCAAAAACATGTAAATAGAACATTTCACACTTTTAAAAAACATGCAAATAGAACATTTTGCACCTTTCAAACAAATCGTCATTAACAGTTTAAGCATGTTTTTCATTTGGTATTTTTATTTCATAACTTATTAATTTAATTCTATCTTAAATTGGATATAGGTCATTTCGGTACTTCACACGTGATATAATGTGCAAGTAGTGATTTTTTTTTTTAATTTTGAAAACATCTAACTTTTATATTTAATAAAATACAATCGAAGACGTGGCGTTTATTAAATTATGTTGCCGACGCCGACCAGGGCCAGATTCCAAATCCCTGAGGGTTATTTGAACTTTGAAGTAACTTTATTACAGTTATTTTTAAACACATAAACATTTTAGGTACATTTCAATATAGGGTCGTCCATGCATGATGTCATGGACAACACTTGGTTTTTCTTAGAAGCCTACCAACCCTAATACTAGAATCCCAATTCATTTAACACTGCTGTAAAGGGCGAGGGTACCAGGACCCAACTACTAAAAAATTGACATCATTTATGGACGATCCTTAATCTTTTGACCTCATGCTGTGCGTTGTAGTAGGGTTGGAGGCACTTATATAGCTGTGCATATAGTAGCAGTCAGTGCCTATAAATTGCTTCCCTATGGCAGTGGTTTATTTCCTGTAAATATATTTAGACTTTTAATAGACCCTTTTTTATTAATAGGAACCAAAAAAAAGAGGGGAAAACAACTTGGAAAAATTATTTAGATTATTTTATACTTTGCTATATTCCAGCCTCAGTCTTTTAGGCAGTGTTTCGTAGACTTGCAGTATACAATGTACTATACAACCGGTACCGGTTCTTTCCTAAAATTTAGCAATTTCTTAATTTTTTATTGACGTCTGTAAGACTGTTTTTTAAAATACTCTTTAAATTTGTGTTGGTAATGAAATCACAAGCTTATTATGTAGGTATGTGTACATAAAAATAACAGTACAAATAAGTGCCATAATTTATTGTAAGTAGTTATGTGAATTATTAACGAATTAAAAAATTCAGAATTTAAAAATAAAAACACAATTTTTAAAAAGAAGGACCCAGCAAAAATGGATCGCGTAGGACACGTGTTGTGGCCAGCAAAAGTAATTCATATTTTTTTCAAATCATTTACATTTGTAATGCTTAACGCATATTAATTTATAATGTTGCATCTAGGTCAATACAAAATGATGCATTATTTAACACATTACGTGATTACGTCCTAATATTACAGATACTAAAAATTGTCTTTTTTTCTTTTATTCAAAAGTGGGAAATTTTCTATTTCCATGATTTCAAAAAGTGCAAAATGTTCTTTCTATATGTTTTTTGAAAAGTTGGAAATGTTCTATTTACATGTGTTTCAAAAGTGCAAAATTTTCTATTTACATGTTTTTTGAATTGTACAAAAATTTTGATTTGCATGTTTTTGAAAAAGCAAAATTTTCTATTTACATATTTTTGAAAAGTGTCAAATGGACCAATTAAATATTTTTTGAAAATTTAGGCAGCTGCCTGCCTAAATTATCCGGCCCTGAGTTAATTGATGCAATATTAATTAATAGGTTTTGAAATATTTTTATACTTTTTGTTTGTAGTTCGCGCTTTTTGTAACTGTGTTGGACTGTATAGTTTTAGCCGCGCTATTTTCCACCACTGATGATGAGGGCGGTAACGATACTAACCAATCAGCGGACGCTGATACTGCGCATGTTTCGCATTTATTGGCAAATGGGAGCCTTCCAATTTTAGAAAATATAAATAGAACAATTAATAGCACCGATGAGAGAGGTTCCGGTACTCGTACTGGACCCGGTGCCGGTACTGATGACGTCAAGCTAATCGTCGACCAAGTCACTCTACTTTACTGGTACATTGCAGCAATTGTCGTGTCTGTCATCGGCTCTGTTTTGGGTCTGATTTTAATCGCTGCATTTAAAGTGGTGAGTGTATTGACAAAAATAAATAATTGCATGTATTTTGAATTAACTTAATTGAGCAGATTAGAATGTCGATACAATATGGCTACAACATGGTGACTTCTTGTTGGTTTTTTTTAAGTCATTCACAGTCTTCTTCCGATATTGCAATGTTCATCTCTTAGTCTGCTACGCGATGCACATGTTCATCGCACTCGCAGCTCGGGATACGTTCGCTTCTGGTATTTTCAATGGGCCTCTTGAAGTGTTGACGGTCATTGTGTTCTCGGGCGGAATGACCTTGAATTATTTGAGTAGCGACCGGATCAAGAAAGAAGAGAAGTTTAGAACTGCGAGGCACGGGATTGAGCACAGCAGGGTGCTCTACACTAGAAGACCACCTCAAGTATTGATAGAACAGAGCACTGTGTAAAATGCATTTATTATTACATATGTAGGTGGACTTGACTAAAGTCGGTTGTTCAATTATTTGCAATTTAAATAATAATCAAACTATTAATTTATTCATTTTGTCGATTTGGCCGCAGCCCATACAACATTCAAATTTCAATAACATAATTTATAACAATAAATGCGTACAAAATCCTTTTCCATCCTGCAAGAGCCGATACTTTATTTTACCTAACTTTTTTGTAAAGTAAAAATGGTCAGGGTACGACTTATTCCAGGGTACGAATGATCAAGGTACGACTGCGTAGGGTGCGACGTGCCACTGGCCCCAGGGTACAAATGATCAGGGTACGACTGAGACCAGGGTACGAATGGTCAGGGCACACATGGTCCCAGGGTACAAATGGTCAGCGTACGACTGGGACCATGGCACAAATGTTTAGGGTACAACTGGGCTGGGTACGACTAGGTATGGTACGACTTAGCAGGGCAGGGTAAGTCTACCAGTATTAATAGCTATAATTATTTACTGCCAGGCATTTAATGCATGTGTCATATCGAGGGCGAAGTATCAAAATGGTTTGCTTCCACTTTTTGCTAAAAGCAAATTGGTTTCCTTCCATTTTTTGTTAAAGGCAAAATGGTGTCTTTCCATTTTTAGCTGCAGACAGTCTTTTGGAAGGACACCATTTTGCCTTTAACAAAAAATAAAAGGAAACCAATTTGCTTTTAGCAAAAAGTGGAAGCAAACCATTTTGATACTTCACCCTCGATATGTATCTCTAGTAAGTACATGCATGCACGTAGGTAAGGATACTTTCTGCATTCTCCACATTTTGCTGGGCTGGGTTTCCAGTTATTCAGTTTTCCAGCAGAGATATAATTAGATCACATACTACTACACCATAGACTGTATATTATTAGTACTACTATTAATTGCTACTACTTTGGAGATCGCGGTCCCTTTGCACAGCGGGACCAGGCGCACAGGTCCCTGAAAAACAAAAACAAGGACAAGGGAATCAAGAACGGAATGTTTTTGTTATTGTACACCATCAATATATCATTTCGTCTATGAAGAATCAAAATGACACAAATATACCCATTTTTAGCTAAAAGCAAAATGCACTATCTACGAAAAAAAACAATATTATGGTCCTGAAATCATGGAAAATATTTTACACTTTTTGAAAGCATATTGATGTAATCAAAAATAATACACTTTGAAATTTTTAAAACATATAAATAAAGCATTTGGATCTTTTTAAAAACATGTGAATAGAACACTTTGCACTTTTCAAAAACATGTAAATAGAACATTTTGCACCTTTTCGAAAACATGTAAATAGAACATTTTGCACCTTTTCGAAAACATGAAATTATAAATTTTGGCACCTTTTCAAAAACATGAAAATAGAACATTTTGTGTTTTTTAAAAACTCCTAATTAACATTTTACGCATGTTTTCCATTTTGTTTTTACGACATAGCTCATATTGATTCTAGCTTAAATTGGGTATGGGTCATTTTGGTTCTTCACACACGATATACATATCGTCGGTGAAGAGTCATTCTGGCGTAAGTTCAGTTCACAGCTAAAATCATTCTATCGTACACGTCCATTGAGTCAGGCTAGTGCAGCCAGTTGAATGGACTTATGTTTAACTATGTATGTATATAGTATATAATGTGTAAACAAAAGCTTCCATGTCTTATTCCATGAGCACAGCCATTGACATTGATTTAGAACAGAAATAACATTTTAGGTGAATATATAATACTGTCAACAATTCTGCCATGGGTCTTGGCCTTGCCTAAAGACAGTCTTATTGTGATCTAATGTTAACATTGTGTTGCCCAAATCAATACATAAAATACTATTGATATTCTTGCACAGTAATTTATTCAACTTATTACTGCGACATCTCTGCTGCTGATAACTATAACATATAATTAATTACCTCCTATTTGATAAAGCAGTGATCCTGGGTATTTACTATATACATACAGTGCTCAACCTTATATAGGGCCCCTAATAAATTGGAGATTATCCGTTTTGGTATCCTATTTAACATTGTGCTTATGGTGTTTATAAAATTAGAATTGGACAATTAATTTCTGATTTTTTGATTAGACCATATTATGCCATCATGTGACTGAACAGTGACAGTATAGTGTTGTGGAATCTATACAATAGGGATATATATATAAAGACAACTTTATTCAGAAAAAATAAAATTGACACTGTCCTAATAGCTACATTGTTATTTAAATAATATAGCAAAAATCCAAAGCCAAATACATAGCTAATGTAATTAAGTTGAGACAGGCCAGGGAGAAAAAATGAATGTTCCCAGGACGAGGAAAAGAGGAAAGCATCTATTAGCACCTATTGTAAGTCATACACTATCTGTGAAGAATCAAAATCACCCATTTGGTGGGGTTTACCCTAATGGTGATCGGTTCCCTAATGGTGATCAGTATGCGTTGTTTAAATACTATCCCTTTAAGAATTTAAGAAACATGTGCTACTGAGTATAGACAGTTGAAATTATATTTAAGCTATATCAGCAACACATACTTTTATAGGCAGTAGCATTGCAACGGCGGCTACTGACTGTTCATCACCATTAGGAAATATAATCATCATTAGGTTAGACACTACTATGCAATTTAAGCTACAATTAAAAACAATTTACTAGTTAGTACGTACAAAATACTTAATGAGATAAACAAGTTAAATGGTACATATGAGTTTTTGAAAAGTGCAAAATGTTCTAAATTACGTATTTTTAAAACGAGCAAAATGTTCTATTTAAGCGTTTTTTAAAAGTGTAAAATGTTCTATTTAGATGTTTTTGAAACGTGTGAAATTTTATATTTAAGTGTTTTTAAAAAGTGTGAAATGTTCTATTAAGGTGTTTTTGAAAAGTGTTAAATGTTCCATTTAGGTGTTTTTTTAAATTGCAAAATATTCTATTTACATGTTTTTGAAAAGTGTGAAATGTTGTATTTAGGTGTTTTTTAAAATTGCAAAATATTCTATATACATGTTTTTAAAAATTGTGAAATGTTGTATTTAGGTGTTTTTAAAATTGCAAAATATTCTATTTATATATTTTTGAATAATGCAAAGTATTCTATTTACATGTTCTGAGCTATTTAGCCTCCAATTATTCTTCCCATTTCTGATTAATAGCATATCCATCATAATAATTTCATGATTTAAAAAAAATTACAGTTTGCACTTTTGATGACGGTAGTGGATTTTATAATCATACTCCTTCTGTTCTACACCCTCATGTATAATACATGTGGCACTGACAAAGGAAAAGACGGGGACTCTGTCACGAAATCATCGGGCCACCAAAACCAAACTGTTTCAAAATTGAATAATAGAAATTGCAGCTTTTTTATAAAAAAAGAAATCAGAACAATTCACAGGAACGTGGACGGCTCGAATATTAACGACGCGGATATTGATGCTTTTTTGACCGATGCTGTGACCGACACATTTAAAAAACGAAGAAATGCTGAAATCGTTATTTTCTATTGGTATTTTGGTACAATTTTGGTGAATATTCTTGGTGCCGTCATTGGACTCGTTTTGAGCCACGCGTTCAAAGTGGTGGGCTTTTTTATATCATTCTCATTCGTTTAATTGTCTGGGGCCGGGCACAAATGACGTCATCTACGTTGATGGTAGGTCACTTTGAAAACAGATGACACCTTTTGTTAAAAATAGCGATTTACGCAGTGCTTAAGAGAGTTACAAGGTGAGTGGGTGGGTCCAAAACTTTTGTAAATTTAGGTGACATCATTTGTGTCTTGCCCCTAATGCAAAATAATTCACTGTTGTTTAAACAAATATTTGTGGGTTTTGAAATGGTGTTGTTAAGAAAAAGAATCAGTAATTTTGTTTTTAATTATTTTTTTCTTTAATTTCTGGATTTTCATTTTTTTTTAATAGAGTACTGCAGCGCTCGTCATCTACTTTTACATCTACATCTTCATCGATTTAATGTTTCAAATTCAGAGTGCAACAGGGACCCCCTACACTTACCCCTATTCAACCTTTAGAATATTTTTCCCGTTTTTTGCTCTCGTGTCTTATTTGATTGCTGTATTTCTCTTGGATTACTATTTGGATTTGGTGGATCGAAAAACGAAAAATATTTGTAGACATCGGCACAAGTACAAGCATCACAAGCTGGTCTATACCTTTAAGCCACCCAAAGTACTCGTTCAACCTTCCAAGAATGATGTGATAAATAATAAAAACTGAAAAACAAAAACTAAACTAGAACTCCTGGGTAGTTCATAACCCCCGAGGCATTTAAGATTAATTGGTGACAGTATCATTTTTTAAACTAGATTTTTAACTGTTCTGATGTTCAAAATTCTGTCCTTCATTTTTATTGCTACCTACCTACTATTGCTAGTTATACATTACTATAATTCAGTCGAAAATTTGACATTTACTATAGACCGATTATAACTAAAGCGATTTATATTTTTAAAGCTCTCAAAAATAAAAATAAAATATGAAGTTTGTTTATAAAATTTAACTTAATTACGAAAACTCTTATTTTTCTTTTATTTGAAATTGCGAATTGTTCTATTTGCATGATTTTGAAAAGTGTAAAATGTTCTATTTACATGTTTTTGAAAAGTGTAAAATGCTCTATTTACATGTTTTTGAAAAGTTTAAAATGCTCTTACGACATGTTTTTGGAAAGTGTAAAATGTTCTATTTAGGTAGGTACATGTTTTTGAAAAGTGTAGAATGTTCTATTTCCATGTTTTTGAAAAGTGTAAAATGTTCGTTTTACATGTTTTTGAAAAGTGTAAAATCGATTCTATTTACATGTTTTTCAAAAGTGTAAAATGTTCTATTTACATGCTTTTCAAAGCTGAAAAATGTGCTATTCACATGTTATTGCAATTTGTATACATATAGAGCGTTCATTTTGTTAAACTAAAATTTTACTATTAATTACCGTTCCAATGATATGTATCACTTATTATGCTTTTACAGTATGGAACTATATAGTAGTAAATTTAAAAGTTTTTTATTTGGCGGGAAATTCAAATTTACTAATTTTCAAAAAACAGTTCAACATTTTTGTCGAAACACGCCACAAAAAGCGCTCTACCACACCAACGTAATTATCCTTTCCAACATTTTGTTTTCAAATTATACAAAACATTACACACATTCCACAGTACCAGTTCCAGTACCAGTACTAGTAGAGTAGTGCCAGAAACCAGGAGCCAGATTCAGAACCAGAACCAGCTGACTCAGTAAATAAACAAAGCCACGCACTGTGGTTTCCTTTTCCTGTGAAGGAGATCTATATAGCTACATGCTATGATGCTATACCTATATAATGGTGCGACCTTTATTATTAAGAGGCATATTATGATAAAAGTAAAGGGATTACTCACGTTTAACAACAATAAATAGAATTCTGAATAACATGCAGCAGCAGGAACAATTTAAAGTCCATGCTGAACTTATACATACAAACTGCAATCCTTATATGTACCTATACAAACATACCTACGCACTACTATCGTCCAGACTCCAGTGGTTTCCTTATTATAATATTATTATGTAAATATTTGCCTTAAATTTAGTTTAGGTCCGATAACAATTCTTAGAAAACTTTAATATTTTTGAGTGTGTATACTAGGAAGCTGCCTTAATTTTAGTGTAGTGTTATTATTCGTCCTGACTGACATGTCGGTTTTATTTTTTTTATTTACTACGTACATCTATTTTTAAAAACAGCAAAAAATTTCGGAAAAAATCCCAATAAGTGATGCTGTAAAGTTATAGAATTATGTGACAAAACTGTATCCACATAATTATATATGGATCGCAAGTGCCTTGGCCTTGACTACATATGGTATATACCAAGTGTGTTGTTGTGATTGTGATATGTGGATTTGGTTTCCACTATTTATGTAAACCGTATTTTAATCTCAGCTGTGATTTTCCTTGACATAGATATATTTCATATGTAATCTATAAACCTTATCAAATGTAGTTTCTATTTTAATTCGAATATACGAGTGGAACAAGACGTCCAGAAAAATATCAAAACATAATTTAAGACAGATTTTTTTTTTTAATTTTTGTTTAAGTATTCGTGACCTTATCAGCCTATAGCGCTATATACTATATACGCAGTGGTTTTTAATAATGCCTTTTTTAAATACAGTAACTATATTCATCGAATGAATTAGTTGCTTTCGATTACTTTTTTTATAAGATAAAATTACCTGTCAAACTTCGAAGCATCAAAATAATGAATTCTTTTAGCTATAGGGCTCAACAGTGTGCGACTCCTATATTGAAATTCATTGAGCGTTTTTGGTCTCTCGCCGTAAGTCCCTAATTTTTCGTTTAATTACCTATTTACATTTTTATGTATTTTATTGATTTTTATTTTCAAACTTTAACAATAATTTTAAAATTCAATTTGTTACACACTGTATATTTCTTCGTAATATGCCCATACTGCTAATTGATTGGTAGCTACCGAACTTATAGAATTAATTACTTATATTATTATTAATACTGTGTATATTAGTAAAGGGATCGTCCATAAATGATGTCATCGAAATTTCCAGAACCCTATTAGTAACCCCCCTGCCCTGTCGCCTGTCATCAGCTTAACCATTGCATAAATGGCAAATGGCTATTTTTAACATGTCGTATATGAAGAAACAAAATAACACATTTCCAATTTATGCTAGAATTAAAATGAGGTACCTATGTCAAAAAAAAAGACAGTAAAGATAATAAGATACACGTGCTTACAATGTTAATCACGAGTTTTTAAAATGAGCAAATTGTTCTATTTATATGTATTTTAAAAGGTCAAAACGTTCTATTTAAGTGTTTTTCAAAAGTGCAAATAGTCCTATTTACATGTTTTATAAAAGGTCAAATCGTTCTATTTAAGTGTTTTTCAAAAGTGTAAAAGTCCTATTTACATGTTTTTTTGAAAAGTGCAAAATATTCTATTTAACATGTTTTTTTGAAAAGTGCAAAATATTCTATTTACATGTTTTTTTTTGAAAAGTGCAAAATATTCTATTTACATGTTTTTTTGAAAAGTGCAAAATATTCTATTTACTGCTTTTACTTGTTTTTTGAAAAGTGCAAAATATTCTATTTACTGCTTTTACTTGTTTTTTGAAAAGTGCAAAATATTCTATTTACTGCTTTTACTTGTTTTTTCAAAAGTGCAAAATATTCTATTTACTGCTTTTACCTACTTGTTTTTTGAAAACTGCACAAGGTACTATTTACATGCTTTCATGAACATGTTTACATTTTATTTTAATTTTTTCTGTAAATACTTCATTTTTTTTTTAACTAGAAATGGATATGGGTCATTTTTAGTTTTTCACAGACGATATGGGATGTCATCAATATCCAAGTAGACGACCAATTAACCATGACGTCATTTACAGACGATCCCTAATTAGTTTCTACTAAAACATCAATTTTCAAAGTGGAATTCTTGTATTTATAGTTTGCGCTCTCTGCCGCTATTGTGGACTGTAGCATCATGTACGTGATGCTCGTTGGTTTGTTGTACAAATGTGAAGCGGATCCGGATCATCCAATTGAACCGGTACCGGAACTGGAACCGGATTATGACTACGAATCGGAATCCGTAGCAGCAGAATTGGTATTAAGATGTCACTTTGAATGGGAGAAACTGGGTAGTGCCCTGAGAGGGGCGGGAACGGAAAGATTTACAAACGACAAGGTCACATATGGATTTTCCATTTTCGAATGGTATTTCTTTGCAATAGCTCTCAATTTCTTTGGCTCTATTTCGTCAATGCTAATATTTGGAATTAAAATGGTGGGTTTATTTTTTTATTTACAATGTGTCTGAGTATTCCGTAATAGTTATAATAACTAAAGGAGCATACGACAATAATATTTTGCTAATCTGCTTGCATTTTGTTAATTTTTTTGTTTCAGGTTAGCGAAAAAAGTTTGTGGTGTTGTATGCTCTACATAGCTCTCGGGCTGCTTCTGCACATCGTAATTTTGATTGTTGCCACAACAGACAATATTTATCCATTTGCAAATAGTGATTTTATCCCGGTAATCACAGCTTTTGTTCAGTGCTGTGGAATTGGAGCGCCGTACTTCATAATGACAAGGAATAAGAGCGAGAGGAAGTTTAAAACCAGTCGGCGTCTCCATAGAGTATCAGCTGTATATTTAAAGGAGCCATCCCAGGTTCAGGTTTTAATTGATCCAGTATCTAATCACGATATCAATGTGTAGTTCAATTTGTAAATGACCCCCTCAGTGTACATATTACATTTTTAAAAAATTAATAAATTTCAAAAATAATGTTAAGCTTTAATAAATTGTGCATCTTTCCAAAAAAAATTTTTAAAAATATTGTATAAATTTAAATGTTACAGCTATAATTATTGGCTTGTCCATAATTGACAGCCAATTCACTTTCGTTAACCATCAATTTTCTTTTCAATTAGTTGGCGATTCGCAGTTGATGGACGTCGATATAGTTATTGTTTTGAACATATTTAAAAGCCAATTCGTAATAATTATTAACCGCTAATAATTAACTGCTAATTCAAAAGTGTTAAATGCCCATTATTATTGCGCTGTAGATATTTAACAGCCAATTAATTCATTACTATTACCCGCTAATACTTAACTGCTGGTTCATATTATTTAATCATCAATAATTTTTGTGTTGTAAATATTTAGAAGCCAATTTGCAATTATTACTAACCGCTAAAATTTAACTGCTAATTCACAATCGTTAAATGCCCATTATTATTGTACTGTGAATATTTAAAAGCCAATTCACAATTAATACCCGCCCATAATTAACTGCTAGGCCACATGCATTAAATATCAATAATTATATATTGCCTTGTGGATGTTTAACAACTACCGTATTTCCTCTAATAGTACGCGGGGGGTAGCCGCCTCAGTTTGGATAGTACGCGGGTCTCCTTAACACACGATTAAAGGGCAGTGCGCGGGTCTCTATTAATTAATGCGCGGGTCTCTGATTATACGCGGGGGGTCGAAGCTCGAGTTTGGATAGTACGCGGGGCGTACTATCAGAGGAAATACGGTAATTGACAATTATTAACTGCTTATTGAATATATGATAGTTTACGTCTAATTAAAAAAAATCACGCATAAATCTTGCTTTAATTTTCGTAAAAATTTTGTAAGTAACGTAGGCACATATTTCTACAAAATAGAATGCCCAAAGTAAATATAGTTTTTGACATACATATGTACAGGTCTACATGTCGTACGGAATACGGAATATTTGGTTTTTGAGCGCAACACGCAAACTGCACATTTGCCAGATTTAAAGATAAAAATTTGTGTACTAAACATTACTATATTTTTGCGTTTATTTCATTTAGGAAGTCTTTTATTATATCCAAGTGTTATATTGCGTCCTGCCTTCTTGGAATTACATAAAATTATATATTTATGTAAATAAGAATTTATGAAACTTGTAGTATATCGTCGGTGAAGAACCAAAATGACCCATATCCATTTTTAGGTAAAAGCAATACCAACTATCTACAAAAATATTCAAATATGTCTTGACAGCATTTAAATATAACATTATACAATTTTCAAAAACATGCAAAATAGAACATTTTACGATTTTCAAAAATATGTAAATAGAACATTTCACACTTTTCAAAAAAATGAGAATAGAACATTGTACGCTTTTCAAAAACTCCTAATTAACATCTTACGCATGTTTCTCATTTTGTTTTTATAACATAGATTTGATTCTAGTTTAAATTGGATTTGGGTCGTTCTGGTTCTTCACAGACGATTGACGATATACTATTTATGTACAATGGCATGTGTGATGGAGGTTACCCATCTTTTTGTAATTACAGGTACGTGCATAATCTACTAAAGTTAGATCTCTTAAAGTATGGGTATGTATATACTAACTGTACGTAGTTAATTATACTGACATTCTCAAAGAAATGAATAGTCACCCACTTACCTAATGACTCCACATTTACTAGTGTGTAATTAAGACTTGGTCTGTTGAGCAACACATTTCATTGTGGAGATTATCTGGTGTTTCAAGTTCAAAATGAAGGGTATTGTTTTGTACGCTTCAGCATCACATCACGCATATTCGATATTTTATAATTGCTTACAGCTCAGCAGTAGTATCAGTATACAAATAAATTACATTAATTTTCATTCCTGTATGCTACAGCATTAGAGTTGGTATAATAAAACAGCTGGAAGCCGGATTAACTAAAGAAGCTAAAAAACTAAATTAATAGTTAGCTACATAACTACTACTAAAGAAACACTTAAAAGCGTGTAACTATCATGAAAAAGTACTACTACTGCGAACGACCACCATGTACAAGGCAATGTCGGAGCTATAGTGAAACCTATGACAGGGCATCAGGTGTAAGTTTCAAACTCAAAATTCAAACTCAGTTTAATCATAATTAATATGTATTGGCGTAATAAAATGAATTAACTACATGCTTACAACAATGTAAATAATAATTCTTGCACTAACTTGTAGCAATATTTTTGCATATTTTAGTAGTTTTGTAAAACATGTAGTGTCGTTAAATTGTTAATTAATTATTAAAGTTTTTGTATTTTGTGCAGATAGGTATAGTTTTGTCAGCTCTGGACCTTTTGCTTGCGACAGGTCTCTTAATACACAGTCGAATGGACTGCCCTGAGAAGGAGCTGTCATATAAACTCAAATGCAATGCGGATCGTAAGATAGACTTTGAGAGGGATTTTGTGATTATTATGTGGTACGCTACTGTACTCTTCAGTGCTATTGTCGGTCCACTCATCGGAAGTCTTTTTCTTCGACAGATTGTGATGGATAGGGAGGTGGCGAAGGTTAGAATTAAAATTTAAAATTGTAAAATTACATATGAAATTAAATAATTAAATATCAAACTATATGTAAGAACGAAATTAGTTGAAGCCCTTTACACTATATTATGCATACGTACATGTATCGGAATAGGTAATTAATTGCATGTCTTCTTATTTTTTTTACCGCAAGAAACAAATAGCTAACCTCAAATTCTGTGCAGTTTACCTCCTCGTCTGCACCTTCATGCATCTGTACCTCATAACTATTTCTCCATTTTTGATCGGGATTTTCCTCCTCGTAATCTATGTCCCTACTTACTGCTTCGGTGTTTGGATTTGCTACGAATTTCTCATTGATTTTAACCATCAGACCAAATTTAGAGCTGATAACAATTTTCACCTACTCGAGATTGGAATCGTAAAGAAGAATACAGTGCCACTGGATTTGGATTCACGGCAGGAAGTAGTACCATGGTCACTACCGATCCCGATATAACTATGTAGGCTAAATAGAAAAAATACGGAGGACCTTGTCTTATTAAAAATTAACAAAATTCGTTTAATTTATTGATTTCTAACATCTAATAACTGCCTATTGTTTACATGTAGATATAAGTATTATATAATATACGCTGTAATTTGGATAGCGTTTAAAAATATCAATACAAAAGTTTTATATAAAAGTAAATTAATTAATAATAAAAATATTCAGTAATTTATCATCTTGCAAGTGAGGCAAATGACCACGGAGTTTGAAAGTGAAGCAGAATTAAAATAAAATAAACAAAACACATTTTTATAAGATAAATAAAATATCAATAAACTAGTTACTGTGTAAGTGTAAGACTAAACACTCCCATAATTCTAATATATAACATATTGCAGTACGGGACTGTAGTTGTAGTAGTTCTATCTAGAAGAATGCAGTTGTTTTTTATAGTGTCAGAGGAGAAGGTAAACGCTGCTTTACTCGATCAACTTTGACAGAATTAGAACTGGACAACTTAACAAATGGCTTCAAATGGTTCAGCTCCAAACCTGGGAGGAAATAATGGAAAAATTAAATCATTTAGATTCCTAGACTCCATTATTCAAATTCATTTTCATTATTATAGAAAATAACAAATCAAAATTAAGACGATTCGATAATTACTGCACAGCCAACCAGGCTAAAGGTCTTAACAAGATTCAGATCATTAAGTAAAATAGTTAGTGTTAATGAGTGCATGCAAACGGCCTGGAATTCAAGTCGAAGCACGTAATAATTGCATTTTGATATCAAACCCAAACTTACTGCAAGAATGAGGGTTTTTGACTTTACACGGAACACGATCTATTTTAACAGTCAAATTGGGCATTAGGGCAAAGGCACAATGTCCCGTTACTTCCGAAACAAAAGTACTTGCGAGATCAGCGTCAGTCCTTGAAGCTTGGCAGCACTGTTTTGGTCCATGATTTATTTTTATACGAAGAAATTTAAGGTCTGGAAAAAAAACATAAATTACATAGGAATATGTTGAGAACTTACAAAAAAAGTCCAAACTATGCAGGTAAAATCTGACTCAAATTAGCCAATCAACACAAAATAAAGAAATAAAATCAAGCTGATATCAGTTTTATAGTTTACCTTTTAAATTTCGAAACATGGTCCTTCGAAAAACTCTGCCTTCTTCGTCTTTATCAAAATGATCAAACAATGCAAAATTTTTGGACGAGCATAGCTTAGCACACTGCTCCACAGTCAGCCCCGTAAAGAGTGGGTCCAAACTTGAAATTGTAGATACTGCATCTGCTGTATCATCGGCAGAAGATTCAAAATTCACAACAACACTGTGGTCAATGTTTAAAAACATGAGTGTTTCCGCATTATACCAAATCGGATGAACACTCCACAACACACTGTCACAAATCGTCTCGAAAGTAGTCCGATCCGATATTTCCGAATTAAATATCAAGTGCTTTACGTGACGGAAGGTACGTGCCATGAGAATCGCGAACCGAATGATGCTGTTGCGTAAATCTCCATTCCAATAATCATATAACCATAATAGCATCAATGGGGATGAGAATGTAAGGTGTGTAACAGACCAGCAGGCATGGACTTCCTCCGAATTTCGTGCATCTTCTGAAATGTAATAATCAATTGCGGAATCCACTGGAGTACTCCACGTGTCACTTAAGTCAGCCGATATCTCTAAACTTTTTAAATGTGGGAACTTCTCTGTAAAATTTATGCTGCACAATGACGAAAAAGAGAACTCAGGACGAGTGTCAATTAGTGAGCTGTATCTCAAAAGCATGAACTGAAGCTTCGCAAAGGGCTCACATAAAAGTGTTGATAACCAGAGTAAATCCAAGTGCGATATGTCAAGTTCCTTAAGCCCGAGAAAACTGTTGCTCTTTTCCAAAAGCGTGATTAACGCAGTTTGTAACCGCCCAAAATTTTCTTGGTTGTTATCAACACGGTCGTCATCTTCTTCGTCCAAATAAAAACGCTCAATAAAATTTTGTGTGGAAAGATAAAGCTTGGAAATATTCTTGGGTTCACTAAGTGCAAACTTTAATAAATCATCGACAGACTTCAACTTGGATTCTTCAGTTCCATGCCTGATTTTGAGAATAAATTCTTGAACTGCTTCAGATTTTTTCTGGGCTACAATACAGTCGATGTAATCCATCACAACGTGACCCCGCAGTGCCTCTAACTTTGGAGAAGCAGCAAGTAATTCATTCACACTAAAGGGATGAATGTAATCCTTTTCGTGACGTGGAAGGGTCAAATATTTTAATTTAGGCCAGTCCAATTTTCGCTTCCATTTACATTTGAAACTGACACGTCCGGATGGCATCCATGTGGAGAAAGGAAATTTCTCTATTGTGAGTCCAATGAGACTGGTCGATGTGACTTTATTCGTCAGTATTGCTTCAATTAATTTTACACCTGGACATGTAAGGGCTTTACTTTGATCTGGATCCCAGTTAAAACGAAGATACTTCATGGGAATTCCGGCAAAAAGAGCAGGATACAATTTTGACACATCTGGAGCAGTACGACTGTCAACATTAAGACACTTGTGCGACCGACATCGTGGGGAGGGGGAGATATTAATGCCATTAAATGGATTCGGAAGATGTTGAAATGATCGATTGAGAAGATTGTTAACATCTTGCAGTTCTTTACAAGGGTTCGAGCCTGTAATGTGAATAAGGCATTCTTCATTGTCTCGCAGAAAAGAGCGGACAATTGTGTTCCAAGATTTATCCACGAGGGAACTTTGGAGGAGATCATGAATAGAGAGGTTTTTGAATATCTCAGTTGAAATCTGTTAGTGATTTAAAATAATTTGGAAGAATATTACACAGATTGGATGCAACATTCATGACAGTTGACAGTTTAGTTGACATTACAGTTTATGATACTGATATATACTTGATACTATTATGTTAGCAATAATAGTTAATATGTAGCTAAAAATAAATTGAAAGTTTTCAAGCATTAATAAAGATTAAAACTTGACTCACCAATGAAATTGAGACGACTTGATAAATTGATGTGGTCAATTCTGGAACTGGATTTGGTTTCGGGGTTGGTTCTACATCTGGAGTAGTCTATGTTTGGCAATAAAAAAGCTTATAAATTATTATTATGAAAATCACGTAAAATGGGTATTCGGGTATTCTATTCTATGAGTCCCTCTACCACCTACGGTAATAATAATTATTGATCGATATTCTTATGAAACGTATTTAATATTCAAAGGAAAGATAAAGCATAAATTGTTGATTGTGTATCTGTATATGATAAATTGATTATATGTATTATTAATTATATCATAATGAATAATGAACAAGTATAAAGTAAAAGTACAAATCACAAACCTTATTGCTAGATTCCAAGCTAAATTCTTTCTCCAGCTTAACTGCTTTGACTGGTCCCCGCTTACTCATGTTTGCTTAAATCAAAATAAAACCGTAATATAGCATAACTTACACTTGTCAAGTACGACGAGATGACGAGATGCCCGTCAATACTAAATGCACAACGTAATTAAGTAATTAATTACCTGTCTGTCTGCTGAAAGTGACCGGCCGGACGGTGGACGGTATCGGAATCGGAAGGGTGAGCTAAAAAAGACTGAAACACTGAAACAGCACAGCACGACTTGATTTTGGGTTTTCTTTTCTTCTTTTCTCGTTTTCTCTCATTCTCTCTCTTGCCTCTTGCTTGGCAGTGTTCAAAATTCGCTCCCCAAGGAATGAATGTTTTCACGGTATTCTTTCTACTCCCTCTCCTCCACTCCTCCCTCCACTCCACTCCTCCTGATACCAAGAAATGGTCCATAAATGATGTTACCCAAAATGTCTTTTAGGATTCACCTACCCCCATGTCATCTATTTAACGTAGCTATCTTTAACATTAGCGTCTCATCAATATCAATACGGAACTGGACGCACTGACATTATCCATGGCATCATTTACGGACGCTCCTAAAGTGGCTGCAATGCGACAGTGAGAACGAAGTCTGTACTATAAGTATGTAGTCCTGTGCCTTTAATATGTAATTAATTAAGGATTGCGATTGCAGGAAGAATATTAGGTGTAATGTACTTTTATTTAGTTTTGCATTATTTTGCAACATTGCAGCTTGCCCCCCCCCCTCCCTAATCTTCGCTAATACACTAATAGTAATAGAGGGGTTGTGGATGAAACTAAACTATGGAGTGATGATTTCACACTGAGAAAATTTCTAACCTGAAACCTGCAACATAATATTTAATTACTCCCGAATATTTTCCATATAAGAATAGACAACATGGAGGTATTTACATAATATTCAAACAATTCGGTACATTTAACTTTAAATGTGTGAAATTGTATTTATTTGGTTGGGGTGCATACCTTTTTTAAAACAAAATAAATAATTCACTCACTTTTGTGTCCATGCAATGCAATGCAATGAAAGGCTTACCAAAAGTAAAAAAAGAAAACTTACGTATACTACGACTTACTGAATATATAATATTAATATAAGAGAGCAAAAGTTGCATGTGTTTATTCTATTATTTTATTCGTTTCACTAATAAATGATGGAGGCTGGAAATTCAACTAGGTGTTAACTATTATTATGTGAAGTAAATACTCTTTGCTGCGTTTTCTTCTCTTATTACATTTTAACAAGTGCGCTTTTGCTTATATTGCTTAGGTTCGTCCGACGAAGAACTCACAAATTGGGAAATAGAAATTAATTGATTAACAGAAGCCACCTGTTTATGGCTTATCTCCCCTTCCAGTAACATAATTTAGAATTATAATATTTAAGCATCAAACCAACATTCTGAGGAAGTAATTAATTTCTACTGACACATTATGTAATGTGAATTTCAGACAGACTTGACCACAACTAAAATATTACAACTCACAGACATTCATTTGGACGTGAGCTACACTATAGGATCGAATGCAGAATGTGGAAAGCCACTCTGGTGTCGAGACGGTGTTCCGGAAACTGAAGAAAATGCTGCTGGCTACTATTATGTACATTACAGATGCCCATTACCCCCCCCCCCCCCCCAACACTATGGATGCTTTATTATCCCATGCAAAAGATGCACACGAAGTATGTCTACTAGTGCCCCATGCCTTATACTTGCTAATAATTTCATTAATTAATAGTTCTAAATTAATTGTACATTTAAATAGACAATCAAATACGTCTTCCTCACTGGCAACTACGTCCATGCCGGCATTCATCTCTACAGTCAAGAAGAGAACAGTCGAAATATCCGAGCAGTCACAGAGGCCGTCGCCGACGTTTTCGAAGGGATCCCCGTCTACCCTTTAGTAGGCATCCATGAGCCGGACGTCGTGAACATGTACCCCCCAGAAGAGCTCTCAAAAGAGTTTGACCTTTCCTTGATGTATGACACGGTCAGTGACCCCTTCACACAATGGCTCGGAGAGGAACAACTCGAGACATTTACACCTGGAGGCTACTACTCTGTCAGCCCAGAACCTGGCCTCCGTCTCGTCGCCGGTAATACAAATCTCTGCTATCTGAATAATTTCTGATTGGCCTATGACCCTGTTGACCCCACTGGTCATCTTCAATGGTTGTCGGACACACTTCTTGCAGCTGAAAATGCGGGAGAGAATGTTCTTATTCTGGGGCACATTGCCCCTGGCAGTGGATCCTGCTGGCCCGTTTGGAGTGACAAAGCTCAAATCGTGAATCGATACGAAAATATTATTCGCGCTCAATTCTATGGACCCTATCTGACTGAAAATTTTTCATTAGCTTTCGAAAGAGGTGTGTGTGTGTTTCTTAAAAAAATTTTACTCAATTTTTAAATTTCTAACTGTAACTAACTAAGTGTATTTCTATTGTTATTTTGTCTACTAGATACTGAGCGTCCCACTAGTGTCATGTTCACGAGCCCAAGTGCCGTATTTAGCGGCATGAACAGTGGCTACAAAATTTTCAAAGCTGACGAAGAGCGAGGAATTAATTAAACCTGGGAAATTGTCAACCATGAAACGTGGGTTTTGAACATCACAACATCGAATGCTGCTTTAGCACCGATTTTTGAAAGATTATACAGCGCTAAGGAGGAGTACGGTTTGGAATCTTTGAGGGCGGATTCACTGTATGAGATTTTGTATTGCGGATGGTTACTGACGATGATTTATTTTTACTTTACAAAAGGCACGACTGAACTTTTATTTACAATCACTAATTACAACGCCCCATCATCCTGTTTCCAGCTGGTAGGGGTCGTCCATACATATATGTTGTCATCCAAATACATACCACCATTTTTAAGACCATATGACCCAGCAGCTTAACTACTGCGTAAATTGCTATCTTTCACAAGGGGTGTCTTCAGTATCCAAGTGGCCCATGAACACTTTACCTGAAGTCATTTATGAGCGATCCCTTAATGTTAGTAGAATTAAAAACTGAAAGTTGTGTAATAATATTGTTTTTAATTATATTTGTTTGCCCTTTAGAAACCACAACAAAGGACTCTCTACCAGAGCTCATCAGTGCCAACCACTCGCCGCAAGATTGTAAACTGGACCTACTTTGTGAGTGCTTAGTGGGCAATTCCGGTGATACGTCTCACTGTAATATTTTAAGGGGAATTTAAGAATACTGCAGCAGCCCTATAAAAAATCAATTGATCACACTGAAAAAACTGCAATATTTATCATGCTACTTATAAGAAACGTCAAAAATAAAAACGCAGAAAGTGCAAAAGTTAAATAATTTTGTATAGTGTGAATTATTCTTGTTATTAAGCATTATGGTACAGGTACGGGTAAATAAAAATACTAATATGTATGTATTTTGTGTCAATACACACTTTAATCCGGTCTTGAATTTAGTTTTTGTTTCGGCTTGAACCCAGCAGATGTACAGTCAGTTCTTGTAAAGCTTATAACTAGTATACTCCTTGGAGCATAATATTTGTAGCATGACTCATGCAATTCCAGAAGCCATGTGTGTGTTTAGATAATCTTCCTAATCCGTGAGTCAATCCTATATATAGAAGAATGTGTCAAGATATAATTAGTAGTCCTGCCTTTCTTTCACTTCTATTGTCGCCGTACCCAAGAAGGCACCACGTAAATATGCAATTATACCTGAAGGGTTTTGGTCGGATGTAAGTATTTTGGATTCTGTGGTACCTGGAATTTAATTTAAATGCTTTTCGGGAAGGGAAATAGTATTTATGTAAATGTAGATACCTACTTACACTTACGATATGGTGCTTTACTATAATTCTCAAAGTCGTGAGTCAGACGCAGTGACAAATGACACAGTTTCACTTTGCAACGCACAGTCAACAGTGACACAGCTGTTCAATTTATCGCCTTTACAATTTTCATCTAGTACTATCTCATTTTTTCTAGTTTTTCATAACAGAGTTTACACTACAACTTATTGGTTGAAAAATCCGTAGACAAAATATTCCGATCCCTCGTTTACTTTTTAAAACGTTCTCGAGAACCAGGTAAATTGAAAAAATTTTCTCATTAGTGCTTACTCATTACTACCTATTTATTATAATTTATTACAATTTTTAAATACTGGGCCGATTTCGACGACTGGTATGTAACTTGAAAGATCTTTAAAAAAAGAAAACAAATCAACGGATGAACACAGCACTTTCCGTTGAATCATATTATATAAGTTTGATTTAAAGTTTTTGTGTTAATATACATGTCCAATATTATGCATCGGTTTAATACTAAACATTATGATTAAATTGACCAACATATAGGAAATACACTAATGATAACTTTAAAAAAAATCTTTTTGTAGCATCTTGTCATACCTACGTGGGGATAAGAATATCCTGTGATCATGGAATTAGTTTTTCAATCTCTGCACTGCAGTAATCAGCAGAAACTTGAAAATGGGAGCAGTAAATCCGCAGATGATGGACAAAATAGTTGTAAGCGAGGAAAAACAGAGGACCCAGCATCAGCTCTGGAATGTGAAATAGAAGAAGAGCCTGACCATCCAATATTCCATATTTACTTGGTAATTATGACTACCTACCTACTTATTATATTTAATTTATAACATTATTGAAATACTTTTCAAAACTCCAAAAAAGATTTCAATCAGTAATATATCATTCAAAAGCCATTAAAGAAACTATATTTTTTGTTTCCACTTAAAGAATGCCGTTGACGTTTTATATCTTTAAAAATTGGTATTTTCATTATGTAGAACAACTTTCCTAATTTTGTGCGCTATATTTCTTTTTACTCACTCAACAGACCATAGATATGATCTTGAAAACTCTCAATCGCTCAGATCTTCTACGCTCTCGTGGGATAAGTTCTAATTTCAACTTCTTCGCAACGCACGTTTTACTGACTTCCTCGTCACCAGTCTCTTTAGACTTTGAATATAACTGGGAACTTCAACAATATATTTGTTCAACACCCGAACAAGAATCTCCATTGGAAAGTAACTCTAAAATTATTGACAGTTCAAATGCGTTAATGAATTTATCAAAATTACTGGAAACCTCGATAGATTTCCCTTGCAAAAAATATACGTTCAGGAATGGAATCCTCAGGTCGAAAGATATTCAAACCTTTCTTGAATTGCATGGTTCGGAAGTACGAGCCCTATCTCTAGAGATATACTGTCCCGTAAGTCCAGAACACGAAAATGAACTCAACGCAGGCGAATTGCAAGGCGAACGATCGATTGACTTACTCAGGAAATTACTGCTAGAACAAATTCCCAATGTGAAATCGCTCAAGTTGAGTAAATTCCCCAAACTGTGGAGGATGTACAAACAAAAAATGTATTCAGAGGAAATGGAAAAGCAGATTCAGTTTCTCAAAAATGAAGACAATTACCCGTACCTCACAAACCTCAAAAATCTTATAATTATTGCTGTTTGTGATTACTGGGCCAATGCTCCTTCGAAGATCATTAATGAAATTTTGGACACAGCAATTAATTTAGAAAATGTTTGTAGCTACATTACTAAACCAATCCGTCAACATAATAAGTTCCACTTGGTGCAGAGACTCCCTTTGTACGCATCGTGCGACAATCTGGAAAGGTTCGAACAAATCGCTACGTTCCCAAGAACTCGACTGAGATCCATAAAGTTAATGCTGACAGAACTAACTACCGCGGACTATACCCTTATACAAGAACGGTTTGGAAAGGCGCTCCACAAAATACTGGAAGGATGCTCTTCTACTTTGGAGCACATCCAATTTATGTCACCTTGTGGTTACCTATGTGGACCTAATCTTCGATTTAAATTCCCACTCCTTCCAAAAGTCAAATCTATCCTAGTTTCTGCGAATGACGTACATTGTTTGAACGATAGCGACTGCCCCAAAGAAATCCAAACGGAACTCACATCATCCAAATTTTTTCCACCAGGATTTCAGTTCAAGACCACCTTTCCTAATCTCACTCAAATCGTATTTTTCTTGGCATCCCTCGAAGACTCTGCAGCTTGGGAAGATCATTTTGACAATTACGAGCCGAGCCTAAGCGTGAAATCACTGATATTTACAGACTCGCAAACTTTGCCATCCGGCTGTATTTCATATTGTTCTAAAATCTTTCCAAATACTGAGTTTCTAGAGATACGTCCCAGATTTTTTAGTTTCTATAAAGCCTCTCAAAGTGGGCTTTTTAATTTTCGACGCCTTCATGAACTCCGCTGTGACCTTGCTCTTGACATCAGCTCGAACGGGAATGAGTACCCATTTCTGGATGCGGCATTTACTGGTTACAACCCTGGCATGGTTCAATATCTTCACCAAAAATTTCTTAGCAGTCAGAGTCAAAGCCAAGGTCGTTTGGACATTGTTCAGACAATAACTGGCATATCTCCTCGCTCTATACTCAATTTAAAAGGTTTTTGCATGATTTAAAATAATGATTCGTTTTATCCTAAGCTTTTACGTAAAAGTAGGTACGTACTGGGGGACGAGTAACTTCGGGACGAGCCGTCGCCTGCGCTGGTGTAATTGATGACTATGTTTAACGTTTGGTTTTGGGTTTTATGTAGATTTCAAGATGCTGAAAATAACTGTAGTGGATAGGTCTAATGAAATCAAAGCCTTTTATCCACCTATTTTTACACATGTGACGAGTCTTTTTGCCTTCAAATGCCACCCTCTCCTTCAACTACAACTGGGATTTAGTGTTTCGAGGGAAGAGAATTTGCAAAGTAATAAGTTAGTTAGTAATGGCATATCGTCTACAAAGAACCAGCAAAATGACCCATATCCAATTTAAGCAAGAATCAAAATGAGCTAGGTAATTAAAAAAAATGCGAAACATACGTAAAATGTTAATTAGGAGTTTTTGAAAGTGTAAAATATTCTATTTGGATGTTTTTGAAAAGTTTAAAATGTTCTATTTGCATATTTTTTAAAAGTGGAACATGCTCTATTTAAATGCTTTCAAGACATGTTTGAATATTTTTGTAGATATTGGATATTGTTTTTAGTAATAAATGGATATGGGTCATTTTGGTTCTTCATAGGCTATTTACGTCCTTAAGTAAATGCTGTTACTTAGTAAAAAGCTGAGACTAAATACAAATACACCTTAATACCTACCTTCCCTTGACTCAAGCTTAAACTGTTCTGTTATGTAAAATTTATTTATACAGAAATATACCTACTATATTTATTATATATATTATATATATATGTTTTGGTTTTCAGAAATAATGCACAGAATGGAGCCAGTTCGTCCATTTACTCAATTTCAAGACTCAGACCGATACGACAAAGACCACTTTGCTTATTGCTATGACGAAGAAAGTATAATGAAAATATAATCAACATAGTAAGGAAGTAAGTAATGCAGTGAAACATTATAACTGATCTAGGATTTTATTTTATTCAAATATGTACCATTTGCGTAGTTGATAGCTGGAGATAATTGTATATAAATACTGTGCAAGCTGGCTAAGTACTGTGTTCCACAGAAGTTCAGCTGTAGTATTAAAAGTACTGTATTTAAAAATGGACCTGAAATAGTACGTTTTTCTTTTACATAGGACACATTTTATAATTTTATACTACTATAACTTTGTCATGACCAGAATATGTTTTATTAAAACGTCGGTATAGCAAAGGCATGTGTTTTAAAACTTGCAACCGCCTAAGCAGTATAAAAATACCTTATTATGTATGTAGTTAAAGTAAATGTAAATCACTAATGGAGCAATAAAAAGTAGAACAGCACCTATACTTTGAATATATTAGTAATTATATTGTATTAAAAATAGCTGCTAGTTGTAATAAAAATAAATTGTCTGTCATGTCAGGTTAATTACCGTGTTGGACAATATCAGTCTTCCTTCTTTGCCTGTAAAAAAAGTGACTCTAACTCTTCTCTAAATTGGTGGCCCGAAGCTGAACAATCTTTATTTATTTTTTCGCAACTCAATAGCTATTAACTTGAACCAGAACAATGGAGTTCGAGATTAATTCTACAAAAGATTGTTACGAAGACGATTGTCTTGAAGTTTTTGATAACAAAGCTCAGTTTCTTGAGCACTATGAGTCAACTCATCTTTCTGAGTTCTCGGGGCTCTGTCAGTTTTGCCTCCGAAAGTTTCCTAATCACAGTAGATTATTAAATCATTTAAACGGTGTACATCGAAAGGAGCCGAAAACAAAACAGTGCCCATTTCCTAATTGCGAATTTAAGGGTTTTACACCAACAACAGTTAATACTCATATAGGTAAAGAACATCATTTATTGGCGTGTAAAGATTGTGAAATCAAAAAGTTCAAGAGTCAAGGAAGCTATGACGAACACAATGTTGGCAATCATGATGGAAGTTACAAGTGTCAGTATTGCAAAGCATTCACTTCTGCCATTCTTGCTGTTATGACGTCACACCGCCTAGATTGTTTGCGTACATATCAGCCATTATATTTTACGTTCGAATTCAATCCTGCATTAAATGCAGCCGATGGTCCACAGTCAACATTCAATGAGGCAGCTGCCTCTTCAAGCAGCAATGCTGGCGAAATGGAACTGGAAACAGCTTTAGATTTGGCAATTGAAATGCATTTTTGAGTCGTTCGTCATACTAAAGTTCACGATTTTACTGATTTAACCTTTTTAAACAAGTATAATATATAAAGTTGTAGTGCATATAGTGTATATATAAAGTGCATGTGTTTTAAATTTCACTTCTAAAGTTAATATGTTATTAACATTCTATAAACATTTTGTATAAGTATACTGTGTCCTACAGGGCAAGCATAATTGTATGCCAGTGATTTATTTGTCAAATAAATTCTATCTTTTTTGTGCCATTTTTGCAATCGTCCTGAGTCGGGGTTGGGCTAGCAAATAAAACACTACCCTGGCTAAAATTATCGATCGTCGGATGTGGCAAAGTATGTGCCCGCTTCGTCAATTAAAAAAGATCCCAGAAGAAATTGTTAAGTAGATTGAAAGGAAGAATTTAACTTTCGAGAGATTATTCGATTTAAATCCAATGGAGTTGGGAGAGTCGATAATGATTCCGAAATTGGGGAAGACGATACATAAGTTCATCCATAGTTTACCGAAGGTGGATTTGAATTGTACTATTCAGCCCATTACGAGAAGTACAATGAAAGTGGAGCTGGCCATTACGCCGGATTTCGATTGGGATGATAAATTTCATGGGGGATCCGTCGCTTCTTAGATTATTGTAAGTGGAAGAATTTAAATCATGAGTTTGAGTTACTTAATTAATCCATTGTGCATGTTGGTTTCAATAATGTTGTTTATATTAGATTTAGATATAAATCAAGGAATGCATAATACATAATAGGATTCTTGTGTTACTAATTTTCTTTATTGTCAATTCTCTGCTTACAGGTGGAAGATGTGGACACAGAGGTGACACTTCACCACGAACATTTCGTGTTAAAGCAACGCTTCCGAAGTGACGAGCACATTGCCAAGTTTTACGTCCCAATTTTCTTTTCTGTTTCCTAGCATTTAACTTCATAAAATCAAGTACCAAATATATTGGCCTGCCCAACGAACGGGCTTTCCCTAACTGCTTTTAATTTTAATGTGCTTTTTCCCTTTAATGTTTTTTTTTAAGGCTATGATAGATTATTTGATGTTCTTTGCCTTGTACTACTTTCTTGGTTTGATTTCTAATATTTAGATCGCCGCCATTTCTCCCCTGTGGGTTTAGGTCGGACTGGCACTCTCTGTAATTTTCGTGAGCGGTTTTGGCGTGGTCTGTATATGGCTACTTCCTATAGATCAAGAAGAGCATGAAGAATGAAGTAGATAGAGCTTATCAAAGTCGACGACTTTTTGGATTCAACTTCGTTCCAAGATGCTCACTCTTTGTGCCGAAGGGACTCCGTACGCCGTACATGAAGAACTTAACAGCATCATTGACCGTCACCGTTGTAATCACAAGATTTTGAAAGTTGGGGCGACAAAATTAAGATGGGGGGTGTACTTTTATTTTAATATGTATTAATTTTAATTTATATGCAAATGTATATGCCAGGAGTCAGGAGTGTAAATGTAGCCAATCGATTTTGAAAATAGGAAAACGTAAGCAATAACCTAAGTCTTTCAAGAAGGGATTTTGTTTCTGCTAGCACTAATTTTTTCCTATTTAAAACTTCATTTAGTTTTTATTTAAATGGCCTATTACATTTAATTCCATTAACGTTGAAAGCTAAAACCTTGGAATCAAGCAATCTACCGATAAGCTAAATAAGTGCGACTGAACGCGAAGAAGATTTGTTCCTCATGCTAGGTTTATATGCTATGTTTATAATTATTTATAAATTCATGACATTGTTGTCCTGGTATTTGAAAGTTTCATAACCTAATATGTTTTGTTTTTAAGTGTATTAACTATTATTATCAAAAATTGATGCATAGCAATTTTAATTGCCTGGAAGGGCAGCAGATCGCTGTCCTATGGTGTCAAATTTATTTTAAATTTTATTGTTATTTTTATTATTTTTACTGATTCTTTAATAATTTTTCATATATTACATCTTATTAAGTAATTCGTAGGTGATTACTATATAATATGTTTAAGCGTATTACACATCTGACTATTAAATTAAAAAATCTACCTACAGACTTAATCATTCTTATGAATTGTAAATGTGTAATTACTAATTCTTTCGTGAAAATGTGTCTAACATTATAAAATGATTGTATGGGCTAAAGCCACATTGAAAGAACAAACAAATGTGAATATAGGTAACTACTTTATAATCTGATTATCTGACAATCTGACAAAACATGTTTATCATATTATAACACGAGTACTTGAAAAATAAATTAACCATCAAGATTTTAAAAAAATAAGTACACTAATTTAGTTCATTTTTTTACTGCGCAGTTACAACATTTTGGAATACCCGACAGCATTAAAACATTATTTTTACAAGTATTTTAAAGCTCTTAAAAAATACATTATCTTTGTAGAAGCGAATCCGTATACAGTAAAATTCTGTTATGAACGTTCTTATAATTCCCTGCTTCTCCTTCCGCTCACCGCAACTTCACATACCTACTCTACATTTTATTTTACCTTTGGCGTTTCTTAGCAGCGCATTTAAATTCATTGGGCATGCAGCAAACTGTATAAACCCACCAGAGGCCTTTAAACCCTTATTATGCTACCCATTCATTAGGGCATGCTACGTCCTACTACTTTGACTGCGATTTCACTAGAAAAATTAATAATTGTTAGCCTTGAGGTTTCCGCTTTTAACTTTAACAATGATAAAATCTGAAAGCAAGATCCTTAAGGCTAACGAGCCATCTAAGCCATTTAACTTTAAGTGATATATTGTATTATGTACTATGTATTTTTATCGTCAAGGAATTTCAAAAGGTTGCTAAAATTGGTTCGTGTAATAGTCGCATCCGTAAAAGTCGCCCCCACATTACTCGCGCCCACATAAGTCGCTCCCGGATATTTGTCACCCCGCCTAACTTGCATATGTACATTACTCGGACTCTTCATATTTGCCCATATGACCTAGCAAATAGTAATTGTTATATGAACAGCCCGGGCACGTGATAACTGTGGTCAGTTTAATGTAAACATTTTTAATAATGATAAAAAATAATGAAAAATAATGCTTCACATATAAAATATGTGCAAAACAAAGGACAGTTTAGCATTCCTGTGTGAGTAGAGTAAATCACACAATCTAGTTCGCTTTTCTCGCGGCTCGTAAGTCCCTGCTGGAATTACAATTTTTTGGTGGGGGCGAGTATAGCGGGTGTGGGTAATTCACGGGTACGAATTAAGCAGGGGTGACTAATACCTGGTTGCGACTAATGTGGGGGTGATAAATGTGGGGGCGACTTTTACGGGTGCAACTAATGACGGTACCATTATAATTTAAAATTATGTTACTGGAAGGGGAGATAAGCCCTAAACGGGTGGCTTCTGCTCATCAATTTATATTTACCAATTTGTAAGTTCTTCGTCCACCAGGGTTAAGGGTTACACACAAATTATTTTCTGTGTAATCGGACCGATTTTTAGTTATGAAAATTATTGGCTCCTGCAATTTTTTGTAAATTTTTCTATATCAATTCCCTAATTTTGAGGTACCGTCATTAGTTGCACCCGTAAAAGTCGCCCCCACATTTCTCTGACTCAAAAAGTATCAAACCAACCTGAGGAAGCGACAGTATTTAATTTCTACTCACACATTATGTCAATTTCAGACAGACTTGACCACAACTAAAATATTACAACTCACAGACATTCATCTGGACGTGAACTACACTGTAGGATCGAATACAGAATGTGGAAAGCCACTCTGCTGCCGAGACGGTGTTCCGGAAACTGAAGAAAAACTACTGGCTATTATGGACATTACAGATGCCAATTACCCCCACAGCACAGACACTGGATGCTTTATTATCCCATGCAAAAGATACACTCGAGGTTTGTCTACGAATGCCCCACCCCATACTTACTAATAATTTAATTAATTAATAGTTTTAAATTAATTGTACATTTAAATAGACAATCAAATACGTTTTCCTCACTGGCGACTACGTCCATGCCGGCATTCATCTCTACAGTCAAGGGGAAAACAGTCGAAATATCCGAGCAGTCACGGAAGCCGTTGCAGACGTTTTCGAAGGGATCCCCGTCTACCCTTTAGTAGGTAACCATGAGCTGGACGTTGTCAACATGTATCCCCCAGAAGAGCTCTGGGACGAGTTTGACCTTTACTGGATGTGCGACATGGTCAGTGACCCCTTCACACAATGGCTTGGAGTAGAACAGCTAGAGACATATAGACGTGGAGGCTACTACTCTCTCAGCCCAGAACCTGGCCTCCGTCTCGTTGCCGTTAATACAAATCTCTGCTACGTGACTAATTTCTGGTTGGCCTATGACCCCGTTGACCCCACTGGTCATCTTCAATGGTGGTCTGACACACTTCTTGCAGCTGAAAATGCGGGAGAGAACGTCCTTATTCTGGGGCACATTGCCCCTGGCACTGTATCCTGCTGGCCAGTTTGGATTGACAAATTTGACCAAATTGTGAGTCGATACGAAAATATTATTCGCGCTCAATTATATGGACACTATCTCACTGAACATTTTTCATTAGCTTTCGAAAGAGGTGTTTGTTTGTTTTAAGATGTTTACTCAATTTTTAAATTTTTATCTGTAAACTAACTAGGTAAGTGTATTTCTATTGTTATTTTGCATACTAGATACTGAGCGTCCCACTAGTGTCATGTTCACGAGCCCAAGTGCCGTATTTAGTGGCATGAACAGTGGCTACAAAATTTTCAAAGCTGACGGGGAGCGAGGAATTGATTCAACATGGGAAATTGTTGATCATGAAACGTGGGTATTGAATATCACAACATCGAATGCTGCTTTAACACCGATTTTCGAAAAATTATACAGCGCTGAAGAGGAGTACGGTTTGGAATCTTTGAGGGCGGATTCACTGTATGATTTTGTGTTGCGGATGGTTACTGACGATGATTTATTTTTACTTTTTACCAAAGGTACGACTGCACTTTTTACAATGGCTAATTTACAAACTTTAAAATAATCGTTGACGCTTTTTGTTCCCAGTTGTTAGGGGTCGTACCTAAATAATGTCAGTCAAATACCCTGATTTGTAAGACCCTATGACTCCCCCTGTCATCAACTTTACCATTGCGTAAATTGCGATTTTTAACATGGGGTGTCTTTAGTACCCAAGTTGACCCATATTGGCCCTAGTGACATCATTGATATGATCCCTTAATGTTAATAGAATTAAAAAATGAAAATTGTATAATAATATTCTGTTTTTTAATTATTTGTTTGCCCTTTAGAAACCACAACAAAGGACTCCAGAGCTCATCTGTGCCACCCACTCGCCGCCAATTTTCAAGATTGTAAACTGAACCTAGGTACTTTTTTGTGAGTGCTTGGTGGGGTATTCCGGTGATACACTTCTCACTGTAATATTTTGTGGGGAATTTAAGAATACTGCGCAGCCGCCGCAGCCTTAAAAAAATCAATTTATCAGACTGAAAATACTGCATTATTTATCATGCTACTTACTTATAAGAAACGACAACAATTAAAAACGCAGAAAGTGCAAAAGTTAAATCGTGTGAATTATTCTCGTTATTAAACACTGTAGTACTGGTAAATAAAAATTCTAATATTCTTGCTAATAATACTTCAATCCGATTTTGAGTTTTGTTTTTGTTTTGACTGTAATCCAGCATCCAGCAGTTGTACAGTCAGTTCCTGTAAAGCATAATTAGTACTTCTTGGACCATACTATTTGTAGCATGACTCATACAAATATTTCAGAAACCATGTGTGTGTTTAAATATGACTTCCCAGTCCGTGAATCAATCCCAAGAATTTGAACAGTGTGTCAAGAAATAATTATTACTCATCATCATAATCCTGCTTTTCAAACACTTCTATTGTCACCGTACACAAAAAGGCGCCAAGTAGGTATGTAATTATGCCTACTGTATTCGAGAATGTGTGGTAGGTACCTGGAATTTAGTAAATGCTTTCAGGGAAGGGAAATAGTATTTATATATAGATACGTTATGGTCCTTTACTAATTCTCAAAGTCGTGAGTCAGGCCCAGTGAAAAATGACAACAGTTTCACTTTGCACACTAACAGAAGCACACACAGCTGTTGAATTTATCGCCTTTATAATAATATTAATAAATAATATTGTTTTGATTTTCAGTTTGAAGCATCAATTTTTTTCTGGAACCCTTAGCATAGTACTTTCCTTTCGGCGGGCAAACCAGGTACATATCTGTAAGTTAAATAATACCATTTCTTATTTTTTTAATTTGAAAAATTCAAAGCTTTTGTGCAAATACACATATGTCTAATATTATGCATCGGTGTCCTTCTAAATATAATGATTAAAATTATCAAGATGTAAGAAAATAATAATGATATAGCTTTTAAAAAAATTCCATTTATAGCATCTTCTCAAATTACCTAGACGGGCATCTCGTCGTACTTGGCAAGTGCATGATCAGACGGATAGCTGGCTGTCAAAAATTACCTAGTATTGGGAATTGGAATATTCTGTGATCATGGAAATAGTTGAAATTGAATATGTGCCATTCAGTACTCAGCAGAAACTTGAAAATGAGAAAAATAAATCCGCTAAGGATGATGGACAAAATATTTGTAAGCGACGAAAAATAGCGGATCCAGCATCAGCTTTGGAATATGAAATACTACAGGAAGCTGAAATAGAACAAGAACAAGATTTTGACCATCCAATATTTCATATTTACTTGGTAATTAATACTATCTTTATTAAACGTAATTTGAAAAATTTCGAAATACTTGACTGATTTCAATAAGTGATATGTCATTGGAAAGCCCTTGAAAAAAAACATTCGTTAATTATTAATTTAATTCTGATCTGATGTGGAATTTTCATAACCGAGTGCCATATTTTTTATTATCCAACAGACTATGGATATGATCTTGAAAACTCTCAATCGCTCAGATCTTCTACGCAGCCGTGGGATAAGTTCTAATTTCAACTTCTTCGCAACACACGTTTTACTGACTTCCCCGACACCACTCTCCTTACAATTTGAATATAACTGGGAACTTAAACAATATATTTGTTCAAAACCCGAACAAGAATCTGCATTGGAAAATAACCTAAACATTATTGACAGCTCCAATACACTACTGAATTTATCGAAATTACTGGAAACCTCGACAGATTTCCCTTGCAAAAAATATACGTTCAGAAATGGAATCATCAGCTCAAAAGATATTCAAACTTTTCTTCAATTGCACGGTTCCGAAGTACGAGCCCTAACTCTGGAGATATTCTGTCCCATAAATCAATCACAAGAAATTGAACTTGACGAAGACGAACTTCGAGGCGACAAACGATCCATTGACTTATTCAGGAAATTACTGCTCGAGCAAATCCCCAACGTGAAATCGCTCAGTTTAAGCGAATTCCCCAGAATATGGGAGATATTAAATCAAAAAATGTTTTCGGTGGAAATGGAAAGTAAAATTCAGAGTCTCAAAAATAGTGGCAATTACCCGTACCTCACAAGCCTCAAAAATCTTATAGTTGGTGTTCCTATTAAAAGTGGGGGCCATGCTTCTCTCAAGCTCATTGCTGAGATTTTGGAGACAGCAATTAATTTAGAAAATGTTTATTGCCACCCTTTCGAACCTTTCCGTCAACGTGGCAAGTTCCATTTGCTCCAGTCACTCCCCATGTACGCATCCTGCTACACTCTGGAAATGTACGAACAAATTTCTACGTACCCAAGATCTCGACTAAGATCCATAACGTTAATGTTAAGTGAGCTAACTACAGAGGATTATGCCATTATACAAGAACGGTTTGGAAAGGCACTCTACAAAATATTGGAAGCATGCTCTTCTACTTTGGAGCACATCCAATTTATGTCACCATGCGGTTACCTATGTGGACCTAATATTCGATTTAAAATTCCACTCCTTCCAAAAGTAAAATCTATCCTAGTTTCATCGAATGACGTAGATAGTTTGAACGATAGTGACTGCCCCAAAGAAATTCAAACTTACCTCACGTCCAGATTTTTTCCACCAGGATTTCAGTTCAGGACCACCTTTCCTCATCTCACTCAAATCGTGTTTTGGTTGGACCATTCCGCAGCTTGGGAAGATCATTTTGACAATTACGTGCCAAGTCTAACCGTGAAATCACTTATATTTATGAACTCTGAAATTTTACCTTCCAGCTGTATGTTTTATTGCTCTAAGATCTTTCCGAATACTGAGTATCTAGAGATACGCCCCAGATATTTCAGTTTCTATGACGCCTCCCAAGATGGGCTATTTAATTTTGAACGCTTACAAGAACTCCGCTGTGATCTTGTTCTAAACACCGAATCTAATAACATGCGGACACATGAAAATGAGTTTCCTTTTCTGGATGCAGCATTTACTGGCTACAGCCCTGCCGTAATTCAATATCTTCACCACGAATTGGTTAACAGTACGGTCACTCAGCTCCAAGGAAATGTGGAATTTTTTCAGACGCTACATGAATCACCACGTTCTCGCTCCATTTTAAATTTAAAAGGTTATTATTTGTATCTTTTGTCCTTTGTAAAAATATTTCAAATTACTGTTTTTATTTTTTTTAAACTGTGTAGTCGTTTTGTTTTAGAACAATCATTTACTCAATAACTATTATGTGAAAGGACTAAAGGTGCATGACGATTTTCGAATGTTCATGTTTAATTTGTTTGTTTTTAGATTTAAGGATGTTGAAATTAACTGTAGTGGATAGTTCTAATGAAATCAGAGCCTTTTATCCATCTATTTTTACACATTTGGTGAGAATTCTTGGCTTCAGGAGACACCCACTTCTTCAGCTACAATTGGAAGTTCGAGTTTTGATAGAAGAGAATTTACAAAGTAATAAGCTCGTTGTTACTTAAGTCTGATTGAGTGAGGGATCGTGCAAAAATGACGTAATCAAAACATCTTGATTTTGTTACACCCATTTTATCAGCCTAACAATACGTACATGACTACAATATATTAACGTGGAATGTCATCAGTAGTGAGATAGACCAATTGACCTTACCCATGATATCATTTGTGGACGATTTCTAAATGGCGTAAATTACTTACCTACTTCATAATCGAATTTTTAAAATTCGTATGAATTCATCTAGTAAGCCATTTAGGGGTCGTCCGTAAATTATATCAAGAATAGGGTCAATGGGTCTACTTAGATATTGACGACATCTCATGTTAAAGATAGCCGTTTACGCCAAGGTTAAGCAGATGAAAGGGAATTCATAGAATCCTAGAAATGGAGATATTTCGATGATATCATTTATTGACAACCCCTTACTGTCTCTTAAAAGCCAATGTTGTTCTTTACTGAGTCTTCATAGCAAGCAAAATTACTGCGGCAATAACTATAAATAAATATTTACTTTCTTTCCACTGAATTATAATTGTATTTCATAATTTCAATGCATTTGTATGAGTTTCAGAAGTAATGCAGAAAATGGAGCCAATTCGTCCATTTGTTGAATTTCATGACACAGAGCGATACACCGAAAGCTGTTTCAACTATTATTATGACGAAGAAAGCATAATGAAAATATAATCAAGCTAGCAACAATAATTGTACAAAATGACGTGGATATTTTTTGCTTATCCGAAACCTGGATTTCTGAAATAAATGACGACTTAAAGAGAATTTTTAATGACTACACTATCACTGTGACTCCTGCTGTAGGCGAACGAGGCAGAAAAAGTGGAGGACTCATAGTGGGAACGAGAAACAGTGTTACTAAGCTGTGTAAAACTGTGTATCAAGACCGGCACAAAATTACAATAGAATACATATGCCAAGGAAAACCCACCCTCATCTGCTTCGCATACATACCGCCAGCATCACAGTACGACGAAGAAATCGAAAACGTTTTTAAAGACACCCCTCAAATCAACAGACAAAGATGCATTTTAATGGGGGATTACAACAGTAGGACTGGCAGCTTTAAAAACCCCTCAGAGGCTATGCAACATCTTAACAGAACCAGAAACTCGTCCGACCCGATTACTAACAAAAGAGGAAAAAAGTTAATAGAGCTTATCACGGAGCATGAACTAATAATACTTAACGGGAGAACTCCCTCTGACCAGCATGGCCACCCTACTTACATAGGGCACAATGGTAGCAGCCTCATAGATTTGTGTATATGCAATGACAAAACGATAGACTACGTTCAAGATTTCTCAGTAATCGAATGCTTGGAATCAGATCACTTACCAATCCTGGTCAGAATCGCGCATAGCGGGCAAAACCAAGCTTGTGCTCTAAACGTAGTGGAAGATAAAATACAATGGAACAAAGAGAAGGCCAGAGATTTCCAAAACCAGCTCAAGGAAGACAGCGGAGAATTGAACTTTAACCGATGTGATTCCAAAACTCTCAATAACTTAATCTACCAAGCGGCCAACAAAATAGGAATGCGCACTAAGACCAGTTCTGACTTAAGAAAGAATCACGGCCCCAAATGGTTCGATAAAGAATGTAGCATCGCTAAACGAAATGCTCTTTCTCTCCTGCACAAGTACAGAAATGACACACGACAAAATCGAATAAATAGTGACAGCCTCGACTACCTGATACAAGCCAAGAAAGAATACCGCAAACTCTGCCAGGAGAAAAAGAAAACATTTTTTGATGCAGTTCAAACAGAAATCCACCATAGTAAAGACTCGTCAGGATACTGGAAGGCACTGAATATGCTAAGAGACAAAAAGCACAGTTTCAAAACAAACAACATTGAAAAATCTCAATGGGACTTGCACTTTCGGTCTGTCTTTGAAACCTCCGATACCGACATTGCGGAAGTGTGCAAAACTTTCGTAAAAGCTTCCCCAGGTGACCCTGCCTTACTTGACGCTGAAATCACACAGCCAGAACTGTTTAAAGCAATCAAGAACCTTGCCAATAACAAATCGCCAGGAGCAGATGGCATACCCAATGAAGTGTGGAAAAATCTGGACTCGTTATCGTACAACTACCTACTTCAGGTGCTTAACAAAGCTAATGCCGAACAAATACCAAATAGCTGGGCAGAAATTATAACAGCACCGATTTACAAGAAAGGCGACGCAGAACTACCTATCAATTATAGGCCTATTGCCCTGATCAATACTATCACCAAGCTATATACCTGTATAATGTCAAACAGGCTTAACTCGTTCTGCTTTACAAACGACACAATATCGGAAAACCAAGCAGCCTACAAAAGAGGGCGAGGCTGCACAGATCATATATTTGCACTCTACTCTTGCATCCTGAGACAGCTAAATAGGCCAGCCCTAAAGAAGAAAGGAAAATTGTTTGCGCTGTTTGTTGATCTAAGTCAGGCATTCGATTCCATTAAACGGGACAAACTGTGGTGTAGACTGAAAGAAGCGGGTCTGAGCGACCAGTTTATAGCTAAAATCAAAGAACTGTATGATTTGGCTAAAACCAAAATAAGGTGCAAGGACGGTTACACGGACATGATAAAAGTGATGGGAGGGGTCCTTCAGGGTGAAACGCTGTCGCCAACTCTCTTTACAATATACATCGACAAAATAACTGAAATACTCCGAGCCAGTAACATACACGGAATACAGATGTTCACCCTTGAATTACTCATTCTCCTGTACGCAGATGATATCATCCTCCTTGCATCAAACGAACTAGACCTACAAAAACAAATAAACACGCTCAGCAGCTTTTTTAAGGATAATGACCTAACAGTCAACCTGTCCAAAACTAAAGTCATGATCTTCCGCAAAGGCAACAAAATTAGTAACTCCATCAAATTTAAATGGGAAAGCAAACCATTGGAGATTGTGAAACAGTACGTCTATCTAGGCGTCCCCTTTACGCATAGTGGAATCTTCAATGGAGCAAAAGAACATTTCTTTGGGAAAGCAAGATTAGCGCAAACAAAGCTTTTTGAACTCTTTTACCGCGCAAAATTGAAAGACATAAGTATACATGTAAGACTATTTAACTCCCTTGTCAGCTCGATCTTAATGTATGCAGCACCTGTGTGGGGACTACGATACAGCGAACAACTAGAAACTTTTCAAACAACGTTTCTTAGAAGGCTAACAGGAACATCTAACTCAACACCAGGATACTACCTGAGACTAGAAACAGGAGCGCAAAACATCAAGGTGCAACTGTTTAAAGCTCTCCTGACGTTCATTCAGAAGATCATTAACTCTAAGGAAGACGGCATATCAAGGAACTGTTATAAAGAGATGTTGCAGATAAAAGGAACAGACCATAGATACAACTGGATAATACAAGTGAGAAAGCTCTTTGCTGATGCATCAATGGAAGGAACGCTAGAGAATCTAAACAGTGAGTATCTGAAGTTACATAAATCTGAAATCCTGGAGAAATACCGACTTAGCTGTGTTAATACGGACGTACAAAGGATGCAAAGTTGCAACACACTTAAACACTATAGCCGCTTGAAGACCCACGCCCTAAAATCGGAATACTTTGAAATGGGATTAGCATGGAACAAGGTGAAGTTCATACTGAATCTAAGATCTGGCCTTCCTAGAATTGTCCTTAGGGGAAAGATCATCAACCTCAACGGAATGAACCGATTATGGAAGCGTGTAGAGACACCTGATTGCGACCTGTGTGGGAGGGAAGAGGAAGACACCTTCCATGTAATGCTCAACTGTCCGCATTACGCATATCCAAGAACCAAATTTCTCAGAAAACTAAGCGACGCAAGACCAACTAGGAAGACCCTTATGGAACAAACTTTCAAGGATTATAACAACGCCGAGGGATTTGAACTGCTATTTAATTTCTGGGATACAGCCATTAGGACTCGAAATTTCTACTACGGATGCATCGGAGAAGCCTGACTCCCCCCCCCCCCCCTTCATCAAACTACAGATGACTCCCTTCCTCCTTTTTCTATCAAGACACCGAGAGAAAAAACATTACTCTATATCACATTCACATTATAATTTATAACATGACTAAAAATGACTATATTATACTGTGTAAGAATAATAACTAACATGCTCTCTTTTCAGCCAAGAAATAACCATAATTACATATACTAAATCAAACATATTTATTATCATATCAAACCGAGGATCAATTACCTCTGTAAAGCTAAAAATGTAAATAACCAATGTTGTATGGGCTGCGGCCAAATCGACTTAATGAATAAATTATTATTATTATTATTATCTAGTAAGCCATTTAGGGGTCGTCCGTAAATTATATCAAGAATAGGGTCAATGGGTCTACTTAGATATTGACGACATCTCATGTTAAAGATAGCCGTTTACGCCAAGGTTAAGCAGATGAAAGGGAATTCATAGAATCCTAGAAATGGAGATATTTCGATGATATCATTTATTGACAACCCCTTACTGTCTCTTAAAAGCCAATGTTGTTCTTTACTGAGTCTTCATAGCAAGCAAAATTACTGCGGCAATAACTATAAATAAATATTTACTTTCTTTCCACTGAATTATAATTGTATTTCATAATTTCAATGCATTTGTATGAGTTTCAGAAGTAATGCAGAAAATGGAGCCAATTCGTCCATTTGTTGAATTTCATGACACAGAGCGATACACCGAAAGCTGTTTCAACTATTATTATGACGAAGAAAGCATAATGAAAATATAATCAAGCTAGTTTACACTATGGTATTTGTATTCGGCGACTGGAGCTGAACTCGTGTCACAGTGTTATAGATTGTAGATTTATTTTATTCAAATGCGTACATCCCATTTGTGAAGGTAGTAGATTCCTACCTAGTAGTGCAAGTTTAGCTGTAATACTGTACATGTGTGCTAACTGACTGCTCAGTTCAGATATAATTAAATGTACTGCAATGCGAGGTTGTCCACCACCTCCTGTGGTCACTTTTTAGACGATTTGTATTGTTATTTAAATGTTATATTATAATATAATGCTAACGAACGCCTACTAAGAAAACTTTTGTTTTGTAATACTACTGCAAGACCCCGGACCAGCAGCTCCTTATTTGTTTGTAAGCAGAATATTTTTATCTTATTTGTGTAGTTAGGGTGCATGTAAACAACCAAGGGAATTGCAGTAAAAAGAAGTAACATACCTTTGCTTTGAATACATTAGTATTCTTGATTTTTATTTATAGCATTGCGAAGCTGTAAAATGTAATAAGCATTCCTATTATCTGTCATCTGAAATAGACTAGTTGCAGTTTCTTGTTTCCGTTGGCTAAGTGGTGGCGTTGGTTTTTCTTCTCTTCAAGTCTTATTTAATTTAATACAATCTATATAAATATTTTTGTAAATAAAGTTGACATTTTAACTTTTATCAATTAAACTTTTTGCGTTTTAGTGACCGCGACCGTAGAAAAAAATAGATAATAGGCTATTTAGCTGTTAATCCGAGGATTGCGACTATATAAGTTTCTTGTGGTTCATTTTTATGTCAATATGCCTTCCAAACAATATGTAATGTATTGTAAACCGTGTGACATCGACAAGTTCATAACTAGGAAACAATACGACGCCCATAACATTGGTCATCATGGTTACTACAAATGCGAGTGGTGTGGATTGACAACTCGTCTGCCTAGACTAATTAGGCATCATCGTCGCAACTGCTTTTTTACCTCGCGACCGAGACAGCCATCGTCATCAACCACTAATGTCGGTGTTGGTGCCAGTGCCAATACCAGTGCCGGTACTAGTTCCAGTACCGGTGCCAGTACCAGTGCCAGTACCAGTACCGGTGCCAGTACCAGTGCCAGTACCAGTACCGGTGCCAGTACCAGTACCAGTACCGGTGCCAGTACCAGTACCAGTACCGGTGCCAGTACCAGTACCAGTACCGGTGCCAGTACCAGTGCCAGTACCAGTACCGTTGCCAGTACCAGTGCCAGTACCAGTACCGGTGCCAGTACCAGTACCGGTGCCAGTACCAGTACCAGTACCGGTGCCAGTACCAGTGCCGGTGCCAGTACCAGTGCCGGTGCCAGTACCAGTACCGGTGCCAGTACCAGTACCGGTGCCAGTACCAGTAGCAGTACCAGTACCAGTACCGGTGCCAGTACCAGTGCCAGTACCAGTACCGGTGCCAGTACCAGTGCCAGTGCCAGTACCAATGCGAGCAATAGTGAGGGTACCAACGCTACTGTCACTACCAATGCCAATGACAGTGAATCTTCGACGTTGCAGTATCTGCAAAACTTTATGGACAACTTTAACTGATCACACTAACAATTTTATATGTATATAAGTGTACTTAAACATCGTTCTTTGAAATATGTTTCTATTTTTGATTGTATATAACTATGTGTCGTGGTAAGGCATCATTTTTGCGTCATTTTTATTCAGAGTTGTTGTTCTTTAATTATAATTATTATAGGCATTATAAGTAACCATGTAACAGCTTTGCAACTTATCGATTTACATTTTTCTAATCAACAATATATTATTTTCGCACCTTTTGAATAATTATAAATCCCCGTAAGAGCGACAGTCAACAGTATGAAAAGAACTGTTCTAATACCTTCTGTAAATAATTAATTATTAATTTAAAATTGCGTAAGTTTGTACCCATGCAATCTCTAGTACAAGAAATGGTTGGGAGGTTTTCATAGGCAATTCTTACCGCGTGCATTATGAATATTACGTTTAAGACGTCGAAAAGAAAATCAGATAGTTTTTAAAAAAATGTAGGTATACCTAAGTATTTTTTTAAAACTTTATTTATTGTTTTTAAGTACTCAATCAGTAGACCCACTTTATGGGAAGTACAAAATACCATATTAAATATTTTGTTGGAATCACGAAATGCATCACATTCCGACACAATTAATTATACATTAAATAGTAAAAATTACATTTTAAAATGCAACATTATTAGAAGTATTTGAAGTATACAAAGTTTTCTTTAAACACAATCCAAAAAGCTAGACAAATTATTGCTGTTCAACAATACTTTCGACACATTTTACTGTTAGTATGCAAGTGCGAAAAATTACCTGTCCCTAATTATTGTATTTTTTAATAGGATAATTGTATCTTTTGTTTTTGTTTGTAATGGATTGCATTAACTGGTAATATTTATATTTTAGTGTTCCATGGAAGTTTTATGAAAGGAAGCGGAAGAAGTTAAAAATCCCGAGTTGAAGAAATCTTCTTCCGTTACTCCCGTATATGGCTTTGCTATTCATATAATGCTGGTATGACAGGACCTTGGTCCAGGATTTGTTTACTGATAGGGATATCCAGGTTCTGGTTTCGATTCGATGGCTACGCTGGCTTGGGTTCTGACCTTGCGGCACATACTGTCATTATTAAGGGAACCTTAATAACCTTACATTATTAGTAAGTACCTATAATTATTATAATCACTTCAGTTTCAATTTTATTTGCGTGTAAAGGGACAACCACTTCCGGGTAACTGTTGTTTTCAACTTGTTGTTTTGGCACTATGTCTATACAAAAGTCAGATTATTAGTAGTACACTCTCCGTAAAAGAGCATGTGAAAGACGTCAGAAAAGCATATGATGTGAACACGAAGTGCAGAATATATCGATAATCTGAAGTACATCATGAGATGATTCCTGAATTTGGAGTTAGATATAATTCAGTTGCTACGCAACATATCGCTCTGGTGATATTCTGTTATCGTTTAGATGAATTTGTCAGAATAAGAAAGATGAGTATCGTGCGTCTTTTAGATGATGTGCGAAGCGGAGATGTACTACGAAATAAATATTTAGATGCCCCTCAAGGCTGAGATGCATGGTAATGTCATTATTTAGTTGCGCTTCAATGCCTCTAATCAGATGCAGCACCGGGCAAATCTTTAGGTGCCCTTTAAAAATGAGATGCATTGCAATGTATCTATTTAGATTTAGATGATCCTCTACATTGAGAATATTAAGATGAATGGAACACATGCTAATGTAAATAAACCGTTTTCTCTCTCAATTAAGACGTGCAGGTTGTCGTTTGTTAGGAAAGATTTACTATTTATTGAAATTAAACTATTTTTACCTTAATACTAATTTCAATACGACAATTTTATTTTGAAGAAAATTTGTAATCGGAAATTTTTAAAGGACTCAGTATCAATATGCACCCAGTTGAAAATCCACTAAAAGATAGATAATGATTTTTTAATTTGTGTGTTCCCTTCGGGGTTCATGCAGATATCATTTTTGATAGAGACCATTTTCACTTTTACGGTTCTGATTGCAAGTGGACAAGGAAATCAACAATTTAAAGAAACAAAATTTTTAGAATACTATTATTTTGTTTATTAATAATAATTCCGTTGTTTTGTTTGAAACAAAAAAAAACACCATCTTTACCGGTCTTTCTTGCGGCGACTCATATTATTATAGCAAATAGGGCAGACAATTATTTCTTTTATAATTTTTACTGCTCTATTCTCACCAATTGTTTCTTTCAACAAATGTATCACAAATCACGTCTGATAGAATTGCTTTATATTTTCAGTTTTGTAAAACAATTTAAAACACTTGAATTAAACATAATTATTAGTTGGTTTGTGCCCGTTTGTTCTCGTACCGTAATATGAACAAGAAAATGAAAATACGCTCAATATTTAAAATATTTTCCAATTTACAACAATTACTTATATCACACTATCTAGATATATCTGACTATGACTTGAAATCTCATCGTCTGCAGTCGTCGTGCAGTGCCACTTGACTAACGAGAGCCACTTTCAATGATCAATTTTTGAGATTTCATAATCAACAATAGTATATTACAGTAAATAAACAACCCTCATGGCAGCGCATATATTGTAATGTGAATAATATTTTAAAAGTTTTAAGGCTACTGGAATGCATGTGAGCTTTATCTGAAAGTCGGAAGGCATCTAAACCAGTATAGCTTGGCCATCTAAATAGTAAACCGTATCTCGACGGCATGTGCGGTACTTCTAACCACCATTGTCATCTAACAAATTTGTATATCAGTTATCTAATACTTAGAAAGCTTCTAAATAGCATTAAAAAATGTGTAACGACATATGAATTGCATGTGCAGTACATCTAAAAAGCAAAAGGTATCTGATTCATTGTTACCCACATCTTCTAAAATTTCGAACGCATCAGAAGAGCTTCAAAATATTAGTGAAATATCTAAACGATAACTGGTTTCTTTCTCCAAATCCAAGATGCCGTTTTAATGTACTACGGTCGCTCGAAGTTATCTTCGAAGCTTCTCATGGCCATCAAGACCATCGAAATGCCCTTTTCATGAGACTCAGTTAACTTTGTACTGCAGATTTTGATTTCTTTACTTAATTTACTCGCATTTCTATCTACATAGTGTAATTTATTTCCAATCTTTTAGCAATAAGAGGGTTTATCTCTTATGATTTTTAGCAATTAGATGGTTTATTTTTTATTCTGATTGTATTTACAGGTATATAATCCAGAGAAGGGACGATGGACAGAACTAGGGGCGATGTTCTCCAAATGTTAGGAAGGGCTGGTCGACCTCAGTACGATGTGAAGGGTGAAGGTATTCTCATAACGAATCATAGTGAACTCCGTTACTACCTCAGTTTACTTAATCAGCAGCTCCCGATTGAGTCCCAACTGGTGGCAAAATTACCGGATCTTTTAAATGCTGAGATTGTGAGTGGATCCGTGCAGAATGTAAAAGATGCAGTGGATTGGCTCGGCTACACTTACTTGTATGTCAGATCCTTAAAGAGTCCTCAGACTTACTCTGTGGATACTATTGGGGACGATCGGTATTTAACTGGTCACAGGGCAAATTTAATTCATACTGCAGCTTTAAAATTGGACAAGTGTGGCATGATTCGATATGAGAGAAGTGGAGGAACTTTCATGCCGACTGAACTGGGAAGGATTTCCTCACATTATTACATCACTTGTGAAACGGTAAGTGCTATTGCGTATTTGATTTTAATTTTTAGCATTTAAATATACTTATTAGATTATGGTGCAATGTTCGAAACTCCTTTAGACACATTTATCCGAAATCGAACTCCTCCGTGTCTTCTCTCTGTCCGGAGAGTTTTAAAATATTTGTTGGCGTACGTGAAGAAGAAAAACTGGAACTCCAAAAACTCATGGAGAGAGTTCCCATCCCCATCAAGGAAAGTGTTGAAGAATCTTCCGCTAAAATCTCTATCCTTCTCCAAGCATACGTATCCCAATTACAACTTGAAGGCTTTGCACTCATGGCTGATATGGTATATGTAACTCAATCAGCTGGTCGATTAATTCGTGTCATTTTTGGAATCGTCGTAAGTCGGGGTTGGGCTCAGCTAGCAGATAAAACACTTTCCCTGGCTAAAATGATCGATCGTCGAATGTGGCAAAGTATGTGTCCGCTTCGTCAATTTAAAAAGATCCCGGAAGAAGTTGTTACGAAGATTGAACGGAAGAATTTAACTTTCGAGAGATTATTTGATTTAAATCTAATGGAGTTAGGAGAGTTGATAAGGATTCCGAAATTGGGGAAGACGATACATAAGTTCATCCATAGTTTACCGAAGGTGGATTTGCATTGTACTATTCAGCCCATTACGAGAAGTACAATGAAAGTGGAGCTGGCCATTACGCCGGATTTCTATTAGGATGATAAATTTCATGGGGGATCCGTCGCTTTTTGGATTATTGTAAGTGGAGCGAGAGAGAAAGATAAACTTTATTAAAAAAAAATAAAAACTTTAAATCATGAGTTACTTAATTAATTCATTGTGCATGTTGGTTTCAATGATGTTGTTTATATTAGATTTAGATATAAATCAAGGAATGCATAATACATAATAGGATTCTTGTGTTACTAATTTTCTTTATTGTCAATTCTCTGCTTACAGGTGGAAGATGTGGACACAGAGGTAATCCTTCACCACGAACATTTCGTGTTAAAGCAACGCTTCCGAAGTGACGAGCACATTGTCAAGTTTTATGTCCCAATTTTCGAGCCCCTACCACCCCAGTATTTTATTCGGGTTGTTTCTGATCGTTGGATTGGATGTGAAACGGTTCTACCCGTTTCATTCCGTCATCTTATTTTACCCGAGAAAAATCCACCTCCTACAGAATTGTTGGATCTACAGCCACTTCCGGTAATTTGCTTTTTACATAATATTCTCAAATTTACAAAATTAACTAAATATGATTGCAGCGATAACGATCAAGTAACAATAACCATCGTCTCCTGTGTTTAAACACAGAAGGTAGACATCCGCGAAGGAAGTTATTAAATTATATGTAACTAAGTCCAGACAAAGGAAATAATTTTAGGCAGGTTTTTGTTTCCATGCAAAAACCACTATTTTAATTTTAATGGTGGTATCCTTTGGTAAAGCAAAATGTTGTATTTACATATTTTAGAAACGTTTAAAATGAAAAGTGCAAAATGTTCTATTTACAAGTTTTGAGAAAAGTGGAAAATGTTTTGTTTGCGTACTAAAAATTTGTTTTTGAAAAGTCAAAATATTCTTTTTACAAGCTGCAAAATGTTCCATTTACATGTTTTGAAAACATTCAGGCAGCGAGTGCTGTCTGCGCTGGCCGAATTATCCGACCCAGTATGTAATAAATTATAAATCGGTCTGCACGTGCATAACATACATCTACAGCGGCTAAAATATATAACATGCATTTTTACATTTCAGGTATCTGCTCTGTGTAATAGTGCGTTCGAGGGCCTGTACAAGGATTTTATTCAATTCAACCCCATCCAAACTCAAGTCTTCAATGTAGTCTACAATTCGGATGACAATATTCATCGAAGCTCCACTAGGCTCGGGAATAGCCCTCATAGCAGAATTTGCGATGATTCGAATGTTCACTCGAGAAGGTCAGAATCATTGTGTGTACATTACTTCAAAGAACGAGCTTGCTAAAATCATGTACAATGAATGGCATGAGAAGTTTTCCCGCCTTGGAAAGAAAGTAATTCTTCTAACAGGTGAAACTGGAACGGATTTGAAACTCCTTGCAAAGGGTAACGTTATGATTTCAACTCCAGAGAAATGGGATGTTCTTTCCCGTCGTTGAAAGCAAAGGAAGAATGTTCAAAATGTTCACCTCTTCATCATCGATGATCTTCAACTTCTTGGCGGAGAGGAAGGTCCGGTGATTGAAATCATTTGCAGTCGAATGAGATACATTGCAAGTCAAACTGAGAAGCCAATAAGGATTGTTTCGCTATCAACAAGTTTATCAAATGCTCGGGATATTTCACAATGGTTGGGATGCCCACCAACGCATACATTTAATTTTCACCCAAGTGTACGCCCACTCCCCATGGAGCTTCATATTCAAGGCTATAACATTTCTCACAATGCTTCACGTCTTGCTTCCATGTCTAAGCCAGTGTACAATTCTATACTGAAATTGAGCCCGGAGAAACCTGTCCTTGTTTTCGTGACCAGTAGGAAGCAAGCCAAGCTGACAGCTTTTGATATACTCCCTTATGCAGCTGTTGATGATAAGCCGGATAGGTTTTTACTACTGCAAGGGCTGATCTACATCATCTACAAACCGTTTTTGACAAGGTATTTTAAAATTAATAGTGGAAAAATATAAATCATATCGTCTGTGAAGAACCAAAATGACCCATATCCAATTTAAGCTAGAATCAAATTGAGCTATGTCATAAAAACAACATGAGAAACATGCGTAAAATGGTAATTAAGAGTTTTTGAAAAGTGAAAAATGTTCGATTTACATATTTTTGAAAAGTGTAATTACATGTTTTTAAAATTTTTTAAATATTGTATTTGCATATTTTTGAAAAGTGCCAAATGTTCTATTTAAATGATTTCAATACATATTTAAATATTTTGTAGATAGTGGATATTGTATTTAGCGACAAATGGATATGGGTCATTTTGGTTCTGCACATACGATTTTACAATTGCATTATTTAAAGGTTGAGATTTTTGGGGTGGAATGTTGATATTGTGAATTAATTTATAATTATAATTTAAAATTTTTTGACATTGATTAACCGGTTCTTTATATTTTGCTGCTTACAGGTTCAAGACGACACCCTGAAAGACACAATCAGTCAAGGGGTAGCTTATCTCCATGAAGGCACCACTGCCACTGATAAGCACATTGTTAGTACTGTCTTTAGAACGGGAGCAGTTCAAATTGTGATTGCTACTCGGAGTGTTTGCTTTAATATCCCCTTCCATGGTCATCTCTGTATCATTATGGACACACAAGTTTATAATGGGAAAATCCATGCTTACGAATACTATGCCATTACACGGACGTTCTCAGAATGATGGGCAGGGCTAATCGACCTTTAGAGGACGAAGATTCAAAGTGTGTCCTCATGTGCCAGACGAGTAAAAAGGAATTCTTTAAGAAGTTTCTAAATGACCCTCTTCCGGTCGAGAGTCATTTGGACCATTGTCTCCACGATCATTTTAAGAATCAATCAATCATTTTTATTGAAGATGAGATGGAGCTAAGTCCATTGAATTTGGGAATGATTGCCGCCTACTATTATATTAACTACACTACCATTGGTAAGTACAAGCACTACTTCATTGTATTCGTATCGTCTGTGAAGATCCAAAATGACCCATATCAATTTTTAGCCAAAAACAATATCAACTATCTACTATCTACAAAAATATTCAAATATGTCTTGAGAGCATTTAAGTAGAACGTTTTGCACTTTTCAAAAATATCTATATAAAACATTTTGTACCTTTCCAAAAACATGGAGATGAAATTTTTTGCACCTTCTCGAAAACACGGAATTAGAACATTTTGCATGTTTTCGAAAACATGGAATTAGTCATTTTTGCTCGTTTCCGAAAACATAAAATTAGAAAATTTTGCACCTTTTCAAAAATATGGAATTAGAATATTTTACATTGTTGAAGAACATGAAAATAGAACATTTTAGTCTTTTCAAAAACTCTGAATTTTCATTTTACACATGTTTCTTATTTTGTTTTTATGACATAGCTCATTTTGATTGTAGCTTATATTGGATATGGGTAATTTTGGTTCTTCACAGACGGTATTCTTATTCGGACTTACTTTTAATTGTTGTTACGTTTCATAACGGGTTACATTCTACGTTTTTAAGTAGATGGTTTTAAGCTAAAGTCATTATTTTTAAGTAAAATTATATTTTTAATGCATTCATATATTTGAAATCTGTATTTTTTTTCCCTTCAGAATTGTTCAGTATGTCTCTGACGGCCAAGACGAAGCTCCGTGGTCTCCTCGATATTGTGAGTTTCTCATTTGAGTATTCAACACTGCCTATCCGTCATGGTGAGGACGGAGTTCTTGAAGCATTGTCAATCCGGCTACCAAATAAACCGTCATCTTCCTCAGCTAATATGAAGTTCACGGATCCTAATGTGAAGGCTAACATTCTTCTTCAGGCTCATCTCTGTAGGATCCAGCTGAGTGCAGAATTACAACAGGACACAAAAATTGTGCTCGCGAAGGTAATTAATAATATATTATGGATTTTGTACGCAGACGACCTAATAATGATTGATGTTGTAGTTACGCTTAATTTAAAATTAAAATAATCGTATTTTGATATTCTTGCATTATATTATAGGCAATCCGGCTAATTCAAGCCTGTGTAGATGTTTTGAGTTCAAATGGGTGGTTGTCCCCGGCCGTGGCATCCATGGAGCTGCCTCAAATGATGACGCAGGCAATGTGGGCGAAGGATTCCTGTCTAAAACAAATCCCACACTTTAATAATGACATGATCAAGAAGTGCTCCGAGAAGGGTGTCGAGACAGTCTTTGTGATGGAGTTGGAAGATGATGTGAGGAGTAAAGTTCTTGCGGATTTGAATCCAGCTCAAATGAGCGACGTGGCTCGGTTCTGTAATCGCTATCCAAATATAGAGCTCACGTACGAAGTGGAGAATAAAGATAGAATCAAGAGTGGGAGTAATGTGGTGGTCGCGGTCCAGCTGGAGAGAGAAGATGAAGTTGTGGGTCCAGTCATTGCCCCCTACTATCCACAGAAGAGGGAAGAGGGCTGGTGGGTTGTTATTGGAGATCCTAAGAATAATTCACTTCTGTGTTCTGTCTATTAAGCGATTGACACTTCAACAGAAGACTAAAGTCAAACTTGACTTTGTTGCACCAAGCCCGGGTAAGTTTCGTTCTCGTGTTCGTTTGTGCGTCTATAGTTAATATTTTATTAATTTTGTGACGCTCGTATGGTGGTATATTGCATGAAATATTAATTTTTGTTTGAATTGTTTTTTGTAGGAGAGCACACGTACACCCTATACTACATGAGTGATGCTTATATGGGATGTGATCAAGAATATAAATTCTCTGTAAGTGTGAAAGGGGGCGGAGGACGAGATCGTCGGGAGTCGTCTGGCTCAGAGTAAAGATAAATGTAAAACCTTTGAATAGTGTACTAAACAACAAACTTTTAGCACTGTATGGATTATTAATATGACTAATTAACTGATTTTCACCAAAACCAATTTATGGACTGCAGTTAAGTATTTAAAATTTGTTACATGTAATTACTTATTGTGTATTGTGTAGTAGAAGTTTGTCTATGTATAGATTTGTATAGTGGGGAACATATGGAATCAAAATTATTTTATAATGTAAGTATTGTATTGTGTTTACTACTATAATTAAGTAGGGGAACTGATGATTTTGATTATAAAAAGTTTAATGCTACTTTATGAAATGTAGAAAATTCATTAGTGTTAACAACGTAATTATTCCAAACAGAGTACATACTAGTACTTTTATTAGTCGTTACCGTTTATAAGAATGCAAGATTTTTATAATGACCTTAGGTTCAAAGGATGATGATGCATGGTATACTTTTACTTTTAACACCATTACCTAATCACGGCTTCTAGTAATAATTGGCAATACCATCATTACACTAATGTTATTTTCTAATTTTATGTAGTACTTATCTACCTATACTATAATGAATATAATATGATTATTATAATTACTTTTATTTTTTTTTAAATTCTCAAATTCTTGTTTTAAACTTTTGAAACATCAGACGGAATGTTGCATCATTGTATGTTATTATTGCATTTTTCAATTGTTGACTGTACTCTTTTTGTTCCTAATTATTTTACTGTAAATATAACCATTACATCATTTTTAATATATGCAATTAAAAATATGCGAAAAGTATTACGTTTTTTCGCATAGTTTGTATTCAGTATAAATTTACTACAATTTTGTTTGAGGAAAAGGAAACGCTATTTAGTTATTTTTAAAAGTTTATACGCACTTGAATAATTAGCAATTGCAGCTGCTGGCATATTTGCACTATTTTAGATTTTTTAACTGGAAAACTGGTACCACATCTACATATATGGCACATTGTATCATTGCATAGCTATAGCATACCAATACTTAATCTATAGAATTTAGATCAACGTCGTTGACTATAATAACGCCTTTAACATAATATTCTGGACATAGTATTTTCGTGTTAAATCAATAATTCTTGCATGTTTGTAAAGCCAAATCTATCAAGTTATTTTTTTATTGACCAATCTGTTTTTGATAAAACTTTCAAAATTTAAATTTTGAAAGGCACGAATATGGAAGTAAAAAAAATTATAAAAGTTTTAGCAAAAGAAAGGAATGTCGTGTTGTCGTGTAGAATGAAGAGGCAGAGTAGAAGCTTGCTGTAAAGTCAGTTCAAAAGGTAGCCATTTATGTAATAGTCGAGCTGATGATAGGGTAATCAAATAGAGCAAAAAATGTTTTTTATAATTATTACACGTCATTTGTGGATGATCTCTTACATGTTTTCAAAAAGTTAGCGAAACGTGAAGCTATGCTGGCAATTGTCACTTGTCCCTCTGCCTCTGACTCATGACTTCCAGTCTGTCTATCCCATGTCCCATATCATATTATGTTCAATGTTTTTATTTCTATGTCCGTGTGTGATCCATAATTTACCAAAATTTTGTCTTTTATGGCCACCAAACTGGAAATAGATTTAAAAGAGGTACGTGGAAATAGAAACATTCCAAGAATATGCTTCTGGGCTTTCTTGTAAGCTATAAGGTTGAAAGTTCAAATATATATATAATTAGTACAGCACTCCATCATGTGTGTAAATAAATACTATTTCCCTTCCCTTTAAGCTGTTATATTCCAAGTAGCAGAAAATTCCTAGAGTTTACCCAAATCCGACCAAAACCCTACGGTACATAATTACTAATTATGTACATGTAAGTGTTAAACCTTCTTTTTACGCTTTGACTTTATGTGTACGGTGACATTGGTGACAATGGAAAACAAAGCAAGAGGTGGGATTGTTTCTTGATACATGCCTGCATTGTTCTAAGGATTGGAAAGACATAAAACACACGGGGTTTCTGGAATGAATTGTAGGAGTCACAATGTCAAAAGTACTTAATGTGGGCCAAGGAGTATTATTATACCCCAATTAAGTCGGGCTTGAGTATCTAATGGGATTCTGTAGTACCAATGGAATATAAATGCTTTTAGGGAAAGTACTTAATTACTGATTTTTCAAGTCGTGAGTCAGACCCATTGGCAAATGACCACGCAGTATCACTTTGCCCACAAACAGCAGCTGACACAGCTGTTGAATTTATCGCCTTCATTTTTATGTCATTAAAGTTCTTCGTAGCAGCTTTTACTTCAGAACTTTTGTAAAATCCAAAGACATAAGTAATATTCCGCTTCATCTAATTTACTTTTTAAAAAACTCTCGAGAAACAGGTAGGTAATTTGAAAGAAGTAGCACCCAGAATCATAATATTTGTCATAATTAGTCATTGTCATTACTACTATTTACTACCTATATACATAATTAATTAATTACAATTTTGAAATACTGGGTCGTTTTCTTTTCAACGAGTAATAAGCTTTATCATCAACTTTTTTTTCTTATTTAAATAATTCTAATTTCTTAATTTTTAAATTCAAAAAATTCCAAATTTTTGTCCAAAACATGTCCCACATTATCCATCGGTTTAATACTAAATATAATAATTAAATTGACCAAAATGTATATAAGAATATAATAATACCTTTCAAAACATTCCTTTTACAGCATCTCAAGAATATTTTGTGATCATGGAATTAGTTAAATTTCCATCTCTGCCCTGCAGTAGTCACCAGGAAATTGGAAACGACGGAAATGAGTTCCCCAATGACGGACAAAATAATTGTTGTAAGCGACGAGAAAGTGAGGACCCAGCATCAGCTCTGAAATATGAAATACTACAGGAACCTGAAATAGAAGAAGATCCTGACCATCCAATATTTCGAATTTACTTGGTAATTATTGGAACCTATACCTATATACTACATATAATTTAATACACTTTTGAAATACTTGACTGATTTCAATGAGTTATATATATATCATTCAAACGCCCTTGAAAAAATAAAATTGTTTTTAATTCTTGATTTAATTCAGAAAAAGAATGTTAACGAATATTGTGCGCTATATTTCTTATTACTCAACAGACCATCGATATGATCTTGAAAACTCTTAATCGCTCAGATCTTCTACGCAGCCGTGGGATAAGTTCTAATTTCAACTTTTTCGCAACGCACGTTTTACTCATTTCCCCGACACCACTATCCTTAGATTTTGAATATAACTGGGAACTTCAACAATACATTTGTTCAAAACCCGAACAAGAATCTGCATTGGAAAATAACCTGAACATTATTGAAAGTTCAAATACGTTAATGAATTTATCGAAATTATTGGAAACCTCGACAGATTTCCCTTGCAAAAAATATACTTTCAGAAAAGGAATCCTTAGGTCAAAAGATATTCAAACATTTCTTGAATTGCATGGTTCAGAAGTTCGAGCCTTATCTCTAGAGATATACTGTCCCGTAAGTCCAGCACACGAAGATGAACTCAACGTAGGCGAATTCCAAGGCGATGAACGATCTATTGACTTACTCAGGAAATTACTGCTAGAGCAAATTCCCAATGTCAAATCGCTCAAGTTAAGTGAATTCCCCAAAATCTGGAGGATGTTAAAACAAAATATGTATTCAGACGAAATGGAAAATAAAATCCAGAGTCTCAAAAAAAGCGAAAATTACCCGTACCTCCCAAACCTCAGAAATCTTATAGTTGTTGCTGTTTGTGAACACTGGGCCAATATTCCTTCCAAGATCATCAATGAAATTTTGGAGACAGCAATTAATTTAGAAAATGTGTATAGCTACCTTACTAAACTTATTCTTCAACCTAATAAGTTTCATTTGGTGCAGCGACTCCCCATGTACGCATCCTGCGACAATCTGGAAATGTTCGAACAAATCGCTACTCATCCAAGAACTCGATTGAGATCCATCACTTTGATGTTAAGCGAGCTAACTACCGAGGATTATACACTAATACATGAACGGTTTGTAAAGGCGCTCCACAAAATATTAGAAGCCTGCTCTTTTACTCTGGAGCATATCAAATTTATGTCACCATGCGGTTATCTATGTGGACCTAATTTTCGATTTAAAATCCCACACCTTCCAAAAGTAAAATCTATCCTAGTTTCGGCAAATGCCGTATATCGTTTGAACGATAGCGACTGCCCCAAAGAAATCCGAGCGCAACTCACGCCCAAATTTTTTCCACCAGGATTTCAGTTCAAGACCACTTTTCCTCATCTCACTCAAATCGTATTTTTCTTGGCATCCCTCGAAGACTTTGCAGCTTGGGAAGATCATTTTGACAATTACGAGCCGAGTCTAAGCGTGAAATCTCTTATATTTACAGACTCGCAAACTTTGCCGTCCGGCTGTATTTCTTATTGTTCTAAGATTTTTCCAAATACTGAGTTTTTAGAAATACGCCCTAGATTTTTTAGTTTCTATGAAGCCTCCCAAAGTGGGCTTTTTAATTTTCGACGCCTTCAAGAACTCCGCTGTGACCTTGCTCTGGACATCAGCTCGAACGGGAATGAGTACCCATTTCTTGATGCGGCATTTACTGGCTACAGCCCTGGCATGGTTAAATATTTCCACCAGAAATTTCTTAGTAGTCAGAGTCAAAGCCAAGGTCGTTTGGACATTGTTCAGACAATAACTGGCATACCTCCTCGCTCCATACTAAATTTAAAAGGTTTTTGTATCATTTAAAATAATTCGTATTATCCTAAAGCGTTTACTTAAATAATGGTAAATAGTGGCTACGAGGGGACGAGTAATATCGAGTTATATATATGTCTGTTTGATTTTGGGTTTTGTGTAGATTTCAAGATGTTGAAAATAACTGTGGTGGATAGATCCAATGAAATTAAAGCCTTATATCCACCTATTTTCACACATGTGACGAGTCTTTTTGCCTTCAAATGCCACCCCCTCCTTCAACTACAACTGGGATTTAGTGTTTGGAGGGAAGAGAATTTACAAAGTAATAAGTCAGTTGGTAATGGCATATCCTTAAGTAAATGCTGTTACTCAGTAAAAAGCTGAGACTTTATACGTAACTCAAATACCTACCTTCCCTCTCCTCGAGCTTAAACTGTAATGTAACAACTGTTTATATGCAGAAATATACTTGATTTATTTCTACCTATTCATTTTAATGAATGTTTTGGTTTTCAGAAATAATGGACAGAATGGAGCCAGTTCGTCCATTTGCTCAATTTCAAGACTCAGATCGATACGATAAGGACCATTTTGCTTATTGTTATGACGAAGAAAGTGTTATGAAAATATAGTTAAAACAGTAATAAAGGAAGGTACTGTATATGGTACACTATATAACTGATTTAAGTTCATTTTATTTAAATATGTACGTGCAAACAATTTGCTTAGTTAATACATAATACATACATAGCGAGACAGGCTTGTGTATGCAACATGTCTAGTACGATGTTTTAGGCAAGCTCATAAATATTTGTTTCAAAAGTTGACATGTTTTTGAGTGCCAGTTAAAATGCAACATTATTACAAGATACTTATTTACAACTTAACAGTGTGTGTGAACGGCAGTGCGCGTGAACGTAATCATAAACTTATTGAGGGAGAAACCTTTTCTACGGATGTTAATGTGTTGTTGGTATTAACGAGCATGCATCTGTTATTTATTTAAATGCGTAAATTATTTTAATAAATTGCGTCGATCAATAGTCTATAGTACAGCTGACAAAGTGTTAATTTTAGTAGTAAAAGGAGATCCAATTAAAAATTTTAATCAGTCAACATTATTATTTTACCACTTAATGTAAATAATTGATCTTGTTGTGAGTGGATGAGGCGATTTAACTATAAATAGACTGTAAAGTTCATTAAACATTAGCAATAATCTTAAGCACTCAAATCACAATCTAAGGGATGGTTCATAAATGACGTGTCCCCCAAATTATCACTCTTTCAGGATCCACCTGCACCTGGCCACCCACCATGTCATTACTTTAATATTACGGAAACGGCTATTCTTTGTCATTGGCTATACGCATATAATCAATACCGTACTGTAGAATTGAAGTAAAACTTGACACAACAGAGACATCATTTATGGACGATCCTTAACTTGAGGAAGATACTTTGCCGTTTATATTTTTAGACTGGCAATTTTACTACATCAAAGAATGGATTTGTACTCAATTATTGAATATTTTCAGTTGCCCATATGTTGTTATGTATGCGTTGTATGAATGTACATAAATTAAATTCTATAAATATTTTAAAACTTATACCTATAGGTACACTAGTTGTGCCCTGTCTCTGTAACGGCTACCATCGCCGTCACCTCTTGATGTGGTTTCCTTTTGTTAATAAGTTTATATAGGCGACTTTCAACGAAACACAATAAAATTTCGTCGGGCGCAAGCCATCACATGTGATGTTTGCAAGTTAGGATTTCCGCTTGTCAAAACTTTACTGAATATTGGAGCAGGACTGGAAACAATAAACAATGATCCAGGCGAGTGTGGGTCTCTGTGTGAGTTTCTCGATTACGTTCGATGTCTGTGAGCCATTAATCAGATCTTATGGGGTAAGAAAACAGAAAAATGAGTGGTTGAATTATAATTTATGGTCTCATGCCTCATAAAATTGACAAATTTGAATCTCCCTCCATATCTAAAACTTCAAATTTGTATTTGTCCTGGTTATTGCACAACCATATGCATATCGTCTGTGAAGAACCAAAATGACCCATACCCATTTGTAGCTACAAACAATATCCACTATCTACAAAAATATGGAAACATGTCTTGAAATAGAATATTTTACACTTTTAAAAAGTATGTATACCTAAATAGAAAATTTTACGCTTTTCAAAAACATGTAAATTGAACAGTTTGCACTTTTCAAAAACATGTTAATAGAACATTTTGCACTGTTCAAATACTTCTAATTAGCATTTTACGCATGCTTCTCAATTTGTTTTTATGCCATAGCTCATATTGATTCTAGATTAAATTTGATATGGGTCATTTTAGTTCTTCAATGGCGATATGCATGTACGAAAAAATTATAAAAAATTGCCAATCATTTTCATAATTAAAAATCGGTCAAATGACACTGTAAATGATTTATGTGGAATAATCAACCCTGGTTGCGGTGAAGTGAAGGAAGAACTAACAAATTGGGAAATAGAAATTGATGAACGGAAGCCACCTGTTCAGGGTTTATCTCCCCGTCCAGTAACATAATTTTGAATTAAAATATTAATATTTAATTATCAAAATCAAAACAACATTTAGAGGAAGGGACAGTAATTAATTTCTACTCACAAATTATGTGAATTTCAGACAGACTTGGCCACAACTAAAATATTAAAACTCACAGACATTCATTTGGACATGAACTACACTGTAGGATCGAATACAGAATGTGGAAAGCCTCTCTGCTGTCGAGACGGTGTTGCGGAAACTGAAGCAAATACAGCTGGCTATTATGGTCACTACCGATGTCAATTACCCCCTCAGACACTGGATGCTTTATTATCACATGCAAAAGATACACACGAGGTATGTCTACTAATGCCCCATGCCCCATACTTGCTAATAATTTAATTAATTAATATTTCTAAATTAATTGTACATTTAAATAGACAATCAAATACGTCTTCCTCACTGGCGACTACGTCCATGCCGGAATTCATCTCTACAGTCAAGAGGAAAACAGTCGAAATATCCGAGCAGTCACGGAGGCCGTTGCAGACGTTTTCGAAGGGATCCCCGTCTACCCTTTAGTAGGCAACCATGACCCGGACGTTGTCAACATGTACCCCCCAGAAGAGCTCTGGGACGAGTTTGACCTTTCATGGATGTACGACACGGTCAGTGACCCCTTTACACAATGGCTCGGAGAGGAACAGCTCGAGACATTTAGACGTGGAGGCTACTACTCTTCAGCCCAGAGCCTGGCCTCCGTCTCGTCGCCGTTAATACAAATCTCTGCTACGTGAATAATTTCTGGTTGGCCTATGACCCCATTGACCCCACTGGTCATCTTCAATGGTTGTCGGACACACTTCTTGCCGCTGAAAATGCCGGAGAGAATGTTCTTATTCTGGGGCACATTGCCCCTGGCAGTGGATCCTGCTGGCCCGTTTGGAGTGACAAAGCTCAAATTGTGAATCGATACGAAAATATTATTCGCGCTCAATTCTATGGACATTATCACACTGAACATTTTTTATTATTAGCTTTCGAAAGGGGTGTGTGTGTGTCTTAAAAAATGTTTACACAACTTTTGCATCTGTAACTAAAGTGTATTTTTATTGTTATTTTGTCTACTAGATACTGAGCGTCCCACTAGTGTCATGTTCACGAGCCCAAGTGCCGTATTTAGCGGCATGAACAGTGGCTACAAAATTTTCAAAGCTGACGGGGAGCGAGGAATTAATTAAACCTGGGAAATTGTCAACCATGAAACGTGGGTTTTGAACATCACAACATCGAATGCTGCTTTAGCACCGATTTTCGAAAGATTATACAGCGCTAAGGAGGAGTACGGTTTGGAATCTTCGAGGGCGGATTCACTGTATGAGATTTTGTATTGCGGATGGTTACTGACGATGATTTATTTTTACTTTACCAAAGGTACGACTGAACTTTTATTTACAATCACTAATTTACAACGCCCCATCATCCTGTTTCCAGCTGGTCGGGGTCGTCCATATATGTTGTCATCCAAATACATACCACCATTTTTAAGACCATATGACCCAGCAGCTTAACTACTGCGTAAATTGCTATCTTTCACAAGCGGTGTCTTCAGTATCCAAGTGGCCCATGAACACTTTACCTGACGTCATTTATGAACGATCCCTTAATGTTAGCAGAATTAAAAACTGAAAGTTGTGTAATAGTATTGTTTTTAATTATATTTGTTTGCCCTTTAGAAACCACAACAAAGGGCTCTCTACCAGAGCTCATCAGTGCCACCCATTCGCCGCAAATTTTCAAGATTGTAAACTGAACCTACTTTGTGAGTGCTTAGTGGGCAATTCCGGTGATACGTCTCACCAGTGGCGTCGGAACCAGGGGGGCAGGGGGGGGGGCAGAGTGCCCCCCCCCTGGAAAACGGATGCCCCATGTTAAAGCATAGGCCTGCCCCCCCCCATGGTAAAAATTGACCCTAGTGTTTGCCCCCCCCCCTCGCTAAGATACGTTCCGACGCCCCTGCGTCTCACTGTAATATTTTAAGGGGAATTTAAGAATACTACAGCAGCCCTATAAAAAATCAATTGATCACACTGAAAAAACTGCAATATTTATCATGCTACTTATAAGAAACGTCAAAAATAAAAACGCAGAAAGTGCAACAGTTAAATAATTTTATATCGTGTGAATTATTCTTGTTATTAAGCACTATGGTACCGGTACGGGTAAATAAAAATTCTAATATGTATTTTTTGTCAATGCATACTTTAATCCGGTCTTGATTTTAATTTTTGTTTCGACTTGAACCCATCAGGTGTACAGTCAATTCTTGTAAAGGTTAACTAGTACACCTTGGACCATAATATTTGTAGCATGACTCATGCAATTCCAGAAACCATGTGTGTGTTTAAATAATATGTGTCTTTCTAATCCGTGAGTCAATCCTATATATAGAAGAATGTGTCAAGAAATAATTAGTAATCCTGCCTTTCTTTCACTTCTATTGTCGCCGTACCCAAGAAGGCACCACGTAAATATGTAATTATACCTTAAGGGTTTTGGTCGGATTTAAGTATTTTGGATTCTGTGGTACCTGGAATTTAAATGCTTTTCGGGAAGGGAAATAGTATTTATATAAATTATAAATGTAGATACCTACTTACACTTACGATATGGTGCTGCTTAACTATAATTCTCAAAGTCGTGAGTCAGACCCAGTGACAAATGACACAGTTTCACTTTGCAACGCAGAGTAACAGCAGCTGCCACAGCTGTTCAATTTATCGCCTTTACAGTTTTCATCTATTTTATTTTTTCAAGTTTTTTAACACACAGAGTTTACACTACAACTTATTGGTTGGAAAATACGTAGACAAAATATTCCGCTTCATCATCTCCTTTACTTTTTGAAACGTTCTCGAGAACCAGGTAAATTGAAAGAATTTTGTCATAAGTCCTTACTCATTACTACCTATTTATTATAATTTATTACAATTTTTAAATACTGGGCCGATTCCGACGACTGGTATGTAACTTGAAAGATCTTTAAAAAAAGAAAACAAAGAATCAACGGATCAGCACAGCACTTTCCGTTGAATCATATATAAGTTTGATTTAAAGTTTTTGTGGTAATATAAATGTCCAATATTATGCATCGGTTTAATACTAAATATTATGATTAAATTAACCAAAATATAAGAAATACACTAATGATAACTTTTAAAATCCTTTTATAACATTTTCTCATACCTAGGTGGGAATAGGAATATTCTGTGATCATGGAATTAGTTTTTCAATCTCTGCAATGCAGTACTCAGCAGAAACTTGAAAATGAGAGAAGTAAAACCGCAGATGATGGACACAATAATTGTGAGCAAGGAAAAGCAGAGGACCCAGCATCAGCTCTGGAATGTGAAATACTACAGGAACCTGAAATAGAAGAAGATCGTGACCATCCAATATTTCATATTTACTTGGTAATTAATACTACCTACCTACCTATATGTACTACATTTAATTTATTTGTGGAATAATTGACCCATTTCCATGAGTTATATATCATTCAAAAGCCCTTGCAAAAACAAAGATTGTTTTAAATGTGAATTTAATCATAAAGAAGAATTCTTATAATTATATAGAGCTATAGTTATTTCTTATTAATACTCAACAGACCATGGATATGATTTTGAAAACTCTTAATCGCTCAGATCTTCTACGCTGCCGTGGGATAAGTTTAAATTTTAACTTTTTCGCAACGCACGTTCTACTAACTTCCCCGTCACCAGTCTCCTTACATTTTGAATATAATTGGAAACTTCAACAGTATATTTGCTCAGAACCTCCAGGATCTGCATTACAAAATAACTTGAACAATGTTGACAGCTCAAATACGCTAACGAATTTATCGAAATTACTGGAAACCTCTACCGATTTCCCTTGCAAAAAATATTTTTTTAAAAATGGAACCCTCAAGGCAAAAGATATTCGAACATTTTTTCGATTGCATGGTTGGGATGTACGAGCCCTATCTCTGGAGATATACTGTCCTGGGTGTGATTCATATATTTGGAGAGCTCTAAAATGACACATCTCACATTCTTACCAAACCATCATGGTCTAATCCTGGTAGCTAACAATCAGGTTCTAAGCTAAAATTTTAAAATTTCGGCTGCCCGTTTTGAAGAAAACCCGGATTTTAGTGTTACAGAAAAGAATTTTTTAAAGAGAATCTATAAACAAAATCAAAAAACGGCATTGATCAAAAATTTAGGTTGGCTATAAGGAACATATGAGATTTTTTTCAGTTGACAATTTCAAAATTCGGGTTTTTTTGCACTCAAATCCGAATTTTTTCAATTGCATTTTTCAGAATGTGCTGCACTAAACGTGGTGTTTAGACAAGTTTTAATCGATTCAGAATTGTATAAAGATCACTTTGTGAATAGTCTGTTTACCACGTTTTGTGCAGCACATTCCGAAAAATAGAATAATCCGAAAGCGGGTATAACTCCAAAAATTAGTATGTATTACAATGTAAGTAATACAAGGGCGGGAAACTGCCCATTCAAACGCTGAGGATCTATTTACTTACTCCTACGCATCCAAAAATAGTCCCTACTTAAAATTACTTTTCTCTCTTCATATTTGCTTGAATTTCCCACTCTAAAAAATGTACATACTTCTACCAGATGGTACTCAACATTCTATGTGGTTCTTATTATTAGATTGCTGAGAAAGCGTTCAGCATATAGACTCTCCATATATAAGAATCACACCCACCTACAACAACAATAACAGTGGGTATTTAAATATCTTGTTGTGTTACGGCGCAGAGTCGGTCAAATTGGTATTAGGCTTTACTTGTTACATGATGTAAAATTTTACAGCCAAAGAATTACAAACGTTAGATATAAGTTTGAAGCAGATGTGTGCATTTATTTAGGGCATAAACGAAACGAAGACAGTTAATTCACTACAATAAATTCTGAAATTTTGATAATTGGCTAAGTTATTGAAGTGTAACAATAATTAGGGAAATTATGGTAAACGGGCTACATTTTTCGAAAACTCTTATCAGTAACTTATCACACATTATTATTAGTTAATATTTATAGTAGCTTAAGTAATATCTGCTCTTGAAAACTAGCATGTATTTGTTGAATGTGTAAGGCAATAAGGCGAAATTACACATTACAAATTACATTTAAACATATTTCAGCTTGCAAAGTTTTCATAAAAGTACAAACAGTATTTAGAAAATTATTGAATTATTTGAATTTTTCAACGACATCATTTATGGACGATCTCTATCAGGAGGTTACAATTACGGTGTAATTGTTTTAGTTTGGGATGAAAATCTACTTGGGGAAAATGCGCACGTACTATTTTTTTAACTATACTATCATGCTTAAGCTTCAATAATTAAACTGTATAGTAAATACTGGAATATAAATTTTTCTACCTTACTATTGCAATGCATTTTTTGGTTTCCAGAAATAATGGACAGAATGGACCCAGTTCGTACATTTGTTCAGTTTATAAAGACTCGACGACGATACAAGGAAAACCTTCTTACTTATTTTGACGAAGAAAAAATAATGCAAATATAAGCAAAATGGTAATTGGATAAGTTATATTGTGGACTTCGGAACTTGCTTAAAGCTAAAAGCTTGGCTTTGTATTCTAACAAAAGAAATGCCCAATAGATTAAGTACTCACTAGTCAGTATACAGGTTAACCTGTTCTTATATTATATAGTTACTTATGTACATTTTACAATATTTCCTGTCCACACTATATACAGCAATAAATGAAGAGTTGAGGTGAGTACTTGCTAGTTAGGTTGATTTTACGTTATTATACAAATATGTCCTTACAATGATTTAGAATATAGGTACCTACTTGTTATTATATAATTTATTGTAATTTCAATATGACCTGGAACTTCGGAAATCGCTTCAATATGCAAGCTAGGCAGATTCAAATTCAGCCGAAAGGTAACAAGAAGCAACTGACATTGAGTTCTTTCTGTCAAAGTAAAAATAAAGTGTTGCATCAGAACTTTATTGTGTAGCCTACTTACAGGTTCGGGTACCGTAGATCCTATAATATTAGACCCGTCTATCAGTCAAATTCCAACCTCCCAGACCAGTCTATTGAATTATTTCCTGTTTTCCTGTTGTAAAATTGCGTAATATGTAGAGACACTAATATGAATAAATACTTCTTTACAAAATGGGATCTGTGTAGCATACAAGTAACAAGACTTTACATTGGAGCGCGTGGGACCATAACAAATTTTTTCAAGGCTAGGGCTAAATCATTTTGCATACCGTCGAAAGTAGTGGATGATATTTTAATAATCGCTCTGAAAGGATCAATAAAAGGATTTATAATCATCATTTAAATACTTGAAATTATGAGTGTAAGATATTGTTTCCTTTGTTTTACTTACGGAAATTTTAAAATTATGATAAGAAATTATTGTTTTGTATACTGAGCTGCAAGACAATTGCAATTGTCCAACAGTGACTTACATATCCGTCAATTACAGTCCCGCCTACATTTTTAAACAACTATATAGACACGTTATTCATTGAAATACCTACCTCTCAGACCTGTTCACTAGTGGAGGGAATACGGTAAGTTTGGACTGAACTTTTATAACAATTTAAATATCTTAGTTTAGAGCAATTAAACCTTCCTTCTAGTGGTACTGTTGGGTTATCAACATGCAGACAAAATATAAATAGTTTATTGTATATGGAAATTATTATGAACTGAACTAACAAAGACAAATGCAGTAAAAAGTTACACAGAACCGTCGCTTATATGTTAGTAGTCATAAATAGTTTTTATTTTTAGTAGTCAAGTTGCAAAGCTACGAGTCTCCGTTTTTCTTAACTGTTGCCTCGTTGATTCTTTTAGTAGTGACAATCAAATTTCCGTGGCAACTTAATTTTAATTTTTGTCCGAACTAAATCCATTTTTTATTAATATTGGAAACTAATATTAAAACTGAAATTTTATTATGGCTAGACATGTACGCTATGAAAATGGACGGGGGTTTTGCCACTTGTGCTCACTATCTTTTGACTCGTTCAATATGTTTATTCAGCATTTTAATTCAGCCCATCATGAAAAAAAGTCCGGGCTTTGCAACCATTGCTTAGATTATTTTCCAGACAACACAGTTCACAACATAGAAGATCATACGGCAGACGTACATCAACATTTGCCACAAGTTCATATGTGCGCAGTATGTCAAAGATCATTTTACACATTGGCGGGTTATTTGCGTCACAATAATGAAAAACATAATCTGTTGAAATGTAAAATCTGTGGGAAAAACAAGCGCAGCGCTTTGGAGCTGGAAGAACACATTAAAGTGGATCATTTAAAAAAGTGCATCAAATGTGGGTTCCCTTCGTGTTATCCATCCATTATGGCCCAGCATGTGCTTAGCTGCATTGTAGATCCGTGTTTGCCAATTCCGGCAGAAGGCACGTCTGAACAATTATTTTGGAAGGTTCTACATGAGTAGAAAAATATCAAAATGTCAGTTTCCTGTAAAGTTTGTAAATAATTACATACCTTCACGTTTATATAGTATATTTTTATTATTTAATTTCTGACGAGGCGGGACTTCAACTGCAAGTGCAGTGGGCTGATGAAGCGAGTATATAAAACCTTTTTGCTGTTTATGAAGTTGAGTTGGACGTCAACTTTGAATTTTGATGGTATTATAATAGACTGTCTTTACCATATTTGCATTTAGTAAGTGACAGTAATCCGTAGCAGTAGAGGAAGCGGGTTTCAAGAAATTTGGTAATTTGTGTAGGTAGGTTTTTGTGCTGTAAAAGTTGTGCCGTTTAATAAAGATAATGAATTGTTGTGGCTGAAATTTTCCAAAACTTCGCCCGTCCTTCACCATGGCTGATGATGCGGCCCGTAATCTTCTGTATGAGTACAAAGCCGTAAGCTTTTTTTGTAATATTTTTCAATTACATTTTGAATGTTATATCATGCTATTGGAATTGGTGACATTAGCTCGAATAATTGTTGATATTGTGGTCTGGATATGGATAACTTTGAACTTCTGAAAATTGATTCTATTTTGTTTTTTTTTTCAAATGCTAGAATTCCAACTTGGTGTTGCAAGCAGACGTCCGGTTGATTGAGCGTCGTTCACGAGACGATGCTACCGGTGAAGTTCTGTCCCTTCAGGGGAAGCTTCTTGGAACTCGGATGGGTGATCGTTATCAAAGAAACAAACCTGTTTTACGGAGGAACGTCGTGCTAAAAGACAGAAGAGGGATGAAGCAAGAACTTCGGTGTACAAACTCAAAAGTGGATCTTTGTGGGATGATGAATTTTTTGCGGGGGTGTTGGGGGTGGTGGAGGTATTTTGTATCGTCCGAAAACTCAAGAAACGAGACAAACTTATGATATCCTTCTCAATTTTATTCAAGTGGCAATCGGGGATCAACCCAGGGATGTTCTTTGTGGAGCAGCAGATGAGATTTTATCTGTTTTGAAGAATGACCGTTTGAAGGATAAAGATCGCAAAAAGGAAACTGAGACGCTGCTTGGTCCAATGGCTGATGAAAGATTTGCTCTCTTGGTGAATCTAGGGAAGAAAATTACAGATTTCACCAACAAAGGAGCAAGTAGTGCTGGACAGGGTGCTACTGGTGGAAGTGGTCGTCCTATAGTGATGGGGGTGTTGATGATACTTATGGAATAAATGTCCAGTTTGAAGAATCAGAGGAGGAGGATGATCAAGAACAATATGGTGAGGTGAACGATGAGGATGATGAGGAGAATCCGGAGGGAGAAGAGGCCAAGGATAGCTCCGCCATTCAAGCACGGATGAATGTAAGATAGAATATATAATTTGATTTTACGTTTAATTCAAACACAATTAGTATACATAATTTAAATCATGAAGCACTTTTCTATTTTCTCCTGTTTTAGCTTGCAGCAGATTACGATTCAAAATCGTCCAAGAAAGAAAAGTCCTTGCATCCTTTGGATATCGATGCTTACTGGATTCAACGGAAGCTTTCTAAGTACTACAAAGATTCGATCAAATCACAGTCCAAGGCAAATGATGTTCTAGATATTCTTCAAAATGCTCACGACGAATTTGATTTTGAAAACCGGCTCGTCATTGAACTTGGGCGGGAATTTTTTGACTTTATCAGAATTTTGAAGAAGCATCGACAAATGAGTACGTGTTTATTTTCGCACTTTGTATACGCCACACCTATAATAGAACATTAAATTATTTGCGTTTTGTTGTAAATGTTGAAAGTTTGTTTTAGTACCAACTTTAATGTAATTAATGTATTTTTGAAATTGACTGGTGATTGTAGTTATATACTGTACCCTCCTTGCCACTGCCCAGACAGAGAAAGAGAAGACTTACATAAAGGAAAAGATGAGTCAAGATCCAGAATTAGTAAAAATTCTAAGTCATATTGAAGGCAGGGAGAGCGTGGATGTCAGTGCTAACAAAACAACAATTGTTAGTAGGGATTCAAATAAAATGGAAATCGATCCTTCAAATGCGGCTGGACAAGTTCCGGGCTCAAGAAAAGCTCTCAATTTAAAAATTATGGCTTTTTCAGGTGGTTCACATTTCATGGCCAATGACAAGTGTAAGCTACCAGGTGGGTCTTTCCGAAAGCAAAAAAAAGGTAATAACTAGTTAAATGAAACCCATAAAATTACGATGATTATTTAGTTTAGATTCGGATTATAGCAACTAGAATGTAACCGTTACACAGAAGCTTAGGAAAAACTTCGTTTTTTAATGTGTTATTTTATTTTATTATAATTATAGGCTACGAAGAAGTTCACGTGCCAGCACTAAAGCCGAAACCTTTCGGGATGGAAGAAGGCCTTATTGGAATTGACCGTCTCCCCAAATATGTCCAGCCTGCTTTTGACGGTTTCAAAAGCCTGAATAGGATTCAGTCTCGTCTCTATAAAGCTTGCTTGGACAGGGATGAAAATCTGTTGCTTTGTGCTCCCACCGTAAGATAAAAATTCTATCAGATTTCATATTTAATATTTCATTCATATTACTCTATTTCATTTATAAGTAAATGTTCGAATATTGGAATGCAAATTTGTATTTTTAGATTCTTCATGCTAAAATTCACATTCTGTTTTGTTTTATATAAGTGATGTAATTTATATTTAAAGCAAAAATATTGAAAGTCCATTTAACAATTTCCGTTTGGATTTGCTTGTGTAAATCTGTAGGTACCTTTTTAAATTTTGGTTTCTTGTTTAGATTGATTTTGATGTAATTTTGGTTCAATTTTGTAGGGTGCGGGTAAAACGAACGTGTCTCTGCTGACCATCATGCGTGAAATTGGAAAGCACATCAACCCTGATGGAACTATTAATGTGGATGAATTTAAAATCGTGTACTTGCACCCATGCGATCTCTAGTACAAGAAATGGTTGGGAGTTTTTCAAAGGTAATTCATTCCGCATGCATTACGAATATTACGATTAAGAAATAAAAATTATTGTACTTTATCATTAGGTAAGTTTAATTATTGTGCTTGTATCTTTGCCTTTTAACGGAATGCATTAATTTGTAATACCTATTTGCCATTTGTATTTTAGCGTCTCTCGTCGTATGAAATACTCGTCTCAGAGTTTACCGGAGACACGCAGCTTAGTCGAGAACAGCTCAACGCTACCCAGATTATTGTGTGTACTCCCGAAATATGGGACGTCATAACCCGGAAGGAGAACCGAAGTGTGACGTCACTTGTCCGCCTCATAATCATTGATAATTATTTGACTATTCATAACTTAATATGTTTTGCTTTCAATATAGTTTCAACTATTGTTTTAAAATAATGATTTTATTTTATTTTATTTTTCTTAAAGGGAAACGTAATATATTATTATGTTGGCTAATGTAATTTTAATTATTATACCGATTTGATAATGATTTGTCGACTATTAAATTGTATTGTGTAATTCGTACGTGGAAACTATATATTACATATTCATATAATCTGACTATTAATATTAAATTAAAGTATATACATACCTAATGAATGTAAATAAATGTGTGTATGGATGACTATATCACCAGTATTTTATTGTGATTCATTCCATAATTTATAATGTATTTAATGTATAAGCCCAAGCATAATTTTTAATATTATGTATTTTAACACAAGAATTCTTCGAAATATAAAATGGAATTAAGTATTTACCATAATAAAAAAACTTGTTGTATGGGCTGACGCCAAATCGACTGAATGAATAAATTATTATTATTATTATTATTATTATAAAAAAACTAAATTAAAATATTTTAAACAAAAAGCTTATATTATTAAACGGAAAATGCTCAATATACTGATTATATACACTATAACAAGCCACAATGTGAAATTCATGATTCCTTTATAAATTTAATACTATTTATTAGCAAAATCATGTTTTTTGGATGCTACCTGTTTTAAATTATATATATTTCTCGAGAATAATGTCCAAAAATGCTTCTAGGCTTTCTTGTACTCTATAAGGTTGAAGGTTCAAATATGCAATTAGTACAGCACCACATCGTGTGTGTAAATGAATACTATTTCCCTCCCCTTTAAGCTGTTATATTCCATGTAGCAGAGAGTCCCTAGAATTTACCCCAAATCCGACCAAAACCCTACGGTACCTAATTACTAATTACATAGTAAGTGTTAAACCTTCTTTACACTTTGACTTTGACTTTATGTGCGCGGTGACAATGGAAAATGGAAAACAAGGGAAGAGTGGGAAGACGAGTGATTGTTTCATACATTGTTCTAAGGATTGGAAAGACATATAAAACACACGTGGTTTCTGGAATGAATTGTAAGTAGGAGTCACAATGTCAAAAGTAAAAGTAATGTGGGCCAAGGAGTATTATTATGCCCCAATTTAGTCGGGCTTGAGTATCTAATGGGATTCTGTGGTACCAATGGAATATAAACATAAATATAAATGCTTTTTTAGAGAAAGGGAAATATAGTATTTATATACAGACACGATGTGGTGCTTAAGTAATGACTGATTTTCCAAGTCGTGAGTCAGACCCAGTGACCACGCGTTATCACTTTGCATATTAACAGCAGCTGTTAAATTTATCGCCTTCATTTATTTCATTAAAGTTTTTCGTAGCAGATTTTACAGTAGAACTTAGTTGGAAAATCCGGAGACAAAATATACCGCTTCGTCTTCGTGTTATTCAGGGCTTATCTCCCCTTCCAGTAATATAATTTTGAATTATAATATTTAAGTATCAAACCAACATTCTGAGGAAGGGACAGTAATTAATTTCTACTGTCACTTTATGTGAACTTCAAACAGACTTGACCACAACTAAAATATTACAACTCACAGACATTCATCTGGACGTGAGCTACACTGTAGGATCTAATACAGAATGTGGAAAGCCACTCTACTGTCGAGACGGTGTTCCGGAAACTGAAGAAAATACTGCTGGCTACTATTATGTACATTACAGATGCCCATTACCCCCCCAGACACTGGATGCTTATATTATCCCATGCAAAAGATGAACACGAAGTATGTCTACTATTGCCCCATTCCCCATACTTACTAATAATCTAATTTATTAATAGTTCTAAATTAATTGTACATTTAAATAGACAATCAAATACGTCTTCCTCACTGGCAACAACGTCCATGCCGGCATTCAACTCTACAGTCAAGAAGAGAACAGTCGAAATATCCGAGCAGTCACGGAAGCCGTTGCAGACGTTTTTGAAGGGATTTCGTGGTCTACCCTTTAGTAGGCAACCATGAGCCGGACGTTGTCAACATGTATCCACCAGAAGAGCTTTGGGACGAGTTTGACCTTTCCTGGATGCACGATACGGTCAGTGACCCCTTCGCACAATGGCTCGGAGAGGAACAGCTCGAGACATTTAGACGTGGAGGCTACTACTCTCTCAGCCCAGAACCTGGCCTCCGTCTCGTCGCCGTTAATACAAATCTCTGCTACGTGACTAATTTCTGGTTGGCCTATGACCCCATTGACCCCACTGGTCATCTTCAATGGTTGTCGGACACACTTCTTGCTGCTGAAAATGCGGGAGAGAATGTTCTTATTCTGGGGCATATTGCCCCTGGCAAAGGATCCTGCTGGCCAGTTTGGAGTGACGATCAAATTGTGAATCGATACGAAAATATTATTCGCGCTCAGTTCTATGAACATTATCACACTGAACATTTTTCATTACCTTTTGAAAGAGTTGTTGGTTTCTTTTAAGATGTTTACTCAATTTTTAAATTTGTATCTGTAACTAACATGTAAGTATGTATTTCTGTTGTTCTTTGTCTAGATACTGAGCGTCCCACTAGTGTCATGTTCACGAGCGCATTTAGCGGTATGAACAGTGGCTACAAAATTTTCAAAGATGACGGGGAGCGAGGAATAAATTCAACCTGGGAAATTGTTGACCATGAAACGTGGGTTTTGAACATCACAACATCGAATGCTGCTTTAACGCCGATTTTCGTAAGATTATAAAGCGCTAAAGAGGAGTACGGTTTGGAATCTTTGAGGGCGGATTCACTGTATGAATTTGTGTTGCGGGTGGTTACTGACGATGATTTATTTTTGCTTTACTAAAGGTACGACTGCACTTTTTACAATGGCTAATTTACAAACTTTTAAACAGTCGTCGACGCTTCCTGTTCCCAGTTGTTAGGGATCGTCTATAAATTATGTCAGTCAAATACCCTGATTTGTTAGACACCCCTGTCATCAACTTAACCATTGCGTAAATTGTTATTTTTAACATGGGGTGTCTTTAGTAGCCAAGTTGACCCATTGGCCTTAGTGACATCATTGATATGATCCTTTAATGTTAATAGAATTAAAAACTGAAAATTGTATAATAATATTCTGTTTTTTAATTATTTGTTTGCTCTTTAGAAACCACAACAAGGGACTGTCTACCAGAGCTCATCTGTGCCACCCACTCGTAGCCAATTTTCAAGATTGTAAACTGAACCTACTTTGTGAGTGCTTGGTGGGGTATTCCGGTGATACTTCTCACTGTAATATTTTGTGGGGAATTTAATAATACTGCGCAGCCTTAAAAAAATCAATTGATCACATTCAAAAACCTGTGTTACTTATTATGCTATGAGAAACGTCATAAATAAAAGCGCAGAATGTGCAAAAGTTAAATAATTTTATATCGTGTGAATTATTCTTATTATTAAGCACTATGGTACCGGCACCGGTACCGGTAAATAAAAATTATAATATTTATTTTGTAACAATACATACCTACTTTAATCCGGTCTTGAGATTGTTTCGGCTGGCTTGAAACCAGCAGATGTACAATCAGTTCCTGTAAAGCATAATTAGTACTCCTTGGGCCATAATATTTGTAGCATGACCCACACAATTCCAGAAACCATGTGTGTGTGTGTGTTTAGAAATTGCCTTACCAACCAGTGAGTCCAATCCCAAGACGAGGAACAGTGTGTCAAGAAATAATTACTCATTCTGCCTATTATGTTGTCACCCTACACAAAAAGGCAGCACGTAAGCATGTAATTATGCCTAAGGGTTTGGGTCGGATTTGAGATTTTGTGATACCTGGAATTTATAGTCTTTTAGGAACGGGAAATAGTGGAATAGAAATAGCAAGTATTTATTTGTAGATACGATATGGTGCTTTACTAATTCTCAAAATCGTGAGTCAGACCCAGTGACAAATGACAACAGTTGCACTTCGAACACTGTCAGCAGCAAACACAGCTGCTGAATTTATCGCCTTTATAATAATAAAAATATTATCATTTGTATTTTCAGTTTGAAGTATTCATTGCTTTGTGGAACTCAGAGCGTGGCATACTGACCTTTCGGCGGGTGAACCAGGGATCTGTAAGTTAAATAATTCCATTTCTTAATTTTAAAATTTTTAAAATTCAAAGTTTTTGAGCAAATCCACATGTCTTTTTTTTGCCTCGGTGTGATACTAAATAAAGTAGTTAAAATAATCAATATGTAAGAATATACTATAATGATAGCTTTACATTCATTGTTTTACAGCAACTTCTCAAATTACCTAGTATTGGGAATGGGAATATCCTGTGATCATGGAATTATTTGAATTTGAATCTCTGCCCTGCAGTGCTCAGCAGAAACTTGAAAATGAGAGTAGTAAATCCGCAGATGATGGACAAAATAATTGTAAGCGAGGAACAACAGAGGACCCAGTTCACCCAGCATCAGCTCTGGAATGTGAAATACTACAGGAAGCTGAAATAGAAGAAGATCCTGACCATCCAATATTTCATATTTACTTGGTAATTATTGCTACATACCTACGTATATGTACCACATTTAATTTATTACATTTTTTAAATACTTGGCCGATTTCAATGAGTGATCATATCATTCGAAAGCCCTTGAAAAAAAGGATTTTCTTAAATTTTAAATTTAATTTAATTCTGAACAATAATTTATTACCTATTGTGCGCTATATTTCTTATTAATCCACAGACTATAGATATGATCTTGAAAACTCTCAATCGCTCAGATCTTCTACGTAGCCGTGGGATAAGTTCTAATTTCAACGTATTCGCAACGCACGTTTTACTCATTTCCCTGACACCACTCTCCTTAGATTTTGAATATAACTGGGAACTTAAACAATATATTTGTTCAAACCCCGAAACAGAATCTGCATTGCAAAATAACTTACATGTTAACAGTTCAAATACATAACTGAATCTATCAAAATTAATGGAAACTTCGACAGATTTCCCTTGCAAAAAATATACGTTCAGAAATGGAATCCTCAGGTCACAAGATATTCAAACTTTTTTTGAATTGCATGGTTCGGAAGTACGAGCCCTATCTCTAGAGATATACTGTCCGGTAAGTCTAGCACACGAAGATGAACTCAACGTAGGCGAATTCCAAGGCGAACGATCAGTAAGTTACTGCTAGAGCAAATCCCCAACGTAAAATCGCTCAAGTTGAGTAAATTCCCCAAACTGTGGAAGATGTCTAAACAAAAAATGTATTCAGTGGAAACGGAAAAGGAAATTCGAAGTCTCAAAAATAGTGACAATTACCCATGCCCATACCTCGCAAACTTCAAAAATCTTATAATCATTGGTGTTTGTGAATACTGGGCCAATGCTTCTTCCAAGGTCATTAATGAAATTTTGGAGACAGCAATTAATTTAGAAAATGTTTATAGCTACCTTACTAAACTTATTCTTCAACCTAATAAGTTCCATTTGGTGCAGAGACTCCCCATGTACGCATCGTGCGACAATCTGGAAATGTTCGAACAAATTGCGACGTATCCAAGAACTCGATTGAAATCCATAAAGCTGATGTTAAGCGAACTAACTACCGAGGATAATACTATTATACAAGAAAGGTTTGGAAAGGCCCTCTACAAAATATTGGAAGCATGCTCTTCTACTTTAGAGCACATCCAATTTATGTCACCATGCGGTTACCTATGTGGACCTAATCTTCGATTTAAATTCCCACTCCTTTCAAAAGTAAAATCTATCCTAGTTTCGGCGAATGACGTACTCTGTCTGACTGATAGCGACTGCCCCAAAGAAATCCAAGCGCAACTCAGCAACAAGCGCAAATTTTTTCCACCAGGATTTCAGTTCAAGACCACTTTTCCTCATCTCACTCAAATCGTATTTTTCTTGGCATCCCTCGAAGACTCTGCAGCTTGGGAAGATCATTTTGACAATTACGAGCCGAGTCTAAGCGTGAAATCTCTGATATTTACAGACTCGCAAACTTTGCCATCCGGCTGTATTTCTTAATGTTGTAAGATCTTTCCACATACTGAGTTTCTAGAGATACGCCCTATAGATTTTTTAGTTTCTATGAAGCCTCCCAAAGTGGGCTTTTTAATTTTCGGCGCCTTCGAGAACTCCGCTGTGACCTTGATCTGGACATCAGCTCGAACAAGAATGAGTACCCATTTCTGGATGCGGCATTTACTGGCTACAGTCCTGGCATGGTTCAATATTTCCACCAGAAATTTCTTAACAGTCAGAGCCAAAGCCAAAGTTGTTTGGACTTGGTTCAGACAATAACTGGCACACCTTCTCGCTCCATACTCAATTTAAAAGGTTTTTGTATGATTTCTACCTATTTACATAATTTACAACACTTTTGAAATATTTAAAATAATAATTTATATAATCCTAACCTTTTACTTAAATAGTGTTTAATAATGGGTACGTATGAGGGGACGAGTAACTACGGGGCAAGCCGTCACCTGCGCTAGTGTAATTGATTGATGTAATTGACGGTGTTTAATATGTGTAAGTATATGTTTGGTTTGGGTTTTTGTGTAGATTTCAAGATGCTGAAAATAACTGTAGTGGATAGATCTAATGAAATTAAAGCCTTTTATCCACCAATATTCACACATGTGACGAGGCTTTTTGCCTTCAAATGCCACCCCCTCCTTCAGCTACAACTGGGATTTAGTGTTTGGAGGGAAGAGAATTTACAAAGTAATAAGCCACTTGGTAATGGCATATTGTGTGTGAAGAACCAAAATGACCCATATCCAATTTAAACAAGAATAAAATGAGCTATGTCATAAAAACAAAATGCAAAACATACGTAAAATGTTAATTAGGAGTTTTTAAAAGTGTAAAAAGTTCTATTTGTATGTTTTTGAAAAGTGTAAAAAGTTCTATTTGTATGTTTTTGAAAAGTGTAAAAAGTTTTATGCATAGTTTGTAAAAGTGGAACATGCTCTATTTCAATACTTTCAAGACATGATTGAATATTTTTGTAGATAGTGGACATTTTTTTAAGTCAAAAATGGATACGGGTCATTTTGGTTCTTCATAGACGATATACGCCCTTAAGTAAATGCTGTTACTTACTAGTTAGTAAAAAGCTGAGACAAAATACACCCTAATACCTACCTTCCCTTGCTTCAAGCTTAAACTGTAATGTAACATATATTTCTACAGAAATATACCTAGGTATACTATATTTATTTTAGTATGTTTTGGTTTTCAGAAATAATGCACAGAATGGAGCCAGTTTGTCCATTTACTCAATTTCAAGACTCAGACCGATACGACAAAGACCATTTTGCGTATTGCTATGACGAAGAAAGTGTAATGAAAATATAATCAAAATAGTAGGGAAGTAGGTAAGTTAGTGGAACATATCTAGGGTTTTATTTTATTCAAATATGTACAATTTCAATTTGCGTATCTGATAGCTGGAGATAATTGTATATAGTTATTGTGCAAGCTGTTCGAGGCAAGTTCAGCTGTAATATTACAAGTACTGTCTGAGCATTTATATATATTTAATGGCACTTAAATAGTACGTTTTCTTCTACACAGGTCACATTTTGTAATAATTATATACTACTGTACCTTTGTCATGACCAGAATATGTTATACTAAAACGACTATAGCAAGGGCACTTGTTCTGAAACTTGCAACCCCTTAATATCTTTTGTAAGCAGTATAAAAATACTTTACTATGCATGTAATTAAAGTAAATGTAAATTACTAATGTAGCAATAAAATGTAAAAAAAGACCTATGCATTGAATATATTAGTTTTCATATTTTATTTATAGTAGCTGCTAGTTGTAATAAACATAATTTGCCTGTCACGGCAGGTTTATTACCTTGTTGGACAATCAGTGTTCCTTCTTTTCCCGTAACACAATCAACTCTAACTCTTTAATTGGTGGCACAGATAAATTGAAGGCACAATATTTATTTAGTTTTTCGAATTTCTATAGCTATTGTACTAAACTGAAACAAAAAAAATGGAGTTTGTGAATAATTTACCGAAAAAGTGCTACAGTGCTGGTTGTTTAGAAGAATTCAAAAACAAAACTCAGTTTATTCAGCACTATGAGTCAACTCATCCGTCTGAGTCTTCCGGACTGTGTATATTTTGTCTCAGGATTTTTCGTGATTACAGTACATTATTAAATCATATTACCACAATACATTCAAAGGAACCGATGACAAAACGCTGCCCAGTTCCTGATTGCGAATTTAAAGGGTATACACCGACAGCAATAAATTTGCATATAGGAAAAGAACATAATGTATTGGCGTGTAGTGACAGTGAGTGTAAAATAAAAAAGTTTCCGAGCCAAGGAAAGTATGACCATCACAACATTACTACTCATAAAAGTTACAGATGCCAGTGGTGTAAGGCATTCGCTTCTGTAATCCTTGTGGTTATGACGTCACACCGGCAAGATTGTTGGCGCACCTATCAGCCTTTGACTTTATCCTCTACTTTCGACGTGAATTCGGAAGTTTCAGCAGTTGGTCAACAGTCAACAGTCAACGAGGCAGCTGCCTCTTCAAGCAGCGATGCTGACGGAGACGAACTGCAAAGAGCTTTGGATATGGCAATTAAAATACATTTTTGAGTCGTTCTTCCTACTAAAGTTCACGATTTCACTGATTTGACCTTGTTAAAAAGATGTATATAAAGTTGTGTATGAGTTTTTGTTTTATATTTCACTTTTAAAGTTAATATGCTACTATTTTGAGCCATTTTCGACATTGTCCTGAGTCGGTGTTGGGCTCAGCTAGCAGATAAAATACTTTCCCTGGCTTAAATGATCGATCGCCGAATGTGGCAAAGTAATTATGTGTCCGCCTCGTCAATTAAAAAAGGTTCCGGAAGATGTTGGATGTTGTTAAGAGGATTGAGAGGAAGAATTTAACTTTCGAGAAATTTTTTGATTTAAAATCAATGGATGGAGTTAGGAGAAAGGATTTCGAAATTTGACAAGACAGTACGTACGTTTAATTATAGTTTGCCGAAAGTGGATTTAAATTGTACTATTCAGCCCATTTACGAGAAGTACAGTGAAAGTGGAGCTGGCCAATACGCCGGATTTCGATACGGATGATAAACTTGGGATTTTGGTGATCCGTCGCTTCTTGGATTATTGTAAGTGGATGAATTTCAATCATAAATTAATTCATTCATTCATTCATTGCATGATGGTTTCAATGATGATGTTTATATTAGATGTAAATCAAGGAGTGTATAATAATATGATTGGATTGTGTTACTAATTTGGTTGATTGTCAATTCTCTGCTTTATTACAGGTGGAAGATCTGGAAGCGGAAGACTGAGGTGATATTTCACCACGAACATTTCGTGTAAATCAGGCGACGCTTCCAAAATGACGAGCACAATGTTAAGTTTTACGTCCTAACTTTTGAGCCCCTCCCACCTCAGTATTTTATTCAGGTTGTTTCTGATCGTTAGGTTGGCTGTGAAACGGTTTTGTTCTACCCGTTTCATTCCGTCATTTTATTTTACCCGAGAAAAATCCACGTCGTGGTCGTGGTCCAGCTGGAGAGAGAAGATGAAGTTGTGGGTCCTGTTATTGCCCCCTACTATCCACAGAAGAGGGAAGAGGGCTGGTGGGTTGTTATCGGAGATCCTAAGAATAATTCACTTCTGTCAATAGCGATTGACACTTCAACAGAAGACCAAAGTCAAGCTTGATTTTGTTGCACCAAGCCCGGGTAAGTTTCGTTCTCGTGTTTGTTTGCGCGTCTGTAGTTTAGAATTTATTAAGTATGTAATGCTCGTATGGTAGTATATTGTATGAAATATTGATTAATTTGTTTGTTTTATCTTTGAATTTTTTTAGGAGAGCACACGTACACCCTATACTACATGAGTAATGCTTATATGGGATGTGATCAAAAATATTAATTCTCTGTGAGTGTGAAAGGGGGCGGAGGACGAGATCGTCGGGAGTCGTCTGGCTCAGAGTAAAGATAAATGCAGGGCCGGACGAAGGAATTGGTTTTAGGTAGCAATTTGTTTCCATACAAAAACCACCATTTTGATTTTATTGATGGTTTTCTTTGGTGAAGCAAAATGTTGTATTTAAATGTTTTAGAAAAGTGAAAAATGTTCTTTTTACTTGATTCAAAAAATTGCAAAATGTTCTATTTACATGGTTTGAGAAAAGTGGAAAATCTTTTATTTCCATGTTTATGAAATGTGCAAAAAAAATTATTTGCCTGCTTTTGAAAAGTTTAAAATATTTTATTTGCATGATTTTTAAAAGTCAAAGTATTCTATTTACATTTTTTTTGAAAATTCAGGCAGCGGGGGCTGCCTGCGCTGGCCGCATTATCCGGCCCTGGATAAATGTAAAACCTTTGAATAGTGTACTAAACAACAAACTTTGAGCACTGTATGAAATAATAATACGTCTAATTAACTGATTTTCACCAAAAACAATTTATGGACTACAGTTAAATATTTAAAATTTGTTACATGTAGTTACTTATTGTGTGGCAGAAGTTTGTCCGTGTATGGAATTGTATAGTAGGGAACATTTGGAATCAAAATTATTTTATAATGTAAGTATTGTATTTTGTTTACTACTATAATTAATTAGGAGAATCTTATGATTTTGATTATAAAAAGTTTAATGCTACTTATGAAATGTAGAACATTCATTAGTGTTAACAATGTAATTATTCCAAACAGAGTACATACTAGTACTTGTATTAGTCGTTACCGTTTATAAGAATGCAAGATTTTTATAATGACCTTAGGTTGAAGTGATGATGATGCATGGTATACTTTTAACACCATTACCTAATAACGGTTCTAGTAATTTTTTTTTTACCATCATTACACTAATGTTATTTGCTAATTTTATGTAGTACTTATCTACCTATACTATAATGAATATAATATGATTATTATTATAATTATTACTCTTGCTACTTTTTAAAAAACAGTTTTTCAAATTATTGTTTTGAACTTTTAAAACCGACTGAATGTTGCATCATTCTAATGTAGTATTGAATTTTTCAACTGTTGGCTGTACTCTTTTTTTATCAATGACTGTAAATATACTGACTACGTTACTTTTAATAAATGTAATTTAAAATATGGGCCACGTATTACGTTTTTTCCCATAGTTTGTATCCAGTATAGATTTACTACAATTTTGTTTTAGGAAAAGGAAACGCTATTTATTGTCTGGATACAAAGTCGAGATAGCTGCGCAAGGTGTCCAAACAGTTTCATATCCATATCCATGCTATCAAATGAACACGGCAGGGTTTGGACACCTTGCCCAGCTTTCTCGACTTTGTATCCAGACAATAGTTCTTTTTAAAAGTTTATACGCACTTGTATCAATTAGCAATTGCAGCTGCTGGCATATTTGCACTATTTAAGATTTTTTAACTGGAAAACTGGTGCCACATGTACATATATGACATATTGCATCATTGCATAGCTATAGCATACCAATACTTAATCTATAGACTTAAGATCAACGTCGTTGACTATAATAACGGCTTTAACATAATATTCTGGACATAGTATTTTCGTGTTAAATCAATAATTCTTGCATGTTTGTAAAGCCAAATCTATCAAGTTATTTTTTATTGACTAATCTGTTTATGATAAAACTTTCAAAATTTAAATTTTGAAAGGCACGAATATGGAAGTAAAAAAATTATAAAAGTTTTAGCTAAAGAAAAGAATGTCGTGTTGTCGTGTAGAATAAAGAGGCAGAGTAGAAGCTTGCTGTAAAGTCAGTTCAAAAGGTAGCCATTAATGCAATAGTCGAGCTGATGATAGGGTGATCAAATAGAGCAAAAAATGTTTTTTTTATTGTTACACGTCATTTGTGGACGATCTCTTACATGTTTTCAAAAAGTTAGCGAAACGTGAAGCTATGCTGGCATTTGTCACTTGTCCCTCTGCCTCTGACTCATGACTTCGAGTCTGTCTATCCCATATCATATTATGTTCCATGTTTTTATTTCTATGTCCGTGTGTGATCCATTATTTAGCAAAATTTTGACTTTTGTGGCCACTAAACTGGAAATGTATTTTAATAACGGTACGTGGAGATAGAAACATTCCAAGGATATGCTTCTGGGCTTTCTTGTAAGCTATGCTATAAGGTTGAAAGTTCAAATATATAATTAGTACAGCACCCCTTGTGTGCTGTGTGTAAATAAATACTATTTCCCTCCCCTTTAAGCTGTTGTATTCCAAGTAGCAGCAAATTCCTAGAATTTACCCAAATCCGACCAAAACCCTGCGGTACATAATTACTGATTATGTACCTACATGTAAGTGTTAAACCTTCTTTTTACGCTTTGACTTTATGTGCACGGTGACATTGGTGACAATGGAAAACAAAGCAAGAGGTGTGATTGTTTCTTGATACATACCTAAATTGTTCTAAGGATTGGAAAGACATATGAAAACACACGGGATTTCTGGAATGAATTGTAGGAGTCACAATGTCAAAAGTAATGGTAGGTTAGGTAGGTAGGCCAAGGAGTATTATTATGCCCCTATTTAGTCGAGCTTGAGTATCTAAATGGGTTTCTGTGGTACCAATGGAATATATAATTGCTTTTAGGGAATGGAAATGGTATCTATGTATAGATACGATACGGTGCTTAAGTAATTACTAATTCTCTAAGTCGTGAGTCAGACCCGTTGACAATAATAACAACGCAGTTTCACTTTGCACACTAACAGCAGCTAACACAGCTCTTGAATTTATCGGCTTTATGTATTTCATTAAAGTTTTTCGTAGCAGATTTTACATTAGTTAGTATAGTTAGAACTTATTGGTTGGAAAATCCGAAGACAAAATATTCCGCTTCGTCTTATTTTCCTTTTTAAAAATTCTTGAGAAACAGGAAATTTAAAAGAAGTAGCACCAAAAATCATAATATTTGTTATAATTAATTAGTCATTGCTACTATTTACTACCTATATACATAATTAATTAATTACAATTTTAAAATATTGGGCCGATTTCAACGAGTTATATGCTTTATTATTTATTTTTTTTTGTAAGATAAATAACTCTGAAATTTATTAATTTTTAAATTCGTAAAGTTCCAAATTTTTTTGCATATTCACATGTCTCATATATTATTCATCGGTTTAATACTAAATGTAATGATTAAATTGCTCAAAATATAAAAAAGTACTACCGATAACTTTACATACTTTTCCATTTATATAGTATCTTCTCAAGCCTATTCGGAATAGGAATATTCTGTGGTCATGGAATTAGTTGAGTGTCAATCTCTGCCCTGCAGTGCTCACCAGGAAATTGGAAACGATGCAAGTGAGTTCCCCAATGACAAACAAAATATTTACTGCAAGCGCCCAAGCACTGAGGGAACAGCATCAGCTCTGGAATATGAAATACTGCAAGAGCCTGAAATAGAAGAAGATCGTGACCATCCAATATTTCGAATTTACTTGGTAATATTATTCCCCCCCATCCTTTTATATTAAGGGATTTGTTACATTTTTTTAATACTTTGCAAAAATCCAAAACTAGTGATATAATTATCATTGAAAAGCCATTGTAGAAATGACATTTTTGGTTTCCACGTAGTAATGCTGTTGACTTTTTGGATCTTTAGAAATTGGAAATTTAATTCTCTAGAACAATTTTCCTAATTTTGTGCAATTTATTTCTTAATACTCAACAGACCATCGATATGCTCTTAAAAACTCTGAATCGCTCAGATCTTCTACGCAGCCGTGGGATAAGTTCTAATTTCAACTTTTTCGCAACGCACGTTTTACTGACTTCCCCGACACCACTCTCCTTAGATTTTGAATATAACTGGGAACTTCAACAATATATTTGTTTAAAACCCGAACAAGAATCTGCATTGGAAAATAACCTGAACATTATGGACAGCAGCTCAAATACATTAACAAATTTATCAAAATTACTGGAAAACTCGACAGATTTCCCTTGCAAAAAATATACGTTCAGGAAAGGAATCCTCACGTCAAAAGATATTCAAACTTTTCTTGAATTGCATGGTTCGGACGTTCGAGCCCTATCTCTGGAGATATACTGTCCCGTAAGTCCTGCACACGAAACTGAACTTGACGAAGGTGAATTCCAAGGCGACGAACGTTCTATTGACTTACTCAGGAAATTACTGCTCGAGCAAATCCCCAATGTCAAATCGCTCAAGTTAAGTGAATTCCCCAAAATCTGGAGGATGTTTAAACAAAAAATGTATTCAGAGGAAATGGAAAAGGAAATTCAGAGTCTCAAAAAAAGTGACAATTACCCATACCTCACAAACCTCAAAAATCTGATACTTGTTGCTGTTTGTGAACACTGGGCCAATATTCCTTCCAAGATCATTAATGAAATTTTGGAGACTGCAATTAATTTAGAGAATGTTCATAGCCGGCTTTCGAAACCTATTCTTCAACCTAATAAGTTCCATTTGGTGCAGAGAATCCCCATGTACGCGTGGTACGACAATCTGGAAATGTTGGAACAAATTGCTACGTATCCAAGAACTCGATTGAGATCCATAACTTTGATGTTAAGCGAACTAACTACCGAGGATAATACCATTATACAAGAAAGGTTTGTAAAGGCCCTCTACAAAATATTAGAAGCATGCTCTTCTACTCTGGAGCACATCCAATTTATGTCACCATGCTGTTACCTATGTGGACCAAATCTTCGATTTAAAATCCCGCTCCTTCCAAAAATAAAATCAATTCTAGTTTCAGCGAATGACGTATATCGTCTGGCTGATAGCGACTGCCCCAAAGAAATCCAAGCGCAACTCACGCCCAAATTTTTTCCACCAGGATTTCAGTTCAAGACCACTTTTCCTTATCTCACTCAAATCGTATTTTTCTTGGCATCCCTTGACGACTTTGCAGCTTGGGAAGATCATTTTGACAATTGCGATCCGAGTCTTAGCGTGAAATCTCTGATATTTACAGACTCGCAAACTTTGCCATCCGGCTGTATTTCATATTGTTCTAAGATCTTTCCAAATACTGAGTTTCTAGAGATCCGCCCCAGATATTTTAATTTCTATGAAGCCTCCCAAAGTGGGCTTTTTAATTTTCGACGCCTTCAAGAACTCCGCTGTGACCTTGCTCTGGACATCAGCTCGAACGGGAATGAGTACCCATATCTGGATGCGGCATTTACTGGCTACAGCCCTGGCATGGTTCAATATCTTCACCAGAAATTTCTTAGCAGTCAGAGTCAAAGCCAAAGTTGTTTGGACTTGGTTCAGACAATAACTGGCACACCTTCTCGCTCCATACTCAATTTAAAAGGTTTTTGTATCATTTAAAATACTTCATATTATCCTAAGCGTTTACTTAAATATCGGTGAATAGAAGGTAACGAGGGACGAGTTACTCCATGATGAGCATTCGCGTCGCCTGCTCTGGTGTAGTTGATGGCGATGTTTAATATTTTTATATATATGTCTGTTTGATTTTGGGTTTTGTGTAGATTTCAAGATGCTGAAAATAACTGTGGTGGATAGATCTAATGAAATTAAAGCCTTTTATCCACCTATATTCACACATGTGACGAGTCTTTTTGCCTTCAAATGCCACCCCCTCCTTCAGCTACAACTGGGATTTAGTGTTTGGAGGGAAGAGAATTCACAAAGTAATAAGTCACTTAGTAATCGCATGTAATTTAGTAAATGCATAGTTACTTAGTACAAAGCTGATACTTTATACGTAACTTTAATTCCTACCTTCCCCCGCCTCGAGCTTAACCTGTAAACCGTAATGTAACAACTGTTTATTTATATACACAAATATACTTGACTTATTTCTACTTTTATTTATTTTAATGAATGTTTTGGTTTTCAGAAATAATGGAAATAATGGAGCCAGTTCGTCCATTTGCTCAATTTCCAGACTCAGATCGGTACGACAAAGACCATTTTGCTTATTGTTATGACGAAGAAAGTGTAATGAAAATATAATCAAAATAGTAAGAAAGAAGGCACTGTAATGGAACACTATATAACTGATGTGAGTAATTTTATTGAAAAAATATGTACACCCAATTTGCGTAGTTGATAGCTAGAGAGGTTTGTGTATGCAAGCTCTCTAGTACGATGTTCTATATTGTCTGTGAAGAACCAAAATGACCCATATCCAATTTCAGCTACAGTCAAAATGAGCTATGTCATAAAAACAAAATGAGAAGCATGCGTAAAATGTTAATTAGGAGTTTTTAAAAAGGTGCAAAATGTTCTAGTTTCATGTTTTTGAAAAGGTGCAAAATGTTCTAATTCCATGTTTTGGAAAAGATGCAAAATGTTATAATGTACGTGACCGTAAATATATAAACTTGAGGGAGAAATCCTGGGAATTTTCTGCACCAAATTAATGCATGTTTAATCAGTCAGCATTACTTTTTTAGCACTTGGGTAAATAATTCATCTTGTTGTGAGTGGATGAGTCGATTTAACTAAACATAGGCATTAAAGTTCATTAAACAGCAATAATCTTGAGCACTCAAATTACAACCTAAAGGATAGTGGATAAATGACGTCACCCAAATCATCACTCCTTGAGGAATCATCCGGCCTCACATGCCATAATGCCATCACTTTATCATTACGTAAACAGCTTTGTTACTGCATATAACTAACATCAGACTAGATCCATTGACACTATACAATAAGACATCATTTATGGACGATCGTTAACTCGTAGGACTTACTCGACAGTACTTCACCGTTCATATTTTTAGAATTACAGTCTACTGTACTCTGTACTATACAGATGAGTAGATCTAGTCCAATATCGCATAGTTTCATTTGCTTTTGTACCCATGCTATATAATATGCACTACATTTAAATTAAATTCTGTAAATATTTTGAAAATTACATATTTGGTACATATTAGTTGTTCCCTGTGCATGTAACACTACCTTCGCCGTCACACCTTGTTGTGGCTTAGTTAGTACATAAGACTGCTGTTTACAAGCGATTTTCAACGAAATAAAATATGAAACTCCTTTATTCATTTCTAGTTTATAGTAATTAATATTTTCATTTTCCTATACGAAGCCGGTGTACATCCGAGCCTACAGCAAAATTCGAACTGAAGATGAAAACAATGACACAGGCAGGTGGGTTTGGGCCTCTGTGTGAGTCTCGTGATTGCCACACGCTTACAAGGGAATGGTTTCACATGGTACTTGCCTATTTCAAAAATTCATGTCAACAAAAATCATGCTTCTTTTAAATAGTGCAGAGAACCAAAGTAGCTCGATTGCATTTTGCGTTGTTTGATCTCAACAGCCCGCCAAAGATTTAAAAATTCAAATTTTAATATTTTGCCGCCCTGTTACTTTTACAGTTCTCATCCGATTTGGACAAAATTTGATGTTTTCTAACGTTTAGACTCTTTTCTTAAATGTAAATTTTAGAATTTTGCAAAATTCAAAAATTTTAATTTTTTGGAAAAAATGAGAATAAATTATTTATAAGGCCTAACGTTATAGACTAATTCTTATATTCCGTGGTCACAGAATATTTCTTATATTCCTTCTGCCTAAAAGTATACACGCATAGAAAAGATCGTAACAACAATCTTGCACGGCAGCGCCAACAGGTGTAAATGTTAACTTTTACAGGTTTATCAGCAAATTTTAAAAGATAGGAGAGTGCGGAAATAGATTTGTCACGTGTAACAGCGATGGAAGTTACAAAAACACAACAGCAAATCAGTTAAAATCTACAGTAAACCTGTTGAAGCATTTATGTCACTGTTTATGTATGCTAAATTATTAGTGGTCCATTACTAAATGTGTAATGTCAGTCCAGGGGTTAAGGAGGAAGCTACCTAGGTGAAGGTTCCGAGTTCGAGAATTAAATCTTTTGTGTTATTTTTCAATCAATAAAATCGTTTAGCAGCATTATCTGTTACGTGCTCTAACAGTGATTCCAGAAAACTGAATTTAACTGCATTACCGGTAAATCCCTAACTTAAATCCGTCTAATCCCCTATGTTAACTGCTTCTGCTGTTGATGTCAGAGTAACAGAAAAATCTGTCAAAACTTAACAGTAAATGCAGTAAATTCGCCTTGATTTTTCTAAGCGTGTAATAATCCGACCATAAGTACGTTTTTATTTTTTAGATTTTTATTTTAATTATTTTCAATTTTTGAGAGCGGTGCTCACTGGGAAGCTTGGGAGAGATGATGACCACAAAACAAATTACCTAATTAATTTAAATTATAACTGCTGTAATAGTCAAATTATAGTCCTTAATTTAATGTTTGGATTGAATTTCGGGTCTGTGCACATTTAATGTTTTTTCAATCTATAGTCTATGTATAACACTGTGACAAGTGTTTAGTTCCAGTATTCAAATACCATCCTGTAATAAACTAGTTTGTTCATAGTTCATATTTTCATAATGCTTCCTTCGTCATAATAATAGTCAAAACATTTATTCGTGTGTCGTTCTGTGTCATGAAATTCAACATATGGACGAATTGGCTCCATTTTCTGCATTACTTCTGAAAATCATACAAATTCATTGGAATAGTTAAATAGAAATATATTTCAGTAGAGAAAGTAAATATTTACTTACAACTGGCGCTACAATTACGCTTCCCATTACTAAGACACATTTAGAAAAAGATTGATTTTTAAGAAAAAGTAAATGGCTCTAAATGAATTGAAGAAAACTTTTACACTTTGAATTTTGCTAAGTAATTAGGTAACAAAATTTAGGAACGATCAGCAAATGACGTTACGGGTATGGTCATTAGGTCTAACTGGTTACTAATGACATTCACGTTAAATACAGTCATTTATGCAATGGTTAAGCTGATGACAAAGATTCATAAAAATGAGGATTTTTTGATGTTTTGAACGATCCCTCACTCAATTAAACTCCAGTACCAACTGACTTACTTTGTAAATTCTCTTTAATCAAAACACGAAATTCCAATTGTAGCTGAAGGCGTGGGTTCCTTGTAAATGCAAGAATACTCGCCAAATGTGTGAAAATAGATGGATAGAAGGCTCTGATTTCATTGGATCTATCCACAATAGTTAATTTCAGCATTCTTAAATCTAAAACAAAACAAACTAAACATATTAAAACCGTCATGCACATTTAGTCCTTTCACGTAATAGTTATTAGGTAATTTTACTTGTTTTAAAAATAATGACTGTGCAGTTTTTAAAATAAAAAACAATTGTACTTTAAAATATTTCTACAAAGGATACAAATGAGAACCTTTTAAATTTAGTATGGAGCGAGAACGGGGTGACTCATGTAGTGTGTGAAAAAATTCCACATTTCCTTTAAGCTGAGTGACCGTACTGTGAACCAATTCGTGGTGAAGATATTCAATTACGGCAGGGCTGTAGCCAGTAAATGCTGCATCCAGAAAAGGGAACTCATTTCCATGTGTCCGCATATTATTAGATTCGGTTTTTAGAACAAGATCACAACGGAGTTCTTTTAAGCGTTCAAAATTAAATAGCCCATCTTGGGAGGCGTCATAGAAACTAAAATATTTGAAGCGTATCTCTAGAAACTCAGTATTTGGAAAAATCTTAGAACAATATAACATACAGCCAGATGGCAAAGTTTCAGATTCTATAAATAAAAGTGATTTCACTGTTAGACTCGGCTCGTAATTGTCAAAATGATCTTCCCAAGCTGCAAAGTCGTCGAAGGAAAACTTGATTTGAGTGAGATGAGGAAAAGTGGTCTTGAACTGAAATCCGGGTGGAAAACACCTGGACGCGAGTCTCGTTTGAATTTCCTTGGGGCACTCAATGCGATTCAACATATGTAAGTCATTCATCGAAACTAAGATAGACTTTACATTTGGGAGGAGTGGGATTTTAAATCGAATATTAGGTCCGCATAGGTAACCGCATGGTGACATAAATTGGATGTGCTCCAAAGTAGAAGAGCATGCTTCTAATATTTTGTAGAGCGCCTTTCCAAACCGTTCTTGTAAAAGAGTATAGTCCGCCGTAGTTAGTTCATATAACATGAGCTTTATAGATCTCAGTCGAAATCTTGGGTACATAGCAATTTGTTCGTACATTTCCAGCAAATTGCATGCTGCGTACATAGGGAGTGTCTGCACCAAATGGAACTTATTACGTTGACGGAGTGGCTTGGAAAAGCGGCCATAAATATTTTCTAAATTAATAGCTGTCTCCAAAATATCATTAATGATCTTGGAAGAAAGATTGTCCCAGTAATTATGATAAACACTAACTATAAGATTTTTGAGGTTTGTGAGGTACGGGTAATTTCCACTATTTTTGAGACTCTGAATTTCCTTTTCCATTTCCACTGAATACATGTTGTATTTAAGCATCCTCCACATTTTGGGGAATTCACTTAGCTTGAGCGATTTGACATTGGGGATTTGCTTGAGCAGTAATTTCCTGAGTAAGTCAATACATCGTTCGTCGCCTTGGAATTCACCTTCGTCAAGTTCATTTTCGTGTGCTAGACTTACGGGACAGTATATCTCCAGAGATAGGGCGCGTACTTCCGAACCATGTAATTCAAGAAAAGTTTGAAGATCTTTTGACTTGAGGATTCCATTCCTGAACGTATATTTTTTGCAAGGGAAATCTGTCGAGGTTTCCAATAATTTCGATAAATTTGTTAATGTATTTGAGCTATCCATAATGTTCAGATTATTTTCCAATGCAGATTCTGTTTCGGGGTTTGAACAAATATATTGTTTAAGTTCCCAGTTATATTCAAAATCTAAGGAGAGTGGTGTCGGGGAAGTCAGTAAAACGTGCGTTGCGAAAAAGTTGAAATTAGAACTTATCCCACGGCTGCGTAGAAGATCTGAGCGATTGAGAGTTTTCAAGATCATATCTATGGTCTGTTGAGTAATAAGCAATATAGCACACAACATTAATTTATTAAGATTCTTTTTCAGAATTAAATTATGAATTAACAATCTAATTTTTTAAAGGCCTTTCGAATGACATATCACTCATTAAAGTCGGTCAAGTATTTCAAAAATGTAAGAAATTGTATTATGCAGTATTAGTATGTAGTAATAATTACCAAGTAAATATGAAATATTGGATGGTCAGGATCTTCTTCTATTTCAGATTCCTGTAGTATTTTACATTCCAGAGCTGATGCTGGGGGAACTGGGTCCTCTGTTTTTCCTCGCTTACAATTATTTTGCCCATCATCTGCGGATTTACTTCTCTTATTTTCAAGTTTCGGCTGTGTACTGTAATGCAGAGATTGAAATTCAACTAATTCCATGATCACAGAATATTCCTATCCCCAACTAGGTGATTCTACAAAAGTTATTTTTAGTGGATATCACTCGTCAAAATCGGCCCAATATTTCAAAATTGTAAAAAATTATAATAAATATCTAGGTAGTATTGAATAATGACAAAATGCTTTCAGGTGCTACTTCTTTCAATTCACCTGATCCTCGGGAATGTTTTAAAAAGTAAATAAGATGAGACGGAATATTTTGTCTGCAAATTTCCCCATCAATGCAATGATGTCTAATGTAAATAAGCCTGTTATGAAAAACTTTAATGAAATAGATGAAAACAGTAAAGGCGATAAATTCAACAGCTGTGTCAGCTGCTACTAGTGTGCGTTGCAAAGTGAAACTGCGTTGTAATTTGTCACTGGGTCTGACTCACGACTTTGAGAATTAGTAATTTAGCACCATATCGTATCTATATATAAATACTAACTATTTCCCTTCCCGAAAAGTATTTAAATTCCAGGTACTACAGAATCCAAAATACTCAAATCCGACCAAACCCCTTAAGGCATATTTATGCTTACTGTCGTGGTGCCTTCTTGTGTACGATGACAATAGAAGTGAAAGCATTGCAGTATGACTAATTTTTTCTTGAAACATTGTTCTATATAGGGATTACTTACATTAATAATATGCCCTAAGGTTTTGGTCGGGTTTGAGTATTTATTAGGATTCCGTAGTATCTGTAATTTACATGATTTTAAAGAAGGTAAATAGTATTTATATATAGATGCGTAAGCTATAGGTGCTTAAGTAATTACTAATTCTCCAAGTCGTGAGTCATTAGACCCATTGACAAATTACAACGCAGTATCACTTTGCAACACTTACAGCAGCTGACACAGCTGTTGAATTTATCGCCTTCTTTATTTTATTAAAGTTTTTCGTAGCAGATTTTACATTAGAACTTAATTGGAAAATCAGCGGACAAAATAATCGGCTTGGTAATATTTTTTAACCTTTTCAAAAATTCTCGAGAAACAGGTAATTTGAAAGAAGTAACCCCCAAAATCTTAATATTTTTTAATATTAGTTATTACTTCTATTTAAATACTACCCATATGCATAATTAATTACAATGTTGAAATACTGGGCCGAATTCAACGAGTGAAAGCTTTACTATTTATTTATTTTGTAGGTTAAATAATTCTAAAATTTATTATTCACTAAATTGTAAAATTTCAAAGTTTGTGCAAATTCACATGTTTCATGTTATCCATCGGTTTAATACTAAATAGAATTATTAAATTGGTCAAAATATAAAAATATACTGATGATAACTTTACAAAATTTTCCATTTATAGCTTCTTCTCATGCCTATAGTAGGGAGCAGGAATATTCTGTGATCATGGAATTAGTTGAGTGTCAATCTCTGCCCTGCAGTAGTCACCAGGAAATTGAAAACGACGGAAATGAGTTCCACAATGACGAACAAAATAATTACTGCAAGCTCCCAAATACTGAGGACCCAGCATCAGCTCTGGAATATAAAATACTACAGGAACCTGAAATAGAAGAAGATCATGACCATCCAATATTTCGAATTTACTTGGTAATATTATTTTTACATTTTATACTAAGAAATTTGCTGCATTTTTTAAATACTTTTCGAAAGCCTAAAAAACCATTTTAACGAGTGATATATATATCATTCAGAAGCCTTTGAAGAAACATTTTTTGGTTTCCACTTGAAAATGGGGTTGACTTTTTACATCTTTAAAAATTGGAACAATTCTGTAGAACAACTTTCCTAATTTTGCACTATATTCCTTACTACACAACAGACCATAGATATGATCTTGAAAACTCTCAATCGCTCAGATCTTCTACGCTGCCGTGGGATAAATTCCAATTTCAACTTCTTCGCAACGCACGTTTTACTCACTTCCCCATCACCAGTCTCCTTACATTTTGAATATGATTGGGAACTTAAACAATATATTTGTTCAAACCTCGCATCAAAATCTGTATTGCAAAATAACTCAAACATTATTGACAGTTCAAATACACTACTAAATTTATCTAAATTACTGGAAACCTCGATAGATTTCCCTTGCAAAAAATATACATTTAGAAATGGAATCCTTAGGTCAAAAGACCTTCAAACTTTCCTTGAATTGCATGGTTCGGACGTTCGAGCCCTATCTCTGCAGATATTCTGTCCCATAAATCTAGCACACGACAACGAACTTCACGAAGAAGGCGAACTCCAAGGTGACGAACGATGTATTGACTTACTCAGAAAATTACTGCTCGAGCAAATCCCCAACGTGAAATCGCTCAAGTTGAGTAAATTCCCGTCAGTGTGGAGTATCCTAAAACAAAAAATGTATTCAGAGGAAATGGAAAAGGAAATTCAAAGTCTACAAAAAAGTGACAATTACCCATACCTCACAAACCTCAAAAATCTTATCGTTAGTGTTTACTGTCATTACTGGGCCAATGCTCCTTCCAAAATTATTGGGGAAATTTTGGGGACAGCAATTAATTTAGAAAATGTGTATTGCCATTCTAAACCTATCCGCCAGCATAATAAGTTCCATTTGCTCCAGTCACTTCCCATGTACGCATGCTGCGACAATCTGGAAATGTTCGAACAAATTGCTTCGTACCCAAGATCTCGATTGAGATCCATAATTTTAATGCTAACTGAACTAACTACTGCGGACTATGCCCTTATACAAGAACGGTTTGGAAAGGCACTCTACAAAATATTAGTAGCATGCTCGTCTACTTTGGAGCACATCAAATTTTTTTCACCGTGCGGTTACCTATGCGGACCTTATATTCGATTTAAATTCCCACTCCTTCCAAAAGTAAAATCTATCTTAGTTTCGATGAGTGACGCAAAAAATTTGAACGAGAGCGACTGCCCTAAAGAAATTCAAACAAAACTCACGTCCAGATTTTTTCCACCAGGATTTAAGTTCAAGACCACATTTCCTCATCTCACTGAAATTGCGTTTTTCTTCGACCAATCTACAGCGTGGGAAGATCATTTTGACAATTACGAGCCAAGCATGACCGTGAAATCACTTATATTTACAAGATCTGAAACTTTACCATCCAGCTGTATGTTGTATTGCTCTAAGATCTTTCCAAATACTGAGTTCCTAGAGATACGCCCCAAATATTTTAGTTTCTATGACGCCTCCCAAGATGGGCTATTTAATTTTGAACGCTTGCAAGAACTCCGCTGTGATCTTGTTCTAAACACCGAATCTAATAACATGCGGACACATGGAAATGAGTTTCCTTTTCTGGATGCGGCATTTACTGGCTACAGCCCTGCTGTGATTGAATATCTTTATCACGAATTGGTTACCAGTACCAGTACAGTCACTCAGCTCCAAGGAAATGTGGAATTTTTTCAGACGCTACATGAATCACCACGTTCTCGCTCTATACTGAATTTAAAAGGTTCGTATTTGTATTCTTTGTAGAAATATTTCAAATTACTGTTCTTTTTAGTTTTTTTTAAATTGTTCAGTCTCAGTCATGTATTGTTAGAACAAGTAATATTACTTAATAACTATTGCGTGAAAGGACTAAATGTGCATGACGATTTTTGAATGTTTGATTTGACTTATTTTTAGATTTGAGGATGCTGAAAATAACTGTAGTGGATGGATCCAATGAAATAAGAGCCGTTTATCCATCTATTTTTACACGTTTGGCGAGCATTCTTGGCTTCGAAAGACTGCCACACCTTCAGCTACAATTGGAATTTCGGGTTTTAATAGAACAGAATTTAGAAAGTAAGTCAGTTACTCAAGTTGGTACTCGAGTTTGATTAAGTGAGGGATCGTCAAAAAATGACGTCATTTTAATATCATCATTTTAACAACCCTCCTGTCATCAGTTGAACCATTGCTTAAAGGGCTATACATATTATTTAAGTCATTTAAGAGGGCCGGACTTAGTGTTGTGACTTGTTAACAATTGTTTGTGAATATTGTGATTTTTGGATACAAGATTGTGCACAAACTGAGTTGTGGACAATCCATCCCAATAACCTTAGATTGTGATTGTGGAAGTTTGTGATTGTGCACAATCCAATAATATACGACGTTGTCAAGTTTTATTGGGATCGTGCTTAAATGATTTCCCAACAATTACCATTCTTTTATTGGGATCGTGCACAAATGACGTCCCAACAATTATTATTCTTTTATTGGGATCGTGCACAAATGACGTCCCGACAATTATAATGCTTTTATTGAGATCGTGCACAAATGACGTCCAAACAATTATAATTCTTTGATTGGGATCGTGCACAAATGACGTCCCAACAATTATAATTCTTTTAGTGGGATCGTGCACAAATGACGTCCCAACAATTTTAATTCTTTTATTGGGATCGTGCACAAATGACGTCCTAACAATTTTCATTCTTTTATTGAGAACGTGCATAAATTACGTTCCGAAAATTATTATCTTTTGTTGGAATTGTCCCTAAATGACCTCATCAGAATAATCCCTATTTTTGGACTGGCATAGCCCAATGTCAACTTTTGCACATTTTTAAAACGATAATTTTTTACAAAGTGTGTCATACCGGGGCAGACACACTGCAATGGTCCTCCCGTTTACATATTTGATTCACGATCATAACTTTTCAAATCTCATAAGTTGGTTTTTTATTTTCATTTCGTGTTGTATTAAAATAATTGTACTTTCTATACATTTTACTGTGAGCTACTTTTGGTAACGCTAAAAAAACTAAGCACAAAGGGCACCATCAAAAAAGCGGCAGTCAGTAAAGAGGTGTTTTTGCCTAAGGTAATTTGTTTCTTAGAAGCTCCTTTGCCCAAGTCCATCAATACGCAAAAATGCATTGAATTATTTTCAAAAGGTTACAATGTTGTATTGAAAAATGTAATATTTGCTTGCACTAATAAAGTGCAAAATGGAATATTCACACCCTTGAAGTGCAAAAAGTGATATCTAACACATTTAATTGTAAACCCCAAAACAAACTATATACAACTTCACAGTTCAAAAAACCTAATTTAACAATATTTTAATTGCAAAAATTTCTTCCCTATAATTCATTGAGGCATGATAAGAATGAGGAATGATAGAGTAATACTTTCATATTTCTAACATTTTATTAATACAATATTCTGAAGTTTAAAAAATATGTATACCTGCTTCTAAGTATCCTGTAAGTACACAATTTGATGACTGCATCTTATATTATGTTCATATTTTTGATGCAGTGTATATTGCACTGCACGAAAAATATGATCTATCATATAAATGTCAACAGTAGCTGGTTTGCTGAAAATAAAATCAGAAATGGCACCAAATAAAAATAAAATTAACTAAAATTTAATCTGGTCAAAAGTAAAAACTGCAGTGTTGTAGATACCACATTTTGAGCTTTTCTGGAGCAAATATCACACTTAAAGCTTATAGTAACACTGCATATACCAATAACTCAATGCACTTTTGCATTCTGCAATGGAGTTTAATTCTAACTGACAAAACTATTTTAATTGTACACTTACTTTGAGGAAAAATACGTATTTTTAATTAATTCATAACAAAACAATACAAAGTAAAAAGTATAAAAAACGACAAGAAAATGTGTAACTAATTTTTGTTATTTGAACACTAATAAAAGATGTTATTGGTATTGTCAGCGTGTCTAGACGGGTATTGATAATAAGTAATTTAATAATAATAATTTAAACATTTTGTCGATTTGGCAGCAGCCCATACAACATAAGAAGCGATAAAGAAAATTATCGTTTACAAAAGTTACACAGGAGTATGTGGGTCCTAAATAGCAATAATTTAGGGGACGTATTTAGTGAAGTATCCCAACAAAAAAATTATAATTTGGTAGACGTCATTTATAGACGATCCCAATAAAGCTATCATAATTTAACGGACGTCATTATAGAAGATCCCAATAAAAGAATGGTAATTTTCGGTAAGTCATTCATGCACGATCCCAATAAAAGAATGGTAATTGTTGGGACGTCATTTGTGCACGATCCCAATAAAAGAATGGTAATCGTTGGGACGCCATTTGTGCACGATCCTAATAAAAGAATGACAATTATCGGGACGTCATTTGTGCACGACCACGATAAAAGAATGTTAATTGTTGGGACGTCATTTGTGCACGATCCCAATCAAAGAATGTTAATTGTTGGGACGTCATTTGTGCACGATCTCAATCAAAGAATGACAATTGTTTGGACGTCATTTGTGCACGACCCTAATAAAAGAATGACAATTGTTGGGACGTCATTTGTGCACGACCCTAATAAAAGAATGACAATTATTGGGACGTCATTTGTGCACGATCCCAATAAAAGAATTATAATTGTTGGGACGTCATTTGTGCACGATCCAAAATTGAATGAAGGACAATTGTTAGGACGTCATTCGTGCACGATCCCAATCAAAGAATTGTAATTGTTGGGACGTCATTTGTGCACGATCCCAATCAAAGAATTGTAATTGTTGGGACGTCATTTGTGCACGATCCCAATCAAAGAATTTTAATTGTTGGGACGTCATTTGTGCACTATCCCAATAAAAGAATGATAATTTACGGGAAGTCATTTATGCACGATCCCAATAAAACTTGACAACGTCGTACCCTACACTAAAAATTGCGTTCCACTTCATATAAACCACACGATAACTGGTAGTCTGGTTAGTTCTTGTTTGTTCCTAATGTTTGTTCAGAATTTGTGATTGTGCACAATCAAGATTTGGTAGTTTATGATTGTGATTGTGATAGAAAAATCACAAAGTGAAAAACAATTGTTCTTTGTGAACAAGTCACAACACTAGGCCGGACGATGGAATTGCTTTTAGGCAGCAATATGTTTCTAAACGAAAACGATGATTTTGATTTTATTTATGGCATTCTTTGGTGGAGCAAATTGTTGTATTTAAATGTTTTAGAAAAGATTAAAATGTGCTTCTTACTTAATTCAGAAAAGTGCAAAATGTTCTATTTACACATTTTAAAAAAGTGAAAAATGTTCCATTTCCATGTTTTTGAAATGTGAAAAAAAATTATTATTTGCATGTTATTGAAATGAACAAAACCAATTTCTTTACATATTTTTGAAAACTGCACAATGTTCTATTTACATGTTTTTAAAAAATTCAAGTGTGCAGGGCCTGAAATTTAACGTTAAAAGTCATCATTAGGGAAGTATGTCAAACTTTAAGCTTATCTTGGTACCTCCCTTCGTGCCTAAACTGTATAATAACTGTACCCGTGTAAATAGGGCACAGTACTTTAAACTTAACTTTTCCTTCGATTTTCCAGTTCCTAAAATGTTCCGGCCTTAAAATATGCACTTACAGTTTACAGCCATGAAAAGGTCACCAATTTAACTTTAATTAACGATGCAGTCCGATGCGATGGCGATTTCCTTGAGTAAGTAAGATGCACGATGGAACAAAACATACGTAGTGGGTCAGACTACGGGTCTCACGGATTTATAAATAATAAAAGAAACGAAACTATTTATTAATCTTTCACACAATCAATCGAACACTCAATTCATTAATCAGTGATTGGAGAAGTCAACAATCTCCTAATCACAAAGAAAAAACTCAGAATAAAATCTAAACTTTAAGACGATAATATTTCTGTGTCTGTCGTCGTCCGTGTCCGCCGTGAGACTAAACCTACAAAGGAAAAACACGTCCCTTCATCCCTACACACAGACAATCCAGAACCTTCCCGAATTTCTATTCCCTAACACACAACGCCACAAATACGAAATTCGGACGTTTTACACTTTACATTTAAAACATATGGCTTTTTCAATTTCCTTCTACGACTTACATTTCTCCAAAAATGCCATTAATTTATACACATATAGAGAATAAGTAAAAAATTCAAATTTTAACATGAAGATGGCCTTCAGTCGCCACTCTTCGACTCTGCATCTACTTGCTCAGCCACATTCTTCCCCCCGTCTGGAGAACCCGCTTCTTCAGCACCAAAATCCTGCTGACCAATAACTTTCTTACTTTCCAAATCCAGAACACAAATCTTGGCCACAGGTCTTCGGTATGTCCCTTTGTTAGTGTTGACATCCACCACCCGAACAATGCCATCTTTTCCAGGATGAGTAGCCGTAACTATTCCTCGGAGCCATACGTTCCTAGGCATATTCTCGTCCACCAGAAAAACTAAATCCCCAACTTTAACAGGTCTTTCTTGACGATGCCACTTTGTCCTTCGTGACAGAGTTGGAAGATACTCCTTAATCTATCTTTTCCAAAAATGGTCGATGAGACACTGAGCCGCTCTCCACTGTTTTCTTAAACAAAAATCACCATCATCAAAAACTCCCGGAGTTTGAGCAGAACTTGAGGTCCCAATGAGAATATGATTGGGAGTTAAACTCTCTGGGTCATCTGGATCCAATGAAACATGAGTAAGAGGACGACTGTTCACAATGTTTTCGGCCTCCACGAACACTGTTTGAAGAATTTCCATTTTTGGATACCTTTCTTTTAGGATGGCATTAAGAGCAACTTTGACAGATTTCACCATCCTCTTCCAAGAACCACCAAAATGCGGAGCAGCCGGAGGAATAAAAATCCACTTAATTCCTTTAACTGCCATTTCGCCCGTTAACTTCAGTTGATCCAATTCCGAAAGTGCTTTCTTTAGCTCAACATCTGCACCTCGAAGATTGGTTCCGTTATCTGACCAGATTTCCTTAGGACAGCTCCTTCTTCCACTAAATCTCCGAATAGTCATAATTGCACAATCGGTAGACAGAGAATCTGCAATTTTCAAATGAATTGCTCTTGTAGTTAGACACGTAAAGAGAGCGCCGTACCTTTTTTGATGGCTTCTTTTTACAGTGACAAGAATCGGCCCGAAGTTGTCCATCCCAGTATAAGTAAACGGACGAATAACGTTTTGGAGTCTAACTGATGGCAACTGTCCCATTTCTGGCACCTTAGGACTCGCTCGTCTGATCTTACATATAAGACAGGAATTCCAGGAACTTCGTACAGCCTGTCGCATATGAGGAATGTAGTATCTTTGTCGTAATTCGTTTACTACCATTTCCTGTCCGTGATGGCCTGCTTGATTATGATAGTGCTGAATCAACATCCTGGTAAATTGATGTTTTGATGGCAAAATTATTGGTTGCCGAGTATCATCACTTACATCGACGTCAGCATTATTTAACCTTCCTTTTACTCTCATAATGCCATTGATGTCCAGAATAGGTAGTAACTTAAACAACTTACTGTCCTTACGAACATTTTTGCCATCACTCAAAGCTTTCATCTCAGCAGCAAAACTTTCCTATTGTACTTGCTTTGGCCATTCAATTTCTGCTTGAAACATTTCTTGAGGAATAAGTTAACCTTTAATGGCCATTTTAAAATTTCTTTTAGATCTAAAATTAAGCACTGCACGATTCACCCAGGCCGTTGAACGTATTAATCAAAGCCATGAAGAAAATCTTGAAATGTCTGGAAGAGTGGAATCTGAATTCACGACGACAGCCACAAATCCCTCTTTCAGCTCCAGGTCCTCTTCCCGCACTTGATCACTCACTTTACCTTCATCATATGATGGCCATTCCGATTCTGGAAGTTGTAAAAATTCTGGTCCATTCAGCCATCGACATTCTGGATCAAACTTACATGGTTTGTTGTCCCGTGTAGCTTCGTTGGCGACATTTTCCTTAGTGGAGATCCAACGCCAACTAACCTCGGTCAACTCTTCGATTTCCCCCACACGATGAGAAACAAAAGTTTTGAACCGTCGTGCCTCAGAATTTAGCCATCGGAGAACAGTCCGAGAGTCGGTCCAGAAAAAAGTTGAGTGGATAGGGATCTCATGTTCGTCTCTTATTACACGAGACATCCGACTAGCCATAAGAGCTGCTTGCAGTTCCAACCTTGGAATGGAAATTGGCTTTGTTGGAGCAACCCTACTCTTTGACAGTACAAATGCCATCTGAATAATCCTCTCACGATTCCTAAATCTAAAGTAAGCCACTGATGCATACGCTTGCTCACTTGCATCGCAAAAAATATGCAACTGTGTATCTATGACATCCTTGCTGGACCATGATGGCATATAGCTCCTTGGAATTCGGAAATGAACCAATGACTGAAGCTCGGATCCATGACAGCCATTTGATGTGAATTCTATCAGTCACGTCATCGTCCCACCTAATTCCAGAAACCCAGATTTCTTGCAAAATAATTTTGCCCTTGATAATTAGATGAAACACAAACCCGAGGACATCAAAGATGGACATTATTAATTTGAGAACTTCCCTTTTTGATGGCCGTTTTTCTCCGCTTACAATTTCTGAATCCACTTTATGGAATTTGAGAATGAAAATAAAGCCATCAGTTCCAGCATCCCATTTTAAGCCCAGAATTCGCTCCAAAGGAATTTCCAGATTGCTTTTGAATTTCTTCAATCCATCCGCTACCATTTCCGGAGGGAGACCACGCAGCACTTCTTTACTGCTGGAAATCCAGTTGCAGATGTGGAAGCCCCCACGACCATGTAACTGTATGACATCTTGAATTCGAGACAGTGCATCTTTATTGGTGTCTGTACTGTCCAAATAGTCATCCATATAATGTCGATGAACAATGGCCACGGTAGCTTCCGGAAGGTCCTTTCCGTTTTCGGTGGCACTTAAATTTTTGACGTATTGATCAGAGGCCGGGGAGCAGACAGCCCCAAATATCATTACATTCATCTGATACGTGTCTGGCTCCCGGTCGCGGTCCATATCGCGCCACAAAAACCGTTGAGCAGGTAGGTACTCGGCTCGAATACGCACTTGGTGGAACATCTCCTTGATGTCCGCCGAGAACCCTACCCTCCGTTGTCGGAACTTGAAGAGAACCCCTGAAAGACTCTTTAGTAAGTCTGGGCCCGTATAAAAGCCATCGTTTAGACTTACTCCATGGGACTTTGCGGCGGCGTCATAAACCAATCTAAATTTTCCGGGCTTATTGGGATTCACTACACCAAAATGAGGGAGGTACCAAGTCCGTGGTTCAGTAATGGCACTTTCCTTTTCAGACAGTTTTTTGATGTAGCCCTTCTCTAAGTAATCCTAAATTTTTGAGCAGTACAGCTTGGCATAGTCTGGGTCTCGATCCATATTCTTCTCTGTATACTGTAATCGTTTAATGGCCATCTTTTTACTTTCAGGAAGTAGATTAAAGTCCTGCTTCCATAATAATCCCGTCTCATAACGATCGTCAACTCGTTTAGTGGTCTTTTCCATGATAGCTTCCGCAATACGATCCTGTCTGGATCTGGACTCCGGATTTACAACTTTGACACCAAACGCTTTGATAAAGAACGAATCCTTAATGAGCTGGTGAAGCAGATCCTTTTCCTCATCCTGATTATACACAAAATGCACATGGCTATCGATTTTTCCCTTGTACATAGAAGAAGGTCCATGAACAACCCATCCCAATCTGGTACGTGAAACTACAGGAGCATTGGCCGGTCCAGCCCTAAATTCCCTTGAGACCACCAAATCACAATGATCTTGCCCTATCAAGATTGATGGCTTCGCTCCCTTCATCTCATAAACACCCGCAGACTGGAGGTGGGGCCACCTTGCTAAATGTTTAGACGACACTGACTGAAGAGGCAGATACAAGTCCTTGATAGTTTGAACATTATTAAGTTCGTACCGCTCCCCACCAATGGCAACTATTTCCAATTTCACTTTCTTTGAGTCACAGTTCTGGCGTGAATTCTAATTAATGCCATGAAATGAAAATTTTGACTCCTCCCCCTCAAGTCCAAGTTTATTTGCCATCTTGGTATCAATTAGAGTCACTGTTGATCCCTCATCCAACATGGCGTACGTCGGCACTTCCCCCCATGGACCCACAAGAACAACCGGAAGAATCTTCAAAAAAATATTTTTCCCATGAGAAGCATAGGCACATGTGTCATTCTTCTTTCCTGCTTTAGCTTCATCTTTGGGCAGTTCTTCTGTGGGCGGGGCATCATCTGGCTTGTGAAGTAAAGTATGGTGGCGGCGATTGCAATCCTTAACCTCACACTTGACTTTACCCTTGCAGAATTTTATGGAATGGCCCTTTTTCATACATGAGAAGCAGATTTTTGCCTCTACTGCCCACTTCCATCAGTCGTCCTGGCTTAATTCTGCAAAAGCAAAACACTTTATAATGTCGTGATTGGTTTTTCCACAGAACAGGCATTTAAGTTCGACTTTCTCATCATTACTGCTATTATCGTTCACTTTGTTTGACTTTGACCTTGATGCCGGTGAATTATTTTGTTTTTTCTCCTTATTATTCTCCGCTGTATTGGCGAACACCGCTTCCGGTTTTGATGGCTTTCCCTTTTCCACCCTCTTAGTGGGCGGGGCGTAGGTAGGGGTGAAAATGAAGCTCGCACCGTCCGCCTCCTGGTCCAACCATTTAGAAAAATCCGTCAATTTAATAGGAGTTGACTTACGGCTCAAAAACTTCCCCCAGTTCCGTCTAAATGCTGTAGGAAGTTTAGCCACCATTTCTTCTAGAAGTTGAGGATTAAGAAGATGGCCATCAGACTTCAACGCCACCATTGTTGTTGCCAAATTTCTTACAGAATCTGCAAAGTCCAAAATAGTCTCTGGCTTCTCCTCTTTAATAGAGGGTAGAGACTTGGCTTCAGCAATGAGAGACCTTACAATGTCTTCAGACCGGCCAAATCGTCGTTTCAGAGTCCGAAGAATTTCATTCACATTGATATAGCTAATGAGTAGAGCCTGCACCGACTTCTTGGCTCTTCCCACCAAACACTTTTGAAGACGGCTGATGTTTTCTTCATTCGTAAAGCCACACGATGCTGTTGTTTGACGGTAGACTGAAATAAAGGTAGGCCATTCTAAAGGATTACCCGAAAATGATGGCAAGTCCTTGGAAAGAGACTGTCGGGTCATCAAGTGCTTCATTTCCTTTCTTTGATCCATAGCACTTTGAACGACAGAAGCCACAGCATCATTCACAGAATTTCCAGAGGCTGGACTTACAGCTCTTGGTATCCTGTGTTCATTTTCCCTTTTGTTTGAGGAATGAATTAAATGGCCATCACGTTTAGGTAGGGTACCCAGCCACGATTCAACTTTCTCCTCAGAATAAATATTAGACAGAGATTGTGTTGAGCTACACTCACTTGATCCAGCTTGTGACCTAAACTCATTGTCAATTTTGGCCTTTTCCAGCTTTAACTTTGACTGAATCAGCTCCTTCTGTTGTTGGATTTGTTGTTGCTTGAGCTGGAGTTTGAAATTATCTTCCTCCTCTTGAATTCGCAACAGTTCTTCCTGGGCGTCCACTTCAGCTTTCATTTTTAGCTGTTCAGCAAAACTAGAATTTAAGACATGCAATCTCCTAGACACAACACTAGCATGGCCATCATTCACTTTATATGGCACTTTAGGTTTAACATTTTGTTCCGTTAAGATTTCTTGAGCCTCTTTCAAAGTTTTTAATTTTAGCAGCTCTAGCTCTAATTCCCTCTTACGCCGCTCTGAGTTAGGTTCCAACGAATGCTGACTGGCATCGGACTTGAGACTTAAATTGCCATCATCCAACTCAGCCTTTGGTTTTGACTTAGAATGTTCTCGTGCTGGAGTTGAAGTATATCCATAACGTGCTCCAGCTCCCTTAGCCCATTCTCCAAACTTAGATGATGGCTGTCCTTTGTTTGTTCGGGAACTCTGCCGTCTTAATTCCTCATCTTTAGCTACCTTCAGAATATCAGAAATTCCACCTGCAGCCACATCCCCTAGTCCCAAACTAAGTTGACTGGTTCTTGTCCGTCCATGGAATTTGACATTGGAATTTTCGTCGTCCTCGACAGAAACTTTCGTCACCTTGCTGTCTTGACTCATAGTGAAAACTCAAAACAGAACTCCGATGAAATAGTAATGTCAAATAAAAAATCAATTTTCACTGCGTTGTGACTTTGAGAAACTATGGCCATTAACTTGCAAGTTTACAAAATATTTAAATTCACTGTCAGTTTGAAGCACTCACGACCTTGTTGTTCCTCCGAGATGGCTTGTTAGTTTACACTGACACAAGTCGTCGTCAATTCCCCAAACTACAAAGTAAGTACGAACCCTGAACGTCGTATCTTGCTCACTTACTTGCCACAGTAATCTCCCCCTCAAAGACACAAACAGTAAAAAATCCACTTTTGGACAGCTCGTTCATAGAACTGATCCGACGTTCGTAAGGACCAACATGAACCCGTGTAAATAGGGCACAGTACTTTAAACTTAACTTTTCCTTCGATTTTCCAGTTCCTAAAATGTTCCGGCCTTAAAATATGCACTTACAGTTTACAGCCATGAAAAGGTCACCAATTTAACTTTAATTAACGATGCAGTCCGATGCGATGGCGATTTCCTTGAGTAAGTAAGATGCACGATGGAACAAAACATACGTAGTGGGTCAGACTACGGGTCTCACGGATTTATAAATAATAAAAGAAACGAAACTATTTATTAATCTTTCACACAATCAATCGAACACTCAATTCATTAATCAGTGATTGGAGAAGTCAACAATCTCCTAATCACAAAGAAAAAACTCAGAATAAAATCTAAACTTTAAGACGATATTATTTCTGTGTCTGTCGTCGTCCGTGTCCGCCGTGAGACTAAACCTACAAAGGAAAAACACGTCCCTTCATCCCTACACACAGACAATCCAGAACCTTCCCGAATTTCTATTCCCTAACACACAACGCCACAAATACGAAATTCGGACGTTTTACACTTTACATTTAAAACATATGGCTTTTTCAATTTCCTTCTACGACTTACATTTCTCCAAAAATGCCATTAATTCATACACATATAGAGAATAAGTAAAAAATTCAAATTTTAACATGAAGATGGCCTTCAGTCGCCACTCTTCGACTCTGCATCTACTTGCTCAGCCACAATAACAGTGTAAACGTATTCTTTAGTTCATTTAAAGCCACTTACATTTTCTTAAAAATATATGTTCCTTTTACATACTGTGTCTCAATGGCAAGCGTAATTGTAGCGACAGTGACAGTTGTAAATAATTATTTACTTTCTTTTCACTGAAATTTATTTCTATTTAATAATTTCAATTAATTTGTATGATTTTCAGAAGTAAGGCAGAAAATGGAGCCAGTTTGCCCATTTGTTGAATTACATGACACAGAACGATACACAGACAGCTGTTTCAACCATTATTATGACGCAGAAAGCATAATGAAAATATAATAAAACTACAGTGTAAACTAGTTTACACTGTGGTATTTGGATACCGGAACTAAACACTTGGCACAGTGTTATACAAATAAGATTGTGGATTTTTTAAAATTTAATTGCGTGGCGGCACAGGCCTAAAATTCAACCAAAACATTAAATTGAGGACTTTACTTTGACTACTACGGTAGTTATAATAAATTAATTCATTTATTTTGTGATCTCTCTTAAGCTTCCCACTCTGCACCGCTCTCAACAATTGAAAGAAATTAAAATAAATATCTGAAAAATAAAAGTGTACTTATTGTTGTATTGTTATTACACGCTTAGAAAAATATGGGCGAATTCACTATTTTACTGTTAATTTTTGACAAATTTTTCTGTTACTCCCAACATCAACAGTAGAAGCTGTTAACAAAGAGGCTAACACGGAGTTAAGTTAGTGATTTACCGATAACGCAGTAATTAGATTAGGTTTTACGGAATCACTGGTAGATCACATAACAGCTCGTCCTGTTGTTGAGCCATTTCATTAAATGAAAAATAACACAAAAAGTTGGATTCGAACCCGTAACCTTCGCCTAGGTAGCTTCCTCCTTAACCCCTGGACTGACACTATGTACATTCCTTAATTTAATTTAGGATACACATACAGTGACATAAATGCTTTAGCAGGTTTACTGTCGATATTAACTGATTTGCTGTTGGGTTTTTGTAACTTCCAGCTCTGTTACCTGTTACACATAGCCGATTTACCTGAACTCAAATATTTTTAATTTTACTGATAAACCTATTACAGTTAACATCTAAACCTGTTGGCGCTGCCGTACAAGATTATTGTTACGATCTTTTCTAAACGTGTATACTTACGCAGATAGGAATGCCGCTGAAGGTTGTCTCATTAATTTCGTAGCGCTGCCCTTCTGCGCCACTTAAGCCTTATTTTACTTTAACCCGTTTTTTTCTTGCCTTGTCCTCCATATTCCATTGTCACCCTGCACTTAAAGTGTTAAGATTTAAGGCAACACGTACAGTTATGGGCAGAAGTATCCGGACAACGGGGCTCGCAAACTTTGACCTCGAATAGTGTCAAAACTATTGATGCAAATATCACTATATTTTTACACAATGTAGCCCGAAGTACTGCAATTACAAAAAAATGTGTTTAGGGTTGTAAAACTAATATGCGCTGTTGAAAATAAATATTTATTTTGAACGTATCCAAAAACAGTGTGCGAAAGTATCCGGGCAAAAACAATAAAAAATAGTTTATTACGAAATTTTTTGCTAAAAAATACAAATTTCGATTTAAAAAATCGATATTTAACGTGGAATGTCATCAGTAGTCAAGTAGATCAAACTTTAAGCTTATCTTGGTACTTCTCTTCCTGCTTACACTGTATAATAACAGTTTAAACGTTTTCTTTAATTTATCGAAAGCCATTTACCCTTTTTTAAAAATATATGTTCTTCTTACTGTGTCCTAATAGCAAGCGGGATTGCAGGGTCATTTGTAAGTGAATATTATTTACTCTCTCTCCACGGAAATATATTTCTATTTAACTATTGCAATGCATTTGTATGATTTTCAGAAGTAATGCAGAAGATGGAGCCAATTCGTCCATTTGTTGAATTACATGACACAGAACGATACACAGACAGCTGTTTCAGCCATTATTATGACGCAGAAAGCATAATGAAAATATAATCCAACTAGTGTAAACTAGTTTACACTGTGGTATTTGAGTACTGGAACTAAACACTGATTTGGCAGTGTTTTTCAAAGATTGTGGATTTTTAAAAATTTAATTGCGTGGCGGTAAAATTTAATCAAAACATTAAATTAAGGACTATAATTTGACTACTACAGTATTTATAATAAATAAATTAAGTAATTCATTTTGTGGTCACTATCTATCTTATGCTCCCCAGTGTGCACCGCTCTCAAAAATTGAAAATAAATATCTGAAAAATACAAATGTTCTTATGGTCGGATTATACATATTATATTACACGCGTATCAAAATATGAGCGAGTTTACCGCATTTACTGTTAATCTCTGACAGATTTTACTGTTACTTCGACATCAACAGCAGAAGCAGTTAACATATAGAGGCCAACACAGATTTCAGTTAGGGAATTACCGGTAATGCAATTATATTATGTCATTCGGAATCACTGTTAGATTACGTAACAGCTAATCTTGTTGAGCGATTTTATTAATTGAAAAATAACACAAAATTTTGGATTCGAACTCGTAACCTTTGCCTAGGTAGCTTCCTCCTTAACCTCTGGAGAGACACTATATTATACATTTCTTAATGGACCCTTAATTTAAGATACACACACAGTGATATCCATGCTTTAACAGGTTTACTGTTGGGGTTTTGCAACTTACAGCTCTGTTACACATGACTAGCTGATTTCCCCGATCTCAAATATTTTAAAATTTACTGATAAACCCTGCTAAATTCAACATCTTAACCTGTTGGCGCTGCCGTACAAGATTGTTGTTACAATCATTTCTAAGCGTGCATACTTAGGCAGGAGGGAAGGCCGAAGGTTGTGTGGGTCTTATTACTTTTGTAGCCCTGTCCTTCATCCGCCACTTTAAGCCTTACTGAAACCTGTTTTTAATTGTCTTCCCAACCCTTACAAGAATATAATCAAGAAATAATCACTCATCCTGCCTTTTTTTCCATATTCCATTGTCACAGTGCACTTTTAAAGTGTAAAGAAGGCAACACGTATGTAATTATGTGTCCTAGGGTTTTGGCCGGATTTGGGTACATTTTAGGGATTCTCTGCTATGAGGTGCCGTTTGCGGCCAGTAAATCTTATTCTGGATCCTCCTTTGTTCCCATTGTTCTCCTGGATCCTTCAGTTCACTGCCTCTTTCACTCTACTTCACTGGCACTCTCACTCCACTCTTCCTTTCTCTTTTCCGCGCAAGCTCACAACTACCGAAGCCCCGTCTTTATGTCAGTATTCTCCAAGTCGTCAGCCCAGCAACAGCTCCCAATAATAAAGCCGGTAAAAGCCACCTTCCTCACTAACTACGGTAAGTCGTACAAATTAAATATTTCATGATTTAATTGCAATTAACAAACTAGTTTGTTCCCAACCAACTTTAAATATAATCATCTTTTAAATTATATTTTTTTAATTTCGTTTCCCCCTTCATTTTTCATTTTTGTCAGTGTACTACTAACTACGTAATTCGGACGTCGATCATCAGCGTCTATTATTTCAAGTGCTCCGTTTTAATTACGGTCATCATTCGTAACTAATAATGTACATTAAAACCAGCTAGCTGGTAATTTCATTCGTCATTATTTGTGTTGAATTTTAACCTCAGTAGTGGCTACTACGTATAACGCTCCTACTGATCATTAGTCAAAGTTATAGTGCTGTCTCGTTAATACGTAATTTGTTCGTATTCATTTCAGAGTGCATCGTATAAGTTTCGTTTCCCGTGCTTTTATATTGCTGCATCGTCAGCCGTGCTCTGAGTCCCACTTGTTGGTTGTTACTACAAGTAAGTAATTAAAGTAATACATTATTGCTTTCAACGTAACTCTTAACCAGCTAGCTGGTAATTTATTTCCTCATTATTTTTCGATGTGATATTAACTCCAGTTGCCAGTGATCACTATTAGTTTTTTGCTGTCTCATTTATTAATGAAACTTTGGTTTTACTTTTAGTTGCTTCGGTAACCTGCAAGTCTTTTTGAGCTCCCTTCCCCTTGGATTCAACCAACTAGTGGGTTAATTTACAAGTAAGTTGATCTTTCTATTAATATTTTAGTTCTGGGCTAATGTTAAATGTGTTTACTAATTACAACCAGCTAGCTGGTTATTCTATTTGCCATTTATTTGTGTGTGATATCAACCAGAGTAGTGACTTCAAAAATTCACTTTAATATAACAACGTTATTAATTTGTTTGTTTTTATTGCAGGTTGAATTAAGTCAGTTTCTTTCCGATCTGTCATTGAGCTCAATCGGCCGAGCCACAAGTCCAACTCCTCTGTTGTGATTCAAAGTAAGTTGCTCATTAACGATTTATTTAAAACTTTCAACCAGCTAGCTGGTAATTCGGTGTATAAATATTCAGGTGTGCTATCACACTCAGTAATCACTATTAATTTTTTGCTGTCTCATATAGTAATAAAACTTTGGTTTTACTTTCAGTTGTTTCAGTATCTTTGAAGTATTTTTCTCAGCTCACTCAGCCAAGTCAAAAGTACTATTCCTCGGGTGTTACTCAAAGTAAGTGACTATTCAACGATGAATTTAATACTTTCAACCAGCTAGCTGGTAATTCTATGTTTAAATATTTAGTTGCGATATAAAACTCAGTAATCACTTGTATTATTAGCTGTTTTATTAAATAATACAATTTTTATTTTTATTTCAGTTGCTCCAGTAAATTCAAAGCCAATTCCATCTCTCCTTCTGTCCACTTCAACCCACTAGTGGGTTGATTTGACAAGTAGGTTAATCCTCAAATTAAGAATTTAGTTACATCATAAATGTCAACCAGCTAGATACTCATTTTTTTAATGATTCGGGTGTTCGATTATTAACCTGCCTTACTCTGAACTTTAAGGCAGCGATTTCCTCTTGAGGTCGCCCTTGAAAACCGATATTACCTTGCGCAACCGACATTGTTAATGTCTCAACTAGTTGAGTGAGTTTTAACTTTGTAGCAGTAAATTAAGCGTTTGAAAATATTTTGTACTAGCTACTAGTCACAATTTTGAGCGAAGATTTTGGACTACGTTGAATACCTAAAGCCACGGATAAATTAATGCCATGAAACAATTGAAACTGCTAGCAGTTACAACCTAAATAAATCATTCCTATTTAAATCACAAGTTATTGAAGTTTATGCAATTTCTGTTTTCAATGTCAAGTTATGAAGTGTAATAAAGCAGGGAAAGTTGATAATTAGTAGTATAGATTTTCAAAACTAGAATTAAATTCATTTATTAAAATTAATAATACTTCATGTAAAATAATCTTAAATTAGTTTGCATGTAGATTGGCCTTCTAGAAGGTACAACTCCAGCAAAACAGAAAAAAGTTACCATGTCACGTAGAATATGATAAGTAAATTTAAATAGGTCGCATGTCATTAGAAAATTTAATATAGTTACTGGATGTACGAAGTACATAAGTGTCATACTCGTGCATGCAAAAACTGCTTCAAGTAAATATAAATTAAACAAACTGCCTTCTAGAAGGAATACATTCATTAATTGTAATTATGTAGTTTGCTACTGTTCACTTTCTGTTATTTTCTTTTTTATATTACTTATATACTGATCAAGCGACATCACCAGCTGGTTACTGCGTTGTTTGAACCGGGAGTATTTGCTGTAGTCCGATCCGATACAGTTTTTAATTGCCTTGCGGAGTAGCCACTTGAGACGGTTCATGTTGTTTCTTGGGTGAGGACAAACAACTGCCGGACCGTGATCTCGACCAAGACAATTACGACAATCGCGATCTGCCATCTTTGACTTTCTAATGTTTAATAAAATATTATAATCAAAATTACAACTGCGTATGACAATAAATGTAAATTAATGTCTCTTAAAGTACCACATCTGTATTTTAGTTAAACCCAATAATTAGTATAATAAAAAATTAATGAAGCTACTACCACCAAACTACCTACTAGTTGGTTAAGTTATAAGAAGTTGAAATAGTTTCAAAGAGTTTGTAACTTCAAAGAAAGTGCAAAGTATATTTGGTAGGAAAATATTATTTAAGTACTTTAAGGAGTACTACTCTAATCAAAATAGATTTAACTACCAGCTAGCTAGTTTGCATTTTAAAACTTTAATATAAAACTAATCTGGAAATGAGCGCAATCACTTACTTTTGTAGTAACCCACTAGTTAGTTACGTTTCAGCGATGAAGACTGGCATTGCCTGGGTAACTTGTGCAGCTGAAAGTAAATTAAAATTAATAGGTAGACTAATAGGAATATAATTTCGTGATTTCGTATCGTATACTAAATAACAATTTTGATTTAGATCTCGGCTGGTTATGCAATATATATAGACGAACCGGAAAGTAAACTGACAAGTTTGAATCTGCATTAAATAAATACCATATTTGTACGACACACTGACTGTAAGTACGGTGAAGTAGTTAGCATATAATCAACTGCTGTGTCTGAGTCACTACTAAAATTGCAACTCTTTACAAGTAGTAAAAAATTAAGTTACCAGCTAGCTGGTTTTAATAAAGATAATTTATAAAAACACGATGATCTACTTTGTATAATATTCACTAGTTTCTGATGACATTCAAATTATGCCATTCCTGTAATAGAAAAATAAATTCATATATCCCTAATAACGATGCAGCACTCGAAGTAAAAGGCAGAAGTGAAAGACTTCTTAATTACGTAGTTTAATTGCACAGTTTATTCTAAGCTATGGAAAATGAAAAACGACGCAGGTATAATTCAAAAGTTATGATGTTGAAGGTGCAAGATCAAGTTTTTATGTAGTTACAAACTAGTTTGTTAGTTGAACTGCAGAGCTTGCATAGTTTAAACTAATAAAAATATTTAAATATCAAGACTTAAATTAAAATACTTTTTACAGGCATAAGTATTAGGAAAGGAGAATAGCTGTTGCTGTGCTGAAGAGCTAGAGCATACTGAAATAAATACAATGATGTAGCTAATCAGAACCTGAGCAGTTTTACAGACCAGTTCTCCTTGGTGACGTTCTTTCAGAAAAGTTTGTACATACTAACTTCTAACGTAACACCTATACCTAATATTCTGTCTAATTGAAATGAAAGATAATTTTAAATAACTTCATTATATCTTATTTATACTGCAACGAAATAACCAGCTTGCAGGTTAGAAGATTAAACTAAGCCAGCTGTCTTTATGAAAACAATAAAGCCTAAAAATAATAGAATTCTTATTGGACTTTAAATTTGAAAAAACAAATGTATGCATATGCTGAGCGATGCTTTATTCAAGGCAGTAGACATGCAAATATGAAATTCATGAAATTAAAATTACAATAACACGGCAACAAAACGTCAACGAAGTTAAGAATGCAAACTTATTATTTTATTTCATTTATTTATCTAATCAGTTCATTTCTTTGTATTAGTAAGCTAGATTACCCTTCTAGAAGGATAATCATAGCAAAACTTACGTAGCGTACATTGAAATACCATCTGAAAACACTTTGCCTTTATCGTACTTATATAATGTATAAATTAATTTACACAGTTAAACGATATCAACATGCACAAGTAAACATTTTTAAAGTCTACGGGAGTATAGCCGCCACAAGGCAATAACACAGTCCTTTTACTTAATATTTTGTAATAAATGACAGCTTCTAGAAGTTGCCAATATCTAACAATAACTAACTAAGCTAACTAACTATACTACTTGGCAACTTCTAGAAGTTACCCACTACTTTTATTGCCTAATGACATAACTCAAATATTATAAAATTTTTGTAGTACAAAATTCATCAGTCTTTTACATAAGGGCTTTCAATAATATTATTAACCTACAAGTCCATTAAATTAGCATTTTGTACTACCTGACAGCTTCTAGAAGTTGTCAACAACTCACAATGATTAACTTTATTAGACGATTTATTTGTAATGTAAGCTACTTGAAAACTTCTAGAAGTTACAAGCTACATCTATTACCTAATAACATAATTGAAATATTATCAAAATTCTGCAGTAATAAATTCATTAGTCTTTAACATAACGGCTCTTAATAGTATTATTGACCTACAAAACTATTAACTTACCAATTGTATTAGTTAACTTTAAAAATTCATAAATGTCTTCCTTCTAGAAGGAACCTCCACAAGAACAAACAGAGTTTAAAGTTTATATTAATTTCGTTCTGCTTCCTCATAATCTACAACTTTTTTTTCCAAATTTTTTATATATTCTTCAATCGAGATTGTGGGTTTTCTTGGATACTTTTTGGCAAAGAACAGTGTGTCTTTATTATATCGATTTTCTAGCTTTCCTCTATTTTCCGGAAGAAGTAGGAATTTAGTCTTGTTGATTTTCTTTTCTGGAAAAGGGCAAAACACGGCAGGGCCATGGCCACGCAATAAGCAATTGTGGCACATCAAATTCTTCAGGGATGCAACGACATCAATTGGATCTCCTGCTGTCAAAATTTTGTAAATAATTTTTTTCTGCATATTAAGAACCATGCCCACTTTGTCCAGATTCCCTACTATTGCATCAATATTGTCCTGACTTATAATCTGTAGTTCGACTAGTCGAAAAATCCGAAAAGGGGTAAGAACAGCATCATCTTGTTTGTCCATCATTTTTGCAAACATTCGTCTCCATTCTACTAAAGCCTGAAGAGTTGTGTACTGAACGTTTAAAATATCCAGTGGACTTTTGTCGCTTGACGTCCAAACGCCCTTAGAATGGAGGTATGTCAGTATCTTGTCTGAAACTTCTCTAACATCTTGAAGTTCCCTACTAGGAGGGTAATATAAGGATTCGGTTAATTGATTCGATCGTAAAAATGCGTCTGCAAGCAGTTTCCGGCTGTTTCGGTACTGTTAAATAAATAAACAATAACCTCTATTAATTAAAACAAAATTACGACATATAGATGGTACGAGGTTGTTAGTGGCTAATTACAGTAAAATTACTTTATGTTTTATGTAACTTACGCGCCACCGCATTCTATCAAAAATGCGGAGTAAGAGGTGGACTTTGTTACGTGCGTATCTCTCTTGCAATGTAGTAAGAAATGTATCCGGTCTCATGGTCCAGTCCGATAGCGTCTTATTATTGTTATAGTGGTCGTAGTATGGGAGTGTGGCATGACACATGTCCTTGTAAGATATTTGCGTGTCACCCTTCAGAATTTCCCAAAACACCTGTGCATCCGCGACCCCATTCAAAAATATGTTGAAATCTCTCTGAAGCCCAAGGACGTTTTGTTCGCAACCATGCAAAATTTTGAGCTTCTGGGGATCTTCTAAGACTCCTTTTAACTCTGCTTCAATAGAATCATGAAGTTCAATCGCGCCAATCAAAAAGTCACCATACTTGTATGTTCCGATTTGCAGAATGCAAATGTATCCTAAAAATATATATTTCATTTATAATCCACTATTTATGTTTCATAATCTACTAGTAGATACTTTTCTAAAAATTTTAAAAAACATAAATCATTTTTTATACTATAAAAATTTTATTACCCAATCTTGAGTCTGCCATGTTAGCTTCCGTGTCTAGTGAGAACTCGTCTATCTCCTCTAGTCTCACTCTTAGTTTTCTTAGATCCTCCACCAAGCGAATCCACCGCAACCTTTTTGTTCCATCTTTATATTCTGTGTAGGTGTCATAATTGCGGAAGGTAAACATTTTATCCGTTGGATTCCAGGTAGGGGGTTGGTTCTGAGGAAATGAGTAATGTACCAGCTGGAAGTTATTTTGGGGGTTTCGTTGATAGAGAGCCAAGTGCTCGTCTTGAGTTCTCTGGCGCTTATATTTTTTGTTTTCTTCTTCTTCCAGCTTTCGTTTCCTGCGAAAATTTTCTAGCTCTCTCAGGTTGTTCGACTTGTCCTCCATTGTAAACGCAGCTAATAGCCACTAGTGGTTTTTAGTTTGGAAGACCAAATACTGCAACTAAAAAATAACAAATTTATGACACAAAATAAATGAAAAAAGTAAAACGACGATATCAAAATATGAAAGTAAATACAAATGTTTACTTCACGCATGAATAATATCTAAACACTAACCAGCTTACTGGTTAAAACAACTGAATTTATCGTTAACTAGTCACTTACTTTCAATAACATCCGACAACTTAAACTTATCGCTCGGTCGATTGAGCTTATCAACAGATTAGACAAATTAATTTGACTCACCTAGAATAAAGACAAATAAATAACGCATTTAGATTAACGTGAGTTTTGATAGTCATTACTGAGGTAGATATCACACACGAATATTTGGCAAATAGAATAACCAGCTAGCTGGTTCTAATTTGTTAACACTTTGAAAGAATACTGAAATAATAATTGGAAGATCAACTTACTTGTAGAATAACCCACTAGTTGGTTGAATCAAAGGAAAGAGGAGCTGCACAAGACTTCGAAATTACTGGAGCAACTGAATATGAAATCAAGTTTGTAATAATTATTGAGACAGCAAAACCTAATGGTGATGTTTGAGGTAGATATCACATAAGAAAATAATATGAAAAAAAAACACCAGCTAGCTGGTTGAAGTTGTTGAGTGCATCGTTCATTAGTCACTTACTTCGAATCACAGCCTAGCAGTTAGACTTGTGGGTCAGCTGATTGAGCTCAATAGAAGATCAGAAACAAATTGATTTGATTCACCTAGAATAAAGACAAATTAATAACGTAGTTGGATGAAAGTAAGATTTTGTAGTCACTTCTGAGGTTAATATCACACCCACATATTTAATAATTGAATCACCAGCTAGCTGGTTTTAATGAATAAACACATAAGCACAGAACTAAAATATTAATTGGAAGATCAACCTACTTGTAAATTAACCCACTAGTTGGTTGAATTCAAACTCAAAATGACTTTGAAGTTACTGGAGCAACTAAAAGTAAAACCAAAGTTAAGTTTTATTAATAAATGAGACTGCAAAAACTAATAGTGATTACTGAGGTTAATATTACATAGGAAAAAAATGAGGAAATAAATTACCAGCTAGCTGGTTAAGAGTGATGATTACAGCAATAATGTATTACTTTAATTACTTACTTTTAGTAACAACCAACAAGGGGATGTCGGGGCTGGGCTGACGATGCAGCAACACCGAAGCACTGGAAAGAAAACTGATACGATGCACTCTGAAATAAATACAAACAAATTACGTATTTAGACGACAGTACTTTAACTTTAACTAATGATCAGTAGGAGCTCGATACGTAGTTAGTAGCTACTACTGCGGTTGAAATTTGACACAAATAAATGCAAATAAAATTACCAGCTAGCTGGTTTTAATGTAGTTTATTAGTAATGAATGATGACTTACTCTAACTATTATTTGATAGAATAAAGAAACTGCGTAATTAAAACGGGGCACTTGCAATTATAGACGCTGATGATCGACGTCTTAAGTACGTAGTTAGTAATACACTGACGAAAATGAAAAACTATGGAAAAACAAAATTCGGAAAAAAGTAAAGTTAAAGATGATTATATTTATAGGTAGATGAGTACAAACTAGTTTGTTAGTTGCACTTGAAAAATTAAAAATTGACTGAATAAATAACTGCGTATTTAATAATAAAGGAGCACTTGAAATAATAGACGCTGATGATCGACGTCCGAATTACGTAGTTAGTAGTACACTGACAAAAATGAAAAATGAAGGGGGAAACGAAATTAAAAAAATATAATTTAAAAGATGATTATATTTAAAGTTGGTTGGGAACAAACTAGTTTGTTAATTGCAATTAAATCATGAAATATTTAATTTGTACGACTTACCGTAGTTAGTGAGGAAGGTGGCTTTTACCGGCTTTATTATTGGGAGCTGTTGCTGGGCTGACGACTTGGAGAATACTGACATAAAGACGGGGCTTTGGTAGTTGTGAGCTTGCGCGGAAAAGAGAAAGGAAGAGTGGAGTGCCAGTGGAGTAGAGTGAAAGAGGCAGTGAACTGAAGGATCCAGGAGAACAATGGGAACAATGGAAGATCCAGAATAAGATTTACTGGCCGCAAACGGCACCTCATACTCTGCTACCTGGAATATAACAGTTTAAAGGGAAGGGAAATAGCATTTACTTATATACACACGATATGGTGCTGCACTAATTATATCTTTCAACGTTCAACTTTATATAGCTTACAAGAAAGCCAAGAAGCATATCCTTTGAATGTTTCTACTTCCACGTATACCACATTAAAATACATTTCGAGTTTAGAGGACACAAAAGGCAACATTTTTATATACAATGGATCACACACTTAAGTACATACATAGAAGCAAACACACGGAACGTATTATACGATATAATATGCGATAGTAGACAGACTCAAAGTCGTGAGTCAGAGGCACAGGGTCAAGTGACAAGTGACAATACAGTTTCACGTTTCACTAACAAACAGTGGCTGACACAACTGTTGAAGCTGTCGCCTTAGCGTTTTTTCAATGATTTCTTTGAATTTCAAATAAATGATTTTCAACTAAAACTTGGCTTGAAAATAAGGCAGAGGGGAAAAACTCGACCTTCTTTTATTTGAAGTTTTTTAAACATTATTCTCGAGGAACAGGTAATTTGTGTTCGCCATGAATTTTAACTAATGTTTAATTTTTATTTAAGTTAGATAACATAATTTAATTTTGTATTTCCAAAAATTCGTGCGTTAAAATACATGTCAAAAATTATATGTTTGGGTTTACGCATTAAATATTTTTTAAATTATTAAATGAATCAAAATATGAAAACTGGTGGATTAAATTAACTGTTTGTTTCTTCTACAGTATTATCTTCTCATATATTTGGGAATAAAAAAAATTCTGTGATCATGGAATTAGTGTTTCCATCTCTTTCCTGCAGTACTCACCAAAAACTTAAACATGATGGACAGGAGTTTCCCAATGACGAGCAAAATAATTATTGCAAGGTACGAGAAACTGAGGACCAAGCATCAGCTTTGGAATGTGAATTACTGCAGGAACCTGAAATAGAAGAAGAGCGTGACCATCCCATATTTCATATTTACTTGGTAATTAATACTACCTACCTACCTGAATGAACAACATTTAATTTTTTACATTCTTGAAATACTTGACCCAGGGTTCGGGGGTGGTTTTAACCGCCGGCTAAAACTAAGCGGTTTTAACCGGTTAAAACCGGTTAAAACCGGTCCCCCAAAATTTTAGTTTTCGGGGCAAAACGGCTTTAACCGGCTAAAACTGATTTAAGCCATTAAATTAAATTAAAAGTGGCTAAAAAATATATATTTGCTTTTATTTTAAGACTAAAACAATATATTTTGTTAAAGTACTGCTGTTTTGCAGTCTTTTTTAGCAAAAAATAGGCTGAGATTAAATTATTTTTGTCGAGAATTTTAGCATTTGTTTTTTAAAATTCTAACAAAAAACCAATAAAAGTAATATTTTCATATAAAATATGTAAAGTGCACAGCTTATTTGCTGTGATACAACACCATAAATTCACTTCACTTTTTGTTCAAGCACTTAATTATATTGAGTACTAGGTTTCAGCCGGTTTTAGCCGGTTAAAACCGGTTTTAGCGGGTGGGCAGGTTTTTATTCAAAGTGGGCGGTTTTTTCCGAACCCTGACTTGACCGATTTCAATAAGTGATACACGATTCGAAAGTCCTTAAAAAAACAAAGCTTGTTTTAAATGTGAATTTAACTATGAAAAAGAATTTTCATAATAATTACGAGATATATTTCTTATTAATACTCAACAGACTATAGATATGATCTTGAAAACTGTCAATCGCTCAGATCTTCTACGCTGCCGTGGAATAAGTTCTAATTTCAACTTCTTCGCAACCCACGTTTTACTCACTTCCCCGTCACCAGTCTCGTTACATTTTGAGTATAATTGGGAACTTAAACAATATATTCGTTCAAAACCCCCAGGATCTACATTGAAAAATAACATGGACATTATTGACAATTTAAATTATACACTAATGAATTTATCCAAATTATTGGAAACCTCTACCGATTTCCCTTGCAAAAAATATACTTTCAGCAATGGAACCCTCAAGTCAAAAGACATTAGAACATTTTTTTAATTGCATGGTTGGGATGTACGAGCCCTATCTCTAGAGATATACTGTCCACAAACTCTTGAACCAGTAGATGAATTCGACGACGACGAACACCCAGAACGACCATATATTGACTTACTCAGGAACTTGCTGCTAGAACAAATCCCCAACGTCAAATCGCTCAAGTTGAATAAATTCCCCAAACTGTGGAAGATACTCAAAGAAACAATGTACTCAGAGAAAATGGAAAAGGAAATTCGGAGTCTCAAAAATAGTGACAATTACCCATACCTCACAAACCTCAAAAATCTGATAATTGGTATTGATTTTGAAAGTGGGGGCCGTGCTTCTTCCAGGCTCATTACTGAGATTCTGGAGACTGCGATTAATTTAGAAAATGTTTATTGCCCACCTTCCAAGGCACTCCGTCAACGTGACAAGTTCCATTTGGTTCAGGAACTGCCCTTGTACGCAGCATGCGATTTGCTGATAAAGCATGAACAAATTGCTACGTACAAACGGTCTCGTTTAAGATCTATAGTTCTGATATTGAGTGACCTAATTACTGTGGATTATATTAATATTCAAGAACGGTTTGGAAAATTGCTCCACAAAATATTAGAAGCATGCTCTTCTACTTTGGAGCACATCCGCTTTCAGTCACCTTGTGGTTACCTGTGTGGACCTGATCTTCGATTTAAAATCCCACTCCTTCCAAAAGTAAAATGCATCGAGATTTCGACTACTTGCGCATATCGTTTGAACGAGAGCGACTGCCCTAAAGAAATTCAAACTCATCTCACTTCAAGATTTTTTCCACCAGGATTTCAGTTCAGGACCACCTTTCCTCATCTCACTCAAATCACATTTTTCTTTGAAACTAGGTTGAATTTTAATCAATTTGCAGCTTGGGAAGATCATTTTGATAATTATGATCCGTGTCTGACTGTGAAATCTCTTATATTTTTTTACTGTCAAATTTTGCCTTCCAACTGTTTGTTTTATTGTTCTAAGATTTTTCCGAATACTGAGTTTCTCCAGATACTGCCAGTATATTTTAGTTTCTATGACGCTTCTTTAAACGGACTTTGTAATTTTGGACGCTTAAAAGAACTTCATTGGGAACTTAACCTAGAAGTCCCATTGAAACATCCAAATGAACACCCATTTCTCGATGCGGCATTTACTGGGTATAGTCCTCAGGTAGTTCAAAGTCTGTATCAGGAATTTCTTAACGATGACAGCCACGACCATTTGGACGCTTTTCAAGCATTTCAAGATGGCCCACCACCTTCTCCCTCCATACTAAAAAATTTAAAAGGTTCATAATATTTGGTGGCATTTATTTGAAAATTGGAGCATTTAAGTTACCATTTAAAACAAGCAATTTCTTATATGTAATGTGTGCATATAATGTGATGATGTTAATGTTTGGTTTGGAATTTGGTAGATTTGGAAATTTTGGCAATAACTGTCTTTGATAGATCTCAGGAAATAAAATCGTATCCACCAATGTTCACACATGTGACGAATCTATTTGCCTTGAAAAAACAATCACGCCTTCAACTACAAATGAATTTTCTTGTTCGCAGAGAAGAGAATGTACAAAGTAAGTATACAAAAAGAAATAACCATGTCTTTAAATATTTTGTTTTTACCTCAGCGCAATAATGGTTAAACGGTGTCATAAATGGTACCAAAAAATTGGAATTTTTCAATGAAATCATTGATGGACGATCCATTTTGGGAGGTAAAAACTACGGCGCTATAGTTACAGCTAGGGCTTGCAAAATCAAGACCAAGACTTTCGCCATTTTCAAGACCATTCAAGAGTCTTGAAAAGTCTTGAAATTTCAAGACCACCTTGAAATTCAATTATTCCAACATCTTAACTCTATATATGACTTTTTAGACAAAGTTGAAAAAATTTTGTCAAGAGTCTTGATTTTTTAAAGACTTTTGAAAGTCTTGATTTCAAGACTCTTGAATTTTCAAGACTTTCGAAAGTCTTGATTTCGAGAGTCTTGAATTTTCAAGACTTTTAAAAGTCTTGATTTCGAGAGTCTTGAAAATTCAAGACTTTTAAAAGTCTTGATTTCAAGAGTCTTGAAATTTCAAGACTTTTGAAAGTCTTGATTTAGTCTTGATTTCAAGAGTCTTGATTTTTCAAGACTTCTGAAAGTCTTGATTTCAAGAGTCTTGAATGAACAAGACTTTTGCAAGTCTTGATTTCAAGAGTCTTGATAATTCAAGACCAGCCCTAGTCTTGATTTCAAGAGTCTTGGTCTTGACAAGACTTTTGAAGTCAAGACTTTTGCAAGCCCTAGTTGCAGCTTTTGTGAGGAAAATCTCCTCTGGAAAAATGCGCACATTTCATTTATTTTTAACTTTCCATGCTTAAGCTGCAATAACTGTATTGTAAATTACCGAAATATATATTTTTCCACCTAACTAATTGTTGTTTTAATGCAAGTTTATTGTTTTTTGGTTTTCAGAAATAATGGACAGAATGGAGCCAGTTCGTACATTTGTTCAGTTTAGAAAGGCACCGCGACGATACAAGGAAAACGTTTTTAATTATTTTGACGAAGAAAAAGTAATGCAAATATAAGCAAAATGGTAATTCAAGTTACATTTTGTCTGTAAAGAACCAAAATAACCCATATCCCTTTTGAGTTTAAAACAAAATGCACTATCTACAGAAAAAATTAAAATAACACACCTATGTTTATCAAATCATGTAAATAGATGTTTGTGCATTTTTCAACAAATAAGTATATACAATATTTTGACTTTTGAAAAAACCATGTAAATATAACATTTTGCAATTTTGAAACAAACATGTAAATAGAACATTTTGACCTTTTCAAAGATAGCTAAATAGAACATTTTGACCTTTTCAAAAACAGTTACATACAACATTTTGACGTTTTTAAAGACAGCTAAATAGAAAATTTTGACATTTTCAAAAATATGTAAATAGGACATTTTACACTTGTAAATAAACACTTAAATAGAAATATTTGCACATTTAAGAAACTCGTGATTAGATTAGCATTGTAAGCATTTATCTTTTTCACTGTATTTTTTTGACACAGCTCATTGGACACAGCATAAATTGGAAACGGGTCATTTTGGTTCCTCATAGTTATGATATGTGGATATTACTATGATTACAAACTGTTAAGCCTTAACAGTAAAATTAGGCATTTTGAATTTGCCACCAAATTTTAGTTTCAATTTACAGGTTTTCAATTAAGGGGAGCAATTAGGCCGCACAATATGTTGTTGGTTATCTTATTCATAATTAATTTCTGTTATGCAACCAAAAATTCAAAATTCCACTTTTTGAATTTCCCGCTAAAACATTAAATATTGTGTTAAATGAAGATTACGACCGGTAACTCAAAAAACTGACTGAAACATGATATACCAATCGAACGGTAACAATTAGGCAAATCTAAATAACTTAGTGTGCACGCACGATAGGGATTAGTTTTTAAATGGCTTGCAAAAGACATAGTTAAAAATTTTTTAAAATTAATGGATTTTGTCAAGTGATATATCATTTAAAAGCTCTTTAAAAATAAGCAGACATCATTTTTTTGTTTTGGGTTTGTAGACTATACAACACGTTTTAGGTTAAATTGTAAAATTAAAATGCCGTTGTCATGGAAACTGTTAGTAGAAAAAATAGAGGCGCATTGTGTTATTTAAATTTTACTAGTGATTACCTTTCGAACGATATATGGCACGATGAAATTAGTCCAGTATTGCAAAATTTGTAAAATTCCGGTAAATTATGTAGAATGTAGGTAATCAATCAATCAATCAGCCAATTAGGTTCCTATATACTTTGTTACTCACATACATAATTATTTTTACATTAGTATTTTATATCATATTTTCTCTAATGGACGGACGGAGGGCTGAAGTTTCTATTTCATGTCTAATCTTATTTGATTTTTGTGATGGGAACTCACTTTTAAAAAATATTTTTGTAACCAGCGCACCATCGCTTCAAATCTTTGATATCCGACTATTTTTTAAATCAGTATAGAAAATATACAATTTACATATCTTTCTTACAGCAATGTACATATATAGGAAAAAAGAACACAACGGTAAATAGTTATATCTCTTGTTTGACAACATGTAAAAAATTATAACTATGGATAAGTAAATATTTTAATATCTGTTTATTCACAATTTTTGACACCAATAAACTGTGTAACTAATTACATTACGTATTTTTAAAACTAACTACACTAACTAGACAACACAGTAATAATGTCATTTCGCTAAGGTCACAAGTTAACCAAATGATCATAATAGTTATATTCAATTTACAAATTTAAAGTTTACAAAGATTACTTAATTATTTAATGTAAAAGCGCTTTAAATTCCAAGTAAACTAGCATGTGGAGCAGAAATTGATGTGACGAACGGTTTGACTTGAACGCATTGTTTCTTTAATTCTGAAATAAGAAAAATAAAATGAATATTACACATGTTACATATCTTGGAAGTAATGAAGTAGTCACGGAATTATTATTTAATTGTTTAGTAATATTTAGCACTTATAAAGACTATAGCAACTATAGTACAGAGAAGTTCGTTTAAACGGGATTCTGTTACAAGGGAAAACCGCTAAATGGGACAAATTTTAAATATTTGGTTGGCCAGCCTATGATTCAATGTTAAAATTATCCGGTTATAAGGGAACCGCTAAAAGGGATTATCCGGATTAAAGGGACAGATTTTTTACGATTTTTGGTATTTTATGTCACTTAAAAGGGATTTTGGAAGAAACATTAAAAAAATGAAACAGAGCCAATCAATTGGAGCACTAAAGTTCTTGACAACTAAAATGTACTTATCTTATCTGGTCATTTACATTATCTTAAATCTAAGTACTCTGATGAAGATGAAGAAACTATAGAAGAAGAAGAATGCCCATTAATCCCAAGTGTATCAGAAGCATCGGATATGATCCAAAAACTTCATCAATATTTCTTAGCACAAAGAAATACTGAGGAAACTGTGTTCTCAAATCTTCATAATTTAAGTCTGCGTGTGCTTGAAGATCAGAATCAAAGCAAATCTAAACAAACTGCAGTAACTGACTTTTTTAAACAATCTAATTAACTGTCAACGGACAAAATTGTAAATATCTTACCATTTTTCTAAGAATAAAATCTACAACTTTTAAATAACTAAAGTTCTCTTAAAGGGGAAATCCCTTATACTGTTAAAAGGGAATTCGGTTATAAGGGACCGATTTGGTCGGTCCCGCGGAGTCCCTTTTAAGTGAATTTCTCTGTAGTACAAGTATCGTAATTATTCGTAAAGCAAACTTTTAGACTTGAACGCCTAATGCTATAGAATATTTTCGTCTATGGATAAAAAGTCGAGAGATAGGTCTGTCAAAACACTTTCATATCCATGCAAAACCAAATGCAAACAGGCAGGGTTTGGTCAACCCTATTTCTAGGATTGCAATCTCAACATGTAACACAGAAGCAAAACTAAATTCTCTGCCAAATTAGTTCAAAACCATTAATTTAATCATACCTCTAAGTCGTTCACCCCAACTATGAACCCAGATTTTGACTGTTTCAAGTTTTTGACACTTTTTGAAACCGAGAAATCCACTTAGATGCGTAATTATTGGTCTACCCCTGTATTTTTCTTCCCAATCTTCAGACATGTCCACCAAACATATTTCCAAGCTTCGCAGGTCTGAAATTTGTAAGGGTTTAAAACTTTTATTATAATAAATCCATTACAGTAAAATGTTAACTAATTTTTAAAATTATTAATTTGGAGTTTTAAAATAGGTCAAAATTAAGAGCAACGTGGTGAATTCACATGATTTCCTACTTAAAAGCAAGTAATGAGTAATAGTTAAAATGAATTCCGAATAAATCTGATATCGTGTGTGAAGAACCAAAATGACCTATTTCCAATTTAAGCTCGAATCAAAATGAGCTATGTCATGAAAACAAAATGAGAAACATGCGTAAAATGTTAATTAGGAGTTTTTGAAAAGTGTGAAATGTTCTATTTACATGTTTTTGAAAATTCCAGAATGTTCTGCATAGTACTACATGTTTTTAAAAAGTAAAAATATTCGATTTACATGTTTTTGAAACAAAATGTTCTATTCACATGTTTCTGAAAAGTGCCAAATTTGCTAGTTATATATTTTTGAAAAGTGCAAAATATTCTATTTAAATGCTTTCAAGACCAATTTCAATATTTTTGTAGATAGTACATACTGTTTTTAGCTAAAAATGGAAATTTTGGTTCTTCACATACGATATGACACATTAGGGGTATTTTCATAATCTCGCTATAACTATTTTTGGCACTATAAGACTTTCGCACTATAGCGTCACAAAACAAGCAGGATAAAGCGCGATATAGCGACTTTCAATTGTCGCCATAGAGACGGCATCTTGACTACATTCAATGTTTCAAATATTATGAGAATGAAATATTTTAGTAATATTAAGTGTGTTTTGCTACAAAAATAATAAGAATAGATGTTTGTTTATAATGTTATGTAGTTGAATAATTCGTTACCTATGGCAACAATAACAACACGAACGTTATAACACATTACAGGATGGGGCGTTCAATATTCTAGACGACTTTGGCCTTATAGTGCGAAACTATTTAGCGCGAAAAATAGTTATAGCGAGATTATGAATACCCCTATTGTGTATTTGCTTATGCTCAGCATTTGAAATCTGACATTACAAACTCATGGAATGCTATATTACACTGTCTAAAATAATGAAATAATACAAAAAATAAAAATCCTACACACCTTTTAAATTTAATATCGACTGCTGCTTCTGCCTGATCATCCAAGCTGCAGGTTTCGGAGCCGAGTCTTCTGTATTCACTGAGCTTGCAAAAAGCCGAAGGCAAACTTGTTTACTGTGTCCCGTCAAGGCCGCATCCAGGGCAGGAAACTGATTCGCTTCACAATTTACCAAAACCCCAAACACTAAAGTCTTAAGGTGGTTAAATTCAACGAAATTCCTCATCGCCCCCCTCACATTCCTTACAAATCCCACTTTGAGACAAGTCAAATTCTGGAATGTTCTCACTAAACTTGGGAGCGCAGACAAAATAGGACCTTTTGTAAAATCTAGTGATACCACATTTGGAAGATGATGATGATGAGCTGCATATTTTCGAGTGTCAACTGACTCTTTCCAAGGGTAGCGGCTCAAAGCAGGATTTACAAGCCTTCGGTCTTTAATACTTTTTAGGGATGGGAATGTTTTTGAAAATATGTAGTCTCGTGGGAAATAAGGGGTGTAAATATTCGGGTTGAATTTATTATTTTCTTTTTTTTCTACTACAACATTCTCTGGGAAAGAACCAGTCAATGTTAATTCAACTAAATTTTTAAACACTGGCCAATTTAAATTGGGAAGATTACCAAGTGGTGGAATGGATAGATAGCGTAGGCTACTTGCACTTTTGGCCAAGATCCCAGTAACTACTCTTGAAACTTCGTCTAGCATCGTAAAGTCGTCAGAATTTTCAGCTTCTATGACAAACTTGGAGATCTCAACTAAACTTAATTCTTCCAATGCAGGATATTTCTTAACCTCTTCAACTTCATCTTGATTTAATTGTCCACCACAACCATACTTGTACATATCTATGTAAACACTGACGAGTTTGTCAAAACTTTTCAACTGAAGCCAACGGAGCAAATGGAGTTTCTTGGAATTTTGTAAAATTGGTAAATACATTTCGTTTAGACTTGTAGTTTGGCTCCAGTCGAAGAACCTGAGAAGTTTTGCCTCTTTCAAGATGAAATCAAGGATTTCGCTGGGAATAAATGTGTTTTGGGAGTAGAAGCAAAAATATTTTAAATTATTTAGTGGACCAGTAGCGCGATCTAATATTGCAATGTTGGTATCGTTTTCGTTTATTTTATCGTCACTAAAAGTAGGAACTAAAGTTCGGGGCTTCTTCCGTATGTCTGCAAACAGCCGAGTTGGGACCGATGCATCTTGCAGAATAGATGGCTGATTTTTAATCCGTAACTGCTCAATATTTGGAACTTGAATAAGTAGGAGGGCGGGGAGATTTATAGTTGTTTCTACAGGGGCTCCTGCTTCTCCATTCGATGAGGTGCTGGTGGCCTCGTGGAACTCCAAAGTAAGGCTAAGAATGTTCCGTCCCAAAACATTCAAAAAAATCTGAAGGTGCTCGTGATCGAAATATCCGCCGGAAATTGTGACATCATAAAATGGAGTACTTGTTCCATACAGTGTCCAGGGGCTACTCACAAGTAAAAGTGTTAAGTCTATCAAAGGGATTTTGGTAGAATCACAGAGAAATGTATCCCGCACGTTGTTGAAGGTGAAATGGAATGTTTGAGATTCTTGTAATTTTTGGAGCATCAAGATGTTTGAATGGCTCGGAAGTTTGCGCTTTATTTTTCCCCACTGAAATTAATTTTAAAAATCAAAAATAAAATGGGTAAACAGTGCTTACTGATATTTGTAAAACATTCACAGAAATATATTTGCAAAAATTGTGATTTAATTTTAATATTTAACTTGCTTTTAGGCAGCAACTTGTTTCCATACAAAAACCATCATTTTGATTTTATTGATATGGTTTTCTTTGGTGAACCAAAATTTTGTATTGAAGTACATGTTTTAGAAAAGCTTAAAATGTTATATTTACATGATTATAAAAAGTTCAAAATGTTCTTTTTACATACTTTTTTACAAGTGTAAAATGTTTTATTTGCATGTTTTTGAAAAGTCAATACAAAATTATTTGCATGTTTTTGAAAAGTCAATACAAAATTATTTGCATGTTTTTGAAAAGTCAATACAAAATTATTTGCATGTTTTTGAAAAGTCAATACAAAATTATTTGCATGTTTTTAAAAAGTCAATACAAACCTATTTGCATGTTTTTGAAAAGTCAAAATGTTCTATTTATCCACATATTTTTGAACAGTGCAAAATGTTTTATTAACAAGTTTTTTGAAAATTCAGGTAGCAGGGCTGCCTGCGCTGCTGGCCGCATTATCGTGCCCTGACTTTATGCGATTTCGTTACAAAATTAATTTGATAAATTTATTTTTCTTACCAATTGACTTTCAAACCTCTTTTTGATTCTCATTGAAGATCTTTCTTCCAACTTCCGACAAATTTTTTCAAACATTTTATTTATGTAGTTAGTGCTAAATATTTTGTACGAATGCAATGTTAACAAAAAACTTTAAGAAATGAAAGTTTCAAAAATCTTAATACAGTACTGTTACAGAAGTAAGTGTATGTCTTATAATTTAATTCAACAAAAATTCGAAGCACTTTGTGTGTGTATTAGGAGCTCTCTGGATCTTGCCTGCGTTTTACTGTCCGACTGACTATGTAGTGAATTTCGAAATTGAAATGTATTAATAATGTAGAACGTAAATTTTTAGCTACTGAAGTTTTGTTATTCTTAAAAAGGGGCCAAAAATAGTCGACTTTTCAATCAATTCCTGAAACTATATATGCATATTTTTTCATTCAATTAGTCACGTATCAGTTTTTGTTTCGAGACTTTAAAATATCCAAAGATATGTGCCATATGTGTGTAGATTTATTGTATTTTTGAGTGAATCAGTTTGCCTATGGATGGATTGAGATTTCTGAGAAAACAATAACAGTAGAGGATACAGATTCCTTTGTTTTTTCTTTGGGACATTGGTCGATTGTCGTTTTGAGCTAAAATTATAAGTTTACTATGTATATAGTATAGGCTTTAGTTTCATACAGAACTAAAATAAGGTACACAGTAAAAATATGTGCATTGCTATATTTATGCAATCCCTTCATACTTTATTGTGCGTATAGTTTTAAGCGGATTAGAATAAGGGATGATAAACAAACATAGATGAATGGAAAAGGGTGCAGAAGGAAAAGTGTTCGGCCGTGAAAAGGGATAGTCCATAAATGATGTCAGCAAAATTATCATGCTTTTAGAACACACCATACCGCCCATGCCATCACTTTGACATTACTTCAATATGGCTATCTTTAACATGGGATGTCATCATTGCTCGACTAAACCCACTGTCTCTACCAATAACATCATTTATGGACGATCCCAAAGTACAGGATATGTGCAATATATTATGACTCATTCACTGAAAATAGTAATACCATGATGAGAGGAAGACCCTTTCTACTAATAATTAAAAATTCCTATAGTTTGAAATTACTCACGCTTTAGAGAACAAAATAATGCGTGTAGATTATTATATTTTAAATTTTAAGTCATTCCATTGAACATTGTTTATGTGTTTAACTGAACGTTCATTATATTATTTATAAAATGTTTTCGTTGATAGAATTTCTCAGTTGCATCTAAATTTCTAAATATAGGAGTTAAAACAAAAGTATTATTCGTCCCTTTCAAGTCTGAATTTGTTTTCGTTGTTTTGTTTTTATGAATAAATCCATTTGTCTGGATCCCCAGATAAGAATATTTGATCTTTAAAATTTCATCGATTTTTCTAATTTGAATTCGACTTGAAACTCTCTGCTTTGTTTTAGAGTTTCTACTTCTATTATGTGGTGATTCTGGTCCATGGGATGAGCGGTTTTGCTTTTTATAGGTTGTTGGAAAGATACGGATTTGCTTCTACTACACGGATTGATGACTTTATGTTTAGTATCGGTAACTTGGCATTAACTTTAACTATGTATGTGCATTTCATTTCCATTACTCCCGGGTCCCTTATACCTCCCGGTTCTGAAGCTAACTAAGCGTGATGTAACTCCCGGGGCGGGGGGTTATTAAAAGGAATACTGTACAAGTTACAATAAGTGACCTTGACTGTATTTACAAACTTTGACGTAAATCACGCCGTGTCGAGGAAAAAGCAAACACTACTATAGGAGATTAAAATAGTCTCTATGTGTATGTAAATATGTATATAGGCACACAAAGAGATGGACGCGCAGTTTGCTGGATTATTGTTTTCTCTAGTTGATATCTCTCGTTGAAGTTTTGAACTTTGACTTCATTGATTATATGCATTTTACAAAACAAAATATATCAACTATATAAACACATTAGGATATTGATTACTGCATTAAAACGTCATAATAACGTATGTTTTATATTTCATGTTAATAATGACGCGTTGGCCAAGTAATTATTTAAGTATAAATTTGTTTCAGGCAATCGCGTCTTCGTTCAGTAGTTATAGCGACCACTAACTTCCTCAGCAACAGCAACAACTATTACCAAATTAAGTATAATTATAGTGGCTTGATATAACGTAGTAACTTAAATCGGATTTGTCCTTAACATAAAAGGAATACTTGCAGTAACACAAACACCTTTAAAAGTTAAAATATTCGCTCGTGAAAAGTAAACCGTGAGCTCTATTAGGAGCCGAGAATTGTATAAATAAAAATCAAATAAATTAAATACAATCCAAAAACCAATTAAAAAAGGAATTCACAGTCGACCTGCCATCTAATCTGCTGTCTATAGTATTTTGGTACGTAATTTATTCCTTCTAGACTGTAAATGCTATAATTAAGTGAAATAGGGACGATTTATGCAGCCAAGTCGTACCCTACATATCGTCAGTGAAGAACCAAAATGACCCATATCCAATTTAAACTAAAATCAAAATGACCTATGTCATAAAAATAAAATGAGAAACATGCGTAAAATATTATTTAAGGGTTTTTGAAAAGTGTAAAATGTTCTATTTACACGTTTTTGAAAAGCGTAAAATGTTCTATTTGCATGTTTTTGAAAAGGGCAAAATGTTCCATTAACATGTTTTTGAAAAGTGCAAAATGTTCCATTCACATGTTTTTGAAAAGTGCAAAATGTTCCATTTATATGTTTTTGAAAAGTGCAATGTTCCATTTACGTTTTTGAAAAGCTCAAAATATTGTATTTTCTTGTTTTTTGAAAAGTGTAAAATTTTCTATTTACATGTTTTTGAAAAGTGCTCAATATTCTATATAAATGCTTTCAAGACATGTTTCAATATTTGTGTAGATACTGGATATTGTTTTAAGCTACAAATGGATGTGGGTCATTTTGGTTCTTCACATACGATATTTGCGGCCAGTATGCGTTCTGTCTATGGTATCTGTGTATATAATTATTTATTTTGTAAATATTATCAAAGTATTTATTGTATTTATATAGCATTATGGAGAAAAGCGGAGCGCTTTCAATTTTACTCTTGGCCCTTCTTCTCGCCTCAACTTTTCTGGACTCAGCAAACACATTTATGAATGAGCCTATACACGACAGGGGAAGAAGTAGATATGGCCAAAATTGTAGCAGCACAATTAAATGTGTGACAGCCTCCTGGCTCAGCTGTCAGAATAACACGTGTCAATGTTTCAGACCGAATGAAATGAAGTACGATGAAACCACTCGAAAATGTGTCTCACTAACTGGAGAAAGATGCCGATTGGGAATTAATCAAGGGTCTGACTCGGATGATCTCATAATTTATGCTCGCACAGGATGTGATGCTAATGCATATTGTAATAGAGAAGGGATCTGCGCTTGCAACAAAGCATTCTTTGAGACTTCAAGTGGGAGCTGTAACCCCAAACTTGGGTATCTAAAGTCATGCAATTCCGAATCTGACATCGAGTGCTTAACAAATCAAGGCCTAAGCTGTCAAGACAAACAATGTAGATGTGAGGATTTGAAATCCGTGTACTTAGAAGCAGAGAACCAATGCGTTGGACTAGGAGGGCAGCCCTGCATCAATTCAAAATGCAGTCAACACTCAGATTGCTCCGTTGAAAATATCTGTGAGTGCCAAAACGATTTCTACCTGAATTCGGAAGACGGCGTTTGCCTACCAAAAATAGGACCTTTAGAAAATTGTACGGAAGATGCGCAATGCCGTCAGATAGGTAGTCAGCCTTTGGTCTGTCTGGACGGCGTTTGTAATTGTGATCCAGCCAAATCTGTGTATGCTATAGCAAGAGTTTCTGTTCATATTGATGACACGAGAGATTATAACGAATTTCAAGGTTTTGAAGACCCGGAACTGACTCAGTGTGCGGGACTGGTGGATTCTGAATGTGTGGATCGGCTCTGTGTCCCAAATGCGTTTTGTTCGTACTATGCTCCTTTCAGTGAAAGAACAACTACCACTACACCAAGTCCTGATAGATACTATCAGAATACAGATAATTATGATTATGATAGTAGCAGCAAGTACGAAAAATCTGATGGAGGAATCAATAATAATTCTGGAACTTGCAAATGTACATCAGGCTACACAAAAACGAAATCTCACAGATGCGCCGTTGCATTAAATTTTGCCTGTGACTATACCTCTGACTGTGCTGACGGGCTCATCTGCCAGAATTTAGAATGTGTTTGTCCGTACAACATCGAGCATTATGAAGAGGCCAAGGGAACATGTGTAAGTCAGATAGGAGGTCCTTGCGACCCAAGTCCCGATAACCCTCCTCTGTCCTGTGGAGAAAATGCATACTGTAAAGCGATTAATTCAACTTCAAAAAACCCGGGTCAAAAAATAGCGGGACATTGTGTCTGCCAAAATGGCCGCATTGAAGATGCGGAGGGAAACTGTATTCCTGGGTATGGAGGATCGTGCAGAGTAACTTCAGAATGTAACAGCATTGCTCAGTTGGTTTGCATTGACAGGAAGTGTGCCTGCCCCGCTTTTCAAGAGTACAATGCGAGTTGGAGGAAATGTGTGGGTCTTGTGGGGGCAAAATGTAATTCAGACCAGGAGAAGGAATGTACTGATAACGCACAGTGTGCTCCTTGGTATCAGAAACAACTTCAGGGGAGCTGTGCTTGCAATAAGGGTTTCGAGGAAAATCATGACTATACTTGTGACCCTGTTGCTGATGCTGGTTTTCGTATTATCGTAGCTGATGACGCGGAATTGTAAATTAAAATATTGAAGATTTCCATGTCAGAAATGACCTACCAAGAAATGCGTTTTTCGCTGTCCAATTTATCCTGACAAATTTGCATTTTGATGGTTAACTTTATATAGCATTTATTAATAAATTACAAGGCAAAATACATGATAATATTTACGTCTTTTTCTTATCGTAGTAATTATTACGGCTAAAATAATTATTCTTAGCCCGAGCAGTATGTACATTTTTATCAGCATCAGCAATATATTGCGTTATAAATACTGGCAATACTTATACTGCATCATATTACGTAGTTAACTAATGGGAAAGATTTATTAAGTAAAAATCCAATTTGTTCACCGTGGACCCGAAGTAAATGCTGATATTACAACAAATTGCTCGCTCACTGTTAACAGTCAAAAAATGATTTTGTAGTAAGGTTAACATAAAAAACCACAGTTTGAGCTAGCAAATGTGGGCTACGTTCGAGAATTTATGGCTAAAATGAGCGGGGTACGAGTGATGCAGTTATAAAAATGGCTAGACAAGAACAGTGAAGGTACGAGTATAGGCTGCTTAGTATGAGTTTTCGTGAAATGAGTGAGCAGGGTACGAGTGATGCTAGTACAGTTGGGATTGGTAACATCAGCACAGGTTAGAGTTAGCTGGGTACGAGTGGGCTTGGTCGAAAAAGCACTGGGACGAGTGGGCTGGGTACGAGTTTTACTGGTACCATTCGAAAGGGTACCAGTAATATGAGTCGGCACGGAACCAGCTTTGCTAGCGCAAAATAACAGAATAAAGGGTGCTAGTCGTGTTGATATGTGTTGGCTCGGTAACTTTAGCACAGGTAAAAGTGGTTTCGTGTTTAGTGATGCCAGTACGAGTGAACTAATCGTTAGTTAGATCTAAATAGTGGTTAAAACAAAAATATTATTTGTCCATTTTAAGTCTGAATTTATTTTTGTTTTTTATTTTCATTAATAAATCCATTCATCTGGATCCCTAGATCTTTAATCCTTAGAATTGCATCGATTTCGATTTTGAAGTTGACTTGAAACGGTCTCTGCTTTGTTTTTTTGGAGTCTATAATATGTGGTCATATGAGATGCGCCCGATGAGCGGTTTATTGGTTTTAAAAGTTGTTGAAAAGATAATATGGAATTGTTTCTACAACATATGTTGTAGAATATATATTTTATGTTTAATAGGTATACCTCATAGATGTTAATTATAAGTGTATATTATTATATATAGCTGGCCATACGAAATTATCAAAGTATGTTTCCAATAGCAATTATATCCGCTATAGGCGAAGGTCTTACAAGTTAAAATAAGTGATCTTGACTGTATTTACAAACTTTTACTTAAATATACGCCGAGTTGAGGAAAAAACAAACACTACTATCGGAAATTAATCGTCTCTGTGTATGTAGGCAAACTGATTTGAAATCGATGGACTCACTAGTCAGTTTCATGACTTATTGTTGTTTCTTGTACAGTTGATACCTCTCGTTGATGTTTTGACCTTTGACTTCATTGATTATGTATTTTACAAAACAAAATAAATCAACTATGCAAACACGCTATGCTATGATATTGATTACTGCATCAAAACCTCATAATAACGTGTGTTTAAAATTTATGTTAATAATAACGCTTTGGCCAGGGCCAGATAATGCGGCCAGCGCAGGCAGCCCCCGCTGCCAGAAGTTTAAAAAAAAATGTAAATATGTAGAATATTTTGACTTTTAAAAATCATCCAAATAAAATATTTTAAAGTTTTCAAATGCAGGCAAAAAAATTTTTTTGCACATTTCAAAAACATGGAAATAAAACATTTTCCACTTTTCTCTAAACATGTAAGTAGAAAATTGAGCACTTTTCTAAATCAAGTAAAACAGAACATTGAGCACTTTTCTAAATCAAGTAAAACAGAACATTTTGCACTTTTCTAAAATATTTAAAGACAAAATTTTGAATTACCAAAGAAAAACATCAATAAAATCAAAATGGTGGTTTTTGTATGGAAACAAATTGCTACCTAAAACCAATTCCTTCGTCCGGCCCTGGCTTTGGTCGAGAGATTCTTTAAATATATATTTTTTCGGGTAATCTTCGTTTAGCAGTTATAGTGACGACGCCGACCACGCTTCCCTACTAAAACCTATTACAAAATTAGGTATAAATTGGCTTAAAATAGCGTAGTAGTTTATTAGCTCGGGCTTGTCCTTAATATAAGGAGCACAAGGCAGTCACACTAAAATATTTAAAAGTTGAAATATTTACTCGTGAAAAAAGTAAACATTGAACCCTATAATAAAAGCTTGTTAAAAAATTTTTAAAATAAAATAAAAATTTAATAATTTAATAAAACCATAAGAAAACGAATTATAAAACAAAAAATACACAATTGACCTACTATCGAATTTGCTGTCTAATATTTCGGTACGTAATTTATTATACATATTAAGGTAGAAATTGTTTGGGCTCTTTATGTTTTATTTTTATTTTTTGCAAATATTTTACCAAATTATATATTTTCATGGTAGCTTTACAGCATTATGGGAAAAAGCGGACCACTTTCAATTGTACTTTTGGCCATTTTTCTGGCATCGTCTTTTTTGGACTCAGCAAATACAATTAGAAATGAGCCCCGACAAGACAGGGGAAGAAGCGGATATGGCCAAAATTGCAGTAGTACATTAAAATGTGTGACAGCCTCCTGGATCAGCTGTCAGAATAGCACGTGTCAATGTTTCAGACCAAATGAAGTGAAATACGATCCAGTCACTCGAAAATGTGTCTCACTAACTGGGGAAAGATGCCGATTGGGAATTAGTCAAGGCTCTTTTGGCTCAGATGATCTCAAAATTTACACCGTCACAGGATGTGACGCTAATGTGCATTGCAATACAGATGGGATCTGCGTCTGCAATAGTGCATTCTTTGAGAACGAAAATGGAAGCTGTAACCCCAAACTTGGGCATCTCAAGCCATGTAATTCCGAAACTGACATCGAGTGCTTGGACAATCAAGGCCTAAGCTGTCAAAGCGGGCAATGCAGATGTGAGGATTTGAAATCAGTCTACTCAGAGTCAGAGAGCCAATGCGTTGAATTAGGAGGGCAGCCCTGCAACAATTCAAAGTGCAGCCAACATGCTCAAAACGTCTGACTGCGCTGACGGGCTCGTCTGCCGAAATTTAAAATGTGTCTGTCCGTACAATATTCAGCGTTATGACGATGACAAGGGAACATGTGTAAGTCAGATTGGAGTTCCTTGCGACCCAAATCCCAACTCACTTGTGATGTGAAGGATATGCATATTGTAAAGCAATTAATTCAACTACAAAGAACCAGGGTACAAAAATAGCTGGACACTGTGTCTGTCAAAATGGCCGTATTGAAGATGCAAAAGGGACCTGTGTCACCGGGTATGGTGGACCGTGCAGAATAACTTCAAATTGTGACATCATCGCTCAGTTGGATTGCATTGACAAGAAGTGTGCTTGTCCCGCTTTTCAAGAGTACAATACAATTGTGAGGAAATGTGTGGGACTCGTTAGGGCAAAATGTAGTGCATACCTACAGAGTGAGTGCGTCAACAATGCACATTGCTCTAAAACTATTCACGAAAAATTCCTGGGGAGCTGTACTTGTGATGAGGGTTTCGAAGAAAATCATGACTATACTTGTGCCCCTGTTGCTGGTGTTGGTGATGGTATTCTTAGGGAAGCTGATGATGACGCTGAATTGTAAATTAAGATATTCAAAATTTCCATGTCAAAAAATGACCTACTACATAGATATTACATGGTCGGCCGTTGTAAGAATACCTTTATGCTTTTTTATTGTAGCCGCGCAGATATTTGCAATTTTCAATCCTTAGGATTGCAATTTCAACAAGATTTTTTTCAAATACATTTTTTTTGCTGTTCGGTGCAGTATTGATAGTAGTAATTAACAGGGCAATGATAAAAATTTAATTGAAATTGTCAATACACAAAAATAATAAAAGTAAAAACAAAATCGTGTGTAAATATCTATATTCACATACTTTTAAGGAAATACAGAGTTGAGTGAAAAAAAAGCAAGCTTTATCAGAGAACGGAGATTAATTGCCACAATGTATCTCTGTGCAATATAGGCATACAAAAAAATGAATGAATTTTGCTGGCAAATAATAATGTTCTGTAATTCATATCTCATCTCGTTGACATGTTGAACTTTAACTTTAGGTAATGCATTTTACAACAACAAAAAATCAATCAACTATGCAAAAAAAATTGTGCAAGCTTCATTTACTCCACTAAAATCTCAAAAACGTTTCCCAAACGATTCTGAATATTTGTGTCATTAAATTTCTATCTTTCCAGTTTTGTTGGATACCAAAAACATCCCTAACATATATATAGAGTAGATAAAATAAATTAAATGTATTTATCAAAATCCCGAGCCTACTCAGCTTTTTTTTATTTTCCATTAATTTAAGTGCTCATAGCTTAAATCCGTAAAAGTTATACACTCAAAATTTTTAGCTCGCTTACAAATTTTCTTGTATATATAAGAAATACACTTACAATTATTAAAAACATATTACAAGTTAAAATATTCACGTAAAGAGAACGACCAGTAAAGTCATACTCCAAAAGTCGTCTAGTAAAATTGTAGACAAATATAATAACTAAACACATCCGAAAAACGAAATATTGTGTCACCGGGCTGACTCGCTGAACCATTACGGTACGTACTTAATTAATTTTAGAAGCGTTTTTACTACTACTACAAATTATTTTCTATTGCTAAAAGCCTTGGCAAGTAACTACTACACGTGAAATACAAATAATTATACTACCTATACTTATACCGCATATCTTTACATTAATCGGCCCGCGTTCTATTACTACTCGGCAGGGCCAGATAATGCTGCCAGCTCAGGCAGCCCCTGCTGCCTTAATTTTTAAAAAACATTTAAATAGAATATTTTACACTTTTCAAAAACAGGCAAATATATTTTTTTTACACTTTTCAAAAACAGGCAAATACATTTTTTTTTACATTTAAAAAACATGAAAATAAGATATTAAACACTTCTCAAAACATGTGGTACATAGAAAATTTTGCAACTTTTCTGAATCAAGTAAATCGAACATTTTGAACTTTTCTAAAACATGTGAATAAACATTTTGCATTACCAAAGAAAACATCAATAAAATCAAACTGGTGGTTTTTGCATAAAAAAAAATTGCTGCCTGAAAGAAATTCCTTCGCCCGGCCCTGCAACTCATCAGGGTGGGTTGCATTAAGCAAGCGCCTGCGTTTTGCATACAATCTTACGTTCTAATGTTAAATTCTTATAGCATAGAGATCTGTGTAGTATCAAAAAATATTGTATATATTGTATTTGTATATTGTTTTCAAGTATTATCCACTTTGTATTTTTTTTATTTATAGGCCATCAACACTATGGGAAAAAGCATATCACTTTCAATTTTAATCTTGACCTTTGTTCTGGTCTTGTCGTTTTTGGACTCAGCTAATGCAGATTGGACTGCGTGGGGGGAACCGCGGCAAGAAAGCGGGAATCACCGGGAACGAAGTGGATACGGCCAAGCTTGTAGCAACACACTGAAATGCAAGTCAGCCTCCTGGCTCAGCTGTCAGAATAACACGTGTCAATGTTTCCGACTGAATGAAATGAAGTATGATGAAAGCATTCGAAAATGTGTCTCACAAATTGGGGAAAGGTGCAGATTTGGAATTAATCAAGGTGCTGGCTCTGGCTCTGGATCCGGATCTGACGATCTGATAATTTACGCTCTCACAGGATGTGACGCAAATGCACATTGCAATACAGAAGGGATCTGCGTCTGTAACAGCACATTCTTTGAGAATGCAAATGGGAGCTGTACCCCTAAACGTGGACATCTTAAAGTCTGCAATTCTGAGACCAAAACCGAAACCGAATCTGTCATCCAGTGCTTGGACAATCAAGGCCTAAGCTGTCAAACGGGGAAGTGTAGATGTGAGGTATTGAAAGCAGTTTATTCAGACTCAGAAAGCCAATGCGTTGGATTAGGAGAACAGCCCTGCATCAATTCAAAGTGCAGTCAACATGCAAATTGCTCCATTGAAAATGTCTGTGAGTGTGAAAACAACTTCTACCTGAATTCGGACGACGGTGTTTGTCTACCAAAAATAGCACTGTTACAAAACTGTACTGAAGACGTACAATGCCGTCATATGGGAAGTCAATCTTTGATCTGTCTGGACGGAGTTTGTAATTGTAATCCGGGCAAATCTGTGTATGCTACAGCAAGGGTTTCAGTCCATCTTGAGGGAAACAGGGCATACAACGAATTTAATGGTTTTGAAGGTTCGGAACTGACTCAGTGTGTTGGACTCGTGGGCTCTGAATGTGTGAACCGGCTTTGTGTCACTAATGCCTTTTGTTCGTATTCAATCCCTTTTGTTATTTTTCGTGAAACGACAACTACTACTACCACTCAACGTGCAACTAGACTCGGACTCGGTAGTTTGTTTGATGGTGACAGCTTGGAGGAGTATGAAGATAGCTACACCTATATGGACGATGTCCCGGCATATTATACACCCTTACGAAATATACAGACCAAAGGCAAAGAAATCAATCATTCTGGAACTTGCAAATGCACACCTAGCTACACAACAACGAAATCCCACAGATGCGCTGTCCCATTCAATTCCGCCTGTGACTCTACGTCTGACTGTACTGACGGGCTCATCTGCCGAAATTTAAAATGTGTCTGTCCCTACAACATCCAGAATTATGAAAAGACCAAAGCAACATGTGTGAGCAAGATAGGAGGTCCCTGCGACCCAAGTCCCAATAATCCTACTCTGTCCTGTGGAGAAAATGCATTTTGTAAAGCAATTAATTCAACTTCAAAGAACCCGGGTCAAAAAATAGCGGGACACTGTGTCTGTCAAAATGGGCTTGTTGAAACGGCGGGCGGGAACTGTATAACTGGGTATGGAGGATCGTGTAGGGTAACTTCAGATTGTGACATCATCGCTCAGTTGGATTGCATTGACCAGAAGTGTGCCTGTCCCGCTTTTCAAGAGTACAATGCGATTGTAAGGAAATGTGTGGGTCTTGTGGGGACGAAATGTCAAGGAATCAGCAAATATGAGTGCACGACAAACGCTCATTGTACTGAAGCTATTCACGAAAATTTCCCAGGGAGCTGTTCTTGTAATAAGGGCTTCGAAGAAAATCATGACTATACTTGTGACCCTGTTGCGGGAGCGGGAATAATCGTAGCTGATGACGATTACTAATTGATGTAAATTAAAATATTCAAATACCGGGCCTATTATATTATGTCATACGCACATTATTTTAAAATACTTGTTTTTAAATCTCTATTCAAGTTTTATAAAATTCTATAATCACTGACATTTTACAAAATTAAATAACAATATTGGCAATATTAATTGTGCATTTAATTTAGCTTATTTCCAGCACCAGGTCATATATATTATCACGTTGCAAATAGTACAATTAAATAAAACATAATGAGGAACCCTCCCTCCTGTCACCAGCATACCTATTCAGCAAATGGCATTCTTTAACATGGGATGTCATCAATATCCAAGTAGACCCAATAACCCTAACCGTGACATATTTTATGGACGATCCCCTAGGCAATATGCTGCTAATTATAGCTTTGCAGACTTCTAAAATTAAAAGGTTGGAATATTAGAATAAATGTAATTACTGAAGATGAGCAGATATGTAATTTATGAACGTAGCACTCACATGGGAACCTACCCTGCTTGAACACATGGATTCAAACGAATTGTATCATAACCTCTTCTACTGTGACTAGTAACTACTGCTAGTATAGTCGTTCGGGTGCAAAATGGCTTATCTCTATTTTATATGAATTTGAATTTTCAAAAATTTCTTGAAATAAAAAATCAAGAAAATTTAGTGGGAATAACAGTGGAAACTTTTAGTGAAGACAGGGCCCCCTTCAATACTTTCGAAAAAACGAGAAAATTAAAACTTGCAGTAAATGTAATGTTTAATTTGCGTTTGGTAGTATTTTACTCATCTGCAACTGTACCTACGTACTCAACAATCATCAGCTGCAAAAGGGTCGTCCATAAATGACGTCATAGAAACTTTCCAGTTTTAGTACCGCATAGCTTCCCTGTCCTCAGCCTAAACATTTCGAAAACGGCTATCCTTAACATGGGATGTCTTGAATATACCAGCATCTCAATAATGTCATTTATGGACGATCCCTAATATGTATACAAGGTTCAATGGAAGACACGGTAGCGGCGTTAATTAAAGTCAAACTTTACAAAAGAAATAGGTCAAAACACATCATTTTAAAAGTCGTATTTTAAATGTCCGTAAGATTTTCCGTTTTGAAAAAAAAATAATTTAAATTAACAAAAATAAGGTCAAATCACTTGTTTTGCAGTTAAATTTATAGTAATTAAATGAAAAATTGTGGCGCACAAACGCTTAATATAATTGTTTTCAAAGTGTGAAATAAAACGCTCATAAAAATAAATATGGCATTGACTTTTACTAACTGATCTGACCATAGCACTAGTAGTTGCCGATTTAACATGTGTTCTAATTTGGAACGTAATTAAATCCTGGTTAAGCTTGTTTTTAGGCTCCATTCGCTCCAATAGTGTTTTCAGATGTAAATTTACATCAATTTAGTAATTTCAATAATAAAAAGCTATGTCAGTTTGAGATTGACTGCTTTACTTGCCTTTCAAATCTCACTAAACATTGTTGAATCCGCTATCTCTCTCAACTCTGTTGAGAGTGCCGTATCTATGGTAATAATTTGAGAAATTTAGCGTTGAGAGTATTTGAGAGGCATTGAGAGCAGTCGGGTGTACACCTATTAATGTATAATAATATGTAGGCTTACAAAGTAATGAATGAAATTTGCTGATGTCAAGTTAATATCTCTGGTTGACTTTTTGAACTTTAACTTCATTTACTGCATTTTAAACACAAATAGTAGATAATTTTCATGTAATCAAATTATAAGTTTACTCCACTCAAACCACAGTAACGTTTTTCAAACGTTCATCTATATCGAGATTCTGTAATAATTAATTAGGTTTATTTTCTTAATGTAACAGTCATAGTTTAGGATTCGGTTGCTGGGAACCCAACTTGTTATAACAAGGTTAAATAAAATAAAGAGGCTTCAAATACACTCGACATTTAGCTCGTTTTTTCCTACACAAGCAAAATCTTCAAGTAAAATAGCTCCTTACAATAACTAAAATATAAGCTCGGAAAAATAAGAGAGATAATTAAATATCACCGAAAACTACGACTTATTTAGCCACCTGAAAACCCCGATCCGAGTATACCCTAATATTTTGGTAAGTAATTAACTATTTGGAAATATAAATTTAATATAATTCCGTATAAAATATTCGTCATAAACCTTAAACTATACTAATAGTGCACGTAAAAATATATTTGTATTAAATTATTCTTTCAAATGCTGAAATTATAGATTATGTAGTGGACCCGAACCAACTCAAATGTAACCCTTTAAGTCCCACCAGCACTTTAAGACACGCTTTTACTTAGTGCGCTTACACGTATAAATTATACATATCGTCTGTGAATCCACTTTAAGCTAGAATCAAAATGAGCTATGTCATAAAAACAAAATGAAAAACATGCACAAAATGTTATAATTAGGAGTTTTTAAAAATTGCAAAATGTTTTATTTGCATGGTTTTGAAAAGTTCAAAATGTCTTATTTGCATGTTTTTGAAAAGATCAAAATGTCTTATCTGCATGTTTTTGAAAAGTTCAAAATGTCTTATTTGCATGTTTTTGAAAAGTATAAAATGTTCTATTTGCCTGTTTTAGAAAAGTGCAAAGTGCTTTATTTGAATATTTTTAAAAAGTGTCAAATGTTTTATTTGCATGTTTTTAAAAAGTGCAAAATGTTTTATTTGCGTATTGTTGAAAAGTGCAAAATGTTCTATTTGAATGTTTTTGAAAAGTGTAAAATGTTTTATTTGAATGTTTTTGAAAAGTACAAAATGTTTTATTTGCATGTTTTTGAAAAGTGCAAAATATTGTATTTACGTGTTTTTGAAAAGTGGAAAATGTTTTATTTAAATACTTTCAAAACATATTTTAAAATATTTTTTTAGATAGTTAACATTGTTTTTATCTAAAATGGATATGAGTCATTTTGGTTCTTCACAGACGATATGTAGTTAAAGATCCGCTTACAGCTTAACCTAACCTACCTATATACTTTACCAACTATAAGAGCATATTACACAGTATGAAATTACATTTTTTGACATATACTGTCTAACTTGTACTTGTATTTATTTTATTTTTAGGTCTGCAAGTATTTACCACTATGGGTGATATCGAAGTTTCCGAGGCTTCGAATATCTAATAGAAGTTGTCCCTATGTTCCTCCAAATAGTCCATACCTTGAGAATACCCGTATACGAAAATCTAAAATGTTCGCTCATGCCCTTCCTTCAAACTCTCTCTCTCTCTCCAATCCACTATTTTTATATGCCAGCTTGATATATGTAAGGTTAGGTATGCGCATTCCCTATCTTACTATATCTACTTATTTTACCGAATGCATCAACATGACATCTTATTTTGCGGTTAAATAATTATATCATGAATGACATGTACATACAATAAATAATTATGATTGGGAAGGCTAACATTCATTGCTATGGTCTATGGTTCTTTAATTTAGCACATCTCATATTTTCATACGTAGGTACTCGCTAACTTCATACATCGTAATTCATACTTCATACTTACAAATTCTGACTTACACACTCTGACACGCTACCCATACTTGTACATATAAACTCATATTTATGGCATGACTTGTACTTATTAAAAGAACATACAAAATGTTTAATTATTTTAGTTTAATATAATAATTATTACCTTTTAACTGAGGTTGACACTGACGGCGATAAGAGCTGAAAAATCCAAAATTGTAAACTGCCTTGGGGCGGTATGATTGATAGCCTCTCACCTCAGCTAACCTTATTTCCAAAACCGATGATGACTGGGAAAATAGCTCCTTTTTATTTCTCTTGGTTCACAAATTTAGGATTGACTATATATATATATTTTTAATATATACTGAAGTTCTAAATATATTTTTGACTACCGACACTGGAAAAATGAAAAGGAAAACTAAAAATGGATCTAAAATCCCTGGACCTGGCGAACTGCTATCTTGTTCTTCAGCTGCTACTAGTTGGAGACTGAATTGTGGCTCTCGCCCTTCTTATGTTTAAGATGTACTTTTAGAATGGCGTCTTTTTCAACGGCTAAATTCTCTTGTCCTGCTCCTTTTTCCTTCCAAACTCTCATTCTCAGCCCTTACTTCCCTTCATTCTTCTATCGTCCCTACCTTATACTTTTTGGATTTGTTCCCCCTCTCCGTCAGAGTGCTCCACCAGTGTCATAACTCATGTATGTGGCAGAGGGTCAAACACTGTTAACTATTCGGTTACAAAATCCCCCAACTTTAAGATCGCTGCCCTCAGCGATACCCGGGGATCCTAGGGGATCCCGTAGGAACAGTGTTTGAACCTCTGATCACCAATGAAATATAAATTAGTTCACGAATTACAATGTTTAATTAACTCTATTGGTATGAATACCTCTATTGTATAATTTTGATCCACAAGAATTATTGTGAACTAAGTAGTGAAATAGTACAATAGGTAAGTTACGAGTGAGATTGATTAAAATATATAAACTTTATAATTGCCATATTAGTGCTATAATGCTGCACATATTATTTTAAAAGCAACTTGTGCCTATACATTCTCATAACGTTATGTAGTATTAATAGAATTATAATAGTAAGGTAAGTCGTGTGTGAGATTTACAAAAATATCTATTTCATAATTATTACATTATTATCGGAGTAATAAATTCAAAAATAAATCCTCATTGTATTACATTCTGTGGCATATATTGTACCTTCGCAGCTTGAGACCATATTATTTTGAGCAGCATATTTTACACTTAATGTATCTTATAATTGATTCATACTATTTTTACTTATTATTATTATTATTAACCTCTTGTCCATATATCATTTGACTCTCACATATTATTCACTCCACTTCATCCATATCCCTTTCGCTCAAAAATATCTCAAACATATCAAACTCCGCTTCGGAGGAAAATGCTCGGTAACCCTATATCAAGAATACCCTGTGGAGCATCCTCCCCCTCCGCTAGTAGAATTAAACAATTCACGTCAATTAAATTCATTTAAGTTCCCCAAAGGGGCTATTTTTCATTATCGGAAATATAATATTAATCTCTATATCTAGCTTAAATCTATACGTGACAAAATAATCAATTTGACCGCAGGAAACATCATATGTTTTACAGGAATTTTATAATTATTCCTCTATAAATATGTATTGAATATAGCAAAGTTGATACATTGACTGACGAAATCATGAACAATACGCATTATTTTAAATGTACAAAAATACATAGTAATTAAAATGTTACGTAGACTTAATTTTAAGGTCATACTAATCTCTTAAGTTACTGTTGTGTTATTTCTATGACATGGTGTAGAATTTAATTAATTTTGCAAGAATAACTTTTGAAAGTACGGGATGGCTGTCTTTTGGACTGGTGAGAAATGGATGGTGGTAATGGCTGTTGCTTTTTCGATGATTTCTCTTCATTACGTGCTGGTACATAATCGAAGCGAATCTCCTTTTTGCAGTTTTGGTTATGGTCGACGTAGCCGTTATTATGCCCTTTCTTCTCAATCTCAGAACCCATCGAAATGACATCCGTCAAACCTCTAACGATTTTTCTCCGTTTAAACTGCTGGCTCAATGGTGTTGGAGGAGGTACGTGTCCCATTAATTCATCGATTTCCTCCTGAGTCACGCAACAGGTCAGAATATCATTGTCCGAATGATCTGCCTAAAATAAAATAAGAGCACACTTCCCAAATTAACATCCACCTTTTTACTTTTTCGGTCAGCCTGGGCTCAGTGATAAAATATTACCACATGACATAATTTTGCAACTTTCTTTAAATTGTAATTCCCATTAATATCTTCTCAATAAATCATATGTATCTCATTGCGTATATGTATCAATTTCTCCTCAACTCTCCCTAATTAAATTACGTATGTGATTTTATATAATATTTCTCTGAATACCATATATCTCATTCCTGCAGGTTCCCTTTGCAACTTAAACTTTTAGTTTACAAGAATGAACCAGACTTTATTGAAACTGCTATAGCATTTCAAAACATAATATAATATTTTTATTTTTCCTTTATAATAATTATAATATTAATAATAAATTGATTATAATTTTTCCTTACGCTACCGTCAGGATGATTCAGGGATGGACGGAATAGTGCAATTCCAACAATTACTCCACAAATATTGCTCGTGGTGACGGATTGATTTGTAAAGATACTGACCTTAATCTGTCTGTACCTCTGATCCTTACTTTTTAGTCGCCGAGGTCGCCACTCCATCCATCTCTCAATCATCCATTGACCTGCCACTCTTCTCGTAAATCTATCGAAGTCTTGGAAGGCAAATCATATAGCTCCAAATGCTAGGATCTTATCTTTTTCAATTTTCTTCTCTCTTTTCTTCAATCAAACTGCTCTCCCCCAGTTGATTCCAGCTTTTTCCTCTCCAACGCTGCTCGACTTTTCTCCACGTCTCTGCCGCTGCTTCTTCGTACTGTAATTTATCTACTAAAATTGGAAAGAAAACTACCACCAAAGTTAAATATCTCACCACCACCAAATATTAATATTTCCTTTAACTTAAGTTTTTAACTATATTTGTGTTTTATTTTATATGTTTTTACTGAATATGCTTAATTTTAACTATTGTTTAGTATAACTCGTATACTATGTCATGTACATTTACATCTTTTCTGCTACCCCTTTCACACTATTTCCTAAATTCGGGATCTGTTTGCTTGGCTTGTTGAAATGTTGCCCATGCGTCCTTGCACATGTATGCCTCTCCTTCTATCCTGTTATCATTGTAGATTCGTCTTAATTCTTCGCTTCTCTTCGAGGGTAGGGAGGATGAGCCAGGTATTTCGTCTCTGTCAGGATCATTCTCCTCTATGGCCTGTGCCGTCTCTGGAAGGACTATTCTCACCAATTCTCGCAGTGATTCATGGATGTGATCGTCCCAACCTGCGCCTGGTAAGTTTCTCTGCCTGAGTCTGGTCCTGAATCTCTCCCGTACATTCTGTTTTTGGCGTTCAAACTGAACTTTCGAGGATTGGCTACATCGTGTTGCGAATCGAGAATTTGCTTCATCTGCCAGATTGATATATGTGAATCCTGGTTTGATTCCGTCGAAGGTTAGCTCATATAAATGTTCACCTGGCGAGGGGTTCTTAACTTGTTGATATTTAGAGATCATTTGCCTTAAGATTCTGTTTCAAGCGTTGATTTGTTGTGGGCCAACCCCTACAGGAACCGTGTCCTTGCACACGCTAAATGGGTCTTTGCCATCAAGGATATAAACTAATTTCTCCAGCATGGCATTGGACATATACATATATATTTTAGGATCAGTGTCTGGTCCCTGGCATACCTCAATAAAATCCTCAATCACGGCTTCACGGGGATTTTTGGATGGTCTACCAGGATATCGGCGTGGGTTTTGGGAGCGAGTGCTAGGATGCACATCAAAATTTTCATTTTCTGAAAAACCAATGCCCTGATATTCCATCCAATCGTCCTTGTCCATGTACCCTAGGTTTGTGGAGTAATTATATTCGTATCTCAAGTCCTCGATACACTTATTATTTTTAATCTTATTTCTGGGTACAAAATAACAATTCTGTGGGTTGCAGTATGTGACACCATTAACGATTATCGGTGGGTATGCTTCTTCCGGTGGGGCATTGACTGAGTTGACAACTATTTCTTTGAAATCCTTTTCATACACGGCTGTCCTATTAATGTTACATAAGTACGTGGAATGACTTTGATCGTGTGTCCTACTGTAACGGAGCATTTCTCCCAATCTTTTCTGCCATATACCTTCCGGTAATCCCTCAATTTTAGCCATTTCGCTACCAAATTGTTCGAAGTACATGTGAATGTTCCCCTTATTGATACCTGGATCAATATGGTTAATGAATTCACTGGACAATTTCATTTTGATGTATTGTGGGGTGATTGAAATATGGAAAAGGTCGTCCAATGCAGTCAATTGTACTGTAAATTCCTCATCGATATTGTCCGCAGTACTCTGATTTTCCTCTGAAGCATTACTTACAAATATTATCGGTGAGTAATTAGGGTCAACTATGGGCTTTTCGATTGAATGAATGCTGATCGTCCTAGAATCTCCCTCATGTACTTCTTTCCTATCAATGGTAGCTAAGTATGTATATTGGCCCTTGAGTTGATGCTTAATCATCTTGCTCAATACCAGCTGCCATGCGTCCTCCTCAAGATCCTCTATTTTATACATTTCCTGTGTAAATGTTTAAAGATACAAACGAATTTTCTTGCTTGCACTTTTCGGATCTACAAGCTTAAGGAATCTACTGGAAATCTGAACTTTCACGCAGTGTGGAGTGACTGTGATACGAAAAAGGTCATCCAATACAGTTTCACTGATTGTATATTCTCCCTCCCTGTTACTTGGCTTGCTCTGAACTTGCTCTACAGGGACCTGTGATCTGGCTGCAGAGGTACGTGGATGTACATCCACATTATCATCTTCAGCAATTTGAATTCCCTGATATTGTAACCACTCCTGCCAGTTCATATACCCAGTGCCTGTGGCACAGTTGTATTGTAGTCGAGTGACACCAATACCTACATTATCCTGAATATTCCCTCGTAAAATAAAATAAATACTGTGCGGATTACAATATCTTTGGCCTTCAATTTCTAACACAGTTTCATCCCACTGATCGTCTAATAATGTACTGTCTTCAACCTCCTCCTCTGATGGTGGAGTTGAAAGATTTGCTTGTGGAGCTGTTGTCATGTCCACGTCCCTATTTGCATCTCCTGACAAACTAGGACCTTGGTTTTCATCCCTATTTGCATCCCCCCCCAATCCAACTACGACCTTATTTGTTTCCTCCTGAATATCAGCATCATAGACCTCAAAATATACATGCTCCCTATGTCGCTGATTTATAGTTCCGTCTTGGTTCAATCGATCCAGGATTATACCTTGAACAGTGGTCTCATATCCCCCATCCCCAAATTGTACCTGCAGCATATCTGTCCCGCCGTCATCATCTACTTTAATAAATAATGACCTAGCTTCTTCGCCACTCGCAAGCCGTTCCATTCTTATACTGGTTCGTCTACAAATCTGAGATGGATCGTAAACTCCAGTGCTCAAGCGCTCGAGCATATCGTTGATCTGATCAATATGCAGCCCAAAAGTTTCATGGGCTCGTGCTGGTGAATTCAAATTCACCAAGCAACCTGTCATCATGGGGGTTACCGAATGAAAAAATGCTTGATGATCAATAAAATTTCGGTGATGTCGCGTTATCCATAGGAAGTGACATACTTGACCGGCATGTACAATGTTTTGACATTCGCTATTGCTAATAAACCATCCTTGTGATTCCAGGTCACCGGGGATTAGACATGTCGTGACATGGAGAGTGTCCTCGGTGGGCACAATCGCCAACGTAGCCTGATTTGTCACACCGATGCACCACGAAGTGATTTCAGCACAGGTGCCTCTATGGATAAGCAATGGAGCCCTCTCCATTTTACGCTGAATATCTGCGATCACCTCAAGATCCTCATCCCCCAAAAGGAATACCGGATCTTCAGTTAATTTCCTATATAACGGCCGTGATATGCTTCTCAAGATAGGTATGTAATTAAACCACACACTGACGAACCGTAACCATCGCTCAATAGAAGCTGGGCCTAACAACTCAGGATAGCTTGCGAAGGCTCTCAAGGACTCTGGATTAATGCTGATGGCACCTTCGGAAACATGGAAACTGGGACAAAATGTCGCTGTAACCCTGGGTCCTCCCGTGATTGAACTTTCCCTCAATTCTACTTTTATCCTCCTACTACGTCGTTCCTGAGCTTCATTATGTCTAATGATGAGTGAAGCTAACATCTTCCTAATTTCCTCATTATTTCTATCCATATTAAAATGAAAAATAGAAAATAATCCCCGTTTAGAAAATATTTGGCTTAAATGTCTTGTATTTCACCTTGCTGCTAATGTCACCTATCACAGACTCAAACAATCCCAGTCACTGTCTCACGCTTTCAGAAAAATTAATTCTCTATAGTTTCAATATAACCGGAAAGAAATGAATTTTGAAAATTATCGATTTGGAAAATGAATATTCAATAGCTTAGTAAAGTAAATAAAATAATTGTATATTTTATGTAGGTATTTTGAGGAATGCAATAAAAATCTAACCTTCAATAGGTAAGTATACTACTCGCCATGCAGTGCCTTTTTAACACAATATTCACCACACCGATACAGCAATCCTCTATTATGCACATTCAATCGAAAGTACCCAATATTGATTAATCACCAATTAAATGCTCGATGTTGTAATTAATTGTGAATGTTTATGAGGTAATCTCATTAACAAATATCATTTGTCAGTACTACCAAACAAATCGATGTTTACGATCAACAGAGAGTACGAAAGACTTGTCTTAATTGATGAGGAATTCACGTATATGTGATAACTGACAACTTGGACTTACGTATGATTGACCTTTTACTGCACTGAGGATGCTCCTAACCGCCAGTGATGGTGTAGAGTTGAAACGAATTTTCACGAAATTCGTTGTTTGTCACTAATGTCGATCGTAATTCTTAATATTGAATGTGAATCACCAATAATTATTGATGTGGCTGATAAGTAAGATGTTTAGAGTTAATGGAACATCAAGAAAAATATCGAAAACCAAGTGGATAAAAATTTAAATTTGATTCTAGCAGGATTAAAAACTGACAGGATAATTCTTATGGGTTAATCATACTTTGAAAATGTCCTCACAAAGAATGAAATATTAAAATTATGTGGGACTGAACTCTCCTCTGATACTTCAAGATGGCTTGCACTTCCAATAAACAACCAACTTTCAAATTCAAATGCAGATACACATAAATTATTTCTCACAGGCAAGTTATCTACTTTCCTTTGACCTTCCCTTACTCAAAACACTTTCCATAATATGGATATTATTTCGAACTTAATTATTCCTTTAATATTAAATGACCGCTTGTTGAAAGCAATCGGTCTGTATCAACTGATATATTTTACGCGATGAATACCACGATTTTTAGTAGCTAACTGAATGACACAAAGGTGGGTACTGCCTTCTTCGTTGATAGTTTACATAAATTATAACTGATTTACCTCTGCGTCATCAACCTTCAAAAATGAAATCTAACTAATCGTCATTATCAAGTACGTATTAAGAATAAAATGGCAAAATTTGAATGAAAAGAGATCCAATTACAACTTATTGTTGTATGTAAGTATAAAAAATGTATTATGTGAACCAAGGAATATTTGAATTCTGTCTATAAATTGATTATGTCGACTTGATAATAATTATTACGATATTCACTTTATTTTCAGGGTCGGTGTAGCTTCGGTTAGATTTAACTCACTTGGTTGTGATTAGTAGGTTCACAACACAACTAAACCACTCATACGGCCTTGCAGCCTACCTACTTATTCATATATTCAACTACTACAATCATATAAATATTCTAATCATGATTATATTAATATTCAATGTACCATTTCAGGGTCGAAATCCCTCGATGGAAGACAATGATACGATTGAAAGGTAAGTATGGATTAACAACCTTGATGCTGCTACTGATTAAGGTTATCCCGAGCTCCTTTTTGAAAAAAAATATTTCAGCTGCTATGCCTGTATGTCCACTAACTGCTTACTGGAAAATTTCATGCATCAGCTGAAAGGAAAAAATTAAATTAGAATTCATGCCCCACTTTAAGTAAGAAAAAAATAAAATTCAGACTCACGTCAACTTATTTCCTAATTTATGCATCCAGTCTTAATTATAGTTTTTCCTTCTCCTATTCTAATTTCTATTTCAGTTATTATCATTCCGTCCCCAATGTATTAATGTGTGTTTATGTATTAATATATTCATGCCATGTCATGCCATGCCACTCAAAAATGCTCTATACGTCGAATAACCATAAACTTCCTATGCTTCCAAACTTTCCAAAACTCTTCAAACTCAAACACACTCTCCAAAAATCTTTCAAAACTATTTAGCACCATTCGGCAGATTGAGATGCTATAACTTCTCGTCACATTCTTAAAACAATCCTCTCATACAACTCTTAAAAAATTTCCTTGTCAAAAACTCCCTAAAAACCTCCTACTCAAAAAATTTTCAAAATTCCTGGCCACAAAACTTCGAAAATTCCTTGACAATTTCGGAGCTACAAGGGAAAAACACCGCACCTATTGATATCGAAGTTTCCGAGGCTTTGAATATCTAATAGAAGTTGTCCCTATGTTCCTTCAAATAGTCCATACCTTGAGAATACCCGTATACGAAAATCTAAAATGTTCGCTCATGCCCTTCCTTCAAACTCTCTCTCTCTCTCCAATCCACTATTTTTATATGCCAGCTTGATATATGTAAGGTTAGGTATGCGCATTCCCTATCTTACTATATCTACTTATTTTACCGAATGCATCAACATGACATCTTATTTTGCGGTTAAATAATTATATCATGAATGACATGTACATACAATAAATAATTATGATTGGGAAGGCTAACATTCATTGCTATGGTCTATGGTTCTTTAATTTAGCACATCTCATATTTTCATACGTAGGTACTCGCTAACTTCATACATCGTAATTCATACTTCATACTTACAAATTCTGACTTACACACTCTGACACGCTACCCATACTTGTACATATAAACTCATATTTATGGCATGACTTGTACTTATTAAAAGAACATACAAAATGTTTAATTATTTTAGTTTAATATAATAATTATTACCTTTTAACTGAGGTTGACACTGACGGCGATAAGAGCTGACAAATCCAAAATTGTAAACTGCCTTGGGGCGGTATGATTGATAGCCTCTCACCTCAGCTAACCTTATTTCCAAAACCGATGATGACTGGGAAAATAGCTCCTTTTTATTTCTCTTGGTTCACAAATTTAGGATTGACTATATATATATATTTATAATATATACTGAAGTTCTAAATATATTTTTGACTACCGACACTGGAAAAATGAAAAGGAAAACTAAAAATGGATCTAAAATCCCTGGACCTGGCGAACTGCTATCTTGTTCTTCAGCTGCTACTAGTTGGAGACTGAATTGTGGCTCTCGCCCTTCTTATGTTTAAGATGTACTTTTAGAATGGCGTCTTTTTCAACGGCTAAATTCTCTTGTCCTGCTCCTTTTTCCTTCCAAACTCTCATTCTCAGCCCTTACTTCCCTTCATCCTTCTATCGTCCCTACCTAATACTTTTTGGATTTGTTCCCCCTCTCCTTCAGAGTGCTCCACCAGTGTCATAACTCATGTATGTGGCAGAGGGTCAAACACTGTTAACTATTCGGTTACATGGGGAAAAGTTTGTCATTTTCAGTACTGCTGGTTTTAGTCCTTCTCCATGGTCCACCATACTTGGGATTCGCTGATGCAGCATGGTGGAAAGATAAGCCGTATTCAATAAACCCGTATTCAGAAGAAATTCAAGAAAGTCAAGAAATTCCAGAAATTCCAGTAATTCCTGAAAATGCAGAAATTCCAAAAACTACAGAAATCCCAGAAGCTCTAAAAAAAAGAAAATACCCGTAAACGAAGTCGATACGGTCAAAATTGTAACGAGACACTAAAATGTAAGTCATCCTCCTGGCTCAGCTGTCAGAATAACACGTGTCAATGCTTTAGACCAAATGAAATGAAGTACGATGAAACCACTCGAGAATGTGTCTCACAAATTGGTGAAAGGTGCCGATTTGGAATTAATCAAGATTCTGGCTCTGACTCTGGGAGTCGTATCATTTACGGAGTTACGGGATGTGGACCTAATGCAAATTGTAATAGAGAAGGGATCTGTACCTGCAACGACATATTCTATGAGAATTCAGATGGTGACTGTACCCCTAAGCTCGGGCATCTGGAGTAATGCAATTCCGAATCTGACATCGAGTGCTTGGACAATCAAGGACTAAGCTGTCAAGGCAACCAATGCAGATGTGAGGATTTGAAATCTGTGTACTCAGAGTCAGAAAGTCAATGCGTTGGATTAGGAGGGCAGCTCCGCATTAATTCAAAGTGCAGTCAACATGCAAATTGCTCCTTTGAAAATACCTGTGAGTGCCAAAACAATTTCTACCTGAATTCAGACGACGGAGTTTGCTTACCAAAAATATCTTTTTTACAAAACTGTACGGAAGACGTGCAATGCCGTCAGATAGGCAGTCAGACTCTGGTCTGCCTGTTCGGAGTTTGTAATTGTAATCCAGCCGAATCTGTGTACGCTACAGCAAGGGTTTCAGCCCATCTTGATGGAACCAGAGCCTACAACGAATTTCAAGGTTTTGAAGGCCCGGAACTGACTCAGTGTGCGGGACTGGTCGGTTCTGAGTGTGCGGACCGGCTTTGTGTCACAAATGCGTTTTGTTCGTACTCTGTTCCGTTCTTTAGGGGAACTACTACCACTACCACTACTACACGACGTCCCGCTGGTCACGGAATGTCTTGGTTTGATGCTGTGGAGGACAATACGGAGTACAAAAACAATTATAACCATGGTAATAATATAGGGACCGAAGGCGAAGATATTAATCATTCTGGAACTTGCAAATGCACACCCGGCTATTCAAAAACAAAATTTCGCACATGCGCTGTTCCATTTAATTCTGCCTGTGACTTTACATCTAACTGTACTGACGGGCTCATCTGCCGAAATTTAAAATGTGTTTGACCGTACAACATCCAGCGTTATGACCAAATCAAAGCAACATGTGTAAGCAAGATAGGAGGTCCTTGCGACCTAATTCCCGATACTGCTTTGTCCTGTGGAGAAAATGCCTTTTGTAAAGCAATTACTTCTACTTTAAAGAACAACCTGGGTCAAAAGAAAGCGGGACATTGTGTCTGTAAAAATGGGCTTGCTGACACGGAGGAGGGGAACTGTGAAACCGGGCATGGAGGAACGTGCAGAGTAACTTCAGATTGTGACAGCATTACTCAGTTGGATTGCATTGACCAGAAGTGTGCCTGTCCCGATTTTGAAGAGTACAATGCAAGTGAAAGGAAATGTGTGGGGCTTGTGGGGGCAATATGTAATTCAGGCCTAGAGAATGAGTGTACTGAAAACGCTCAATGTGCCCCTCCTGGGTATCAGACTAAACGACTTCCGGGGACCTGTACTTGCAATAACTTGTGATCCTGTAGCGGATGTGATCGTAGCTGATGATTATTACTAATTTCAATGTAAATTTAAATATTTAAAATACCCATGCTATGTCATTAGCTTAATATTTTAAAAGACTTGCTTTTAAATTGAAATTAAAATTTCTTATAATTCTGTGCAAATTTTGTAATATTCTATAATCACTAAAATTCATACTGCAGTACATAGTTATAATATTGTTCATAATGGTGCATTTTTTTAGGCTGATTTCCCATATGTATCAGCAGGTCATAAAATATTTGAATTTCTCACAACTGAGTGAATTTACTCCCTAAAATTGGTGAATGTAAACTATGATTCCATAAATAATAAACAAAAATCACAACTAACTTGTAAGCGTAACATTTACATGTTTTTTGAAAAGTGTAAAATATTCTATTTACATATGTTTTAAAACTGCAAAATATTCTATTTACATATCTTTTGAAAAGTGCAAAATATTCTATTTACATGTTTTTTGAAAAGTGTAAAATATTCTATTTACATGTTTTTTGAAAAGTGCAAAATATTCTATTTACATGTTTTTTGAAAAGTGTAAAATATTCTATTTACATTATGTTTTGAAAAGTGCAAAATATTCTATTTACATGTTTTTTGAAAAGTGCAAAATATTCTATGTACATGTTTTTTGAAAAGTGCAAAATATTATATTGACATGTTAATTGAAAAGTGAAAAATATTCTATTTACATGTTATTTGAAAAGTGCAAAATATTCTATTTAGGTACATGTTTTTTGAAAAATGCACATGGTTCTATTTACATATTTTTTGAAAAGTGCAAAATATTCTATTTACATCTTTTGTGAAAAATGCACAAGATTCTATTTACATGCTTTGATGAACATGTTATTTTAATTTTTTCTGTAGATAGTGCATTTTGTTTTTGTCTAAAAATGGAAATCGGTCATTTTGGTTCTTCACAGACGATATACTACAGAGTAATCCTTTTTGTATGCCAGCCATTTATTTGTTAAATATATTATTCTTTTACAAAATTATAAGGTGATCTCTGATTTATCTTGACACATGAAATTAATTTAAAGTGCAGTGTGCTCATATAGATGACGACGTCAGATGTTAGAGTATATACTGCATCTTGACTAGTTGTAATTTCTCTGCTGATAATTATTTACTATCTAATTAAGTGACTTTTTAAAAAATGAATTATTAAATTCAAAGTCAATATAAATGATAAGGCGACTTTTGCTTATCATATAGTAGTAACCCATATGCCAATATAATTATCTTCAGTCACAGCGGCATTAATTCATAGTTTCATGAGCATCATCAATAATTAAATAATATATTATAAATACTAGCAATATACTTAATGCACCATATGCGATCGTAAAAGTGGGAGTGATTAGTGGATTAGTAGCTATAAGTAAACACGAACATGTAAAACCTTCAGCTACATACATAATTTAGGGTTCAGCAAAAGTCATAGCTTTGCAAATCTTTGAAGCAATTAATTCAATACTACTATATTGCAATAATTGCAAATGGTTTAATTTAATTAAATAAATTCAGGAAGTGCATTCTCAATCCTCTGCCTTACATTCATTAATTCTATTTAAAATTAAGCACACACCACGTGACTAAAATGCTGCTCACTCAGCTTAGAAACAATTAAAATAAACAGAAAATAGGTTTTATAATACTATCTTATGGCTTATCCCCGATTCTGTCAAGCTCATAATTTATAAAGTTTAACTTTACTAAATTTCTATTGCCTCGTTTTCCTACGTTCTTGCTACTGGTGCTGGTATAAAATTTTACTTACAAATAATTTGTTTTTTTACAAATAGTAATAGTATATTAATAATATTTTTTTAAGTTTTGTCTGTAGTTTTATTACTAATCGTAAGTGTTTGGAGGCATTGATTAAATTTTTTTCAATGTTCTGTAGATACTTCTACGGTTATACCAGATTAAAGTGTATATTGACTGTAAAGAACCGAAACGAAGCTGAAAAACTGAAGATATGTATATGTATCGTCTTTACATTGTGCTGGGGATTTTATCTCTGATTTCTTTGCAGGATGCGGCTTTCACCCGCCAGTCTGTACAAGAGAATGATCCCTGCCTTGGTCAGGAAGGTCCTGGACATGTATGTAATAAAACTTTAGTTGCTATTCAATATATTATGCTGTTCATGGTAATGGGATTGAATTTGGAAAAGTTGAAACATGGAATACAATAAAAAATAGAAGGAAAAGCAGCTATTTAGTAAAGTCATTAAATTAATTATGAAGGCGCGTGCGCATGTAAACAAACTGCTTAAACTAAAAAGGTGGTCGATGAAAATTTTGAAAAACAATTCTTTCTAGGTTTTAAAATTTCAAGCATGCCAAAAAGGCGGGAATTTCTGATGACGAGGACAACGCTATCCAAATCCAGGATGGAAATTTGAATTTTCAAACTTTTGAAAGTTTTTGATTTATCGTTCACACTTGGGCAGTTTGTTCACATATATTATAGCCTTACTGTAAGTATTTTTTTAAATGTACATATCTAATTTTTATACTTGTTTCTGTATTTGAAAAAAACAATTTAAAGGGTTTTGACGAGTGTAATTATGCTGGTGTGTGCTGTGCATCTGGAAACCACTGTATGTTCGTTAATGGTTTCAATCAACCTGGATTTTGTACATCAAGTACGACCACAACCTAACTTAAATCCAAGACCGTCTCAACAGGACACTGAGGTGTGAAAATGACCTGGAAATCGACAGCACTTATTTCTTTTTTGGAATACATAATTTTTTTATTTCTAAATAATTTAAATAGATGAAGATAGTATTGTTTTTTAAAAATCATTTAATAAAAATGGACAGTTCTATATTGATTCTGATTTTGATTTCCCAGTAAATTATTTTTGCTATAATATAATGTTTTATTTAATTGCCAACTTTGACGTATTTCAAATGATACAGGGAGGTCGCGCTCTAAATAAAATCACTATATTATGGTCAGAATATAAACTGACTTATTCCATTAGGGATGATGAGTATGGATCTATGGACTTTCGGTGGGGGAGCCAATTACAATTAATTGATATTCTTTCTAATAATTAGTTTGCAAATTAAACGGGTTCATAATAATTAACGATAAGATTGTGAGTGATTATTTACACTCATGAAAATGCTAATATTGTCTGTGAAGGACCAAAATGGCGCATATTCATTTTTAGTTTCAAACAAAATGCACTATCTGCAGAAAAATTTTAAATAACACGTTCATGAAAGAATGAAAATATAACCTTGTGTATTTTTTAAAATCATGTAAATTGAACATTTTGGTTTTTTGAAAAACATGAATACTAAATAGAATATTTTACACTCTTCAAAAAACATGTAATTAGAATGTTTTTTATTTTCAAAATACATGTAAATAGGACATTTTACACTTTTAAAGAGCACTTAAATAAGCTTTTAAATAGAACATTTTGACCTTTTAATAATATATAAATAGAACAATTTGCTCATTTTAGAAACTCAAGACTAGCATTATAAGCATGCATCCTATTTACTGTTTTTTTGTTTTGACATAGCTAATTTTAATTCTAGCATAAATTGGAGTTGGTTCATTTTGGTTCTTCATAGACGATATGTGTCATGCCTACAGGAAAAGGAAATACATAATATACTTTATCGTTAATAATAATGGGCTGGTAATAATTATAGCGTTGCAGACTTTTAAAATTGAAAGATTGAAATATTATAGATTATAATTAAAAGTTCAGCGAATTTTAGTGTATGCAATTTAAAGGCATTAAATTGCAGTGGTAAAAATTCTATTTAAATAATGCGCATAATAACAAGAAAAAAAAAGTATAGCTATTTAGGCACACTGAAGTATTTAAAAATGTAAATCCACACATTGAATAACACATTTTATTTGGAGAAAACAACATTTCTGTATAATATGTAGCCATACAAGCCAATGAATGAAATTTGCTGATTTAATATACATATGTCAAGTTGATAATCTCTCGTTGACGTTTTGAACTTTAATTGAATTTACTGCATTTAAAAAAAATAATCTACCCCCTACTATATGCATGCAACCAAATTATAAGATTAATTACTCAACTTTTCCACTAAAACCTCAGTAACGTTTCTCAAACGTTCGTCTAGAGATTCTGTAATAACTAATTATATTTGCCTAATAAAGCAGTCATAGTTTGGGATTCGGTAGCTGGGTACGTAACTTTCCCTGCATATAACAAGTTTAAATATAAAATAGTGGCTTAAATACATTCGTTCAGCCCGGTTTTTCTGCACAAGCAAAACGTGTTCGCAGCATTAAAAAATAGTAAAGTATAATTTGAAATATTCCCTCACGATACCTGCAAATTCTTAGTTAGAAATATAATAAAATAACACCGAAAAAAGACTTATTTAGCCACCCAAAAACCACGGCACGACTGTGGTACAATACTACGGTAAGTAATCAAATTAATTATGTGAAATTATAGATTTTATATAATTCGTATACAGTAGCCTTCATAAACTTTAAGCTACTAATAGCACACGTAAAAATATATTTCTAGTAAATTATTCTTTAAAATTTTAAAATAATTAGTAAACCCGCAACAATTCAAATGTAAAACGCTTAGCCCCGCCAACAACTTTAGAAGCGCTTCTACTTACTAGTTAGTGCGCTTACAAGTACGCATAAGACATAGATAAAGACCTGCTTACAATTTGAGGCCCCCCTAATATAACAACACAAGACTGAACTTTTATTTTTTTCGTACATTGCGTATTGTCTAACTTGTACTTATATTTTCTTTATTTTCAGGTCTATTCTATAACTATTTACCACTATGGTTAAAAGTTTGACATTTTCATTGCTGCTATCTGTAGCCCTTATCCATGGTCCACCGTACTTAGGATTCGCTGATGCAGCATGGTGGGATGTTCAATCGGAGTCAGTAGAAATTCAAGACAGTTATGAAATTCCAGAAATTCCAGAAATTCCAGAAATTCCAGAAACTACAAAAATTCCAGAAACTCCAGTAACTCAAGAAAGCGGGAATCACCGGGAAAGAAGTGGCTACGGCCAAGCTTGTAGCAACACACTGAAATGCAAGTCAGCCTCCTGGCTCAGCTGTCAGAATAGCACGTGTCAATGCTTCAGACCAAATGAAATGAAGTACGACGAAGCCACTCGCAGTTGTGTCTCACAAATTGGGGAAAGGTGTCGATTTGGAATTAATCAAGATTCTAAATCTGGCTCATCTAGCAGTCGTATGATTTACGAAGTTACGGGATGTGGGCCTAATGCAAATTGTAATAGAGAAGGGATCTGTATCTGCTTGAGCAAGTTCTTTGAAAATTTAAATGGCGACTGTACCCCTAAACTCGGGCATCTGCAGTCATGCAATTCCGAATCTGACATCGAGTGCTTGGACAATCAAGGCCTAAGCTGTCAAACGGGGCAATGTAGATGTAAGGATTTGAAATCAGTCTATTCAGAGTCAGAAAACCAATGCGTTGGACTAGGAGGGCAGCCCTGCATCAATTCAAAATGCAGTCAACATGCAGATTGCTCCATTGAAAATATCTGTGAGTGTCAAAACAACTTCTACACGAATTCAGACGACGGTGTTTGCCTACCAAAAATAGCTCCTTTACAAAACTGTACAGAAGACGATCAGTGCCTTCAGGTCAACAGTCAGCCTTTGGTCTGTCTGGACGGAGTTTGCAATTGTAACCCAGTCAACTCGGTACTTGCAACTGCACGGGCTTCATACACCATCAAGAATACTTGCACCACGAATATCATGACTTTGAAGGCCCAAAACTGACTCAGTGTGTTGGTTTGGTGGACTCGAATTGTGTGGACCGGCTCTGTGTTCCAAATGCTTTTTGTTCCTATTCTGCTCCTTTAGTTGGGAGACTGAGGGCAACAACAAGGCGTACTACTACAAGACGTCCAGCAAGAAGTCGAAATTACTATGGATTTGAATCCTTAGAAGTTGAAACTAATGTCAATGATCACACCGCAGTATCAGTGGAATCTTACGGACCAACTACGACTCCTGTATGGAATATGGAGACCTTAAACGACCGCTTTAACCGATCCGGGACTTGCAAATGCCTACCCAGCTACGTGAAAACTAAATACCAGACATGCGCTGCTCCATTAAATTTCATCTGTGCTTCTAATACAGACTGTACTGACGGACTCGTATGTCGAGATGTAAAATGTGTCTGTCCTTTTAATATCCAGAGTTATGACACCTCCAAGAAAACATGCATAAGTAGCATAGGAGGTCCGTGTGACCCAAGTCCAAGCTCTGTTCTGTCATGTGGGCCAAATGCAGATTGTGAACCTGGCGCATTCGACCAGAACCAGGGTGAAAAGGGGGCGGGGCACTGTGTTTGTCACAAGGGCTACGTTGAAGGTTCGAATGGAAAGTGTATAATGGGCTATGGAGGCCCATGTCGAAAAACAGCTGACTGTGACAGTATTCCTGAGTTGGCTTGCATCGATAAAAAGTGTGACTGTCCCGCTTTTCAAGAGTACAATGCGAGTCTGAAGAAATGTGTGGGGCTCGTGGGGGCCAAGTGTATGAGATACTCACATGAGTGCACCCAAAACGCTCATTGTAATCCCATTAGGTTTAACATACACGGACACGTTGTTCTGGGAAGCTGTGTTTGCGATAAGGGTTTCCAGGAGAATCGAAACTACACTTGTGATTCTGCTCCGGCTCCTTCTACTGCTGCTCCTACTCTTAAAACCAGAAAACCGTTCGTTCTTGAATTTGCTAACTACAGTTACCCATTACCTAATTACGGATGATCCCAGTGTCGAAGAGTATCTACTTTATCTATTTAAATTCAAGTTCACTATAATAAATTACTTTTTTTTAAATGTCCTTACAATAAGTCAAGTAACATTTGTGTATTACATTCTTAATAGGACCTATAGCTTCAAGCTTATTAGTTTCAAATTATTCATGTGGAAATCTAATGCGTAATTAAAATAAAATTCTCTGATTACAACAAAATCTATAAAAGCATTGATATTTTATTTCAATATTTTTTAGAGCACGTATAAAAAATCATTTCAAGTGTGTCAAAATTAATTTAAGACATTGAAAATGTTTTAATAAAAATAATAATTGATACGCCTGAATTGCTTATGAATATATAGGGATGTGCGCATTTGGTGTATAAAAGCAGAAACCTATAGTATTGTCAATGAAGAACCAAAATGACCCATATCTATATTTAGCTAACAACAATATCCATTATCTACAAAAATATTTAAAAATGTCTTTTAAGCATTTAAATAGAACATTATGCAATTTTTAAAGACTAGTAAATTGAACATTTTACACTTTTCAAAAACTCCTAATTAACATTTTACGCAAGTTTCTCATTTTGTTTTTATGACAGTTCATTGTTCATTTTGATTTCAGCTTAAATTGGATATGGGTCATTTTGGTTTTTCACAGGCTATCTGTAGTTTGTTTATGAATGAAAGTACCTTTAAGGGAGCGTGCATAAACTACGTGGTACTTTCGGCGGGGGGGAGGGAGCAAATATAATATCAAATGTATATTACCTAGTTAATCATCTTTAAGGACTTATAGGCACACATGCATATTATGCATTACAGTTTTACAAGAAAGTAACATTTGGACAGGGACCAAAAGTATTTTTGGTAAATCAAGAAATCCGAATTTATTAGTTTACTCCAATTTTTTCGTAAAATTTTAAAATAGTCATCTTCAATTTATGATATGATCAATTTTGTTGATTATAAGTGCTACTACAACCATTCATTATTTTGCGAGCACTCCTTTCAAAACCTCGGAAATTTGGAGCAACGCCTCATGAACCTGATCATACAATCCTGGGCCAACTGTGTCCTTGACCCTTGCCAAATACGCTGCTAGCTTCGGACGCCCTTCACTTGCATCGTAGCTTACGATTCCTGAAAATAAAAAAGGAAACTTTAACGAGGTATGTACCACTATATAACTAATGACTATAATAGCACAACAGTAAAAAAGCGAATTCTAAAATTTTAATATTTCAGTGTATACATATTAAAGTACGGTATTTCATATAATAGTAGACGGGACTGTTTAGCACAATTTTATAACATAGTAGACAGGCTTGTAGTATTGGACGAGTATGGGAGGTCAGACTTTGGCTCGTATGCGGGTCTACTATTATTTGAAATGCGGTAGTTACACACACAAATATCATATATCGCTTACTTGTCATTTCTATTTCACCCACAGCGAGTAAATCCGCGATTGTAATCTCTTCTCCATTAATGAACTTTGAACCGTCTAACCAAATATTTTCCATCTGATCCAAAGCATCCACCATGCCCTTCCTGTAGATGATAAGGTCTTCTGGTGTGGGCGGAATATTATAGATACCGTACCTACTTGGACTACGTACTTTTTCGTCGGCCGGTGCCGTTGAAGCCAGGTCGAGTCTTACGGTCATCATGACAGCATGAAAATGACGTGAGATGGGCAAAGCAAAACCGATGTGTTGCCAAGCCAAGTATTCGTCGATCCGGGCGACTGCCTTCAAGTCCATCTTGGGATACCAGTGATCTTCCACATCAAAAGCTCGGGCCAAATATTTCAAGATTGCAACACCCTCAGCGAGTTGAAAGCCATCGTGGACGATTGCTGGGATCTGTTGGAATTTGTTCACTTTCTTGTATTCTTCACTTTTGTGTTCACCTAGAGTTAGAAAAATATAGAAAATTCAAAGTATGTAGATACATTTAAAAAATAATCCTTTTCTTTAAACCTGACCAGCATGGGGATTGAAAATTACTAAAAAAATAAAACTTTTTACGTCATCGCATGGTCGGTGTCGGCGTGGGTTGAAATGCATATTTAATGTTAAATATTTCGAAACTTACCGTTTTGAATAGAAATGGTTTTCTCCTCTACACCGAGTTTGTTGGCTCGGACAAAGAGCATGAGTGCTCGAGCAGATTGGGATATGGGGTCAATGTAGATTTCTAGAACCATTTTGAAAATATTTAATGTTGATTTTAATTAATTTATAACCGTGAATTGAGTCGATTTTTTGCCTAACAAACAACGAAGTCGACGAAAGAATGGCTGAAAGAATGAAGAATTTTATGTGTAGCTTGGGTATTTATATATATAATGGGAAACAAAACTTGAAGTTTAACTCGTGATTTTTTAGTATGATCACCTGCTAAACTTGTTCACTATGTCATAATATTTATAAAAATAAGAATTTAATAAATTATTATGCACTTCAACTAATCTAGAATAGCAGTCACGAGTTTCAGTTGCACATGAGGCAATTATGCATTTGTAGTATTGCATATAATTGACGTTTGGGGAAATGGGTATCGCGATAGACGGATTGATCGATGATATAATTATTCTTATCATCCGTGCCACACGTTGCATTTTTCTTGTTCTCTCTATTCTCTATTCGTCTCATTGTCAGAAGAGTCCAAAGATAACATAATTACTTGGAGATTTGCATAATTATCTACCTATCTATACTATCAACTATACTTAAATCTGGTGGAAAGAATGACTAATCAGAGTAAAAATATCAAATGAAATAAACTTTTTGCCACTAAAGGTAACATCGTAACATGAATGTACGTTGCATGCTTTATAGCAGCATGCTTAATTAGACATCCGAATTAAAGAGCAACCACTTGGGGAACCATATACTGATGCGCAGGCCTCGTTAAATTTACGTATTTTTGATTTCCAATTTCCGGATTCTGACTTCTCAAATTTCCGGGTAATTATTTCCTGCTTTTGCCTTTAAAACATTCGGATTTTAAATAACGAAAATACCTAATTTCATGTTTAAATTACACGTTAATTTAACAAAATCACTAGCCGACTAGCCGTTATAATAACATTGTTAAATTCGTGTTTAAATTATACACGAATGAAATACGTCGAAAAAAAGGCCGAAGAGTGTATAGATAGACTTGCCACAGAGGTCTCTTGACTACACTGGCATAATTACTTAATAGTTAGGGAGCGTTCATAAATGATGTCATCGCTTGGGTAGGTAGGTAGGTGGGTCTCAAAAGTGACGATTTGCCCTATGCTTAACATGGGTGACGAGAGGTAGGTAGGTCAGAAAATTGGCCAAATGCAATGACATCATTTGTGAACGCTCTCTTACTACTTAGTTTAACGTCGTTTTTAAAACAGGGAGCAGAAATAGAACAGCATCCAAGGCAAGAAAGGTAATCAACATTAGAGACTGCCCACAAATGATGTCATGGGTAGGCATGGTCCCTGAATCTACTGGAATATTGATGATAAGTCATGCTAAAGGCAGGTAGCCATTTTATGGAATGGTTAAGCTGATGGCAGGACAGGAGGGTCATAGGGTCCTGGAAATTTGGATAGTTTGGCTACATCATTTATGGACAACCGCTTGTAGTTAAATGTAATTATTACAGGCACCGGCGACGTCAGAAATACGTCCGTGCATAGACTGCATAGTGCATAATAAAGTGCATTTAGTTTGAGCTATACGGAAAATCATGGGGAATAATGGACCATGGAGATTCTTCAGTATAATTTAAGCGGCTGTTCGTTGTAGGAAGTTGAAGTCGTATGACTGATATCGTGAGCTCCGCAGTTTTCTAATCTGATTTATTATTCAATTAAGACGGAATTTAGTTTGCGAAACACATCCAACATCCTGAAACGGTGGTAGTAATTATTTTCGGAGTTGGATTTTAACATATTTAACTTTTGGTGTCCTAATTTGTCAGGAATTTTGTAAAATCGCTAAAAAGGTGAATTTTCAGTCGGCCGTTCCCGACGTGTCAGTCATCAGTTGCCAGTAGGCCAGTGCTGGTCGTCAGCTTTTTCTTTGACCTGTGACCTGCCCTGATTTTGTAGACCGGTGTATTCGGAATTTAGAATTTATTGCGGTTACGATAAAGTAATTATTTTATTATTGTGATTAATTGTATTTTATTCTACCAACATGTTTTTATTACAATATCTCTGTACTAACTAAGTATAGTGAGTATTGTATGATATACTAGCAACTATATAGGTAAGGTATCATCAATCATACTGACTGTGTAATTTGTAAAATACGTGTCATGTAATAGCACTATACTATAACTATAATTATTGGTTGTTAGCAAAACGCGTCTCTCCCTCGCGTCAAAAAGTCTAGTGCCAGTAGATAAAGTTGAAAGTGTGGACTTAACGCGTTTTGATAACAAACTATTCCTGTCTTTTCATTTTCAGTCATCACATTCAACATTTAACACTATTTTATAAGTATTTGAATTTTGCTATTTTGCTATGCCATTTCAATTTTGTAGTTTATAGTTTAGGTAAATGAAAGTAAAGTTGTAGTTAAATATTGTAATGTTGTTGTGTGTCCAGAAGAACTAACAATAAGACGTGTATAGCTCGCTACGCTTGCAGCTATAAGTCATTTTAGTTCTACATATTACTTGTTTCAAAATTTGGTAGCCATATGCCATGGCAAATAGCGGACACACAGACCACTTGCCAGTTAATGGTATGATTGGATATTTAATTTTTCATCTATTGTCGATGTTAGGTAGGGTAGATACGAATAACTGTGATCGGTCCGCAAATTTTGATCGCCGAGTTTTTAGCAGGAGAACATTTATACTGAAAAGGAATACCTTGCATCGAAGAATGGGGCTAGTCCTTCCGTCATACATATGCTTCTATTAAAAATTTGGATTTCTGCGGATATTTCGGACAACATTGAATTATTTCGTAGAATATGTTAATGTGAGTTTCTCCTTGACATAATTTCAGGGAGCTGATCTAAAATGTGCTCAAATTCAAATCCAGTTTCAAAGCTTCTAATAAGACAAGAAACTAACGTAGAGGATAAAGAGGTGGGGAGCAAAGATGACAGCGCTGGTTCAGCTGCAGCTACATCTGAACTGAGCATGCAAATTGAGGATGAAGTTAAAACTTTCGTCGATGTATTTATAGAGGATGTGAGTAATTTTTTATTTGATTTATACACTTTGTGAGAATATTTAATTTAATATTATATCAAAGATTTTAAATGAAGCCAAAATGAAATAGGTAACATGTTATAAATGATTACTTATACATTGAAATAAATCAGGAATAAATAATCCGTTTTGTGTATTGTGAAGATCCTTCGTGTGATATTTGACAACCTGGATATCCTGACTGCAAAAGATCTGCTTCACTTCCGTCTCGTGAATCGAAGCTGGAGAAATGCAGCGACGTCGGTTCTTCTTAAACGACATGCGTGTGAAATAGCTCTGAACTTCGGTAAAGTGGTCCTTGATGAGGCTGGCAACGCAGTTGGTCAAGTTGGACAGCCTAAGATGAAACCAAAACGCACATCCCTCAATTCCTACAAGTATTTTAATGTTTACCAACCCACGTGCTTTCTCCAGGATCTGTCTGAACTAATTTCTACTTCTCCAAAATTCCCAGCGAACAGCATTCGCTTCCATTCAGAGTGTAGCCTGGGCTTTGGGAATCTCTGCCCCACACGTTACTTCAGCAAGATAAATCAGCATAAAAAAGAGTTATTTCACTTCTTTTCTCTGTATGGGGAGCAAATCAAGAAGCTTTCCTTGAGAAGCGGAATCTCGAAACAGGCAGTTCAAAATCTGCTGTACGTCCACCTTCCACATTTGATTTGCTTAGATCTTCAAGATTTTGAAGATTTTTCACGTCAAGATCAAACCCAGAAAGGAATTCAAAAGCAAGTTTGTCTTCCTCCACCGTCAACACTTAAAATAAAAGTGATTTGGATAGGAAATAAGGCAGCAGAATTTCACTGGAACAAAAACAGTTTTGTGAAAGAGCTCATGGGTGCTGCACCCTGCTTGAGTGATATTAGGAATTGCAGTGCGTCATCACTTAAAGTTTTGCTTGAAATGGGAAAATTCCATCTTGTTAAAGACTTACACTTCGATCCCAGCAGCAGATACTATAAAAGATCTACAGTTGAGCAATTCACAAACTTTCTGATAGATACGATTACGAACAAAACCCTTCCCCGCCTTAAACTAAGCAATTTAACGGGCGATCATATTGAGGAGTCTGAGGAATACAGACCCTATGAGTATGACGTGAGTCTGGTGAAGGTCCTCAATTTAATTTTGAGTGCAAGCAAGGACTCCTTAAAACATTTTGATCTAATCATGTATTCATCTTACAAACGTGCCAAATTGTTTATTCCCCCTCTTTCTCATTTAAAATGTCTTACATTGAACGTCTTGAACGATTACCGGAGCTCATTCATAACGCAGATTAACTTCCTAGGAGATATCATTGGGGAGGCAATTCAAACTGGAGAATCTGCCGATAAATTGGTTTATGACTTCAATACCTTCCATTGGATTCAATCTGCATGCGGTCTAATTCCAGCAGATTACTTTCCACGTCTCCGCACAGTCAAATTGAATGGAAAAGAAACAGAGAATAACTCAAGCAAACTGGCTAAATTCTTTTCCCTGGAGCACCTTCTACCGGTCGACGAAGACACAATTACCGTTCCTGGTGATACTCTCTTAACAGTGACCACATTAGAATTGATCAGATTTCCTCAGAACAACAGAAACTTACCAAAATTATTCCCGAATGTTTCACATTTAAAGATAGGGGTCAGCTGGCCCTCGAGTAACCTTCGAAACTGGGTCTGGTGTGCATTTCCAAAATTAGAGAGACTTGAAGTTTATGGACTGTGTCACGATTGGGACACAAACGCCGTTGACAGTTTCTTCACTGGGATTTCTCCTAAATTATGTGCAAAAATTGACGTAACTTCAACTGAATTAGATGATCTAAATCCTCCGCCCGTGGTTGAACGGACGCAGCCATATATTGGGGAGTGTGAGAGTACGTTTATTTTCCTTTGATTAAATTGTTTTACAACAAAATATTTTCGCGTATTGTTATTCACGATTGATAGGTATTGAGCCGAATAAGCTAAATTTTTAATTATTATGAAATTTATTATTACTATAATACAGATTTAAAGGAGTTCAAAATCGACTTTAGACATAGACTCAACTCCAAGTTTGCTTCGAAAGTGACTGCAGCTTACGCATTCCAGGAAGTAGTTTACCGGACAAAAATCGTATTTTCTTTTGAGGGCCTGAAAATTAGCGAGGAAGACATTGAAGGTACTTTCTTACAACTAAAAGAATTTAAATTGTTTAACAATTTGTCACATTTTTAACATTTGTAACATTATTTTATATCGTCTGTGAAGAACCAAAATGACCCATACACATTTTTAGCTAAAGACAATATCAGCTATCTACAAAAATATTCAAATACGTCTTTAAAGTTTTTAAATAGAACATTTTACACATTTCAAAAATATGTAAATCCAACATTTTACACTTTTAAAACACACGGAATTAGAAATTTTGGCATCTTTTCAAAAACATGGAATTAGAACATTTTGCACCTTTTCACAAACATTGAATTAGAACATTTTGCACCTTTTCAAAAAAATGCAAATAGGACATTTTACGTTTTTAAAAAACTCCTAATTAACATTTGACGCATGTTTCCCACTTTGTTTTTATGACATCGCTCATTTTGATTCTAGCTTAAATTGGATATGGGTCATTTTGGTTCTTCACAGACGATATGATTGTGGAAATAAGTGTAGTTCAATGACAGTTAGAATCCTTCATTTACTGAACGAGTTTGTTCTGTAGGCATGGCAATTTTGAACCTTTTTCGAATATCGAAAGTATAGACAATTTAATTCTGCTACTGCTAGGCTATTAGACACATTATTAATAAATACCTGTCGGTTGCACGAGCATTTGCGGTAGTCAACTTTGTTTTAGTATTAACCAATGTTGATTATTCTTTAAATTACTTCAAAAAACATATTGTATCAAATTCTAAAATAATTCTAATTAATTAAACCAATTTCAGAAACATATCGATATCTGGATCCTGTTGCTGCCTACGTTGAAATTCGGATGAAGTAAATAATTACGAGCCACACTGAGGTAATCATACTGGGAATTTGGTTAAGCCGAGAGTAGGTCAATCCCTGCCCCCTGCAACGTAAAATATGCAAAAGTACCAATAATAACACAATATAATGTAAAAAAAAATTACAGTGCAAAATATTTTATATACAGTTAAAATCGACACACAGTTGTAATTTTATTTTGAAATTAGCTCACACTTAAATTATATTTTGCTAAAATGTACTACAATAAATGGCAATAAATACAAATAAAAATAAAACATCTTGGTTAAGTTTCCACAACATTTGCACCAGACGGAGTGACTGCAATTAAATGGGATTTGAACTTTCCTTGTTGGACAAACGAAGATGTGTCCAAGAAGGTGGCATTTAGGACTGTAATACTGCACAGATGATCCCAACTATTACCATCAGCTGTTGTAGCTTCCTTCATGCAAATTCATAAATTATAAAGTTAAATTCTTATATTAATTACATCATTATTAATTTTACATTTATGGCTGTTATATCGTTAGAATTTAAATTCACACCGCAACCTGTTACAAATTATAATACCTTCAAATACGATCATGTAAAAAACGTGTTACCTGAATCGTATATCTGTAAATATTTATGTTGTCCACCTTATTGGCTGACAATGCAAATAGTAATACTTCATTCGAATCCGCAGAAACTTGAAAGCGCAATTGAATTATATTTACTACATAGAAAACTTCATTCTTCACATATTTTTGAGCTCCTCCTCCTTCATACCTGCAAAAATTGTTACTAAGTTAAAAATGACGAAAAAAACAGCATATAAAATATCGTCTGTGAAGAACCAAAATGACCCATATCCAGTTTTAGCTAAAAACAATATCAACTGTCTCCAAAAATATTCAAATATCACCATCTTGAAAGCATTTAAATAGAAAACTTTTCAAAAATATGTAAATACAACATTTTACACTTTTCAAAAACATAGAATTAGAACATTTTGCACCTTTTCAAAAACATGAAAATAGAACCTTTTACACGTTTCGAAAACTCTTAATAAACATTTGACGCATGTTTCTCATTTTGTTTTTGGCTCATTGGCTCATTGGCTCATGGCTCATTTTAATTGTTGCTTAAATTGGATATGGGCAATTTTGGTTCTGCACTATACTGATATAATACTTATCGTTGGGTCGGGTAGACTAAAATGTCATTAAATTAACCAATAGTCCTAAAGTAATAATTCTGCTAACTAACTAAAAGAACTAACTTAAAGATCGTCACGACACCAGAGCGAGCCTCGCTCTTATGAGAAGCGTCAGGGGAGCGGGAGCCAATAGCTAAAAAGGAAATACTGCTACCCGCCAAAACCGAGTCGAGTGCAACAATATTAGGGATCCGAATTGTGTCAACGTGTACAAGTCCAGCATAAGAGATTGTGGGCTCATGTGCCCAAATGTTCAAAACGTTTCCGTCAATCTGCGTCGGAGTAATATTAGCCCCGTTGTTGTTGTTGTAGTTGTGGTTGCCATCATTGGACATTTGTCTTTTGCCTTGGCACTTTAGATGCCTTCCCGTTCCAGTTCCGGTTTCGGTTCCGGTACCAGTGCTAGAGTCAATCTCGGTGCTGGTGATCATTACAAACGTTTTATTTCCAATCTGTACAGTAGTAAGCTGCAAGTGTAGGACACATTGTACAGAAGTTATAAGAATCAAGCGGTAAGTTTGAAATTCATGCGCACTCAATTTGAGACTCACCAATGGTGCAGATGCTGGTACTGGTACTGGTGACAGTTTAAGTGGAATTTGCTGAAAGAAATGCAAAGCCTGATCGTCGTACTGTTCCATATCCAATGGATGGAAGCAGAAGATAATTGCTTCCAAATCATTTTTATCCCAGACAGTAAAAAGGGCACAGTCTCTCGTGGAATTTGATAATGTGGCAAGTTTAAATGTTAAAACAGGTCCTAAATCATTCCCGAAAACCGCTTGATAAATGAAAAATTGGGGTTTGGAAGAGTTGCTATTGTCCAGAATTAAAACTACACCAGTGCTGTTTTTATCTGTGGTTTTAAGAATATCATTAAAGTAGTAAATATTTATGCATAAAAGCTACTTTAAAAAGAATCTAACAACATTTTACGCGGAAATGTGTACTTAAAGGGAACTTTACTTTGATGAAATCATTTTTAAACGTTCCCTAATCGTAATTAACTATTTCCCAACTTACCTGGTCCTGGACTCCTTAAGAAAAAATCATCTTTTGACGGTCTCACAGGTGTGTCTCCAATCACTGGGAAATTATTCAAGTTTGCAATCGAGCCTATCCCAAAATATTTATTTTTCCGCTTAATCTTCTCAAAGCCACGAACGATCCCATTTTGAACTGAGCAAGATGCTAATTATTTTGTCAATATTTCAATACAATTTTAGATTTTTAAAAATCAGATACCCAAAAGTAAGCGGAAGTTAGCCGTAGTAGTTCGTAGTAGCGACAATTGCTTGGTGCAAATTAGCCTAGATTTTAATTTTTTGACTAAAACATAATTTAAAATTTTGTAACAAAGAGATACATTTTTGAGCTCAAAATATTATTACCAATACGATTGACTTGGTATGTATCCGACGTCACGTTGAAAGTGTACCAAACCACACTAGTTTTTTTGAGATGATTATCAATACTAAAACCAGCAATCATCGGTTGGTCCAGAAAAGTTGTAACTTTCACAGAAAAAAAACCTGGTTGATCAATTTGACTTATTTGTTGAAAACGAGAACAATTATTATTTCCAGTAGTTTTCTTCAAATTCTTGTGCAAACTAGTACCTTCGTCATCAAGACCATTTTTATACGGAGGAACTGACGGTAAATTTTCAAAGTTTAAATGTGAATAGTCTAATAATTTAGCACTAGCACTACTGATAAATGGAAATGCTATTATGATTGTAATAACGGCAAACATGACATACGAAGTACGTATGATTTTGTAAATAGAATAGTTTTTGCACATATTGAATTTTATCATTGCAAATATATTAAGAAATTAAAAAAAAGGTTCACATTTTAAATAAGTTTGATTTTAATTTGCAGTCAGTTAAATTGAGGGAACTAAAACTAGCTAAATAAGAATACTAAATAACATGGATATGTGTGATGCTAGTGATTATTACAATAATTACAATTACTATTACTACTGGGTATAGACCTTATTTTAACGAATTCAGCTATTTGACACATTTTTACAAACGCAGCTGTTTTTTAAAACTTTTACACGTGGTGGGTTGTGAGTATTTCATCACACAAGATGCAAAATAAAATGTAAGAATGTGCTGTTATTGCAGTTATGGCTTTAACCATTAGTCATTAGTATGTATAACATTATTTAATATGACAACTGCTGTAAAAATTGGTGAGGCAGTTTGAATAAAAACAATTTTATAAAAATATTGATTTTATTAGTTCAGTCAGCATGTCGTGTAACTTTTATTTATTCACTGTACGTTACAATAGTTACATATTATTATACACTTTTATTTTTTGCCCACCATCGCATCACTGTAATTTTATGACATAAATAACATGGGGACTTTCGATATTTTTTTGTAAATTCTGTTTGCTTGCATTTTGTGCTGAGTTTTGGCATTATACTATATATTGTATTTTTTAGTAAAAAAAACATCAAAAATTCTTGGATCCGTGACCTTCGGCTTTGACCTACTTAGGATGTGTCCGCGAGCAGCCGGAACAACAGCTTATAAATATCTGCTAATTGTAGTTCTTCTATCTATTAGGACTAGGACGCTCCAGAACTTTTTTTAGGTTTCGAGTAATTTACTGCCACATTGCCCATTTCCCTTGTTGGCAGAAGAATGGCGGGTCTCTGAGGATCCTGCTGATACTGTGGGTGTCGGATCTCTGGAGACCAATCATCCAGTGACTTTGTTCCTTGGAGAACACTTGCGGCGATCTTATTAAGCTGCCCTGCCCTGCCCTGCTGCCCCTGCTGAGATCCTACTTGTTGCGTTTGAAAATTATTATTAGATATAGCATTTGCATTTGTACCCCGCTCTTTTGCAACAACCCCACCCGCCCTTTTTTGTGCTGCCGTCGGTTGTGACTGTTGTTCTGAATGTGTTTTTAATGCATCTATTTTTACACCATCCCCACCCTGTTGGTTTACCCTAAATGGGACTTTGAGGGCGACATTGTTGTCTTTGATGGGAACTTTAACTTTTGATCGGCGGGAAAGGTTATCGAAATCATCATCTTTTCGTCGCAACTTATTATTCTCGTTGTACAGCTTGAACTGCGCATCAATAATAATAATTTCATATATTTTTTTTTAAGCGCTAGCATTTTTAGATTAAATTATGAAAACAAATTTAGTGATTATACTGTTATGGGTACTACATATATGAATAATATTTTTTTTAAATATGGGTACATAATATGGGCAACAGAGACCGCCATACAACAATCTGCGCACCACAAATAAATCTTCCCCCTTGAGGCAAAAAAAAAAGAAAACCGCAGAAAAAAGACTTTAAGGGACAATCTGTGGCGCCCCGTGCGGGTACGATTTATTCGTGTGGGGAACTGCTGTTGCAGTCCTAGTTAATTTAAACATTCCATACATCTTCCAGCGCACTCTTTCCACCAGATCCACCCATTCTTTTGTTAATTTGTCGGAAAGTGTAGTCCTGATCCAGTCCCTCACGAATTTCATCCCCATTCCCCGAATCATCAATCTCTTTTAAAAGGGAATCCCGAAAACTATGAAAATGAGCAAAAAATTATTTTCAGTTTAAATGAGGCAAGAATTTAAAAAAAAATAGAAAACGTGAAAAAAAATCTCATGTGTAATTAATTATTCATGAACAGTTGCTTAAGTCGATCCAAATTTATACCAAAAATCAAAAAAGTACATAATGTATTATCGTCTTTGAAGAACCAAAGACCCATATAAATTTTTAGCTAAACACAATATCCACTATCTACAAAAATATTAAAATGTGCCTTGAAAGCATGTAAATAGATTGTTTTGCATTTTGCAAAACTATGTAAATAGAAAAATTTACACTTTTCAAAAACATGTAAGTAGAACATTGTACACTTTTTAAAACTTGTAAATAGAACATTTGGCACTTTTCAAAAATATGTAACATTTTACACTTTTCAAAAACATGCAAATGGAACATTTTACACTTTTCCAAAACTCCTAAATTAACATTTTACGCATGTTTTTCATTTTTTTTATGACATAGCTCATTTTGATTGTAGCTTAAATTGGATATGATTAATTTTGGTTCTTCACAGACGATATAACGTTTTGCCGAAATCCGTTTTAGTTAGATAATTTGATTAGTACCTTGCTATAATATATTACAGTATATTTCAAAACAAGCACGTGGCGTCTATATATTAGTTCAAAAATTACAAAAAAGTTGCTTTCACAATTTTATTATTGTCAACTACTTATAGGTATGTACCGTAAATGCTCTAATACAACGCGAGTCTCTAATATAACGCGGGGGTTTGCTATGATTTAGCATTGCGCATATTATGTGGTTGGAAATGCAAAGTTATCTATACAACACGGGTCTCTAATAGAACAAGTGGGGGGGATGGTACAGGTCGGAGTCTTATTACAACGCAGATCGTTGTATCAGAGCATTTACGGTAGTGTAAATACTTTTTTTAACTATTGGCTTTTACTCTTGTCGGTCAGTTTTATGAGAGTTATTATATTTTCTTGCTACGGCCAAATCTTCTTTCCAAAATCTTCGTAGGCTCTTTCTAGTAGTGTAGGGGGCAACTTCTTTGATCTTTAGAGTATTAGACACACACACAAGAAACATCAGTTTTATGTTATAGAAATCATTAATCAATTGACTAATTACTACAGTACTATAGTTATAGGTACATATATGTCTCTTATTCTCAAAAAAGTCAAGGCTATAAAGAGCTAAAGCATGGGAACAAACGCCTCCCGAGCGACGCGAAAATTTGTATCAATAAAAACTTTCAAAATTTTGAAATATCAAAATTACATCTAATGTATAATATACTGAAGTGAAGTTATAAAGAAATCTGTATCGAATAATATGTATTTTTTGTCATAATAATCATTTCTTTTGAACATTTTAAAAACATGGAAATAACAATTTTTGTGCATTTCAAAAACATGCAAAGTAAAACTTTTTGAACATTTGAAAAACATGCAAATAAAATTTTTTGTGCATTTCAAAAACATGCAAATAAAACATTTAACACTTTTCTCAAAACATGTAAATAAAACATTAAGCACTTTTCGGAATCAAGTAAGTACATAAATAGAGAATAAAAGTTTCTAGAACATGTAAATACAAACTTTTGCTTTACCAAAGAAAACCATCAATAAAATAAAAATAGTGATATTTGTATATGGAAACAAATTGCAGCCTAAAACAATTTCTTCATCAGGCCCGGATACGCCTTAATAATTGAGACTATTTTTTTTATAATAATAATATTACTTTTAAATAAAATATAACCTTAAATATGATGATTGCAACAAAGTATATAATTATGAGTGTGAGAAAGGTTCCCGTCAAACTCACTCCGCCAAGTGCAAAAAATTCTTTAATTGTGTTGTCGCAGTACTGAACCTTGTAGTTGTCAATGTAGGCAGAGTAGTTCCTTCGGCTTTTATTACCCGGGATGGTGCAGGGCTCCGTCCAGACACCTGTTCGTATCCCTTCTTTTAAGAAAGCCATCGTTCCTATACCCCAGAACAAGCCCTGCATAAAATAATAATTTAATTCAAATTAAATCAATATATCGTCAGTGAAGAACCAACAATATGAACTATCTACAAACATATTCAAATATGTCTTGAGAGTATTTAAATAGAACATTTTGCACTTTTAAAAAACACGGAATTAAACATTTTGCAACTTTTCGAAAACATGTAAATAGTACATTTTGCACATCTTCAAACACATCGAATTAGAAAGTTTCGCACCTTTTAGAAAGCATGGAGTTAGACATTTTTTCACCTTTTCAAAAACATTGAATGATAACATTTTGCACCTTTTCAAAAATATTTAAGTAGGACGTTTCACATAGTTGAAAAACATGAAAATAGACCATTTTACGTTTTTCAAAAAGTCATAATAATTGCTTTCCATTTTTTTAAATGAAATATAGCTCATTTTGATTCTACCTTAAATTGGATATGGGTCTGGTTCTTCATGGACGATGTGTGTCATACTGTCACAGGTATACATTTTAAAGTCGGAATAATATTTTTATAAGAATATTACAATATAGGAACAAAAATTATAAATTACACAGTCGACAGCCGGGATCATAAGAGCCGCCGCAAGAGCAACTCCCACTAACGACCCTTGATTCCCACTTAGAATTGATATAGCCAAACCGACGCCGGATGGAATTGCAAAGCAAGCACCCAGTGCCAGATCACGGAGTTGACCATAAGTTATCATGGAATTTGTGGGCCATTTTGGTACATTCTGCCATGGTCCTTTAATCGCCTCCGATGACACTACCAGTCCAGACAGAAATCCCGTCACTATAAACAACAGGAGTCCCAGAAACTCACTCCGCCCACCTGTTTTCACCAAGTCCAAGTCACGGATGACTGTGCCAAATGTGAATGCAGTTAATGGACCCTGAAAAGTGGAACCGTCAAGACGCATATTTAATGTTGTTGTTATATATATGTACTTTTAATTAGGCGCATCGAATTTTAATTTGAAAGTGCGGAACTATTTCCGCCATTCTGAATATGTGTATACATATGAAGCCAAGCCCATATAGGCGCACTCAAAGAATGGAATGCAGCACTTCGCTCCAAAACTGCATTCCGCTCCTCTCCACTCAGATAAAATATTTTGAACTTTTCAAAAATATGTAAATAAAACATTTTACACTTTTCAAAAATATGTAAATAGAACACTTTGCACTTTTCAAAAACATGCAAACAGATCATTTTGCAGCTTTCAAAAATACGTAATAGAACATTTTGCACCTTTTCGAAAATATGTAAATAGAACATTTTGCACTTTTCAAAAATATGTAAATAGAACATTTTGAAGCTTTCAAAAACTCCTCACTAGCATTTTACACATGTTTCTGATTTTGTTTTTATGACATAGCCCATTTTTATTCTAACTTAAATTTGAAATGGGTCATTTTGGTTCTGCACAGATGATATGGTATTACCATGAGTGGGGAAATCAGCATAGCGCCAACCATTGTCACTGTACTATCCTCTAGCAAGCCAATCACTGCCAGAAATCTATAGATAATCAATCAATTTCCTTCATTATTCCAACTGCCTAACTGCTGACTGCGTGGACATGATGTCGACACAAACAAATAAAATGTAAATTAAACTTAATGGTTTTGATAATAATTTCTCAGTAATCCTATATTATAAGCAAGCTGAAAACACTCGTTAAGGACTCAAACCATATAACTCACGCTGAAATGAGGACATATAATAGGAAATCAAAAGTAAGAACTGCATTCGTCCGAATTTCAGCCACAACCTGAGCCACAGTTAGTCTGGATTTTATAGATTTGACAAAATCTGCTGCCCATTTAGAAGGCTGTTTATCCTCAGTTTCACCCTTCACATCACTAGTGCTGTCTACAATGTCGGGAGTTTCGCCAAATACGTGACCGTAGTAAATATTCGCATTACAAACTCTGGAAAAAAATATTTGGAATAAACCCCTTCCCAAAAAAACATACTTTCTTTCGTTTAACGTTTCTTTTATGTTATTACAGAAATATTCATACCGTCAGTGAAGAACCAAAATACATAACCCATTTCCAATTTTAGTTAAAAACAATATCCACTTAATACTGAAATATGTCGTGATAGCATTTATATAGAACATTAGGCAATTTTCAAAAACATGTAGGTACATAGAGCATTTTACACTTTTCAAAAACATGTACATAGTATATTTTACACTTTTCAAAAATATTTAAATAGGACATTTTACACTTTTCAAAAACATGTTATTACATAGAACATTTTACACTTTTCAAAAATATGTAAATAGGACATTTTACACTTTTCAAAAATATGTAAATAGGACATTTTACACTTTCCAAAAACATAAAATTAGAACATTTTACGTTTTTCAAAAATTACTAATTAACATTTTACGCATGTTTTTCATTTTGTTTTTATGTCATAGCTCATTTTGATTCCAGCTTGAATTGGATATGGGTCATTTTAGTTCTTCACAGACAATACATGAGGACGAGGAGAGGGATTATTTTTTGCACAAGCAATAAGAATATTTAAATATAGGGAAAAATTAATTTATTTATTTAAAAGCTAAAATTAAAATTTAAATTAAAGAAAATACTACACTTCTATTAAATTTTGATGCAAGTCAAAATAATAATATTGAAGTAAAAAATAATATTATTACGTAAGAGAAGATCCATAACTTGAACCAATGCCCACAAATTGAAAGCGACTGATGATTACATCCGCCTGGATTGCAGGTACACAGAATAATGCTTGAGCTATACGAAAATCCATGGAATTACTTGGAAGAGCATCTATAATACCAAAACTCTCCAGCGTATCGGTCAAGTGCTATACATAGGAATGTTTGTCATGTTTATTAATAATATTTAATATTTTTATATAATTATGTAGGAAAGTATGTAGTGAGTAGGGAGGCTCAAGTGAGTATGAGGTGGGTGGTGGTGGTGGGTGTTCCAAACCTTTTCAAGAAAATATTTCTGAATCTCTGCTTTGATCTGTTCATCGAAATCTTGTATATCCGCAGAATCCCTCCGTCTGTTGTTGATCGTCATGTAATCTTCCGCCACCGTCACATCCCATTTATTTCCATGTGGACAACGAAGAATAAACTTTTCAGGTTCCTTTGGAATTCGAATATCATTTTCATCGTACCTACATCATATACAAGGGTGCGTAAACGTTTCAATTACGAGGTTTTTTTAAATGAGGAAAGTATCAAGTATCTTTAGTATCTTATTTGCATGTTTTTTGGAAATTTGCAAAATGTTATATACTTTCATGTGTTTAAAACGTAAGTACAAAAAAAATATTTTTTTAGATTTTTCAAAAAAATTACAAAGTACAAAAAACGTTATATTATTCCATGTTTCTAAAACGAACTGTTCTTCAAAAAAAACTGTTGTATGAAGTGCACAAAATTTTATATATTTATTTGCTTTTCAAAAGTGCACTGCAAAATATTCTATTTATGTATACACATGTTTTTCGCAAATGCAGAATGTAATATTATGCTTTCATGCTTTCATGCTTTCATGCTCATGCTTTTGTCTGTATTTTTATTTTTGGTAGATTTATAGTGCATTTTGGTGATTTTACTTCATAGTGGAAATGTTGGCTCATATGGATTTTTCACTCCCGATTGTATATACATATCGTCAGTGAAGAACCAAAATGACCTATATCCAATTTAGGCTGGAATCAAAATGAGCTATGTCATAAAAACAAAATGAAAAACATGCGTCAAATGTTAATAAGGAGTTTTTGAAAAACGTAAAATGTCCTATTCACATGTTTTCAAAAAGGTGCAAAATGTTGTATTTACATATTTTCATTTTCGAAAAGGTGCAAAATGTTCTAATTCCATGGTTTTGAAAAGGTGCAAAATATTGTATTTAAATATTTTTGAAAAGTGTAAAATGTTCGATTTAAATGATTTCAACACGTATTTGAATATTTGTGTAGATAGTTGATATTGTTTTTAGCTACAAATGGTTATGGGTCATTTTGGTTCTCCAAAGACGATATTATTAATTATTTACTTACAGGAACCTGTCATTGAGATCTTCCAAATCCCCATTCTCAACATATATATCTTGATGTCCCAGTTCCTTAATTCTTAATTCCACTTCATACGCCTTGGCGGGCACGGTGATGTAAAATAAAGACATTATTATGTAACTATGTGTAGATCCGACGAGGAGTCCCAAGTGCAATCCAAAAAATCCCCGTTTCCTAACTCCAACAACTCCCAACGGTGACGGTGACGGTCTGGTGCTGTTGCTGTTTTTACCTACACCTACAGGCAGCGGCAGGCAGGCGGGTTTTTTGGGTGGTTGTCGGTGGTGGTTGGTGGTGGTTTTGCTGTGGTTAGATTTTGTAGCTTTTTAAATTCAATTAATAAAAAAACAAAAAGTTTTGGCGTAAAAAAATTGTATTTTTATTATTACAATTTGACGGAAAGTAAAGTTATAACAAATATTTTTTCAAAATATATTTCTTAGAAAAAATATTATGCAACTTTATTGATAAAATACCAAGTCATCACCATTGTAACTAAATAGCTATGTTTAACATGTAGAGTTTTTTTTCAATGTGACACACCCTCAACATGGATCAATCAATGGATGGCGTCTTTTGTGTCCGGCCCCTACGAGACATTTTCAAGTTCCCGCAAAAATCTTCGTCCACGAATGACGTCATTTATGAGCGATCTCTAGCTATAGGTTTAAGTGCATACTATACAAAGTTATGGTTATAGGTAATTTATATTGTATTACATCTCACGTCGTTTTATTAATGACCAACGAAAATAAAAGGAATAATATTTTATGTTATTCTTAAAAACCAAAACACAATATCAACATCAGTTCCAACATGCGAGATATAGTAAGTGACGTATGCATGAATAATATAATTCTCTAGTCCGATGATGGTACAATTAGATAGCGCATTTTGATTTTGAACTGCTCTTTAAAATATGCTACTTATCATAATATGCTTCAACCACAAAAGAGAATTAAACTAGTACTGATAATTTCTCAATATGCAGTCCGTCAAAAAAATTCAGAGATACGGTGTCGGCGTCGGTCGGATAAGAATAAAGATAACATTAATGGTGTCAGCAGAACACTATCTGACTGAGGGGATTAGGTGAAAGCCCACACACTTTCAATTAATCTCGTGGTGAGGCACATAAGTACGTACTTGGGTCGGGTCCATCATACTGTTTCCCACGTTCACCAGAATTACAATTAGAATCGATAGAATTTTGTAACCAATATTTACAATCATAAAAAGTTTTCACGTGTCAAAAACTCATATAGCTAAAGAATAATCTGGGAATTTTAATTTCAATTTCATCAATCAAAATCAATTACCAGTACCAGCATCAGGGACTCACTTGATTGAATAGGTACTTATTTATAGTTATAAAATTATTAAATTTCGGCATTCTATTCTCTAGACATCTAACGTAAGTAATCATTGCACATACTACACTACGCAATCCACACCATATCAAATACATTATCACGCATATGGGTCTAAGTGCGGTCTTGATTGGAGCTATTGTCATTTTTATTATTTTAAATCTAAACTATTGAAAATTAAATCAGCTTCAGATTTTATTCCTATGAGATCATTGTAATTCTAATCAACTTATATCATATCTGCTCACACTTGAGTATACGAATATACAAGTATACGAATAAAAATTAATTAGTACATAATTACCTACCTGTATGCACAGTCACAGCACAAAAAAAACACATTACTGATTAATTATCACAATCCCAGTATTCCATTTGTGATATTGCAATTTGGTTGTAGTAGTTATTGGCTTAAAGGCTTATAGTTCAAACTGCAACTTATATGACTAATCTACAAATTCACCTGAAAATTAATATTAAAATTTCGGCTTAAATAATATTAAACTATTTAACACGCAGCTGGCTTTTCCGTAGAAAATAAGTAGGCAGTTTGTCTAATTGTAATTAATTACTACTCTCTTATTCAAATTTTATTGTTGAAGTTTTTATTTTATGTTTAATTCAGAGGGATTCACGCAATTTTTTAATTCTGTTGATAATAATTGAGAATAAACTGTATATTACAATAATTTTGTTACTAATTAATTAATTAGTTATAATTTTTTACTACTTTACAGAAATTAGGAGAAAATTAAATAATCCCGCTTTGAAGTTTTAAATCAAAACTAAGTCAATCAAAATGGAAAGACGAGAAGGTGGAAATGTTAATTACGGAATGGGTAAGTTATTATTAAATCTTTCTTAACTGAATGAAAATGATTATTAAAAACGTACACGCTTAGAAAAACGTGGTTAAATTAATCACGTACATAAGTATTGATCTTTAACCGATTATGCTGTTACTCCGTAGACATTGACAGCACAGTCGGGTAACAGCGATCAACAAAAATACAGGCTAGGGATTTACCGATACTGCACTGGTGTTAGGATACATTAACAGAAATCGCGGTTACTATTACGAGCCCGTATAATATTCATTCCCCGTCCACTATTAAAACATGATACATGTAGCAGTAGAGTGCGTAAATGTGATCGGGTTCATTTTTTTTAACTTTGAAAATCTGTAACTTTTTACCCAAGCAACGCACAATGAAGAAGAAGTTATCATTATACTTCTCTTTTAATCCTTTATGTACAAAAAAATACTCAGTGTCGAAAATTTAAAGTTGCAAGAGATACAGATCATTGTACAAAACAATTTCGAAAATTCTTAAAACGCCCCAAGTGCCCTTAATGTGATCAGTTAGTTTAAATACATTTAAAGGTAATGGAAAAGAAGGGTCTTTAATGTGATCGGCATAAAAAAACTCAAATTAGTGTTCAAAACTTTCATAATTTTACATAGCCAGAGTTTTTGAGGAAAAAAGCTGAAATCACTAGTGATCGTAGCTGAGACTATAAGCTGTATGAATATAAGTTGCACATATTTTTAAAAGCGGTAATATTTGAACAGCGGCCACTGATCACATTTAAGGGGTGATCACATTTACGCACCTTAGTGCTACACAGTGGTATAAAAGCTTTACAGGATTTCCTGTTTATTTGACAGAGTTTGCTGTAAATATATTAGCAACAGAAAATCCAGTTAAGGTTTTTTTCATAATATATAGCGTTGTGCTACATATAGTTAACTGGTTTATTAAAATTTTCAAAATTTACCGATACACCTGTCAACGTTAACATCTAAACCTGTTGCAAGATAGTAGTTAAGACTTTTTCTAAGCGTGTATTTCTAAAAATTACTAAAATTAAACCGTAAATTAATAATTACTCAGAATTAAACCTATCTAATTGATGTATTTTATTGTAGAATCGGACAGTTCGGACGTGATCAGTGAACAAAGGCAAGTAAATCAAAGGGATCAAACTATGACTTCATCGACAACTACTACCGGGACCGGGACTGGGACCGGTTCCGGTACTCCGGGCTCCGCCACCGCCGGTGCTCAAAAAGGCGGTTTAGTAACAGACTCTTACACTGAATCAAATGACACCTTTTGTTTCTGTTTTAAAAAACGGAGTGCTTCGTATTCTATAACTGGCTAGCTAAAAATCATAATTTATTATTTGCTCCATTAGTACCTTTATTATTATTGATATTATATTAATCATTCCCATTTAATATTGAAATTTCAAACGAAATAGCATTTAACATACTAAAAAAATAATTTATTAAACACATGCACCGTCATACGGTTTTTATTTGTATCGATTTTGAGATTTATTAAATAAAATAATTTATTATTTATCATTAATACTTTTACAGCAGTTTTCATGAATTATTTTATCGTTAATTAATTCATGTTAAATATCGAAACTATGTACAATGTTATTACTTTACTTACTTTTTTTAAATAACGATGTTTAAAGCCTGCTTAAATATTTACATTGAACTTTTAGAATATTTTTAATTTTTCAGTTTCAAACTTTAGCGCTTGCGCTATGTAGCCATGATTTACAATAATGACGGGAATGCTTACATTCTGTTAAAACACAATAAGTTACGTCTGAATTACAGCGGCGCCCTGCGGCGCCATCGCGATCACGTGTGCTCTGTATTTCCCTTGATAGAAAAAAGAGGAGGGCTCAATCTCGAAGGCGCCAGGCGATGTCGCGCCGCACACATGCGTCCATTGAAATAAGTGACCCAGGGAGTAAAAGCGAATGTTATTCTCAACAGCGCTTGTTAATGTAATCAGAATTGTTTCATTGGTTTCAACTATGCGCTGGAAGCGCGCTTGAATTAAACCGTTTTCTTTGATTACTTGAATTATCACAAATTTGCTTGCTCCGACGTCATACCTGTACAGTAATAGTGAGCTTTAGTTTTAACTTGCATAGTTAATTATGCGCAGTACTTTTTAGGCAATAAAATTAAAAATTGGTTTAAATTGGGCAGGGGACCAGACTTACTGAAGAATAGAGAGGCTCCCAGATGCTGAAGCACCCCCTGAAGTCCCCACTGCCAACAAGTAAATGTGATCAGCAGTCTCAATCGAATCAATCGTAAGGATTCTCGCACTAAACTTGATTTTATCTTCAAGAACTAGTAGGCCATTTCCAGGTGGGTGCGCCCAAACAATAACAACATTGCCATGGTAATTAGGACTGAGATTTGAAGTTTGTTGACTCTTATCCGAATCAGTAATTATGACAATCGTCTTTTCCTGGACTTGTAAAGTTGCAAGCTAACAAATTAAAATTTACTTATACATACGTACTGCCAGCGGCGGATCCAGAGGGGGGAAGGGGCTAGGGGGCTTTAGCCCCCCCCCCCCCCAGAAGGAGATTTTTTAACATTGCAGGGATACAAGCGGCCATTTTCAATATGGCGGCTTAAGATTGTTAGCCCCCCCCCAGGCGGTCATTAGCCCCCCCCCCCAGAAAAAAATCCTGGATCCGCCGCTGCGTACTGCATAGCGCCTGTGAAGAACCAAAACGACCAATTTCCATTTTTAGCTAAAAACAATATCAACTATCTACAAAAATATGGAAATATGTCCTGAAAGCATTTATTAAATACAATATTTTGCACTTTTCAAAAATATGTAAATAGAACATTCTGGAATTTTCAAAAACATATAAATACGACCTTTAACACATTTAAACAACGTTTAAATAGGACGATTTGCACTTTTCAATAACATGTCAACAGAACATTTTACACTTTTCAAAAACATCGAAATGGAACATTTTACAGTTTTCAAAAACATGGTATGGTAATACAACATCTTACAATTTCCAAAGCAATGTAAATAGATCATTTTACACTTTTAGAATACAAGTAAATAGAACATTTAGCACTTTTTAAAAACTCTTAATTAACATTTTACGCATGTTTCTCATTTCGTTTTTACGACATAGCTCATTTTCATTCTAGCTTCAATTGGATATGGGTCATTTTGGTTCTTTACAGACGATATGTGTATTGTTTTGGTTGGTAAGGCTTTAAATGATATACAAGTATTATAGGCAGCCAAAATTTTCTGCAAAAATATTTACCAGTGGTGAAACGTGTAGCCGAATATTTTGAAAAGGATGAACTGCGTGATCATCTTCTCCTTCAAAATCCAGTGGATGAAAACAGAAAATCGAAGCTCTAAAGTCATTCACATCCAGAATACTGAAAATAAAACAGTGTCTGACAGATCGTGGGGCTCCGGATTTTGTTATTAAGCTGATGGCCAAAACTCGACCAAAGTCATCTCCAAAAAGAATCTGAGTGATGGAAAATTTTCGGCGGACTTTGTCCAAAAGTACTATGGACCCATGACTTAGCTTGTCTGTCATTATAGTAATAATTTTAATTGGTAAATTAAAACCTTAATTTCTTAAAATGTAATGGAACTTTTATATAGTTTTGGTCTGTTGGTGAATTTATTTATATCGTTACCTTTTCCTTTAGTTAGGAAAAAATCATTTTTCGCTGGTTTAAGTTCCGAATTACTTTTTACAGCCTTGCCATTAACACTTGTGAAGGAAATACCTCCGAAATATTGGTCACCACGTATAATTTCCACATAGTCACGAAATATCCCGTTCTCGATCACACATTTTTCTGGAAAATAGGCCAATAAAGTTAATTACGCATGTAATTTTTTTATATAGCTTTATTTTGTTATGTTGGAAATTAAATTTTAAATTATTTAACTGTACTCACCTAACAAATTTTCTTCATAGCGATTATTTTCAATACTAAAAGTATACCAGAGTGCCTCTTGAGTATGATTATTCTCATTTACTATTATTGCAGCAATCATAGGTTGGTCCAGGGGATGTGTTACTTTGATGAGTTGGAGCCCCGCATCCTCAATAGTGCTGATTTGATGAAATAAAGAACAATTCACAATATTCGGATTAAACTGACCTCCTGTTGGTTTTGAATCGTATGCATTTCGATTATATCTGTAAGTGGCTACTATTTCTTCCGAAGCGATGTAAATCGAAACTTGCAAATGTAAACAAATTAAAATCACAAAAAGTCTCAAATATCTCACTGAAAATCTACTTTCTTTTAAGAACATATTTCAGCTTATAGAACGTGTATTAATTTAAATTGTATTATTTACACCAAATTTAATAGGGATGAATAATAAAGTTGAAATTAATTTCTAGTTTCTTGTATAAGACGAAAAAAGTGATACTAATACTATATACTATATAGGCAGGACAGATACGGCTACTCCGGCCGAACTTGATCTTTAGAACTTTAGACAGAATTACACAATGGAATTCGAAATATTTAGATGACATATCTATGTAAGTAAGCATTCGATTTAATGATGTATTATTGATTTGATTTGCTGTGATGGTAAACATTTCGATTACAACTAACTGTCCGCCGTCGCTTACAAGCAATAGATCCAGGGCTGGACGTAGGATTTGCTTTTGGGTAGCAATTTGTTTCTACCTATTTACATAATTTCTATTATAATTACCACTATTTTGATTTTGTTAATAGTTTTCTTTAGTACAGTAAAATGTTGTATGTACATGCTTTAGAAAAGTGCAAAATGTTCTATTTGAATGTTTTTGAAATGTACAAAACAGTTTACTTGCATGTTTTCTTTTTAAGTACATATTTTTGAAAACTGCAAAATGTTCCATTTACATGTGTTTCGAAAATTCAAGCAGCGGGGGTTGCCTCCGCTGGCCTCATTATCCGGCCCTGAATGGATTTCTATTGTTGGAATGCCGACAAAAAATATTCATGCGTCAGTATATAACAGTAACCGCAACCTTAGCATTTTGAAATTGATCAACATAATATTTAAATTTGACTTCCTTTAACTGTAAATTGTTGAAATGCTGCCTACCGAAATCGAACTGTTAAAACATGCATTCAAGTATGAGGAGTTTTGTGGCAAAACGGGTTAAGCCAATCGGCAGCTAATTTTACACGAGCAACATACATTGGGGAAAAAAGTAACAAGTTCATTTTTTTGAATTAAATTTTTTACAACAGTTAATGCAACCGACGAAGCCCTACTAAATTGAATTACATAAATCTACAGGCGAACGCTGAAATTTTTAGAACACTGTATGCATTACTTATGTGGTTTTATTCCATTTTGCCAAAAAACGAAAATTTGAAAGTTTTAAAAATTGCACATCGGTTAAACTTTGATCTTTACTATACATCATAGTCCCGTAACTAGTTGAATAGAACACGGAAGGCAAATAATCTCATTTTCAAAAAACATTATTTATTATTTATCCAGTTTTGCCAAAGAACTCTTCATATGTTTAGTGTGAAATTAGCTTGCTAAATAAATTATTATTAGTGTATTACGAAGCAAGAGGCTAACTTTATGTCTTTTTTAGTGGTTTCATATCTGTGAGCATCTAATAATGTGTCAATAATTGTAAAATGTAATGTATTTCATTTATGAATGTGTTCTATTTGTTTCAATGACAATGTACAGAACACTGCTGTATAGTATGTAAATATTAGATAATTTCGTTTTCGTTTAGATTATAAAGTTGTAGCACGTAAATAAAGAAACATGTACTGACCAAAATCTCTTTTATGATAAATTGTTAATTTTTGTTTATATTTTATTCATGAACAATCAATGCTCTCATTTTTTCAGTTGTCCAAAATTGTACAAAAATATCATATTATTATGTTATATAAAAAATATAAATTGATCCTAATATTCGTAATTACGATCACTATCATTTATCCGTTATATATATGTTATTATGTAGCTATAGAACCAAAAGCATACGCTCACAAAAAATTAATATCAATTTAAATTAAAGTCAAAATATTGCCGAACCAGCAGTAATATAATAACATTAATACAAATTGAGAATTCATGTGATGTACGATGTCATCTTTCTTGAAATTACGTTTGAATTGTGTATTAGTTACTATTGCAATTATTCGTATAGCCGGACTGGGAGAATTCCACACAGTTCCGTGATTCCATACTCGGATGCTTCCAGTTTCAAGTTAAGAGTCTGTGTGGGAATAAACCAAAAATAATATTTTAAAAATGCTCTTTCATATTGTTTAGTATCTTGAATAAAAGTAATAAAAATATTGAATAATAAATTATTTAAACTTACACCGCCGCTAATGAGCTGAAGGATGGCAAGCTTCTCAGGTGCCTTGACTGGGAATCCAATGGTGTATCCGGAATAGGCTTGAATTGGGGCGTTCTTGGGAAGACTGACAGGCTGGTCGATGAGGGGTAATTCCTTTCCGGGTAGGACAACCGACAATTTAACGTTCAAGTAGGGATGTTGGGCAGCTAAATTGGGGTAAAATCAGAATAAATTATAAATAATTAAATGTAAATCAAGTTTTATCGTCACTATTTAAAAATTACTAAGCTAATGAACCCTACCGGTGAAAAAGTCAGCTTCAAGAATGTACAAGTTATCGATAGCAACATCGCAAGGGGCGGAAGTGCATTTTCCAGCTTCTCCACGAAGACGAAGTCCAACCAGTTGTCCGTGGGATCCTAAGTAAATGCGAACATAAAGTAGTTATAAATCTTAATTTAACATATAGTAGCGATTATTTAAACTGCAACTCAATTAAGCATTCCCTGTGCACAATTAAATTTTCTTTCGAATGATATAACACTCTACCAAATTAAACCAATCAATTACTTGGAAAACAAGAGAAAATGAAACCAAAAATTGAAAAAAATAATAAAATTATTCGGGGATCTTACCGTACGGGCAGGTGAGAGCTCCTTCGATAGCAGGGTCCTTTTGTAATTCGGGAATCAGAGTTTGAAGAATAAGTGGAGGGATTGGTGCAATCACCATCGGGACTTTTTCTGGTGGTGATGGACCGGATGCAGGAGGAGCGGGACCGGCGGGAGGAACCCCGATTGAAGCATATGAAACTCCGACAAACAGAAGTGCGACAGTTAGAATTCGAAACATTTTGGAAATTTTCTTGCTGACTTTGGAACTGAAGATCAAAATTAAGATTGAAATTTTACTTGAGCTGTTAGTTGCTGCTTAGGTAGTTGTGATTGGAACTCCGAACTGGTGACTGGTGACTGATGATCCTGACAGAGACCGAGTTGGTATTTATACGAAAATGGGAAATGCATCTGTCTATGTGTGGTACTACTTGCATCTTCGTTCAAATCAGAAGCAAAAAGGTAAAATAAGCTTAAAAATAACTCACCTTACTGACCCATATTATCCATTGAATATTTACGAACAAAACATGGCACATGAAGAAGAAGATGATACCATCCACTTGGCTGTTGTAGATTATAAAAACATGAAAATAACAAGGTCATATAATAGTCAATAGTTAACGTGTGTGAAGTTCTTTGTCGTTTGTTAAAAGTACCTAACATTGAAACTATTATTGATAGCAGGCCAGTCAACATTTCAACAATGAAGTAGGTACTACTCTAATTTTGGACTTAAGTACTATATAGCAATGGCAAGCAGAACTGACTGTCTATCAACTATTAACTATTACTATTAACTAGTGATACGCTGGATGACTGGATTACTCTGGATCATGTTGAATGTGGCGACTGGACTGAAGGTCGCGAATGTCTTAATAGTTAGTAGTCTGTCTGTTTCTGAATGTTTTCAATATATTGTTGTTGTCTTGAACTTGATTTTGAAATTCCCGTCAGACCCATTCAACTTCAACCCATGCAGTTCCATTCAGCAGTGATATTGAGAAGTGGCACTATACCGTGACTACTACTTTAGACTTTAGGTACCTACTTAAACTTAAGGTATTTGTTATTGAATTTAGGCACTAATTTTTCCATTAGCTTAACACTGGGTTGTATGGCTGAACCTGGGATCTGGATATATGGTGTAGCACTGCCATTGACATTCACCAATGCATTTCGACATGACTGCCGAAGGCTAAAATTGACATCAACAACTTATGCAAGGTCAGTATGTGTGTCACTTATAATGCTACAATTAGCAATTAATAATGTATTGTAATTCTGTCATTACATTTTGAATTCGTGTTTGTGTGTGTTGAGGCTCTTTTGTCATTTCATATTAAATAATTCGGATGTATGTAGATGAGGCGTGTGGCAGATTAAGGGGTTCGAAACTACCATCAATATGATGTATGATCATCATTTATTAGGCATAAGCCTTGGTTAATAGTTGGTTCTCTGACTCTGCATCTTCGGAACTCGACCTTACTATTTAAAGAAACCATTAAGAAACCTATAGGTATATACCCTAGACCTACGTACCTGAGAATAACATTTTATAGTTAACAACTTCATAACTTTATTTTGCGTTTGACCCAGTTTAACGTTTGTTGTAATTTTATACCCCGGTGCCGGTGCCGGTATTTGCTATTTTTTAGTACTTTAAATTACTACGGCAACTGGACGACTAAACATCGGGTGGACCGCTATTATAGTAATTTCGTTTCTTGAATCGGTGAATATAAATTTTACGTTGTTAGCTTAATTTCCATAAGTAATTAAATGTTTTATAGTTACATAACAGATGTTGAATTCTTTTACATTTATTTAGTGAAGGTCTGGAATTTTCCGCTTCTTAAATAAGCAAGTAACTAGATTTTAAATACTTTTACTATGTTTTAAAGGAAGTACATGGTATTTTATGCATGTAACTGTAGGTATGTAGTTAAATGTACCTACTTACAATTTTATGAGGCTGGCTGCACTTAATAGCTATAGTAGGTAGCTCTTTTTGCTGCATAAACATGGGTAGATCCAGAGCCATCAACTCACAGCGTGTCGCATGTCGGTCCAAAACTTTTGTATAGTTTAATTACTTGCATCCAGCTGATCAAGCATTCTGGCTGACAATCCTCCCTCGTACTATAGGTACTCAATTCCGTACATAGTTATATATTATTGCTGGTGGGAATTTAAATAATCAAATAATGACCTTCCATTCCCATTCAAATATTTTACAGAGTACTTAATAATAATATATGTACATCTTTTGGTTTTGCAATTCTCTATCTACCCTTAACCCACTGCACCTAATTTACGTACAATCGTATACAATACAATGTATAATACCATATAGCAGCGCTAATAGTTTGACTCGGCTCCAGGCTGTTTCACACATGCATGTATTTATAGAGGTAGTAATTTGTAGTAAATAACATCTGTATAGTTGGACCGACGGTCTACAATGTCTACATTGTAATGTGGCATTGATATTTATATCTAGGCTCAATAATATTGTTGATCTCGAAGTCGCGACTGGAGACAGTAGTCTCGACGACGTTATGATGTGTACATCTTTTCTGTAAAGATTTGATCACTAGGTCAGTAGTGTGAGTCGGGTCTCGGGTCGTACAGAAAAATAAAAACTTCAGTAATTTATCCACTTCACTTATACGAACGTAAGAACCAACCTATTTCTTCCGATAGACCTGCATAATTTACCATGAAATAGAAACACTATACCGGATTTAGCGAGTAATTTACCATTTTAAAGCTAGTGAAAAATAAAAAAGTATTGATGTGTCAAAATTTACATGTAGCCTACACAAGCAACACAAGTTGTAACAAAACATAGTTTTTTCAAAATTTTCAAAAAATGTAAAAATATTGCGCTAAACTAGACCATAATTATTAGATTCAACTAATTTTAATGTCAGAGATAGGTCACTAGGGATATGGTTAGCTCATCGTTAGTTGACTCACCATCCTCTGTTCATCGAGAAAGCGCATTCATGGAATTTTTTGCATCTTTTCAAAAACACGTAAATAGGACATTTTACGTTTTTCAAAAACTCCTAATAATTAACATTTTACGCCTGTTTTTTACTTTGTTTTTATGACATAGCTCATTTTAATTATAGCTTAAATTAGATATAGGTCATTTTGGCTCTTCACAGACGATATTATGCTATAGGTATAGTTATATGAATCCATGTCATGAGTTTCGCAATGACAAATTGCAATAAATTAAATTTTCGAATTAAATACTTTTAAAGCATAAAGGGATAAACTTTTCAAACGTAGTTCAGGAGGTATGCAGTCACTACAATATGCTAAGTTAAATTAAATTTGCTTTAAATACAAAATCGTGTGATACAGATTACTATATGCCATGTCAGTGGTAGTGGTAATGACATTGAAATCAATCATTATTAATATTATTCAATTACTTGATTTAAACATTTTCCCTTTTGTAATTCTACACGCCATGTGTCGTTACCTCAATACTCTCATTGTTGTGCTTTCGTAATTTGCTACAGCTTAGTCACCTATATTTAATTAACTTCACCAATTTGTAAATTCAACTTCCTTTACACGAGCAAAACTTGAATTTTAATAGCTCCTTCCTAAATTCTAAAATAAAATATGGGTATATATAAAAGCAATATTTTGGCTAGTTGTAGTATTGAGCGAGGCTGAACAAAAACACCATATTTCAAATTTCGAAAGTTTTAAAGGATTACAATGGCAGTTTCGACTTCTTTTTCGAAAATACTATTGTTTCTTTTTGCTGTAAATATTTTTTCAGCTGAAGCCTTTGACCAGGAATTGTGTCTTCATGAAACTGAGAATCACAATGGGAACTTTTACTGCTTCCGTCATGGAGTCCCGGACACTTCTAAATACGCTATGGAGAAAGTTAAATCTGTTTGTTTGAAGGGAATGTAAGTATAGTATTTTATTGTAGAGCTTCAATAACATAAAAAATTACGTCTTTAATAAAATACATGAAATATATTTTTTATAAAAACTCTTAATTTAATAGAATTTAATATTGAGAATCTAAGGATAATTTTGGTGTGGAAAATTGAATGAACAATAATAGTGTAAAATTAAACAAATTTCAGATGGCTTTTTTACAATGCTCAAAACTACACATCCCACCAACACAGCCGAGCTTCGTCGACTGCAAGCGAAGCTCCATCCTGCAGTTTTGTCCGTGAATCATTCGAGTCTGTCAAATCCTTTCGTTTTCTAGGACCGAAAGATGTATCATGGCAAGCGAGCATTGTCCTTTACCCGGGTGCTCACTGGGAGGGGAGAGAGTACACGATTAATAGTCATTCCTTCGGCGACATTAAGGAGCCCATTCTGTCTCTTGCCTCGACGGGGAATGCCAACTGGACACTTTGGGAAGGACCTCATTTTGATGGGAAGTCTGTCTGTTGGCAATCACCGCAGAGTATGATTGACGCCGGGACCGCTCCGTCTTCGACACACCTCAATCGTAATTTTCATTTTACGGCTAATATCATGGAAACCAATGAGTTGTCAACTGTTGGCTCTGTGAATCAAGGTTGTCAGCTTGAGCCTGTTAAGCCAGCTGAGTAAATATAGGAAATTACAACTTAACGCATGACTGTTTTAGTGATTAATAAATAGTGATTAAATATCAAGAACATAATTTAAGCCTCAAAATGAGACGTTTATTTATTTTATTAATTTCTTTAGTTTGAAATATAACTTCCATTCATTCGTACATAATTTAACATGATAAATATCTGTATTACGTCCACTACTTAACACTGTAACGATAAGATTTTTTACAATTAATTCGGCAGTTGCATCTCTACTTTTTATAAATATAATATAAGGCGTTTTACTTACATGTAGTTAAGTATTTTACTTCTTAATTCTAAACTAATCGATTTACGGTGGAGGTGGAAGGTGGACAAATAGTTTGTTCCGTTTCGCACGGACAATAACTAAAATACCTACTTAAGTAGTCATTTTATAGATAAAAGTCAGTTCAATATGTGGGCGTATAATGCCCAGGCCAGCTTTTGTAAGGGATCGACCACAAATGACGTCACCGGTAGTGTCAATGGGTATATGTGGCCACTAATGGCCTTTCACGTTAAAGATAGCCATTTACATAATAGTTAAGCTGATGACAGGGAGGTCACAGCGTCCTAAAAATGATGATTTTTTGGTGACGTTATTTGAGGACGATCCCTAAGCCTCTATATTCCGTGTGGATCATCACAACACTATTGTTCGTTAGGATAGTCAAAGAAGTCATATATGAATTTATCTTGGTCATGGACGAGGGCCGGGAGGGGAAGGATGGCTTTCTTGAATGCCAATTCTGCAAATTTTCCGGTTGTCCATTCACAGTAAAAGTCTACGCCGCCCGTCGAAACTTCAAAGTGTGTGCTGGAATCCATCCGACAGGATTGTGTAAGTTCGTCGCCCTGTATAAATAATTTTATTATTATTAGCTGCTATATTAAGTACAGATAGGTAGGATTGGAACACAAAAATATTTCAAAAGCTTGCGAGGAATTGGGAGTGTTTTAGTCATTTTTAATAGAGATACTGTAATAGCTTCCGTAATTTTGAGCTGCGTATTTATTACTATGTGCTTTTGCGATAGAAATTCTGAACTTGTGAAACTGCTACAATTACTTTACGTACCTTGAGAGAAAACGAAAGATTATAGCATGGGCCAGAATCCAAGTTTGCCCGAAGTTGTATAGGTCTGTCAAGTACAAGGTAAAACATTTGACCCTGTTTGGCCAGGATAGTTTTGGTGCATTTATCATACACGTACGGAATGCGCTGGTCTGGCTCTAATTTGCTCGTAACTTTTAAGCTAGCTTCATACGTGGCATTACAACTTACAGGCCCCAGAAATCCTATACTGTATATCTCAATGTCTTGACTTACACGCACGCTGGAAATAATTAAAAACAAGAATTTTATAATTACAAAAATGTATCAGCATAGTTTCTCCAGTCCATGAACTACAAAGTTTTAATACGCTTGGTTACAATATTTAAGACAATTTTCCATAAATAACTCTGCAAGACTCTGTGTGTAGAAACTTTCATATTTGGCATTTTGGGTATACTTACAATATAGAATGCCACCGACGTTTCCAGTCTTGACTGTAAGCTAAAGGAATTTGTGGATCAGGATCCACATCTGCTGGCTTAATAAATACAACTGTTGACATGATCGGATTAGTGCAATTATTTGACCTTTTCTTTGAATTATATCCCAGGTCATCAGCTTGTTCCGGAGTTCTAAATCATTTCAGATAACAAATATTTTTAAATATGCAATTTAAGGACTATTCAAATTTTGAAAGATGGTAAAAGTTTTCAGTCGATAAATTGATTTCTTGACAATCGCTGTTTTCAATAAATACAGTTTTTGATTATTTGTATGCACTATAATATCTATATCGAAATGCCTACCTCTCTACATCTGGAAGTCCAATATACTCAAATAATCGAAGTTTTTCTTCCGCAAAAAGAATATTTTTAGGAACGACAATTTTTGTAAATTCATGAATTGTCATTGTAGGAAATCGAATGTAATTTATAAGACCACCAAGTAACTGTCGAATATTTGGTCCAGTAGTCTCCATGCTAAGTTGTTTGCAGCGATTCTCAGCCCATCTAGTCCACAAAAACAATATAAATAATTAATTTGACTTATAAACATATGTTTATTTATTTACCCTTTTACTCAACAAAATTTTAAAATATTTAACAATTTACAAGCACAAAACTGTATTATGTGTTATTAAATACATTGGAATTCGTTTAAACGGGATTCTGTTAAAAGGGAAAACCGCTATACGGGACAGATTTAAAATAATTGGTTGGCCAGCCTATGTCTCAATTTTAATATTATCCGGTTATAAGGGAACCGCTAAAAGGGATTATCCAGTTTAAAGGGACAGATTTGTCGTCATTTTTGGTATTTTAGGTCACTTATAAGGGATTTTGGAAGAAAAATGATAAACATAAAACCGAGCTGAACAATTGGAGCACTACTGTTCTTGACAACTATATTTTTAGCACAAAGAAATACTGAGGAAACCGTGTTCTCGGATCTTTATAGTTTAAGTCTACGTGTGCTCCAAGATCAAAATCAAAACAAATCTAAACAAACTGCATTAACTGACTTTTTTAATAATATAATTAACAGTCAACGGACAACATTATAAATATCCTACACTTTTACTAATAATAAAATCTTCAATTTGTAAATGATAACTTAAGTCCTCTTAAAGGGGAAATCCCTTATACGTTTAAAAGGGAATTCGGTTATAAGGGACCAATTTGGTTGGTCCCGCGGAGTCCCTTTTAAGTGAATTTCACTGTACCATACATATCATATTTTTCTTATGCTATAATATGTAGTAAATTAAGCCTTTTACCTGCAAATACCTTGAAACAATGCAATCTCTTCAATGGGAAGACTTTCTTCTTTTAGAATTCCTTCTAGAATATTTTTGGAAAGACCTGTAAATTCTTCTTTCTCTACTATATGCGGTAGCGTTCTGAAAAAAATAAAATGTATTACTAAAAATTGCACATAAATAATTGTTAGAATAACGTATATACAAGTCAGAATAAATAATTATAAAAATGTACGATTTAAAAAATTTTTTAAAGTCTAGGCGTGAAGATTTTACTGGAAGAATTTTTGAGCCATATCTTCGAGTTTTTTCATGATAGTTGCACTCGCGCCAAATTCTTTACCGATTGGAATCAAATTAAAAACGTCTTCATTTGAGGGCTTCATCGAGTCTAATGTTGCATTTATCACACAATCGTCCAGGTATAAAATCTAATAGGAGAGCAAATCAAGTTATCTGTAACTTCAAAGTTATTAAAATTCCCTAACACTTAATACATGATATGACTGTTAGACACTGTTAAAACAGTAAATTTTGCAATAATTAAAAACACGTTACAGAATCATGGTTAAAAGTTAAAACAGTACAAATATACGTACGACATGCAGATAGGTACAGCATATAATACTTTTTTAAAACATATAAACTTCTGCAGTTACAACATTTTGAGCTGCTCAATCAAAACTATACAGATGCGACATTTTTTACTACTTGAGAAAACACTTCTTAAGAACTTTTGTGCACTATTTAAAAAATAATCCAGAATTTGTCACAGAACAAATGCAGCATTAACTGACACCATTTTCCATTGCTAAAAAACACTCTATTAAAAGAATCTTCCACTGCTAAAAAAACACCCAATTAAAACAATTTTTCACTGCTAAAAAACACTCAGTTAAAACCATTTTTCACTGCTGGAAAATACATAATTAAATCAATTTTCAACTTCTAAAAAGCACCCAATTAAAAACATTTTTCCACTACCCGCTTAATGTTCCGATACATTTAAACCTACCAAAAAAACACTGTTACTTGATATTGTAATAAATTTGTGCATGCAAAATCGCTGCTGTAATGTTGCCATAAACTATGCTCAATATACATAGCGTTCAATTTAAAAATTAAAATTGGTAATTACCTCAAGAAAAATTTTGAAAGCGACAGGATCATACTCTGGTAAATGAATAGGATCCGTCTCTGTATTCATAGCCCAATTCTCTCTAAAATTCTTCTCAAAAGCTTGAGACGACACAACGAGTGCAAACTTGGAGGACCGGATAATTTGTTTATCCGGCCCAATAGCAAAATAGACATCTAGGAGTCTTGCACTAGAGGAATTGGGAGCAATTAATTGCTTCCTTATAAAACAATCAACTTTCTCTGCAAAAGTCTTTTTATCCGGTCTCCAGTCCTCCATGATTTCCTCTTCCACAAACTTTTTCACAAGACCTTTGAGCTTCGAGACACCCTGAAGTAGAATGAAAAATATAATAGGAAATTCTGTGCAAATTTGGAAATTATCAACACGTCGCCCTCTCACTCGTCAATATTTCCACTACATTATTTTGTACACAAAATGTAATTTTGAACTTGCGCAAAAAAATACTATCGTAATTTTTGTTGTACTTGTTATACGGCCACAATGTAAAATACAGAAACAAGGAATTACTATTAAAATAACAAAATATAAGGACAAATTCTCAATGTCTAGAAATAAACTTGGGGATAAATATACCCCACAACACAATAGTACAATGTCAAAAATAATGTATAGTACATGAAAATAAACTAAAAGGCAGTGTAGATATATTTCGAAATTGGAACTCAATAAATATATATCTATGACCGCGGAATTGGACATAAATATGAAAAAGATATACATATGTAATTAAATTACAATCCAAATCTTACCTTCAGCTTATTCATGGTGATTGCGAGTGATAACCCCCACTTAGGTGCGTTTTCCTAATCCAGATAAATTTTACTATACCGTAGTAACCGTAGTTTGCCGTAAATAAATGTGGTGTTTCCCCCAAAAGCTGTATATCAGGTATACTATTGCACACACTGGTATTATACAGCTTCCGAATTGACGGGATATTTTCAGATTAGCAAAAGACGCCCTTCTCTCTCTGCATGAAAATTCGTGCAAAGAATGGATTTATCTTCAGTCTCAGGGCTGCTCTCCCGCTGAATCCGAAATGAAGGCAAAGTGGAGGAAAAGTATTATTTATGGACTTTGACGATAACGGAACCGAGTAAATGGACAGATTGCGATTTGCTGGAACTCCAAACAATGGCTTATTATGCACGCAAGCTATGAGATGCTTTTTGACTTGGAACCTGGAAGCCAATGGAAAAACTGGACCTCATCTGTTAAGAATCAAGATGCGATTGCCGTGTAAACTGCTTTAAATCACGACAGCCACTTTTGAGAACATCATGCAAAATTGTTTGGAGTGCAGTTTTAGTATATTTTATAGAAACTGTATATACTGTATATAGCAACATCGGTTATAAGATAAAATGAATGGAGTGTAGAATTGTAGAACAGAAAGTTGAAAGAAACTGGACAAGTCAACACCATGAATTGTGAGCCATGAGTTGTGTTGGTTAACTGGAACGGAACTAGCTAGGTACCTATATGCTAACAACCCACCCGGGTATTGGATATATCTGCAAATGCAGCTATGCCTATGACATTATAGCAGTATGTAGCAGGGTATATCTATACAGGTAGATTGCAATCAGTGATTTTACACATTTAATCAGTGAAAAGGCATCGTCCTTCTACTTCAATTAGAATTTTAAAATACAAAACTTTCAATATGAATAAGATAACTGTTTTTGTACTGCAAAACCCCATATCAGCATTTTACAAAGTAGTACTTTTTTTGTACTTTGTACTCGTTTTATTGAAAGAAAATGTACCTATAATAATGTACCTTGCAAAGTGTCGTTTTTATTTTTAAAATCTATACATACTTATGTGCATACACAACGTTTCTTACAAAATATTTTAAGTACCTACCTACTAGCATTTATGGACCATTCCTTATGGCAAATTGGCATTGTAATCAATGAAGTTTGTCTATACTATAACGTCAAAATCCTGATACGATGTTTTGCAGCTCTAATCTTCTACATGTGCCTTTTATAAAACTCACGATGACATATATGACGGTGCAAAAGACTGTATGTTTAGGGAAAAAGTACAAAAAGCTTTTTATTTAATGCATTAAAATGTCAATACAATGGATTTGATATGATACGAGATTTCCTATTTCTGTTTCCTGCCTCACGCTAGTGCATTCATATTCAGGGTAGGCACTTTCATAGTCTAATAAAGCATATAGATGAGGCCATGTGCTTGTCCATCAAAATTTTTATTTTATTGTTATAGTTATACATACTAGTATAGAAACTTGGATTGCGGGTTGTAGATCTAGATGTTGATTACGATTACAGATTTGAGTCAAGTTCTTTACCTTGCATAAGGATAAGTTACCTATATGCATATTACAGTGTGAGTGCTTCATTAAGTGCTTTTGAAAATAACTGTATTGAAGTTGTGGTCGTAACCTATACGTAAACAAGACGGAGACCGAGACGGTATTGACCAAGGTTGCGGGTAGTAGTGAATATTGAATTGTGTTATGTAAAATGCTTTTAATACCTCTGCAAACATCATGCAACATGCATCCATGGCGTACATAAAATTTACAGAATCACAATCCATTAAATTAAAATATTAAATAGTATAGTGTAGCTATATCGTTGTAGAAAGCAATATCGAGAATGACATGAAAATCCAAGTAGAAAACTTTGTTCAGATATGTATTATATAACAACTAAAAGTGTAATTATATACTTCATTACGTAAAGATACTTTGCATTCTTGCAAGGCCTAAACAATACCTAAAATTGCAGTTTCTTGTTAAATTAAATACTTACAGAGGTTGCGTGTACAACCATTGTTTACGAGTGCAAATGCATGTAGCTTAGGTAGGTCCTGATTCGGATTCTGCATTTTAAACAGTTGTATAAGATGGTATTATTAGGTGTATTTTAGCTGTACATGAATGTATATAAACATAATAAAAAAACACAGCAATTATTACAGACTGTTTTACAACGTCTAAGTATGTACAAACGTCCCCTAAATTGTATGTAATTTACAGAGACGTACTTTCTTATTCATTAATACAATGATTCATTGGTGTATTTAAAGCCAAACACAAGAACGAATGTTAATGCACTTTTTCAACATCTTGCCCGAGTGTACCGAATGAGATGCCCGCGTGCCGCCCACTCGTCGGAGTTAACCCACATTCGTATTGTTTATGACTATCGTAACGAGATCATTGCCACTGTTGACTAGTTATTTACGTATTATTATTGATATGATGAATATGATCATTGCATTGTTAAACTGTCCGTCTGCAAACGGTCTCAAATATTCCATGGCTAATTATTTTACAGACCTCTACGAAAATGACGCCAAAAAATGTGTATTAAATTGTACGGAGGAACTAAAAGTTTGTTATTATTAGGCTATACGTACTACTTACGATTATTATCGGCTATTGGACTGTTACATTTTTGAAAAGATGTTGAAATATGTGCGGAAAATTAAAAGATTTTATATATATCATCGCTCCGAGCCTCTGACTACGTCTACATGTTACGAGTTTTTTTAGCAAAACGCGTTAAGTCCAGCGCATAAAATGTGGAGTCCAACAGTGCTGTGGACTAATTACTATAGTTAGCGTGTTTTGAAAAAAAAAGTTTTTAAATTTATGTTTGTGGGAAAACATGCACAAAATTATTCAACAACTCAATCCGTTTGTTTACAATAAAGCTTGCATTTTGCACGAATACAACACAACTTACTGCACACAACTTAAGTACTAAAAATGCACAGATTTATTTTATTTCAATAAAAATGACACGAAAGCATGCCATTCGAATGTAAGTGCATGCATATAGGGATGGTCCATAAATGATGCCACCCAAATCGACACTCCTCTGACACCGCCCACCACAATGTCATCCATCACTTTATCTATATAGCAGTGCGTAAACGGCAAACGGTCCGGTCATTTTTAATTTGGTATGTCATCAAAACCAGGTTGGACCCATCCACACTAGTGATTAAATAATTTATGGACGATTCATAATACACATATTATTATGTTACGTGCAATAGCATCACTATTATTATTTTGTTATTGGCAAATTTGTATTATTATAATTAATAGTAGGATACTGCGTCCAAGCACTGCAAGTGCTATCTATAACGTCCAAGCTTTTATAATAAGATGTGGCCGCTTAGCATTAGCCCCCCCCCCCCCCCTATGTCAAAATCCTGGATCCGTCACTGAACTATTCTATTCAGTTTATATGCACAGCATACTTTTAAGTCACAAAACTCATAACCATGTACATGGCACTAAATAAACTGGTATTAAAAATTCCAGAGGTGAGTACCAGAAGGATAATTAGCTATCTATAAAATAAATCCTAAAATTACAGTTACAGTATGACGAGTGTTTTTGAACTTGAACACAGTGATGACGCACCATATTATGTAGACGGCACTGATCAAGGTTGCGGGTACATTGAATTCCTGAGTTGTGTTGTATAAAATGATTTTAATAGTAACAGCAAAGTAGATTTCAGTGTATAGAAATTCAATGCGTTCAGTGCAAGTAGAATATCTTACGTATTAGTTGTAATCATTGTAAAAAGTATATATTAGTAGAAAGCAATAAAAATTAAGTATTAATTGAGAATTACAAGAAAATTGGGAATCAAAGTAGAAAACTGTGTCAACACTAAAAGTAAATGCATAAGTACATACTTATCGTAAAGCTTTTAGTAATTACCGGGGTCACTAGCATCGAATCAAATGGAAAGGTTTTTGTTTTTTGAAAGTTTGACGTAACTCCAACTTTACGGTACTTTTGACATTCTTGTTGACTAAACATAAGTTCGACTTAAAACATACCTAAAATTGCAATTCCATGCCATGTAATTGAATCAGGCTCTATTACTTTGCTTGTGTGTACATAATTACATTATTTATGAATGTATCTGGTTTTCCACTTTACCTGGATCTAATTAAGCAGTAACAGTACCTCTTAATACTTTACACCCAATTGCGACAGTCTCCTAATTTGTATTATGTAATCTACAGTGCCGGGACGTGTTCAATTAAAATATTCATTTAAAACAAATGTAAACCCACAAAGTCTAGCTGTTATGTACCAAAGTATAGGCAGGTATGTATTTATAGAACTCATTAGAAGACACTGAATTATGTAACGTAGGTTACTAAACCATCTTAGTATTTAACAAAAAACTCCAGGTACTTTATGAACAGTACTTGCTAGACGAACGAAGAACCTCATAAACTTTGAGGAAAACTTTTCATCTCCAACAAAAACATAGTCCTAGTAATAGTAATGGCTAAAGTTTTCCGTTCTCGTTCTAAATACCCTAAACTATGCTTACAATTAGTAGAATTTGTTCTACTAATATCACTAATTATCCTTCACGCTGCCAACTCATCTTCCCAACCAAAAGCAAATTACTTTTACATGTCGCTCAAACAACACAATTCAGCATACGGAAGTAGTAGCGGTAGCAGTATCAACTTCATTCGGGAACTTATATTCTCTGAGGAATTTAACACGTGTGATATATTCTATTTGTTTGATCCAACGTCAAGCAATTCAAAATATTTTGATGACATTGTTGCTCAAATTCTTAGTCATCTTCCAAAAGTAGGTCACTACGGTGACAGTGATGATACAAGTGTCACAGAAAACAAATTGCAAACAACAATAATCCCACCATTCTTCGTCTCCAGCATCTATGACAAGTCAAGAAGAACCGAAAAAACTGGTTACCTGTACAGTGGTTTCGGGTTGTTGAGAAAAAGAACACAGTGTGCCATGATTTTAACGGTTCTTCGAAGCTACAATACTGATATAATCCTCCCATTCAAAAACTTACTCACCAGAACTTTCGATGCTGCCACAAGAAAAGATGAAGACTACTACATTTTCCTGACTGAGCCAAGTAGCGTTGAAATTCTCCTCCTGTCGCCACTTGCATCGGATCTTAAGTATAAAATTGGAATCCCTGGCATATCCTATTATCCAAAAGCTTCATTAGATGAAACAGGAATTGCAACTCTTGAAAATGATTTCACATTAGCAACTGTATGCTTCTTTTGTAATAACGGTGAGCCAAAAATTCTGGAATTAAAAATGGGACCCATAATTCTCACGAATAATCAGTCAACAGCATCAGACAAAGCCTATCTACCAAAATTACCAAACATTTTCCCGAACTTTGTTCGAAATGGCTATGGTCATACTTTGCAAATTTCTGCAGCTACCCGAGTACACTTCCTCTATGAAATAGAGCCGGACGTGAATCATGAAGGGAAATGGAGAATGAAGCGAGGAATGTACAAATTCGTGACGGATGAACTTACACAAAAATTTAATTACACCTACGATATCTGGCCATCAAGTTTTGGAGGTGGAACAGGAACAATTCTGAAGAACGGGACATGGGTTGGGGGTGTAAGAGATATTATTGATCAAAAAGCGGATATTGGTATGGCAACAAGTCCAAATTACTCACGATATAAACTCTGTGGATTTTCAAGTACAATCTGCTATGCCTGGGTCAACTTTGTGGTTGGCTTACCGAAGAAAACGTACACTTGGAAAGCTGTTTATCAACCCTTTTCAGCGTCACTTTGGCTAGCATGTGGATTGTCAGTTCTAGCTGGTCTTGCTACTTTCAAACTTGTTGGGACGGTTGAAGTTCGAAATCATCAAAATCGAAAGGGACGGGAGATCTATCAAGACGAACAAAAATCAGAAGAAAACAGCGATGACATTAAATTCTACAAAACACTCTGGGAAACTTATTACAAAAGTATTGTAGAGCAGGATTGCAATTTACCAAATTCATCACTGAGTCGCTCCCTTTTTGGAATGTGGGTATTTTGTGCTCTCATAATCACAACGGCTTACCGTACTAAACTGGTTGAATTCATGGCTTTTCCAAAATATTACTATCAACCCAAGACATTCCCAGAATTATCAGCATCTTCGGATTTTGAATGGGGAATGGACTCATCCGCAGTTGGGAGTTCGGCTCACAATCATCTCCGATCTAGCACAAGTCCCGTCTACAAGAAAATATACGATTCCATGACCACTCAAGGCTCTGTAGGATCCTGTTTTGAAAGAGCTATAAACTCAAATTTTGCATGTATTAGTTGGGGAGGGACATCCGAGTACTTGACATATAAGAATTTCTCAACTAAAGGTGGAAGAATTGTGCTCAGACCTTCGGAGGACTTGACACTTTTTGTGTCAAGTGGGATAATTATTCAGAAAAGAGCACTTTTTCGTACAATGTTTGACAGAGTTATTGATCTAATGAGAGAAATGGGGCTTGCTAACAAGTTTAAGATGATTGATTATGAAAAACTTCAAAGTGACCGCTTTGCATGGGAAAGGGCAAGAGTGGAGAAAGAAGGGGGGCAAGCGTCAGATGGTGCTGCTCCTGATGATGTATTGATTCTTGATAATCTCAGAGGACCTTTCTTCGTACTTTTTGTTGGGCTAGCATCAGCACTGGGGATTTTTTTGAGCGAAAAATCAGCAAAACCTGCCAAACGTCTGGATTTCAAAATTCAGATAAACATCAAAATTGAAGCTGAAGCAGGAAGAAAAAAAATAAATACCCAAGATATTATATTTAATCTTAAAGCTTAACCCGCGAAAATGAAAAGAAATATTTCTGCATGTAATTTTACAACATTATTAGATTTAAATCAAAAGTATAATAAATGTAATTCCTACACGTTAATGCTATTATTACTAATATGCACTGCAGAATATATAATTTTGCAATAACATATACTATATTGAGCGAAAAATTTAATAAATTTAATTAAACAGTTAATTTTAACGAAACCCCTTACATAACACAATAGGAAAGCTTTTTATGGCTGTCATTATGCATCTTATTAGGAGTCGTTCATAAATGATTTCATTAAAATATTCCAAGTTCTTGAGCACCATATTGTCGCCACAGTCATCAATAACTTAGCAATTGAATAAATCGCTCTCTTTAACATGGGATGTCATCAATATCCAAGTATATAATCCGTAATAATAAGTATAAAATATATCCAATATTGAATCTTCTGGTGACGTCATGTATGGACGATTCCCACCTTTCAAAATTAATTATGTCAGTTTCCAACAGCTTCCTATATTAGTGTATTAATTGGAGGTAATAATGGCTTCGTAAAATTCAGTTTTTGAATAAAAAAAAAAGATAATATTGTATGTTACAATAATGTGTAGGAATATGTGATGTATAATGGTGTAAGGTACCTACACTTATGTAACTATTAACGTTTTACGTAAGAAAAAATTCAATCACGTAGTAGATTCATGCTAGCTTTTGCACCATTTTTAAATGGTACTAAATGTAAAAGTTAGTTGTTACTTGTTAAGATTTGTTCAAAAGTAATTATCTCTAGCAAGGAACAGTTATTCTTTTAAATCAAGACTAGACAGTACTAGACACCTCATATGCCTTAAGTTTTGAAATATATATTTAGCCTATACTAATTGAGTATTAAAAGGTAAATTACATGTACGACCTAAATATTATTGAATCCTATTATATTTTTATTGTAATTAGATAATTACCGTACACTAGGAAGGTAAAATTCGGATCATGAGAAAGTCAGACAGTGACGACGAGATCTTGTCATATGACACTATACAAGTGAAATTGCATTGCATATCGTCTGTGAAGAACCAAAACCAAAATGACCCATATCAATTGTTAGCTAAAATCAATATCAACTATCTACAAAAATATTCAAATATGTCTTGAAAGCATTTAATTAGAATATTTTTTACTTTTCAAAAATATGTAAATAGAACTTTTTACACCTTTTCAAAAACATGAAATTAGAACATTTTGCACCTTTTCAAAAACATGGAATTAGAAAATTTTACACCTTTTCAAACACATGGAATTAGAACATTTTGCACCTTTTAAAAAATATGGAATTAGAACATTTTGCTTCCTTTCAAAAACATGGAATTAGAACATTTTGCGCCTTTTCAAAAACATTGAGTTAGAACATTTTGCTCCTTTTCAAAAATATGGAATTAGAACATTTTGCACCTTTTCAAAAACATGAAAATAGAACATTTTACGTTTTTCAAAAACTCGTAATTAACATTTTACGCATGTTTCTCATTTTGCTTTTATGACATAAGTACATAGCTCATTTTGATTCTAATTTGCTAAAATTGGATATGGGTCATTTCGGTTCTTCACTGACGATATTTATGTATACTAATAGCACAAAAGAGTTTTGGATTCGAGATTATATATGGTCATATATAGCTTGTATTTGAAAAGATATTAGCAGTGCATACACGCTTCATGACAAGATTCTAATACCAATTAGCGATATATATTTTTAGAATCTTGTCTAATTTAAACCACTAAATTAGAATGAGAATAATTGGAGAATTTACACTTACACAAGTTTAAAGTTTTAAAGTGCCTTTAAGCCTTTATGTCTGAACCTGAACATATAATAAATAAAACTTATACACTAATAGCTTAACCATAATCCAATTAACAGATTCTTAACTTCACTGGTTTCTACTTATCATTTATGTTCTTGTAGTGACCAGCCAGTCTTATGTTCTACTAGTATGGTATGCGGCACGGGTAGTGCTAACTATACAATAATTATACGCCGATTCAAAGAAATTTTGAACTGAGCGTAAGGTGTATAATTGGCATATATGTAGGAGGTATGTAATATTAAACACAAACATCTACTTAATTATTACACAGAACCAATGCTCACACGCTCACTCACTCACTCGTTGTAAATAGCCTACACCTGTGAGAAGTTGTTTGGCAAAACGAATCCATTCAATTGAAGCCAATTTTGCATAACAATAAAAATATTGAATAAAATATTTAAAATGCAAAATGCTCTAACTCCATGATTTTAAAAATTACAAAATGTTTTAACTGCATGGTTTTAGGATGCAAATGAATCCAACTACCTACTTACATTATTTTGAAAATTGCAAAATATTTTAATTACATGTTTGGAAAATTTGAAAATTTTCTTATTCCAAAATATTACAAAGTGTAAAATGTTCTAGATACAACATTTCAGAAGTGCAAAAAGCTCAAACTACCTATAATATTCAAAAGCACGTATGTAAGTAGATCATTTTGCAATTTTCGAAATCATGTAGTTAGATTAGTTTGCAACTTAAAACCATGTGATTACAACATTTTTTACTTTTTAAAACCATGTATGTAGTTCGATTAGTTTGCAATTTAAAACCACGCAGTTAGAACGTTTTGAAATTTTTAAAATCATGAAGTGAGAGAAATTAGCGTTTTAAAATCATGTACTTAGAACCATTTGCAATTTTTAAAGCCATGTAGTTAGAACGTTTTGGGTTTTAAAATATGCAATTAGAGCAATTTACACTTTTCCTAACCATGTTTATTATGAATTGGTCAGCTAAACCGCTTATTTATATCGAAAGTTGAAGGACATGCACTTACTTTTAAGGTAAAATGGAAGGAAGCGGAATTGCTTTCAGCGAAAAGTGGAAGGAAACGGATTTGATCCTTCAACAGCGTTATATATATATATATCCCGTTTTTTCAAAAATAGAAATTTTGACTATTTTACAAAAACTGCTTCGGTTGAAATTTGACCTTTACTATGTAACACTGTTTCTAGCGTATATATAATCGAGTAATTCAGACGTAACGGAAATAATCTAATTTGTTCAAAAAATTGACTTACCCTGTTTTCCCAAACAACTCTTCATGCATGTACAGACATCCAGGAAGTAGCTATAAGTATATAATTGTTTATTAAATAAAAGAATAGTACAGAAATAGTTTGCTTTTTGATCTCTATGGACTCTGTAAAAACAGAAACGTTATATATGTACATAGTAAGACATAAGGGACAACATATTTGTAGTAATCTGAGGCCTGAGGACTGCAGACGCAAACAAACAAAACACGTGAGTGAACGCTGATGGAACAGACAAACTATAATTAAGCGAATAATAACGGCAGCCAACTGAAAAGTGAGCAAATACATTTTGAATTTATTATTCTGTTAATCTTCCTTAATGATAAACGTTTACTGCCCGAATAACAACGTGTGAACTTGTACTTGAAATAGTGTGAAATTTTTAAATATCTCTGAATGCCAATAATATAACGACTATATTGAACGAAGAAGTCCGAAGAACGAACAACAACTTTACACTGCTCTTCAGGGTGGCATCAAGCGATGTCTAAATATGTGATATGTAGCTAGGTAGGGAAAAAGGCGAAATACTTTCAATAAAACGCTCATCTGATCTGTTCGATTCACAACGTTATTCTTATTCTACATACTGCGTTTGCTTTGATTTCAACAACGATAAATAATGGCTTCCTTTTATTCCGTTTTACACTAATCTTTTATCGATACTATACTAATTAAAATTGAATAAAATCATACCTGCTTCAATATGGATAGCATAGTATATGTTAGTGAGCTGATTTATTTCATGGATTGTAAAGCTCCTTGAGTTATACTCCCAACTGCCCCTACTTTCCATCTCATTATAAAAATGGTTTAATAGGTTAGTATATAGGATTTAGTAAAGATATACGAGAGTCAAAATGATGAGGTAACTAGTTCATTTCGTCTTCGGCTTCAAATGCAATAGTAAAGTAACCAGTACCAATTCCACACAGATACCGAAGCCGATATTGTACACCTATACGTGATGGCCTTGCTATATATGGTCAAAGAATACATTTGTACCCAGGTACATACTAATTATCTGTAAACATGACAAAATCAAATAATGCTTTTGAGACTTGATAATTTCTATGAAAGAATAAAACGCCCGGATTTGTTATAATAGATTTTTAGTTTGGTTGTAGACGTCGGACAGCGTCATTTCTTGGTCTTGTTCTAACGCATGGCATGGTCTTTACACAGATATTTAGTACTTTTGGAATTGTTTTACCAATTTAAAGTGGTTATAGGCAAGGGCTGTGCCAATCACAGTTATGGATAAAAACGAGAAATCCGAGAAGGAAAGTTCTCCTGGGCATCGTCGTATGTCCAAAAGAGTTTCCATTGTTATTGACGTGAGTTTAATATTACAATTATTACACTATTGTGATTACCCTTCCCTTACCTCGTAAATCGTAATAAAGCTTCGTATTTACACACGGATTCATAAATTAACCCCATTAAATAGTTAAAATATTATCAACATTCCAGAGTATTACAGAATTCAAAGTTACGAGTGCTTACATTTTTTAATAATATTTTTGCACAGGAAAATGATAAAATTTGGGCACCGAATCGGAGAGCTTCCAGAATGTCTGCGAAGCTGTCCAATGCAGGGCTTGTCAATACTTCATTCGTAGCCGATGAGACTCCAGTAAGTTCACAAATTTTCACAAATTTTACATGCATTTCAGAGAAGCAATATTATTTCTATAACTTGAACAGTACTAACGCCGAACTTTCCTCTATTGTGTGTATCGAATTTTTTTAACACCATGCAACGCAAATTTTAGATGAACGAAGTGCATTTGGGTCACAGCGATGATATTCGTAGGAAATCGTTGTCTTACTTGAAGAAAGAATTAGAAATTGACTATCACGAAATTCCAATTGAAACTTTGTACAACCGACTAGGAAGCCATCCGCTGCAGGTTAGTGTATTCAAATTAAATTGTATTATCGTAAATGGTAAACTGGCAAGAGCTGCTATACACGTGACACGTGATACTATTATGAAATTGGGCGTTTAATTTTTGAAATCGTGCATTTTCTTTATTGTAATTACTTTAAAAAATTATTATAGGGTCTGGACGATAGTCAAATTGCCCGAAATTTGGAAAAATACGGTAAAAATGAGTTGACCCCACCAAAAAAAGAACCTACATGGCTCAAGTTCATCAAAACTTTGGTCGGTGGCTTTCAGTTACTCCTATGGGCTGGTTCTTTCCTCAGCTTTGCGGCATATGCTGCCCAAAGCTTTCAATCAGACTCCCCACCCAGCGATAATGTAAGAGTAAAACACATTCTCAACATTAAAATTAATAAAATAATTATTCCTATATTCTTATTATATCCCGGGTAGTAGCAACTCAACCCATTTAAATTTTAACTGCGGGTTTCTAGATGTCCCGCGGTTAAACTACTTCAACGAGTTTCATGAAGAAATGAATTTAACTACTTAAACTTAGAACTTTAAATATATCGTCTGTGAAGAACCAAAATAACCCATTTCCATTTGTAGCTGAAACCAACATCCACTATCTACAAAAATATTTGAGTATGTCATATGTCTTGAAAGCATTTCAATAGAATATTTTACACTTTTTAAAAAATGTAAATAGAACATTTTGCACTTTTCAAAAATATAAAAATAGAACATTTTGCACTTTTTAAAAATATGAAAATAGAACATTTTGCACCGTTTCAAAAACATGAAAATAGAACATTTTACACTTTTTAAAAACATATGTAAATAAAACATTTTTCACTTTTTAAAAATATGAAAATAGAACATTTTGTACTTTTCAAAAATATGAAAACAGAACATTTCACACTTTTCAAAAATATGTAAATAGAACATGTTTACACTTTTCAAAAACTTCTAATTAACATTTTACGCATGTTTCTTATTTTGTTTTCATGACATAGCTCATTTTGATTGTAGGTTAAATTGGATATGGGTAATTTTGGTTCGTCACACAAGATATCGTTTCTGATCATCATTATTTTTATTAACGTTGACAATGTATGGTCATAGTTTATAGTTGTAATAATTATTTTTTAAACTTTATATTTTCTTTGCATAGCTTTACTTGGGTTCAGTACTGGCAGTGCTGGTGATCGTCTTGGGCCTCTTTACATTTTATCAAGAATACTCGAGTGGAAAAATTATGGAGTCATTCTCAAAGATGGTTCCTAGCTATGCCAATGTAATACGAAACGGAAAGATGGAAATCATTAATGCTGGGAATTTAGTTTGTGGAGATATTGTTGACGTCAAGTTTGGTGATCGAATTCCGGCTGATATACGTATTATCGAAGCTTCTGGTTTCAAGGTTAGCACAAGAACGTATTAAACATACATTATTTATGTTAGGTTAGTAATTTATTATATCGACCAGTAACCAGTATAGCAGCACAAACTATTGGTTTAATTAGCACTAATCTTCTAAACTTTGCTTCTTCACTTTAGAACAATTTTATTATACAACACTTTTAAACGTATTAACAATAATACTCTGATATGTTTTACTTAATTACAATTACACGATTAGGTTTGAAAATTGTAATACACACCAAAGCAATAATTAGCACTACTGGGACCTCTGATTAGTTACAGCACACAGAAACGCTAATGTTTTTATTAGTAATAAATTAACCTTTAAAGTATATAGTGTCAAGTGCTAACGATGAGTGTTTGATTATCACATCACCCCATAAGGAAAATTCAGAGACTCTTAGAACTGGCACTGGTTTGATGAAAAGTGTACGTTGTACAAATGTTAAGGTTTTTAGGTAACATTTTCATTTGGATAGCATTAATTTTATTTTGCACGTCTAGCCTTGCAGCTTATAATATATTGGACCAGTATACAAAACACTATATCGCAAATAATATTTATTGTAATATCTGTACACCTATGTATTCTACATATGGGGTGGAAAGACACGCAGAACAAGTATTTGCGAAATTAAGAATTATGACATTAGCTAATTTAAATTTTTTATTTTAGTAAAAAATTTGACCCCCTGAGTTTAATCAGTGCTTTTTCAATGACATAAAATTAGCACTGGCAATAATTGCAACTGCTATTTAAAAATTTAAATTCCTGCTTTTATTTGTGCTGCGTACCTAGGTATGTAGCATGTTTATACTAATCGTGAAGAATATGAACTACCCGTATGCAAAGTCCAATCGTGACAAAGTTTGATCAAAACTGTAATTACGTTTTAGGTGGATAACTCATCATTGACAGGAGAATCTGATCCACAAACTCGAATCCCGACTTGCACAGATGAGAATCCGATGGAAACTAAAAATCTTGCATTTTTTTCTACAAATGCACTGGAAGGTAACCATGCTATAATAATTCATAAGTTGATACAACAACATAGAGGGCATCTATAATAATTATAATTATTGCCAAAATCATGCTTAATATTTCATTTAGATTTAATTCAGAACTCCAGTATCGTAAGCAAAAATCCAAATGACCCATATCCAATTTAAGCGAGATTTAAAATGATCCAAGTCCTTATAAACTAAATGAGATAAATACGCAAAATGTTAAATACTAAATGCTGCGAAATTTTCTTTAACATGTTTTTAAAAAGTGTAAAAATTTTATATATTTATTTTTTCAAAATCTTGAAATTCAGATAGTGCATTCTGTTTTTAGCTAACAATGAAAATGGCTTATTTTGATACTTCACACAGCCAATACGTATTACATTAACTACAGATTGCTTTCCCACGTACATGTAATATATAAACCCTAAGCCCTAAATTAATTACTACACAGGTACCGCAAAGGGGATAGTAGTGAGCGTGGGGGACCATACGTTTATTGGAAGAATTGCTGGTTTGACTTCCGGACTGGATTCCAGTGATACTCCTTTAGCTCGAGAAGTGGAGCACTTTGTCAAGTTGATCTCTGCTGTTGCCGTCGTCTTCGGTGTTAGTTTTTTCATTATTTCCCTATTAATGGGCTACCATTTGATTGACTCTGCTCTTTTCCTCATTGGAATCATTGTTGCGAACGTGCCGGAAGGGCTACTAGTCACATTCACAGTCATCCTGGCCCTCACTGCCAAGAGAATGGCGAGCAAAAACTGTTTAGTGAAACAACTTCATGCGGTTGAAACGCTGGGATCTACCACTGTCATCTGCTCGGACAAAACCGGAACTTTAACTCAGAATCGGATGACAGCTAATCACATGTGGTACAATAATCATGTAAGAAGCACGGATGTTTCTAATCAAGCTGACTTTAATAAAGAAGATGCAGGCTGGATTGCATTGTCCCGAGTTGCAACGCTCTGCAGTCGTGCTAAATTCATGCCTGATCAACAAGATATCCCAATAAATCAAAAGTAAGTTCTTTTTTCTTAACTTAATTTAATACATTGAAAATTGTATGCTGTACGTCGTCAAGTTCGTCAGTTATTGTGTTAAAAGGACTCTGAAATGCAAATGAAGGGCCCACAATCTAAGGATTAGCATTTTTTTAAAATGTTTTGTATCGTGTTTTAAAATTGCTAAAAGAAATGTCGAACTTGAATACTGTAATACTTCTGTAAAGAACCAAAATAATCCATATCCAATTTACGCTACAATCAAAATTAACTATGTCATAAAAACAAAATGAGTAACATGCGTAAAATGTTAATTAGGAGTTTTTTAAAATTGTAAGATGTTTAATTTCCATGGTTTTGAAACGTGCATGTTCTATTTACATGTTTTTGAAACGTACAAAATGTTCTATTTTCATGTTTTTGAAAAGTGTAAAATGTTCTATTTTCATGTTTTTGAAAAGTGTAAAATGTTCTATTTTCATGTTTTTGAAAAGTGCAAAATATTCTATTTAAATGCTTTCAAGATATGTTTCAATATTTTTTTAGATAGTATGATATTGTTTTTAGATAAAAATGGATATGGGTCATTTTGGTTCTTCACATACGATATATATAATTTAGCATTTAACAACTTTAACTAAAATTTTCAGAAAAATCAATGGAGATGCTTCCGAGTCGGCTATATTGAGAGGTATGGAGACACTTGCTGGAAATACCGAGGCCTATCAGACTAAGCATAAGAAAGTATTTGAGATTCCTTTCAATTCAGCTAATAAATGGCAAGTATCTGTTCATGATATGACCACAGCGGGTGAGGCTCAACAACTTCTTGTTATGAAGGTAAATTTTTTTCTGTTTATACAGTATTTCTCTGTGTACGTACAATATTTTACAAAATTAATACTAACTGTATGAAGGTATTGACCTAAAATAATTTACTTTTTCCAGGGTGCCCCTGAGCGTATAATAAATTACTGCAACACGATTTTAATTGGAGACAAAGAATATGAGATGGATGCCCATTGGAAAGACCGATTTAATTCCGTATGTGAGGAATTAGGAGGGAAAGGAGAGCGTGTCCTAGGTACTTTATTTTTTATACATTTTATGTCACTTATTCCGTATTGCTTTGGCATGCGAGATTACAGCCTTCAGTTTGTACATATGACACAGGAATGGAATGATTAATTCTTATGTGAGACAAAATATGATTTATATAGGTTTCTGCGACATCAGCCTGCCACTAGATCAGTTTCCATTGGGCTGCGAATTTGATCCAGATAGTACAGACTTTTTGAAACTTGGACTTCGATTTGTAGGATTGATTTCCATGATAGATCCTCCTCGTCCTGGTGTCCCCGAGGCGGTGAAAACATGCCGAAATGCTGGGATTAAAGTTGTTATGGTCACTGGAGATCATCCCATTACTGCCAAAGCCATCGCCCGTGGAGTCAATATCATTTCTGAAGGTTCTTTTTTTTAAATGTTGTAGTAAGAAATGTCCACAAATGGCGTCCTCAGAAAATTCACATTTTTACCATTTTCCTGTCATCAGCCTAAACGTCTAACCCTTGTGTAAATGACTGTCTTTCTGATTAGATGTCATCAGTTGCCAAGTAGACCCATTTGATGACGTAATTTGTGGACGATTCCCCACCTTTTTTATGTTGTATGTGACGGAAGCAAAGCTGCAATATATTGTTGTAAGCAAATATTATATGTTTTTTTTGTTTTTCGTCTTAAAGGTAACGAAACTTTGGAGGACAAAGCAAAACGTCTTGGGCAGGATCCGTTCGATGTGGATGACTCAGATATCACAGCCATTGTTGTTAAAGGAGAAGATCTTATGGAATTTAGTACTGAGCATCTTGATGATGTTTTAAGGTATATGCTTAATTAAAGTAATATATCGTCTGTGAGGAACTAAAGTGACCTATATCCATTTGTAGCTAAAAACAATATCAACTATCTACAAAAATATTGAAACATGTCTTGAAAACATTTAAATAATATAGTTTCCACTTTTAAAAAATATGCACATAAAACAATTTGCACTTTTCAAAACCATGTACATAGAACGTATTACACTGTTCAAAAAAAATTGAACATTTTGCACATTTTCAAAAACATGTAAATAAAACATTTTATACTTTCCCAAAACTCCTAATTAACATATTACGCATGTTTTCCATTTTGTTTTTACGACATAGCTTGATTTGATTCAAGCTTAAATTGGATATGGGTCACTTTGGTTCTTCACAGGCGATATTTTATTCATTTTTTATCGTTGGAAAAATAATTTATTAAAATACAAACATCGCAGTTTGCAATCTTAATGATTTATATTTAAGAAATACGATACGCTGTTAATATAATCGAACCAGAACTCATTTAATAGGGTGCGATATGCTTTTTTATAACGGCGATAAGCTATAAGAATTTCCCCCCATTTTTTCCATAGAAATCACAAGGAGATTGTATTTGCCCGTGTGTCACCCCAACAAAAGCTTATCATTGTGGAAGGATTTCAGCGCTTGGGTGAAGTGGTGGCTGTGACCGGGGATGGTGTGAATGATTCTCCAGCTCTAAAGAAGGCTGACATTGGGATTGCTATGGGGATTGCTGGCTCAGATGTGTCAAAACAGGCAGCTGATATGATTCTACTAGACGATAACTTTGCTTCTATTGTGACTGGAGTGGAGGAAGGTCGTCTTATTTTCGATAATTTGAAGAAATGTATTTGCTATCTTCTAGCTGCTAATGTAGCCGAATTAGGACCGTTTTTAGTTTTCATTATCCTGAGGATTCCCCTACCTCTTGGAACAATACCCATGTTAATGATTTGCTTGGGGACGGACATCGTCCCTACAATTTCGCTCTCATATGAAAAAGCTGAGGGAGATATCATGAAAAGACTGCCACGGAATCCAGTTACGGATAATCTAGTCACGGACAAGTAAAAACGATATTGATTTGTGTGCTATAAACGTACACGTTACTTTGTATTTAGAATTATTAGTTGTATTCCAAAATACGTTTGATTTCCGTTTTTGTCCAATTTTTTGTTTGAGTAAAATATTTTGCATTCAAAATTCACAGATTAATCTCCTATTCTTACGGACAACTTGGAGTCATTGAAACTTTTGCTGGTTTCTTCACGTATTTTGTCGTTATGGGGCAAAATGGCTTTAAAGTTCATGAGCTTATTGGTATCCAGTCTAAATGGGATAATCACGCAGACAATAGTCTGCTGGACTCATATGGGCAAGAATGGGTAAGTTAATAATTTTTTTTTAAAATGTGTGCAAAAATAGCATATTGTCTGTGAAGAAGCAAAAATAGCCATATCCAATTTAAGGTAGAATCAGAGTGAGATATGTCATACAAACAAAATAAAACATGCTTAAAATGTTAATTAAGAGCTTTGGAAAAGTGTAAAATGTTCTATTTAATTGTTTTTAAAAAGTTTAAAATTTTCTATTTACATGTTTCTAAAAAGTGTAAAATATTCTATTTAAAATGGTTTTGAAAAGTGTAAAACGTTCTATTTTTGCTTTTAATCATTGTAAAATGTTCTATTTACATAGTTTTGAAAATTGCAAAATGTTCTATTTACACGCATTGGAAAAGTGTAAAATGTTCTATTTACATTTTTTTGAAAAGTGTAAAATGTTCTATTTAAATGCATTGAAGACATTAGGTTACAATTTTTTTTGTAGATAGTGGATATTGCTGTTAACTACAAATGGATTTGGATCATTTTGGTTCTTCACAGAAGATATGGTGATATATGGTGACAATTTAACATATTTTCTCAAACTAAAATTATAACTCAATTTTTTTAAAAACATGTTACAGTCATACAAAGCAAGAAAGGACTTGGAGCACACATGTTGGACAGCTTATTTTTGCTGCGTTGTAGTATGTCAGTGGGGAAATGTACTCATTTCAAAAGTTCGTCGTGTATCACTGAAGGACAAATTATTTGAGTAAGTACACTTAACTTTTTACTTAAATTCATTTTTATTTCATTTTTAATGCAATGTTGCAATGTACTATATGGCAACCAAGTTATCATATAGTACATAATATGTATGTAGTTACTTAATTATAATTTAATTTTTAAATAAATTACAGCAACTGGATTGTGTTCCTCGCAATTCTAATTGAAACAGCTGTCGCCTGTATGCTGTCATACACTCCAGGACTAAATACGGCTATTTCATACATGCCCATCAAGTACGTGTCAAATAATTCATTCATCTCGTTTCGCTCAATTAGTGTCTTTTAATTAGTTTAATGGGGTTAGTATATTAACAATGGTCTATTTTCGTTCTAGAATCAATTGGTGGTTACCCGGTATTCCATTTGCTATCCTCATAGTTTTCTACGATGAAATACGTCGCTATCTTCTACGGAACTACAAGTCTGCATGGTTTCAAAAAGAATTTTACTATTAAACATAATATAGGTATATATTTAAAAGATAAAATGTATAATTTAAAAAAAAAAATATCTTCTACTGTCTATCACTGTGCCGGTGCCGATACATAACATAGTTAGACTGACTGCATTACTGAGTGCATAATAAAGTGTAAAATTACCAATATATAATTTATAGAAATATGACCGTAGCTGCTGTGCTCTGCACCATTAAATGTTTTTATTTAAATATGATATTAAATGTGTGCTTACAAATAGTTATATTATAGTGTGGTATGTATGACAATGTCAGTTGGGAATAAATTTTACTTTTTCCGCCTTCTCCAGTCCCAGTGTGCCTTACGGCATACGTTTGGATATACATATAGGTGCAGAAATATTAAAACATAATAAATTATCTACTCAATCTAGTACATTATCAATTATTATTTCCTACTTTTACCGTCTACCGTTGGGATACCCGGGTTTTTACACTGAATGACGTCTTGTCGTAAAGTGTACCTGCCCATTAACCTACATTCTACATACATGTTTTAAAATGATTAGAATTATGATTAATGGTTAAAATATATACAACACCCAGACCCAGACAGATCATTGCCAATTCACTGTAATATTATATATCATTGTGTGTGAAGAACCAAAATGACCCATATTCAATTTATGCTACAATCAAAATGAGCTATGTTATAAAAACAAAATGAAAAACATGCGTAAAATGTTAATTAAGAAGTTTTGAAAGGTGTAAAATGTTCTATTTACATGTTTTTGAAAGGTGTAAAATGTTCTATTTACATGTTTTTGAAAGGTGTAAAATGTGTAGGATGTATCTAGCTTTATGCCCATATGCTCATAGATACTTGTATATGCTCATCGAATCTCACTATGCCGTATGCAAATAAAGATCACTCACAACAAATACGTCCAACGCCTGTGAATCTATTTTCTAGACTAAATCTTTATTGTATCATTCATTCTTAATTTACAGTCTTGTTACAAATTACATACATTCATAATCAAACCAATGGGCAGCTATCATATAGATAATAATAGCTGCCAATACAATTTTAATGATGAGGCGACTATTAAAATAATAGTCGCCAATACAGTATTAACATACTCTATGGTGTTATGAGACTGCTGACATATCTTGACACGTCGCAAACTCCACGTCCACATTGTAAACTCCATTTAGGTTAACAATGTGCATACACTACACCAACTGCATTCTTAATGTGCTGACTGCACTTTAACAGTCATCACATTCTGTCAAGCTCATTCAACTACTTCACTCCACACACACTCTCGTATGACTCGGTGGAGCCACGGAGCCACCGCCACCGGTACCTCCTACAAAATGTTCTACGTACATTTTAAAAAAAATGTAAAATGTTCGATTTGCATGTTTTTGAAAATTTCATAATGGTCTGTTTAAATGCTTGTAATGTAATATTACATATTTCAGTAGTTTTGTAGATAGTCGATATTGTTTTTAGCTAAAAATGGATGTGGGTCATTTTGATTCTTCACATACGATGTATCCTACATAGCTAGAATTAATACATATTTAGGTATGCAAGTCCTGCGTCCTGCTGAACAAAACATGAAATTCTAAGTACTTCAGTTTGTTTCATTTATTATGCATAAATTTTGAGCAATGTTGATTGCGGAATAAAAGTAAATTCCTACCTACCTGCACCTACCTAGTAATAGTACAACTATGTATAAGTCATTAAAATTGATTATAGAGGATTAGTGAAACCAGTAATTAATATATAAGGCGGACCAATTTATTCCTAAAGTAATCGAAGAAAGTGAGCAGTACGGTAGTACGTACTAGTACTAGGTACCGTATTGCTTCGATTAAAACCTCCGGCGTTTTGCGTAATTATTTAAAATTATTGTGAGACCCGTTGCACGTTACCCCCGCCATCAATTAGTGACCTGTGTAGCCGTGCAGTACTCTGTATTAGCAATTTTCCACCACATATTGCTAATAAGCACACGGAATCCCCGCGTACTAATAGAGTCCAGTGTTCTGTTAGAAGCTATAGCTATCTATACGGTAGAATTTCAGCAGTAGGTTCTAGGTTCAGCTCGTTCAGGTTCCTCTCCAGTTTCTCAGTCATTCTTGGAGTGGAAACCAGTCACATTTGGCGCATGAGTTTAAACCCTTTACAAGAAGAATACCAGAGAGACCGAGAGACGAGGAGAGAACGAGAGTAGTGAAAACGACAGTATTAAAGCGAAGTGTGGAAATTCTGGTTTTCGATTGAGGTAATTGCGGTGGATAGGCCCGTTGAGGTGAAAGGTAGGGAAGAGTTTTTCGTTGTGTACAAAAAGAACCACAAAATTTTGAGCGTGAAAATTGAAAAAAACATTCTTAAAATTAGGTATGATTAAAATCTCACTAGTTTGAGTGCGTGTGTCACTTTTTGTAGAAGTGTAATCTGCAAGTCAGTTTTACAGTCAGTAGTTTTGTGTTTAGTTTTTGTGGCCTCTCAGTAGCAATATTTGGTGTCAACTGTTAGTGTACTGCAACTGCAAGCTGATTCTGGTAATTATGGCTGGGAATACAAAATGCAACTAAGCAACCAGCAGTGAGTTACTCTCAACAAATGTGAGAGTAGTGTTTTGTACGGTAGTAAATATCTGACTAAAGTTAAACCTATGTTAGTTCTGCAAAAACGGAATTGCCTTAAATTACACAGGTGGCAGGTACCTACATGTGAAAACCTAAATCGTAAGTATCGGTCACCGTCACCGGCAGCCTTTCGTTGGTTTTTGTCCAGTCAGTCAGTCATATTAAGTTCAAGTTGTTCTGACTGTTGTAAAGTCAAACATTGAATACCTGCTGTACGCATTTGGCATTGCGTTTATCAATTCAAGATTCTGGACAGCAGGATTCATACTCAGGAACATACAAGCAAAATATTGGTTGATCATTGATTGATTGATTGATAATATTTTGCAATCACAAACAAGTACAGACAGTCAACGGAGTCAACAGTTTGTCAACAGTAGACAGACAGGGCGGAGGTTGTAAGTAAGGAGGATTTAAAACACATTCAACATTCAAATATCTAAAATGCGTATTGCTTTTAAATTAATGTTAGTAATAACAGTGCAAAGTAATTGCGGTGTTGGATACATTCTAACATCTGGTATCATTTATAGTCATTCATTCATCATTCATATGAGTCTTGTGCCGTGCCATTTGAAATTAGTAATTCAAAATTTTGTTTAATGTGTATTACTTGACAGCCAGCTATCTGTGTGCAGGCACAGTACTAGTGTACATAGCACAGTGTACTATCACTTGTTAGTACGACGAGATGCCCGTCAATGTATTACATCTATCAGTAATGTGATTTGATTGAGATTGCTTGTAGCTTAAGTTTATAATATATAATATTTTTTTGTTTTTTAGATTACATTGGAATTTAAAATAAAAATGAGTCAGCACATTGAATCAGATATGGAACGAAAAAGAAAACGCAATGCATATGACTCGGAGAGTGTGGAGTACGTTTCAACGTCGAAGGTAGATGCCATTCCATTATTAAGAGTAATAAACGCACTAAGTAAGTAAGTAAGTAAGGGCTTTATTGTCATATTTCACACAGCGAATAAATACACTGATTTTCGGGAACAGACATTTATAATATATATCTAAGACTACTTAAGTAAAATTATTATAGTTAAATATAAATATTATTACGATTGTTAATAAGCCATTTGCTTAACTCAAATTGAAAGTTCTTTAGATTTTTTTGTTTATGAATACTCACAGGTAATGCATTCCAAATAGATACAGCTCTATACTGATAAGAAGTATGGTAGAACGATGATTTCCGTAAAACATGAAGTTTAAAATTATTTCTGAGTGATCTTTCTCTAGTGTCCAACACTTCCAAAATACAATCAAGTTTCTCATTTTGCCTAATAAGAGTACGCGTGGATGACAATGTAACATATATAATTCGTTCAGAAATAGTTAACAAACTATACATCTCATACAACTTACATAAATCAACATTGACCCCTATATGTTGCTTAGGGAACCCAAGCTGCCTGTTTGCCATCATATTAAAATAGTAACCCTTTAAAAGTATACACTTAAGATAGTGGTCAAGAGTACTTTGGCATTTATCAAGCAATAGCTTAGGTGCACTAGCCCAGATAGGAAGACCATAGTCAATATGGGAATAAACTAGCGATTTAAATACAATGCACAAGAGTCTGGGGTCTATAAACCTTTTGTACTTCACAAGTCGAGCACATTTAAAAGCAACTTTTTGTATAACATAAATACAATGAGAGTCAAATTTTAAATTACAGTCAAATATAATCCCCAAATATTTAAATGAGGAGACTTTACTAATATTATTATCATTACAAGAAATAGTATCAAATCCACATTGACGCTTTGTCCTATTATTATAAAAATCCATAAACACCGTTTTTGTACAATTCATCAGCATGGAATTTTCTAAACACCACGTATTAACATTGTTAGTTACATTTCCAAGGCTAACCTTGAGCAGGTCTTGAGTCCGCTCAGCACAAAGCTGCCCTACGTCATCGGCATACAATGCCGGTGACTGAAGCATATCACAAATATCGTCAAAAAATAATATAAATAAAACATAAATAACTAAATAAGTCACATTCTTTAAGTAAATTAAAAATTTGCGAACTGAGTGAAGATTATAATTAATATGTAATAAAATTAAGTATTGATTATTTTTAAAATTTTACTTACGGCCTGAAATCTATACTTTTGTTGATGTTTATCCTCGAGTTTTGGACCTCTTGAGGATTTTATGTAGATGCAGTAGCTTAAATGTTAAATATTGGTCCATGCGTCCGTATAATATTTGATAGTGACCACTGGTACTGGAAATATGTTCTGGTTTATTGTATAGTATTAGCAGTTTTAGATATTTTATGTTAAATTGTGAATTAATAAAATCTTATATCTTTATTTTATTAGGTTGAAGTGGATACTTTTGCTTTTATTTGGTCTATTCAAAACTTCTCGACACTGGCTGATGAAAAGGAGATTTGTTCTCCGCTTTATCGAGGAGGGCCCAAGACTAATCACTCTTGGTAAGTATTTTTTTCCTATTATTATTATGAATATTAAAATTATGTTACTGTAACTTACTCTATAAAACTGATACAAAAAATTATTTTTGTAATTCAATTACTATAGGCAGTTAATTGTGGAGCCGAATAAAGTGGACGAAGCGGACGTGTCCAGTGATAATGACGATGACGAGGAACCAGAGAAGTACTTGGGGATCAGTTTAGCTTTGCAGAAGATTGGTGGTGTTGACCAAAGCGCAATGAATAAAGTTATCAAAGCAAGCTATCAAATCAGTCTCCTTGACCCTGAAGATAAACCCAAAATGCAATTGGGTATATACCGTTTAAAATATTTTATTAAAGACACAATTAGAATATAAAGTAAATGTATTATTTTTACCAATCCTTGCATCAAGCTCCAGTTAGATAATTATGCAAATAGTTGTATACAGTGTCTTCGTAATGCTCAATTACCTTATATATTTTGTTTTGTTTTTTATGAATTTTTTAGGTTCTTCATCAGCTTATGATGATTTTCGGATTCATTGGGAAAACCAATTTGGATGGGACTCGTTTATTTCAATGCACAAATTATTGGATCCTCCTGAACGCTTTGTTGTTGAAGATACATTAAAAATTCATTGCCGCATTTGGATTCAGTGCGGACTGAAGCATAGTATCAGTTCTGGTGGAATGGTGACTGAAACTTCGACGAAGGAAGCTTTTCACACAGGACAACTTCAACAACTTGGACTAAATTTAAAAAGTGGACTCGAGTCAGCTTCCTTTGCTGATTTGTTACTAGTAACAAAAACTAATACCTTTCAAGCTCACAAGTTTGTACTTTCGTGTAAGTCCAACATTTAGTAATGAATTTGTACTAGTGTGTGCTAATATTCATACAAGTGTTTTGTCTGCTATGTACCTAATTATAGTTTCCCATATCGCCTGCGAAGAACCAAAAATGACCTATATCCATTTCAGGGTTCGGCCCTTGGTTAAAACTGGTTAAAACCATAATGGTTAAAACCGGTTTTAACCGGCCTTAGAAATTCATGGTTTTTGGCTAAAATTGGCTAAATTGGCTTAAATTGGCTTACCGTATTTCCTCTAATAGTACGCGGGTCTCTAATAATGCGCGGATCTCTAATAGTACGCGGGGGGTAGCCGCCTCAGTTTGGATAGTACGCGGGTCTATTTAACACACTATTAAATGCCAGTGCGCGGGTCTCTATTAATGCGCGGGTCTCTAATTATACGCGGGGGGTCGAGGGTCGAGTTTGGATAGTACGCGGGGCGTACTATCAGAGGAAATACGGTAAATTAACTTTTGCAGGTATGTAACAATCTATTTCCACTTTTAACTACCACCTTAGAACTGGATCTGATTTAAGGCTCTAGTTATTGTTACAATTTCTTACTAGTTAGTTTAATTTAGTCGTTAGTGATAGTGTTCCATCACACATTTTTCTTTTTAAGGCAAATACGGGTAACTTTATTTGATAAGAAATCCGACATTCGCTACATTTTTCCCATCATTAAAATCATAATAAATTAAGTCGTACGCATGTCGGATTCAGACGACTGCGAGGTAGTGAATAGTTCAGTCTCACCTACTTCTAGTAACGTGATAATTAAAAAACTAAAATACCATGTGGAAGAAATAGTCAAATTCGACAAAATTATGAATGGGTTGACGTCGAAGTACAGCCTACGCGCTATAAGTGCCCGTCATGTAAAAATGTCTATGGCGACAGAGCCACTCGTCTGAGTGATCACTGGAAAACTTTTTCAAGACGAAAATCAACTAGTTCTTCTGATGCAGGTTAACGTAATTTATTTGTTAGGTATTTACATTTTTCGTTCTATTTTTTCAAACGCTTACAGTATCTGTTGTGAACCTAGTAATTGCCTCACTAGTCAGGTAAATTGAAGTCGGTTCAAACAAAACTCAACGTACTACGAACCTCTGGCGCTGAAAAATTAGCTCTGGATAACTTAGTTGCAAAATGCATCTTTTCTACGGCCTTGCTATTTTCTACTGCAAACAGATTAAATTAAATTAATTTAATTAATTGTATTAAATAAAACCGGCAGATAGGCAATGTTTTAGTATTCACAATTCTATCTACAATGATTTAAAGCATTTACTATATTAATTATTAATAACTATATACTACAGATTGTGTACGCATTAAAGCCAATTTAAGCCATTTTAGCCAGTTTAAGCCAATTTCGGGCAAAAAATTTGAGTGGCCTGCCATCGCTACAATCTTGGCTTTTACCGTACCCTGATCCATTTGTAGCTAAAACAATTTTCACTATCTACAAAAATATTGAAACATGTCTCGAAAGCATTTCAATAGAATATTTTGCAATTTTCAAAAACACGCAAATAGAACATTTTACACTTATAAAAACATGTAGATATAACATTTTACACTTTTCTAAAAACATAAAAATAGAACATTTTGTACTTTTCTAAAACTGTTAAAAAATTAGCATTTTGCGCATGTTTCTCATTTTGTTTTTATGACAGCTCATTTTGATTCTAGCTTAAATTGGATATGGATCATTTTGATTCTTCATAGACGATATGATAATGTTGAACTACGGGGAACCAGCCATCATCGGTTAGCTTTGCTAAAACATAGGTACACCACAACCTGTTTCTGACTAATTGAAATGATTTTTTAGCGATCGAACAGCTTTAGTGGTTCAAAATACATTAATTATTAGTAAAATTGACATAAAAAAAATGCGGAACACACTTTTTGAAATTTAGTAGGTATCCGGTATTTTAAAAAGTGTAAAATACGCGAATGACAGCCTTATGATAGAAAAAACATCTTCTATAATCTACTATACTATTCCAAATACCTATGCTACTTTTTTTTATGTATAGGTTTTTGATTAAGGCACTGACTAAAGGAATAAATTGTATTCACATTTTAATTTCTGTATTACTGCATGTGAAATGTGAAGATATTTTTTTAAAAATCCAAAATGTTTAAAGTTGACATGTTTTATCTGTATTTAAACTCTAGCTCGAAGCCGTGTTTTTCAAGCCATGTTCGATTCCAAAATGCGAGAAGCAATTCAAAATTCTGTCGAAATTCCAGACTTTGATGCCGATGTTGTGAGGGCAATGTTGGAGTACATGTACTGTGGTCAGACTAAAGTCGTGGTAAAAAATGCAAGTGATCTCCTTCGAATAGCGGATAAGTATGAACTCACGGGTCTCAAAGATGAGTGTGAGGATGTTCTTGGAAATAATCTCAAGATTGAAAACTCTTCAAAGCTACTGGTTCTGGCTCACATGCACAGTGCCACACAGCTTAAAACTAAAACTTTGAGTTTTATCAACAGGTATGTTTTTTATCCAAATACTGTAGCAAATAAGGATAAGGTATATTTCTATTTAATTAGATCGATTTAGCATCATCTTGAACAAGATATAAATACCTATTTGAGCAATGTTGTCTTCGTCTTCATTGGCTAAAAGTTCAATACGTATTTAATTTACACCAATGAAAAAGTTGACATTTTTTGGTACTTACAGCTATGCTACAATGTATGCTTTGTAGGAAACTAAAAAAGTATTTTCTGATATTGCATTCTAGGAACAAAAAGAAGATTCGTGATACAGAGGGTTTTAAAGAACTTGAACAGGCAGACCCCAGTCTCTTCCAGGAGCTTTACTTGTCTCAGTCCTAATGATTAATTAAATGATATAATGTACTGAAAACTTGAAACCGTTAAAATATTCTGCAACTTCTAATTTTTGTTTAGAGGTACGTTTTTTTTCCTTGTACTGATTAATTAGTAGCACAGTAGTAGTTCTTTTTAATAGCAGTAAATGCAGTAGTATTGTATCGATTCACGTCAGCGTTCATAGTTCATAGCTTAAAGTACAACATTTTTTGTTAATTCATTATCTGTTAGTGTAAAAGTACTATTTAGAGAATATTTGGAGTTAATTATATAAATTATGAATATTCTAATTATAATCAGCGTGTAGGCCAAAGATACTGCTAAAAAAATTAGTTTTTGCGATGCCTATAACATCTCATAATTAGGTATTTCTTTGTTTATGAATTAATTAATAATCCTGGTTATAAGATATATTTGATGTCGTAAATGCATATTTGTTCACAAATTGAAATTTGAAAGGCCTTTAAAGTTTTGGCCTCTGCAAAAACTAATCTTTTATTTGATTAACTCTTGGATTTTTTTTGTAAATCTCCTGCATTATTTTTATTTTCGTTCCTATTACTTGATCTGGAATTAATTTCCTGTGTATACCAACCAACCTATTTCCATATGTCTACTGATGTACTGTGTCATTCACTTCCTATATAGACTAGCTGAAGCTACTTTAATTTGTATATAGATATTTTGGTTAAAACTTATTTCATATTTCCTGTAATACACGTCTCTCCATTTTTACATCGTAAATCGTAATACTGTTCATAGTTTAGTAATTAGGTATTATATTACATTAGTTGCAATTCTCTATTGTAATTAAGGAAATTGTAAAGTATAATTAATTAATGGATATATATGTAGATACATATAGTGTGTACTTACCCACAATTAATGAAGTCGTAAAGTTACACATGACGACAAACTATGTGAAACTGCTAAAATATTAAGGGAAGATTGGAATATTTTGAATACAACTTAACTTAACGGTGGGAACTTTTCAAGTGCTATAGTTGAATTTTGTGTGTGTCTAACCATCATCATCTCTCTGATCTTACCTTGACTTTGTTTTTATTACCGAAGCCTAAGGCGCTCAAGTAGACTGTAAGTACGACCATTGGTATGTATTTTGAGTGTAATGCTTCTAAGTTACAAAACCTGATATCTACATTTTACAATTATTATTACTTTGATAAAATATACCATGCCGTAATAATTAAAATTTTTGAAATGTCGAAAGCATATTATTTATCAATTTCATATATATTTGCTACTTAAATACATAATGTTTTAAAAAGACAAATGTTTCAGGATTTCAAAATATTTTGTTGTTGACGTATTTTGAGAATTTCAAAGTATTACTTTTATTATGTTTGATAATCACAAAACTTGAATTTTTTTAGCAAAGGTGCATAGTTTTGAGAATTGCAAGGGAAATGCTCATTAATTACTTAAATAAATATTTTATCCACTTTAGAACTAATAGTTAAACTAGTATCAATTTTCCACTACTGTTTAACTATACCTGCCTATCTAATTATAGTTTGCAGATAGTACTCTTTGCATTGTATTATGTTTTGCGAAAAATTTAAATTAGGGTTTTCTCTTTTTATTAATACAGTTAGATAATAAAACTTACATAGGTGCGTACTTTGACTGCATATAATCATTTATAACCTTTCAAAGTAACGTCAAGTTTTAATAGGTAAATGAGAATGGCAATATAGTGACGACCCTGAAGGAAAATCCTCAATGATGATCGCCTCCACTTCACATTTCAGTCAGTGCTCCGTGTGCCGTCGGAGTTCCGCACGTAGCACAACAACAACAATAATTTATTTTCACAAGCCAATTTTAATTATATGTAAATTTGCGAATTAATTTTGTTTTTTATTCTTTTATATATTTTATGTAATAAGTCTCCATTAATTTCTACTATAATACATACGTAATAGTAGGTATATTTCGTACTCGGTATAGTGAATATAGTATAGTTTACTCAACTTAAAATTTAGAATGTCACTACTGGAAAGTTTAAAATTATTTTTAATATCTCTCCCCGTCCAATGTACAACAACGTACCCCACAATCCTTATAGCTTTCCTCTCACTCCCGTATAAATTCCTCGTTTTCACAAATTGGAAATTATTTCGCCCCGATTTAATTGCCTTCGTTCATGGCATGAGTGCTTGGTTCTCAGCGGATTTTATACATACAAAACCCGCAAATAATTTAACTTATTTTGTAATTCTTGACGGTGTTATACAATTTGAAAGATTTGTCCAGTTATTTGAAGACAGAGTGTTGAATAAGCTCAAGACTCCAGCAGCTAATGCCAATGGAAATATCCGAATCAAAAGTGACACAACAAGTCAGTGTGATCAAGAAAACGTCAAAACCGCCACTATTCCTGGAGAAAACAGCTGTACTGTAACAAATGGAAACCATCAACTGGAACTGGAAAGGAAGAAGTCGCCTTGCGCTAAGGCAGAAGATCAGCCCCTGGTTTACGGAAAATTGAGGCAGTACTGGACAAATTTCATGGGCTATAATTTCTGGAAATGGGATGACAAGTTTGATCTCCAGAATCACATTCGTGTGTATGAACATAACGAGGAAAACGATAATGAAATTGAGCCGCTCAGCAAAGCCCTATTAAAGCCTTTGAATGAAGAAACCCATTTAAATGGAGTGAAATTGAAACAACCTAGGATTTATGACAAAAATGACCTCCCAAATATTAAGAGGCGCCTTTTGGCAAAGCCCTTCAAAAAAGACCAAAGTCCATGGGATATACAGCTCTTGTACAATTATTGTGACAGTTGCCAAATTCCCAGTGAAAAACCTCAGACCGAGATTGGTAAAGGAGAAAAAATGATTTTAATTTTGAGAGTACATCACGCCTTGGCAGACGGCTACAGTTTATTAAAAGCTCTCCAGCATGACCTCCCGGCTCGAACAACTCCCCTAACAATCGCTCAGCCAAACTATGTCAAGAAATCCGCATTAAATCAATTTGTGAATGTGATGACGTGTCCTTATGAGATTTCGAAAATTTACACTCATTCAATTGACCGGGATAATAAATGGAATTTAATATTTCCATTCGGAGTTGAAACTTCAGGGAAATTTTGTACAAGTTTAACTAATCCAATCCCTGTGAGGAAAATTAAAGACGTTAAGTCGCACTATGGAGTTTCCTATTTAGCAGTGTTAATGACAGCTATTTGTGGGGGGATAAGGAGAATTATGATCGATGGGGAGCAGACAGTCCCAGATTTTATTTCATTTGTGTGCCCGCTACCGAAATGGGGTCATCCTGGTGGTCTGACTAATCACATGTAAGTACATTATGCATAGTATATAGCACTCAAAATAAAATCCTAATAAATTTTAGTGACTCAATTAAATAGTTTTAATTAATTGAATTTTCTGATATCATTATTTCACAGGAAAACTACTACAATAGTTCTTCCAACGGGGAGTATGAAAACCACAGATCGTCTCAAAATAATTGCTGAGCAAATCCGTTATGAAAAAACAACCATGGTTCGCTACGTTCTAACAACATACTTTGAACTATGGGGATTTCTTCCTACATCTCTTATTCGGATTAATCAAAAGTGTCATCTTATACCATCTTTTCTTGTTTCTAATTTTCCTGTCCCGGAGCAAACTACTGTTATTGACGGCTGTCCAGTTTCGGAATTTTATGTGGGCTATGGCACTGGATTTATGAATTGGGGTATTGAGCAAATCATTGACATTTTTTTAATTTATTAAGCATCTCTCTATTCCTATTGATATAGTTTAATTTACATGTTAGAATATCGTTTGTGAAGATCCAAAATGACCCATATCAAATTTAAGCTAGAATCAAAGTAAGCTATGTCATGAAAACAAAATAAGAAACATATATGTAAAATGTTAATTAGTATTTTTTGAAAAACGTTAAATTTTCTATTTTCATGTTTTTCAAGAATGTAAAATGTCCTATTTACATATTTTTGAAAAGGTGCAAAATGTTCTAATTCTATGTGTTTCAAAAGTGTTAATATAATAATAATAATTTATTCATTTAGTCGATTTGGCCTCAGCCCATACAACATAAAAGTGTTAAATAATGTTCTATTTAAATTTTCTCACGACATATTTGAATATTTTTGTAGATAGTGGATATTGTTTTTAGCTAAAAATGAATATGGGTCATTTTGATTCTTCACAGACGATACATATTATGCTCGTTACATAACATATTCAATATTTATTTTTGTTTATTTTTATTATTGTGATCAGGTGCCAGTATAATGATGTTTGGGGACGGTGGGAAGCAAAGCGTGGTAGTGACCACGGATCAAGCCCTGTACCCATCTCAAGAAAAATTTAACAATCTTGGCCGTTACATCGAAGAAGAATTGCAAATTCTAATACACAGTCAGAGCCACAATCACCAGGAATAAAAATATAAAATTGAATTGTAAGTAGGCACTTACCATTAGCAAGTAACTACTTGTTGTAAATTCCTTAAAAAAATGAGTACATACATACTTTGTATGTCTCGGTCTCTACATTTATCGATTTATCAATATCTAAAAGTTTTGTACACACTTGCCTATGAATATTACAATACTAATAATATATACCTACCTAGGTAGTCTAATTTATATCCAATGCACGTAGCTTTATAAAATTCTTCGTATAATGTGCATTGAAAGTCAATATCAATTAGCGTAAGCGTGCCCTGGTCCGGTGCCCGAGATACTCTAGTAATATACAATAACAATTATGCACTTATCAACTTATAATAGGTTAATTTACTCAGTGGGAGGAAAATACAAATATTACAATAAATTATTACAAGGACCCTATGCCATTAAATTACGATTTGTCTTCGTAATTATCATGAACCTCAATGAAGCCTGTTTTCTGCAATTCTGTTTTGGGTTTGATCAACTTAAAAGCTTTAAGCAGATGAATTATGGATGACATTGAAATTGACTGACGTCTGTGAAATTTTCATTGCTTTGTGGTTATTTGCTTGCGATATTGGAACTGTCAAGTACACGTTTTTACCGACGTTTTCAGAACTGAAATGGAATGTCTGTATGTGTAACAATGGGTCCTTGAATTATTAATGGTGCGAAAAGGGGACTCGTAAGTAGCAAAAGTAGCACTTTACTTTTTTACTTTACATTTCTTACATACTTACGATTAGTGGCCGGACACTTATTGACGTTTGGCTTTGTCATTAAAGGATATGTTCACATACATGGCGTCACAACAACAAGGGATGGGTGTTCTTTTTTCGTCGGAATTCCCATTCAATTTTCTGGAATAATGCTGGTTTATTACCGCCAAGAAGTTTATAGTGAGTTCTAAAATGCATGATTTAATTAAGGTATATTTCAGTAAAGATCCTGGATGGAGCATATCTAGCTCCAGTCAGCGCGAATATTATTCCAGAATACAACAAAGTAGTATGCTAATGGATCTAAATATAAGTAAGAAAAATAACAATAATACATAACTCACCGAAAACTATGTAAACAAAAATAATATTGCTAAAAGGTTAAAAAGGTGACCGCAGTGATTGCCTATAATTTCATCACTCTTGCTTAAAAATTTTTGTAAAAACTTACCTAATTACGCAGTATATTATTGCGGGTAACTAACCTACACAATTTTCATGGTATTTTTACTGAACTATAAATTATGTCAGTAAGTAGTTCCAAAATTCCAGTTAAAAAACCAAAATAACTAAAAATAATGGTTTCATTAAGTAACAAAAGAAGAAAGTTTACTGCACTTAAAATAATGTTGTTGATTTCTGGCTTCAGTCGTTGCCGTTCTACTCGCAGTTCTCTCTCAAAATGTAGTTCACTAAAGCCAGTAGCGTTACTAGACAATGCTTCTATCCGGAGAGCAGAACAAAACATTTTGAAAACTAATACCAACTTAAATAATCCCTTTAACGAAAATATTATGAGTTTTACATCATTACTCAGTTTATTTCAAGGCATATTTGAATTAAATACTTTTTTACATTTTAATATTATTATTATTGGTAATTTGAGTACTGGAACAAAATGCCCTCTAATTAGTGAAGATCCCATGTTTTCGAAATTGCAGTTTAGCATAATCAGTTCGTTGCAATTTCTTCATGATTTTGATTTGAATACCAATAATCATAGTTCGAGTAGAATTACTTTTAATTGTGGTTTAAATACAATTATTATGGGAAGCTACTCCTCTGTCGAAGAAGCGGATAGATTTATTAAGCAAGTAAGTGAAACTAATTATTATACTGTTATAATAATTAATTACTTAACCATTAAATTAACCTGATTAATTTAAATATACTTTATCAACCACCATACAGATCGTCAAATACTACGCTTCCAAACATAAGAATATCTGCTCTCCGATGTTTTTCATATTTATAACGGTACCTACTTTTGGTGAGGACAACGAAGACAAAGAAACAGCTGCCAAGGAAAATATCGAGCAGTTTATTAATGATTCTAGGGGCAACCTGGAAACATGGGCTACTAAATTTGACATAGCTAGTCAAGTATTTATAGTCTTCGTTATGACTCTCAGTTCTAGCAAGTCTATTGTAATTCCTAAAATTGTTGAAGTTTACCATGTTAGAAATGTTACAATAGTTCAAAATGTTGAGTTTTGTGCCTACGAAGTAAGACCGGCACCAAGACCGATGAAACTTACCAACATTACGAATGACAGTACTGAAAGTGGGACAAAGCAGTCATTAAAATTTACATTATTAGAGTTTATCCAACAGCAAATTATCCGAAGATCAAATTTTCAACAAGCTGAAGTTATTGGAATTAACGTCGTAAGTTTCTTTTCTATCTTTTTAATGCGTCGAATGATCTTATTTGCATTATTCAAAAAGTACCTACCTACATATAATTAATTAATTAATTATTCACACTTTTTACTATAACTATTTGCAAAACGCCCAAAGCATTTTTTTAAATTAATGTTTTCTACGACACAATAATGTTGACGTGTAGCTGTAGCTTGACTGATATCGTCTGCTAAGAACCAAAATGACCTATGTATATCCAATTCAAACTAGAATCAAAATGAGCTATGTGATAAAATCAAAATGAGAAACATGCGTAAAATGTTAATTGTGAGTTTTTGAAAAACGTCAAATGATCTTTTTTCATGTTTTTGAAAAGATGCAAAATATTCTAATTCCATGTTTTCGAAAAGGTGCAAAATGTTGTAATTCTTTGTTTTTGAAAAGTGAAAAATGTTCTATGTAAATGCTGTTCTTCACAGACGATATGAGGTTACTTTTTAACAATATGTATGCTAAATTTGTACATAATTACTAAGGATCAAGCGGATTACTCCGAAATGGTTAAATACAGATACGATCATACAACCTCTGCCTGTGAAAAGGGGAAACCTGTGTTCGATAGTGGTTTTGGAGTTGCAGAATATCGATTTTTACGTGATGCCTTAAATTTTTCGTAAGTTACCTATAATATAAAACAAAACTAAGTAGGTACATAATTCTAAACATAATCATTCTTTAACTACGGACTTAAAATCTCAATCATCCCAAATTCTACTTACAAAGTTACGCTTAAACACATCAAATTTGCAACATAAAGAAATTATTTACTTTAACACGAATTTCAAAAAATCAGCACCAAACATAAAAAATTGTATTACGTTATGTATTATGTAGAACTATTTTGGTCCCAAATTATTTTTTTTAGAGAAACTGCTGCAGTTTGGGGCTCTTACGTAAAGCGAGGACCAAATGGAACTCTGACTGGACTAGCTATCCCATTGAATAATGGAGCTGCAGACATTTCAATTTCTGCATCAGAATTTTTGCAGTATCGTATGGAAGGGCCTGATGGTCTAACTTACCTTCAACCTACTTTTCATAACGAGTAATATGTTGTAAAATTTAATACAATTAATTACCTACTTTTTCAATATTATTCTTGGACAAAATTTTTTTGGTTCAAAGTTTTGCAATTTTCTACGTGATAATTTAATCTATGGGTTGAAATTACAGCATAACAGCATTTTTTAAACAGCCCCCTGCTGCTTCTATGCGAGATGTCTACCTCCAAACTTTGTCAGATGATCTTTGGTATACTGTTTTAGGAACTTGGGCCCTTATTTTTGTATCACTTCTCACTGTCTTTGCTATCAAGAAACGCTCAATGGGGAATGAGCTTATGCAACCAAGGGATCGTCAAGTTTGTAGAGATGCATTTCTTTGGGTGTTTAGTGCTATTTGCCAACAAGGTAAGAAAAAAATACTAAAAAATTAGTATTAGAATTAGTTCACCACTAACCAGAAATTATTTATTGTTGTTTGAACACTAATAATCTGATTTCACGAATATTGAATTATACAGGCTGGCACACTTCACCGTATTCTACATCTCTGAGAGCAGTATTTCTTTTAGGCTTGTTTTTTGGTCTATTAATGTACATAGTTTTCTCAGCAGCCCTTGTCGCCATTCTGTCAGTGCCAGTCGTTCCAATAAAATTGTTTCAAGACTTGATCACTAATCATTTTCATATACTCAGTGATAACCATATTCCAACTGCCAGCGTTGTTGTTAAGGTGAGGGTATTACCATTATGAAGTAATAATTACTTTGCTTCTTATTCATACATAAAGAGAGCCCATAAGTACTTACAAAATGTTCTATGTTTATTAGAATTTAGAACTGACTAATGTGATATCAACGTTGGCAAATGACGAGAGAAACATTGAGATTTCTAAGAAAATTCAAGATCTTTTCAATTCCAAAACTGCTATAGTCACAATGGTGGACGCATTCTATCCAGTTCTAATAAAACGAGGATACAGTCCTCGGGATATTTGTCCGAATTTATCTAAAGTGAAATTTTCTAATAGACCTACTGTGAGTAGTATGGTCATTAAAAGAGGGTCACCCATTCGCGAATATTTAAATTACAAGTAAATTATAAAACAAAATTTAATTTTGTGATTAATTTCGGATTTTGTAATTAGCGAATGTATTTGTTTTAGTTAAATATGTGTGCAGTTTTAAATTTTTTAATTACGTTTTATTCAGGGTCATAATGATGAAGGAGAGGGGAATCACATTCCGTCTCAGAAACCACTATTTACTTGCAACTAGTGTGACCTGCGTTGATACTGATGTCGGAAATTTTCAACAGCTTGGTCTTCGAGACATATTTACAGCTTTTATTTTACTCATGACTGGGGCATCGATATCTGTGATCATTTTTGGGGCGGAAAAATTGTTGAATGTAAATTCTGAATGAAATCATGAAAAATGGTTATTTATCCGCCACTTACATTAATTAGAATCTTCTTAAGTGTACTGCACTGTATTAAAATGTATGTAGTGGTTTTACTAAACTTTCAATTAGCCAGGCCATAGCGAAAAGTTTGATAGCGTTATACTTTTTCAGAATAATAACAACTTAACAAACAATCTTTAAAGAAAACTCGGTTATACATGTGTATTTTTTTGCAAGTGTAGTTGATCTTAATGTATTACTGGCATTAATTTATTTAGAGCACATATAGTTAGTTCCTATTGAATTATTATTTAGCACATGTCGTGACGGAAGAATTAAATCTGACAAATTCCATCGTTTGCTAGAGGCAATTAGAGTATCACCAATCGTCTGTAAAGAACCAAAATGACCCATATCCATTTGTAGCTAACAACAATATCCACTATCTACAAAATATTGAAGCATACATAGTATGTCTTGAAATCGTTTAAATAGAACAGTATGAACTTTTGAAAAACTTGTATTTTAAATAGAATATTTTGCACTTTTAAAAAACTTGTAAATGGAACATTTCACACTTTTCTAAAACATGTAAATAGAACATTTTGAACTTTTCAAAAACATTTAAATGGAACATTTCACACTTTTATAAAACATGTAAATGGAACATTTTGCACTTTTCAAAAACATGTGAATAGAACATTTTAAGCTTTTCAAAAACATGTAAATAGAACATTTTACACTTTTCAAAAACAAGTAAATAGAACGTTTTGCACTTTTCAAAAACAAGTAAATAGAACGTTTTGCACTTTTCAAAAACACTTAAATAGAACATTTTACACTTTTCAAAAACATGTAAATAGAAAATTTCACACTTTTCAAAAACATGTAAATAGAACATTTTACACTATTCAAAAACAAGTGAATAGAAAATTTTGCACTTTTCAAAAACATGTAGTAAGAAACATTTTAAGCCTTTCAAAAATATGTAAATACAACATTTTGCACTTTTCAAAAACATGGAAATAGAAGACTTTGCACTTTTTAAAATCATGTAAATCGAAAATTTTACACTTCAAAAAATTATGCCATTTTCACAAAATGCCATAAAAAGAATTTTTTGCGACAAATACCTAAGTTACTCCTGTAGGTGGATGTCGTAGAAAGCTCTAAAATATTCAATTCAAAGGGTTGTGGAGGCTGGAGCAATCAAAATTCCAAAAATTCCCGCTGTCGTGGGAATCTTGCCCGTACAAGAGACATAAAATCGTTGAAAGAAACTTGTTATGAGAAAAAATAGTTGATCTCGTGCAAACCCTTCACCGATGCAACTACGTCTCCAAGAACTGAAAGGAAGAGCTTCACCGGCTGAAGGTTTTTTAAATTTCCCCTCATTATCAAGAAATCTGGCTGGCTCAAATTTATCCGAATCTGGCCATACGTCTGGGTCATGATTAACCCCATTTAGGTAAGGAATAATCATCGTGTCTTTCGATATCGTGTGGCCATGGAAATCTACATCTTGAATTGTCCGGTGGAATATTGCGAAAGGTACAATGGAGGTTATTCGTAAAAACTCATTAATAACAGATTCCGTGTATGGCATACGGGTTTTATCCAGAATTGAAGGGGCTCGAGACGTACCGGTACCGGTTCGGTGTTAGTTTCAAGAACTGTATCAATTTTGAACTGAAGTTAACGCTGGACTTTTGGCTCCATTGCCATGTGCAGAAGGAGCCAGTCCAGGAAAGTCTTTGTTGTGTATAATGGTGCCAAAAATAGGACTCCAGTGAAGCTTTGTTGTTCCTTTTCTGTATTGTGTCATGTTAAAAAGAACGTCATATTTAGAGGGTTTTTAATAATGGTAAAAAATAATTGTTTTAAAATCTAAAATTGTGTGCTTTCCCTATTAAAAATGTCACTTACTTGCAGCATGCAAATTAAAATGTCGACCGTCCCTCTGCCTAACATGGTCAAAGTACTCATGCGCGAAATGCTTCGGCTCCCCCACCACCTGGTCTTCTCGACACTGCTCAATTTGGTTTCCTAATAAAGTAAGCGAAAATCTTTCTGCATTCATTGAGAAATGCAAATGGGTTAAGTCCAAAGAAATTCAGAAATTTCGAAATCCATGGGAAAAACCAGGAAAGTTATGACCACGGATGCTTTGATTTGTGTCTGACATTCTGTACAAAAATATGTGCACAATTTAATTACTTTTAATCGAACTGCCAGGGCCGGATATTGCGGTCAGCGCAGGCAACCCCCGCTACTTTAATTTTCTCAAAATATGTAAATAGAGCATTTTGCAGTTTTAAAAAAATATGTAAAAATATTATTTTGACTTTTCAAAAGCATGCAAATAATTTTTTTGCAGTTTTCAAAAATATATAAAAAGAATGACAGTATAAAAGAATATTTTGACTTTTTAAAAACATGCAAATAAAACACTTTCCACTTTTCTCAAAATATGTAAATAGAACACTTTGCACTTTTCTGAATCAAGTAAAAAGGAACATTTTTCACTTTTCTAAAACATGTAATTACATAATTTTGCTTCACCACGGAAAACTATCATTAAAATCTAAATAGGGGATTTTTTATGGAAACAAATTGCTGTCTAAAATAAATTCCCTCGTCCGGCCTTGCGAACTGCGCTGACGTATCAAAGTTTTTTCCATAAATAATCTGTCCTAACTTACCTCTTCATGCATTTACAAAAATGTGTCAAAGTAGGATCCCCCTCGTCAAAACGCTGTCCCATGATCGCAAACCAAATATAGAGTTAATTTCAGGATAACGAAATTTTTTGTGGCCACAAGCCCTTCATTGGTGGTCACTTTTCTTTTGCACTGGTTTTTTAAATTCGTTAAAAATGCCAACATTTCTTCTTGGAGGCGGAATTTGAGTTCAGATTTTGTCAGCATTTCCTTAAACGATCGTGAGGCAAACTTTCTCTCCTCTGTTTGTAGGGATCTGTCTCCCATGATGACACCTTAAAAATGGATTAGGTTCAAATATCAAAAAAGATAAATTAAAAATGTGCATGTTTTAGGTGAATATATCTCAGTTTGCCAGAAAACCAAATTTTGGCTATTTAAAAAACATATTATGCTTTGGTTGAATTTTGACCGAAACTCTCACCTCTAATTTCAGAGATTAATGTGAAATTTGGTAGTGGTGGTCTCCTAGAAAAACTTTCCAAACTGTGTGCTTCTTTAATTAGCTTTGCATCATTTATAACAACACATCTATATACGTATATATTTTCAAATTCAGTTAATTTGTGATAAACGTATCTTTTTATTTTGGTCTAAAAATCTATATAGTATTTTATGTGTAGGCTCACGGAATGCTACCAAATTTGACTGCAAAGATTGGTCCGTAAATTGTTTTCCAATTTAAAAATGTTATTCTAGGGTTCTTGCCAAAAATGCAAGATGACCAAGGAAAGGTAAACCCCATGGTTCTGTATATGTCTATTCAAAATGGTAAAAATTATTATTATAGCATTATTATTTTGATTACGGCGTACTATTTTGCATACAAAAACCATTATTTTGATTTTATTGATGGTTTTCTTTGGCTTTGGCTTTGGTGAAGCAAAATGTTGTATTTTACATGTTTTAAAATTACATGTTTTAAAAAGTTAAAAATGTTATTTTTACTGTTGATTCAGAAAAGTGGAAAATGTTCTATTTACATGTTTTGAGAAAAGTGTTGAATGTTTTATTTGTATTTTGTATGTTTTTGAAATGTACAAAATATTTTATGCACATGTTTTTGAAATGTACACAAAAAATTTGAATTGCATATTTTTGAAAACTATACAAAATGTTCCATTTATATACATGTTTTGAGAAAATTCAAGTAGCGGGAGGCTGATTCCTGCGCTAGCCGCATTATCCGGCCCTGAACGAAATAACCTACTACATTGTGTAGACCATTTTGAAATGTCTTTACAGTATAATCAGAGAAATTAGAACTTATACCTGGTAACTCTTTCAAATTCCCTTTCCTTTGTATACTTTTCTTAATAACGTAGATTCCAAAAGCAACTGCCAGAGAAGATACGATAAATTCCATCAACTTTTTAAATTCAAACAATGTTACTAAAATTTCAAGTGAAATCCAAAAAATCCAATAAAAAAAAGAGCAAATTCGATTTTTTCTGCCCATGTTTAGTAGTAATTAGTAACTGCAAGAGTTTGTAAACAAGAGAGTCAGTGTTAGCTTTAAAGTGAAAATAAATCAAATCAAGTGAATACTATACGAACTAAACGACTATATGCCGTCTGTATTTTTCCTCTCAATTTTGAGTAGTACACAACATATAGAAAAATACAATGCAAGTAAAAAAAATCAATAAATAGCTGAATCTAAATGCGACTGAATGATAACTGGTTTCAATTTCATTCTCATATGTTGTTGGCCATTGACTTCAGTTGGAAGTTTGGGAGCGTTCACAAATGATGTCATCGCATTTAGCCAATTTTCTGACCTACCTACCCCTCGTCACCCATGTTAAGCATAGGGCAAATCGTCACTTTTCAGACCCACCTACCTACCCAACCGATGATATCATTTGTGAACGCTCCCTTGGAAGCTCTAAGATTAAGGTATATGTACCTACTTAATAGACAATGTGTCAGACTGTGAGATACGCATGATAGATGGACGCTTGCGTAAGTGCGATAGTCGTAATGCTCATATATTGTTATTGCCGAAAGTTCTAGTTCAATAATTAGCTGTCAACTACATATAGCTGTAAGTAACTGTCAATCCGGAACCTCCAAAAGGCTACAAAACCTGCCTTAATAATTTTTATACTTGATGACATAACATTTAGGAAGGTAAATGAAGACAGTCCCATGTAAAACAAATAAAAGAGAATAGATGAAGGTACAACAGCAGAACATTTACTTAAATTCCTTTGATGATTTGCAGAGCCAGATAATTCAGCCAGCGCAGGCAGCCCCCGCTGCTTGAAGTTCCAAAAACATGTAAATACAATATTTTGAGATTTAAAAAAATATATATACGGCAAAATATTTCGACTGTTCAAAAACAAAAACATGCAAAAATAGGAAGTTTTGCACATTTCAAAAACTTGCAAATAACACATATTCTACTTTTCTCAAAACATGTAAATAGAACATTTTGCACTTTTCTGAATCAAGTAAAAAGAACATTTTGCACTTTTCTGAATCAAGTAAAAAGAACATTTTGCACTTTTCTGAATCAAGTAAAAAGAACATTTTGCACTTTTCTGAATCAAGTAAAAAGAACGTTTTGCACTTTTCTGAATCAAGTAAAAAGAATATTTTGCACTTTTCTGAATCAAGTAAAAAGAACATTTTGCACTTTTCTGAATCAAGTAAAAAGAACATTTTGCACTTTTCTGAATCAAGTAAAAAGAACATTTTGCACTTTTCTGAATCAAGTAAAAAGAACATTTTGCACTTTTCTGAATCAAGTAAAAAGAACATTTTGCACTTTTCTGAATCAAGTAAAAAGAACATTTTGCACTTTTCTGAATCAAGTAAAAAGAATATTTTGCACTTTTCTGAATCAAGTAAAAAGAACATTTTAAACTTTTCTAGAACATGCAAATAGAAAATTTTGCTTTACAAATGAAACCATCAATAAAATCAAAATATGGTGGTTTTTGTATGGAATAAAATTGCTCCTTAAAAGCAATTTAATTCCTTCTCACGGCCCTGATAATTTGTATGTAACTTATGAAATTGGAAAAATGAAAACATTTATAAGCACACGTCCAACGCTTGTAAAGGTGATTTACGGTACATTTACTACAAACTAGAAATAAATATTTACTTAAAATTATATTTAAAAATTTAAAAAATGTCATAAGTTCGACAAAAGTTTTGAAATTCTTAAAAATAAAACCCTTAATTTTTTGCAAACCGCTAAAAAGTGTTGTATTAGCCAGAAGCTTGAAACAAAAAAAAAGCTGTATTTTAGGTATTTTAAGTGCTTCATAATAATGTATTACAATGAAATCCGCCTATAATGGATCCCCTTTAATGGGAAAATAGGGTTTGAGGGACATTTAAAATATTAGTTTGGCCAGCTATGCTTATTTAATGTTAAAATTATCCAGTTCTAAGAAAATTGATATAAGAGATAATTTGGTTATAAGGGACAAATGAACCATTTTATAGACATTTAGGTCACTTATAAGGGATTTAAAAAACATAAAATTAAAATACATACCCGAAGTACTAAGAACCTACTGTATGTCAGCAAATAACTCATTTTTGCTTACCAAAGAATTTACATTATCTTACATTCAAGTAGGTCGTCGTATATATAGATTTAATAGATTACAAGGCTTTTAAGGTTGCTCATAGTAGCTCTGACTTTAAGCTTAAACGTTAATGTTTCATTCACTTTAAAATGCTTCTACGAAAAGGAAAATGTTTAACAAAATATTTTTTACCGCAACTAATCAATTACATTACGACACAACATTGTTTAGGGAGAACGTAATTGTTTATTTACAATTGGCGCTACAATAATTACGCTTGCTTTAAACACAATAAGAACAAAGTACATATTTTAAAGAAAAACAAATATTTAAACAGTTGAAATAAAATTTGAACAAAATTTTATGACATATTTAAAGAAGTAATTTAATTTTTAGTATATACGTATGGTTTTTTTAATTGTGATTCGTTTCTAATTTTTCTTGTATAGGTAAAGCTTAGGTCTCACAAAAATGTATTAGTCTGCCTCTATCATAGAAGTTGTTTCAACTAAATAAGACAACAAAAAAGGTTAGTTAAGGCCAATACTCGCAATACTGGCACAAAATACAAACGTGCAAGCCTACATAGACTAATCAAAAGATGCCTATAGGTATATGCCATGTTAATCACGTAAGCTTAGTACCATTGCTCGTACAACTGAAATTGTTTTATTTTAGTCCTTTTTGCTTAATACAAATGAATAAAAACTTTACATTTCTGACAAAGCTTCTTTAGAAATACACCTTTTAGCTGCGCCTTTAGTTACTTAAGTAAACTTTTTTAATTAAAGTTTTTGTTTTGTTAGATAAAGGAATTTTTAATACTAGAGAAAAACCTTCGAATATAACTAGATATTCCTATATAACGTATTTATTTAACATTCGTAGAACAACACAAAAATGTTCCAGTTGGGCTTCATGAATTTTTAAAATTTCATTACATTAAAATAAACTGAGTTTTTGTGTACAATGAATAAAACAACAGTTTGCGTAATGAAAGACTGAATAAAGCAACCAGTGTTTTTTTGTTTTTGGATTAAATTGTAGTTGAAGTTTAAAAAAAATACTTTTATTCTATATACATATATTTCTAAATAAAATTAAAATTCCTTTAATACAATAATATAGATGATAACTGTACTGTTTACTGAAAAAGAATTCAACCGTCCAACCTTAAAGCAGACGTCATATCGTCAGTGAAGAACCAAAATGACCTATATCCATTTTTTGCTAAAAACAATATCAACTATCTACAAACATATTTAAAAGTCTTGAGAGCATTTAAATAAAACATTTTGCACTTTTCAAACATATGTAAATAGAACATTTTACACTTTTCAAACATATGTAAATAAAACATTTTACACTTTTCAAAAACATGTATGTAAATGGAACATTTTTCACATTTCAAAAACACGTAAATAGAACATTTTACACTTTTTAAAAACATGTAAATGGAACAATTTGCACATTTAAAAAACATGTAAAAAGAAAATTGTACTTTTTCAAAAACTCCTAATTAACATTTTACGCATGTTTCTCATTTTGTTTTTATAACATAGCTCATTTTGATTCTAGCTTAAATTGGATATGGGTCATTTTGGTTCTTCACAGACGATATATAGCAGATTTTTGTACTTTTTATATAAATAAAGTAGCCTATTTACCCTATAATTTTTCAACTAAAACCTGTTTTGCAAAATAGATCGATGTGGGCTTACATTGTGTATATATAGTAAAACATCAACTATAGCCACTGTTTCTATATTTATAATTATTAGAATAATATCGCCGGCCGCGCAACAGTTATATTTTACCTTTTAAGTGATTTTTGTAAATTAAAAAATATTTTTCTTTTTCTTGACATTTCTAAATAAATAATGACTTTGATCCTGGCTAAAACCCTTCCAAATAAATGGCGTGATATTTTCATTGAGCAGCTTCTGTTGAATATCAACCTTCTACATTTCAAGTTTGTGCATCATTCCTTTTAAGTTGGTCAAGTCAAGTCCATACATTTACTCTAAAGATACTCTAAAAAACTGGTTGAGTTATTTCTATCAATTCATAAGTTTCTCTTGATTTACACTACAAAATACAATGACAAAGAAAAACATTAAAAATAACGCTTTAGTTTCTAGTAGCTTACTTTATTGGATCTCCGTTTCATTAAAAGCAGGAGAATTTTTTGGGGCTCACCCATTCACGTACTGTAGCAAAACCCAGAAATTAGTAGGCTTTACTAACAAACGGCAAGTAGCACTGTGGAAATTGAACGTTTTGATTTGCTTTGCAAATGTATGCTATATTTTCTTTCGTTTCTTCCAAATACGAAACTCAGAGGAGGCGACAGATTTCCAAAAAGTGTACGTGACAATTTGGGCTTTAGTTTATACGACGCCTATGTGCAACCATGTTGCATTTGTACTACGTCCAGACTTAACAAACTATGTTAACGTATACATGGAGTTTGTGGAATATAGTTTGAGGTTTCAGTGTAAGGATTTACCTGATTATGTGGTTTAAATAAATTGATTTCAGTTAGAATTTACACTAGCTACTATTTTTTTTAAGTTTGAAACAAATCGTCTGTGAAGAATCCAAATGACCCATATCTAATTAAATCTAGAATTAAAATGGGCTATGTCATAAATACGAAATGAGAGACATGCGTGAAATGCTAATTAGGTGTTTTTGAAAAACGTAAAATGTCCTATTTACGGTTTTGTAAAGGTGCAAAAATGTCAAATTCAATGTTTTTAAAAAGGTGCAAAATTTTTTAATTCCATGTTTTTGAAAAGGTGCAAATTGTCCTAATTCCATGTTTTTGAAAAGTTGCAAAATGTCCTAATTCCATGTTTTTAAAAAGGTGCAAAAATGTATGCAATGTCATTACAATCCATGTATTCCTTATTTTTTGGAAAAATACCAACTCAAGAAGTTAGAAGTAATTGGTTTGCTGGTGGGAGCTCGTGGCACGATTCCGGAATTTTTTGAGTCTTTTAGGAAACAGATGCGACTTCCTTCTAAATTAGTAGAAGAAATAGTGATTGCTACTATCAGAGGCTCTTGTCGAATAGCCCACAATCATTTATATAACATGAATTTATCTAAAAGTTAGTGCAGAATTAATAAGTATGAAACATTTTCGTTATATTTCTAAAGAATTTTTCTTATTCCTATAACTGTGTATTGTTCTTACTGTGTCTTTACGGCAAGCGTTATTGTAACGTCAGTTGTAAATAAATATTTACTTTCTCTCCATTTGTTTGGAAAAGTGCAAAATGTTCCCATTCCACGTTTTTGAAAAGTTGCAAAAATGTCTAATTCCATGTTTTTGAACAGGTGCAAAAATTTCTTAGTCTACGTTTTTCAAAAGGTGCAAAAATGTCTAATTCCATGGTTTTGAAAAGGTGCAAAATGTTCTATTCAGATGCTCTCAAGACATATTTGAATAGTTTTGCAAATAGTTGATATTTTGTTTAGCTTAAATGGGATATGGGTCATTTTGGTTCTTCACAGGCGATATACACTAGGTACTGTTTTTTTCAAGTTTAAAATAAATACTACATTAATAGCACTATATGTATGTACATTGTAAAGTTGCTTACAAAGGTTGAAATTATTTACAGGTCAATCATCTGAACCAACTGAAGTAAAAAGACCACTTTTAATGAGACTGTGTGAGTACGCCATTGCTGCAAACGTAGGTGGACACATCATTCTATGGCCGATGACTATTGCAATGTCCCTTCTTTTATCCAGCTCCCCAGAATTTTGGTCGTCCTTGTTGGTTTCATTTGAAGGTCACGATCGCAGTTCGTTCTCGTTCACAGCATTGAATGTTGCGGTTCGCATAGTGTCAGCGTTTGTTGTTGCTGTTGTCATGTACAACTTAAGTACAACATCACTGTTTCTTATGGGAGCAGGGTTTCCATCTCTATTTGGGGTTCATGTAGTAATCACTGAGTTAGGGTAATTAAATTGCTATATAACAATAATGCTTTAAATTTTAACTGGAAAAACATCCTGCAAAAATTGATTATTTTGTAACTATTATTTTTTCACAGGAGTATTAAACCACGTTTCTTCAAGTTGCTGACAAGTAAATGGGGTCGCCTTAAAGTTTTCAAGATTATTAAAATTTTGAATCTGGAAGCGGACTGGGTTTTTGGAGTGACCTTCAGCTATGCAAAGGCTCTGCTCATGTTTATAACAATCTACTCGTTCTATGGAGCAATTAAAATGAAGGGTATTCTTGCCCTGGCAATGGGCTACATGGTCATTCTCGCTTTAATTGTACTTGTCATAATATTTGTTCCACTCGGTGGATTTTACAATCGAACAAAAAATCTACTCGAAAAATGGACAATTCAGTCGTTAGTATCATCACCGTCTGGACGAGACAAGTTGTACTGTTACATGGTAGGGAGCGTTCATCCGTTAAATTTTTACATTGGGGGAATGTACTACTGCGATAGAGCTATGCTCTTGACCATGTTTTCCTTTATACTTGAAACTCTTGTCGATCTTCTCATGCTTGGGTGATTTAGTTTTTAAAAGTTTAATTATAGTAAAAGATTTTTTTTATTTGATTTTACTTGATTTAGAAAAGTGCAAAACTTTCAATTTACATAGAAAATTGCAAAATGTTCTTTTTACTTGATTCAGAAAAGTGGAAAATGTTCTAATTACATGTTTTGAGAAAAAGTGCAAAATGCTTAGTTTTCATGTTTTTGAAAAGTACAAAATGTTTTATTTGCATGTTTTTGAAAAGTGTAAAATTTTCTATTTAAATGTTTTTGAAAAGTGGAAAATGTTCTATTTAAATGTTTTTGAAAAGTGTAAAATTTTCTGTTTAAATGTTTTTGAAAAGTGGAAAATGTTCTATTTAAATGTTTTTGAAAAGTGGAAAATGTTCTATTTAAATGTTTTTGAAAAGTGGAAAATGTTCTATTTAAATGTTTTTGAAAAGTGGAAAATGTTTAATTTCCATGTTTTTCAAATGTAAAAAAATATTTTTTCCATGTTTTTGAAAATTCAAAATATTTTATTATAATATAAAATGTTCCATTTACGTGTTTTATAAAAATTCAAGCAGCGGAGTCTGCCTGCGCTGTATTTTACAGAAAGAAGGAAAGAAGAATGTCGTCATCAAAAATTATGTTTGCCCAGTTAACTTTGCATATTCACTTTATGGTTTATTTAGGATACAATATTAAATAGAATAAAAATATTGATTTAAATAAACTAAGAATCGACCAAAAATTCTAAAAAGTTTGATTTTTGTTAGTGAGGCCGTTTTGTAACTTATTCTTGGCCTTGGCTGAATTTGATAAATGAGATGTCAAATGTCAAACACATCTTTCAGAAATTGTCTTTATTTTGGTATATTGTTTATTAAAATCAAATGATAAACTTAGAGTTCATGGTAAGTTAGAATATTCCGCAATAAATTACCCACCCTGTACAAAGAGTTTTAAATTCCGTAATGAGTTTGGTTTACTCGTAGATAATGTATACGATAAACCGTACGAACGGTATGACAATAACAAAATAGTGGGCAATTTTAACTAATTTCTAAAGTTTTATAATTGAATAGCTGAACGCTCCAAAACATTCAGTTCAAAGGGATGTGGTGCAATCACAATTCCAAAATTTCCCTCTGCCGAAGGAATTTTATTGTCTGTACAAGAAACTGAAAATTGTTGAAAGAAACTTGTTGTGAGTAAGAATAGTTGATCTCGTGCAAAGGCTTCACCGATGCAACTTCGTCTACCAGTACTGAAAGGAAGAGATTCACCGGTAGAAGGTTTTTTAAATTTCCCCTCATTATCAAGAAATCTGGCTGGTTGAAATTCATCTGGTTCTGGCCAGATGTCTGGATCATGATTAACCCCATAGAGGTTAGGAATAACCATGGTGTCTTCCGGTATCCTGTAGCCATGGAAATCTACATCTTGAGTTGTCCTGTGGAATATCGCGAAAGGTACGACCGAGGTTATTCGTAAAAGCTCATTAATTACAGCTTCCGTGTATGGCATACGGGTTCTGTCCAGAATTGAAGGGGCTCGAGATGTACCGGTACCGGTACCGGTGTTAGTTCCAAGAACTGTGTCAATTTCAGATTGAAGTTCACGCTGAAGCTTTGGTTCTCTTGCCATGTACAAAAGGAGCCAGTCCAGGGAAGTCATTGTTGAATCTAAGGCTGCCATGAAGAGATCTCCGGTAAAGCTCTGTTGTTCAATTTCTGCGTATATAGGGTCATGTCATATGTCAAAAAGTTCTTTATTTTTGAAGGGCTTTACTTATAGTTCAGAGTCAACATTAAATTTTGAAAAATTGAATTTAGGCAGAAAATTGGAAAATAAAATCAAAGGACTTGAGAAAGATAGTAAAATTTTATTTACAACTCGCGCACTATTACGCTTGCCATTAAGACACAGTAAAAACAAAACACATTATTACATACCATTAATGACTAAATATCGTTTTAGAATAACCAAAATGACCTATTACCAATTTATGCAAAAATTAAATTGAGCTATGTCAAAAAAAATACAGTAAATAAAATACATGCTTACAGTTTCTAATCCTGAATTTATATAACGTGCAAATTGTTCTTTTTACATGTTTTCGTAAATGTCAAAATGTTTTTTTTATTTTTAAAACTGTAAAAATGTTCTGTTTACATGTTTTTTAAAAAGATAACAATGGTCTATTTACATGTTTTTAAAAAGGTGAAAAATGTTCTATTTACATGTTTTTGAAAAGGTGCAAAATGTTTCATTAACATGTTTTTGAAAAGTGTAAAATGTTCTTTTTTACATGTTTTTTAAAATAGTAAAATTTTCAATTAACATGTTTTCGAAAAGTGTAAAAATGTTCTATTTACATGTTTTTAAAAAGATAAAAATGGTCTATTTCCATGTTTTTCAAAAATGCACAAGGCTCTATTTACATTTTTGCCTGCTTTCATAAACATGTTATTTTAATCTTTTATGCGGATAGTGCATTTTGTTTTAAACTAAAATTGGATATCGGTCATTTTGGTTCTTTACAGTCGAACTCTATATTAGTCTCGTACTTACTTGCAGCCTCAGCATTAAAATGTGTTTGACCCCTCTGCCCAACATGGTCAAAGTATGCCTGACTGAAATTCTTAGGCTCCCCCATGATGTAATCCTCCCGACACTGTTCAATTTGAGTTCCTAGGTACGCATGAATTTTCTTACCTAGTTTGATGAATTGGTTGATTCCAAGAAAATTTAGAAAAATTGATATCCATGGGAAAAACCAGGACAGTTGACTAGTGATGCTTTCATTTGTGTCAGCCATTCTTTAAAAAAGTGTGAAATTTAGACACATTTTTAATGAAATTTCTACGCGTTTTTTAGGTAACTTGATGTGTATTTGATTTGCGAACTTTCAAGATTTTTCCCTAACAAATTACCTGTTTAAGAGTTCACAAAAATGTGCCAAAGTAGGGTCTCCCTCGTCAAAGCGCTGTCCCATAATAGCAAACCAAATTGAGTTAATTACAGGGAATCGAAAAAAATGCGTTATTTTCATTGCCTTTTCAGTCACAATTCCGGCACCGTCTTTGATCTCTGGATTCCTTTTAAATTTCTGTTTTAAATTAGTTAAAAAGGCAGACATTTCTTCTTGGAGGCGGAATTCAAGTTCAGATTTTGAAATCATTTCCTTAAAGGATTTTGACGCAAACTTTCTTTGCTCTGTTTGTAGGGCTCCGTCCCCCATGATAACACCTTAAAGGATCAAGTGTTTATTTTAATTGTATTGTGTGTACGTTTTAAGCAGCTTTAAAGAGTAAACTGAAGTTGCATATCGTCTGTGAAGAACCAAAATGACCTACCTATATCTATTTTCCATTTTTAGTTAAAACATAAAATCTACTATCTACCAAAATTTATTATATTACGATCTTAAAAGCATTTTTAAGTTACCTTTCAAAAATAATTTAAATCTAAAGTTTTGCAATTTTCAAAAACAAGTAAATGGAACATTTTGCACTTTTCGAAAATATGTAAATAGAACATTTTGCACGTTTCGAAAACAATTAAATGGAACATTTTGCACTTTTCAAAAATATGTAAATGGAACTTTTGCACTTTTCAAAAACATGTAAATGGAACATTTTCCACTTTTTAAAACATGTAAATGAAACATTTTGCACGTTTTGAAAATAAGTAAATGGAAAACTTTGCACGTTTCGAAAACAAGTAAATGGAACATTTTTCACTTTTAAAAAATATGTAAATGGAACATTTTGCACGTTTCGAAAACAAGTAAATTGAACATTTTGCACTTTTCAAAAATATGTAAATGGAAAATTTTGCACTTTTCAAAAACAAGTAAATGAAACATCTTGCACTTTTCAAAAACATGTAAATAGAACATTTTGCAATTTTCAAAAACATGTAAATGGAACACTTTGCACTTTTTAAAAACAATTAAATAAATTCTTTTGCACTTTTCAAAAATTTAATAAAAAATATTGCACGGTTTAAATCACAAATAGTTAGAGCATTTTGCACCTTTCAAAAAATAACTCGTCATTAACATTTTACACGTGTTTTTCATATTTTGTAATTTTATGACATAATTCAATTGAATTCTAACTTGAATTGAATATGGGTCTTTTTGTTTCTTCATTCACGATATATATTACGCAGCAAGAAATACAATCTAAACTCTGATTACCTCTAATTTCCGAGACTAGTGTAAAATTCGGTAATAATGGTCGTCCAGAAAAACTTTCCAAACTGAGTGCTTCTTTAATTAGCTTTGCATCATTTATAACAACACACCTACATATACATATTTTAAAATTTCGTCACATTGCCAGTTAAATACATAATTTTTTATCAATAACGTTATATAATTCTCTATAGGTCTTAAACTATATACATTCCATATTATATGTAGACGTACGGAATGCTACCAAATTTGACCGCAAAAATTGGTCCATATATTTTTTTCCAATTTAAAAATGTTGCTCCAGGATTCTTGCCTAAAAATGCAAGATGACCAAGAAGAGGCAAACCCCAGGGTCCTATATACAGTTAGTTACAACAAAATCAATATCAACATACAATTTATTTTATATTTGATGCCGCTATTACCTGTAAGTACGTAGCTGCTCAGTAATTATTGAATTTTGTTACCTGGAAGATTCTTGGAATTTCCTTTACTTGTCAGCAGCACTGTTTTTATCACATGGATTGCAATACCAACCGCCAGAATAGCTGCAATTACTGCAGTTAGCATTGTAATTAACAGGAATTATTTAAAATTTAAAATTTAAATAAAAACTGTACTTTCTTGATTATTACATAAAGACAAGTGTCAATTTTCAACGCAGTGTAGTGAAGAAATCAATTATTAAAAAGCACTGCCCACTCCTCACGATATTTATTTTGACCCTTCTAAATGTAATATTGGTTGGAAAAAGGATACAAAAATAAGATAATAAGAAATATTTAATTTAGCCTACTTGTATAGTGGATGGAAACAGAATTCTAATGACATTCAATGTCACAGTGAAAAGATAAAAAAAATTAAATTAAAAAATTATAAGGGATCTTCCATAATTGACGTCATGGAATTGTTCTTATTTTAAGGAGGCTGTGACCCCTCTATCGTGTTTCGTGTTAGCCTAACCATTACTTAAATGGGAATCTGTAGCATGGGATGGATGTGATAATGCCATCAGTCTCCAAAAGACCCAAACGATGAGGTAATTTATGTACGATCCCCGAGCCCGACCTTGAGCACGACATTTATGCAAACAAATGCTCACTATATAGTTGTCTAACTTTAATAAGTATATACGTAATGACGTAATTTCAGAACATGCCAAATTTTGGGCAGTATATATAGAACCGGTTGCTAGCGTTCATATTCCTATCTATTCCCATACCTGAAGGCCTTCAACAAATAATACATTATATAAAAATATCGGTATATATTTGTTTTTATAAAATGTTGAATTTTCATTCAATAGACTCATTATATGAACCTCAATAGTAAAGGATGTATTGCGTATCATTACATTTTTCGCGTCGCCCATTCTGCTCCCAAAAGGGACTTTTTAGCTTGTGTTCTTTTTTACTAGCATATGTATGACCGATCAACCGTTTATAGAGGTTTTCTATAAGGTACATATTTGTTTTTAAAAGGAGCGTTCAAAAAAAATTTGAAATTGCCTAACTGCATAGTAACTTTAATAAGTTTTTGTCGGATATTAGGTACGAACAGCAGGGCCGGACGAAGAAATTGCTTTTAGGCAGGAATTTGATTCCATACAAAAACTACCATTTTAATTTTATTCATGATTTTCTTTAGTAAAGCAAAATATTGTATTTTCATGTTTTTAGGGAAGTTTAAAATGTTCTTTTTACTTGATTCAGAAAAGTGCTCAATGCTCTAATTACATGTTTTGAGAAAAGTGGAAAATGTTTTATTTCCATGTTTTTGAAACGCAACAAAAACTTTTATTTGCATGTTTTCGAAGAGTCAAAATATTCTTTTTACATATTTTTTCTGAAGACTGCAAATTGTTCCCCACTTATATTGCACCGCCTTATCCACGAATTACATAAATAAATGTGCATAGCAATATGTATGTAAACAGCATAATTTACAGATTATTTTGAAATTCACTAGTAATAGCATTACCTCGTTTTATTTTTTTTTAAAGCAATGAATGATATATTACCAAATACATAATATGAAAAGTTTGCATAACATAGTACTCACATTTTTACATTTTCAAGCTACTTTTTAAATGCAAATGTATTTGCAAAATGATGCTGTAGAATCTTGTTTCGATTTCTAGCAAAATTAATCTTCTCTCTAATAATTAAAATAATTGACAGACACGCCCCAAAAAGAAGGATTCCAAACGCTGTGAATAAATCTTGTAGTCCAAGCTGCGAAAGATTACTTTGCTCCCCACCCGAACATTGGAGAGTTGTTGCTAGTAAATAGTGACTTCGGAAACGAAACATTACACCGCGTTCCTTCATTAATGAGAGTCTACAAAAATATGTGGCATAAAGATAAAAAATTCTCTTGTAAATATACCGTGATATAAAGAAAATAAATCATTATTTAGTGAAATTGACGAGTGAGCATCCACAAATGACGTCATCGGTAGGATCCTACCGACTTACTTGTAGTTAAAATATTTAATTAAAGGTGACCCCTTCTTCATGAGCCACCCACTTAGGACAGGTCTTGGAGAAAAGTACACGTTGGATAGCTTCCCACAAACGAAGCTAGCCCCATAACCCCGCTTGGCCAAAACTGGGTAGAATGAATCCGCCTGTGACAAAATCCCCATTTCTTTCTTGACGAGTGATTGAATATTCTCATCTAACGGAATGTTCCGTCCGTTGTTTGGAAGCTCGTGTAGTATTTTCTTTGCTTCTAAACTCTGTAAAATCAAATTGGGTGGGTGGAACATGCCGTAAAAGTAAATTGCATTTTTGTAAGTAAATTAAGCATGATATCATTCAAATATTTTTTATTTACATTATTTAACTTAATTACCTTTATAGTTAAAGCAGCAGTTGGAATGTGGTCATCACTGCGAATATCAAATTTATACTTTAAAAGATCTTGAAAACTATTTACAGGCACTACTGGAACTGACAAAATGGAGACAAGGGCTGCTGAGTAAGCGACGTAAACTATTAGGGCCATAATTACTCCGGTTATAAAGATCATTTTCATTGATGCTGAGTAGGGGGAGATATGCCATCCTGTAAAACATATAATTTCATAACGTAATTAAGTTTTTCAAAGGTAAATATGATTTTGCTTGGGAAAATTCAATCACTTTTCTGTCATTAATAAATGACTTAAGGATCGTCCATAAAAGATGTCATCGAAACATCCTCAATTTCAGGACCCTTTGACCTACCCCCCTCCCCCCTGAGGCATCAGCTTAACCATTGCCTAAATGGCTTTGTTTACATACAGGATGTCATCTGTGTACAACCAGACTCACTGACCCTATATCCATGACGTCATTTAAAGACGACCCCTTATCAACTTTTGAATAAGACTAAAAAAGTACATGCCTTGCATACAGGTAGCACTGAAAGCCCAAAGCCAAGAATCTCTGCATAATTGAGCATCAACTTCATGAACTACATTATTAAACATTATTCCATTCACCCGAAGTGCCCTTTGCTTCAAGGACTGAACTGCAAACAGACTTAAAATGATGATAATCCACATACAAATTAAAGTCAGCCAGAGGCTTAGTGTGAACGTTTCAAAAAATATGTTACGAATTGAGCTGGCTGGAGGTTGCTTGAAATAAACAGTTAGTCTGAAATTAAAAACGAAATTTTAACATTTAAATTCGAATGAAAGTCCGTAAATGTCTGCCTTGTTTTAAATCACAATTCTTCGTCAAAAATTATCAAACTTGAATTTTTAAGCTGATGTATAATTTGCAAACTGACTGATTATGAAATGTGGGAAAAAGATATGCAAGTCCGTCCGGACCAGAGGCACGATACTCAAGAAATTCCAAAGAAGCCATAGCAATGTCAGCTACACCTGCGTTAATTGGAGTTGACATTCCAAGCAATGTTCCATTTGGTCCCTGTTTCACGTACTGAGTCCAAGCTACAGCTGTTTCTCTAAATTAACAAACATTTTCAAATTTCTAGTCACTACTTACACTTACATTTTATTATACAATTTTTAACTAATTATTTACTAACGAAAAATTCAGGGCATCTTGAAGGTACCAAAACTCGTCAGCTTCAAATCCACTTTCAAAATATGGCTGACGAAATGTTGAGTTAATAACGTCATACCTATATTTTATATTCGCTTCGTAGTCTGAATCATCCTTTTTAAAAAAATCAATATACAAAACTAATTATTATTATACCTAACACTCAGATTGCGCTTGGAATTTGTAGTGGGTTTATTATAAAAACCACATGTCTTCCAAGACATAATTAATGGACGATCCCTTAATAACTTACCACATTTATCCCAATTATTTCAGCTTGTTGGAAATTAGAACGTTGGGTAGTTTTCTGTTCCAAAATACTAATGTAGTCAATTTTTGAGGAATAAGTCATCTGTTCTTCAGTCTGGATTTTACTTTTTTTAAGTCTATTTCTATGCTGTGTTTGAAATGAATCTTTAAGTTCTGCAGGTGGCTCACCGTCATCTCTTCGTTGACCTTGACTGGAATTTTGATTGATGAGTATTGGTTGAACGACACTTGTATTTTTTACCTCATAGAACTCGTACACTTGAAAGTCATATAGAATTATTGGAATTTTAAATTCGCTTTGGAGTGATGAGCGTTGAAAAATGTTCACAAAATACATTTGACTTGCTAGCGTAAAACTTGGGGTCCAGGTTTTCAGTTCATTAACCAGAATTTCCTCACTATTCTGTTCCTGATTTATTAGAAATGATAAAAAGTATGGAGAGCAATCAAAATTTTGATTAAATGTTGTTTCGTAGTAAATTGCAACCTGTAAATTAACCAATAAGTGTTTTAAAATCCATACATTACAAGGTCAAAGGTTAAATGATATCAAATATAGTTCAATTTCTACAGCAAAAACAATGTTGAATGAAGCAAAAATGAAAAATATTTTATTTGTCATGCCATATTTCAAGAAAATCAAAACCTCATTTTTAAAACTTTCCGCTTCTGTAAAAGTTGAGAAAATCCCAGCGTACAGTGTGTGCCTGTTATGACATCTGTTGAGTTGAGGGGCTGAAGAATTTTCAAACCTTTTCCACAGTAAACTTTTTCGTAAACTCTCAAAATTGTCAGTTTCATTTTGACTAGTTCTATTTTTGAGGTTTGACGGCAAAAATTGAATTTGGAAATGAGAGTACATACTGTGATAATAATTATTTATATTTTCGAGGTGTGACTGTTGTGGCAGTGCCGAAGAAGACAGAATTATAATGTCGAAATTTCGGAATGAATTTAAATCTAATATATTTATTAGTACTGTAGGAACAATGTCAACTTGGTTGGAAATTACAAAACCAAGTGAAAACTTGGGTAATAGTATTACAAGTTGGTAAAATAATACTCTCATGGCAGTCCCACAAGATTAGTAACTTAATACAATATTAATTTAAATTTTTATTTAGTATTTTATTTTAAATTAAGTTGTGGCAGTTTGCAAAGAATCGTTTTTAGAATTTAATTTCATATCTATATATTAATACTGTTGGTTGATTAGCTCCTACACTGAAAAACCGCAACTCTTTTCAGAAGGTGTTGCAAATTCTGAATGCTTAAAATTTTAACTTGTCAGCTGTATATATAGCATTGACTTTCACAACAATCTATGTAATTGTAATTATATACTTACCTACATTAGGAGGGCGGCTGTGATTAACTAAATACTTCATTAATCATACTTCATTGATATTGTGATTTGGGACTGCAGACTGATGCACAAGTCACTATTTCACTCAACGACTTTCAAAAACGTCAAAACTTGCCTCTAAGTAATAGCAGTATGAATTATGGGCTATTCTTGGAGAACTGCTTAAATATCGCCTTGTCCTATTACATAGAGGCAAATAGTAAGTCACAAAGAGAAAAGTCACAACATAAAATATCGATCGTCATTCAAGACTCAAAACTGCACAACGATTTTCAACTAAAACCAAAATTCATTCTCTACAAAAATAAATATCTTAAGAGCATGTCTGCATGCCACAAGAATATTCAGCTGATTTAAAAAAAAATGTATACTAAAATATTTTCCACATTTCAAAAACTTGGAAATGAAACATTTTGCACTTTTCAAAACATTCAAATAATTAAAAGTTTTGCGCATTTTATAAACATGAAAATAATCAAATAATTTGCACTTTTCAAGAACATAAAAATAAACTATTTTCCACTTTAAAAATGAAGTAAAAATGCGCTTACCTAATTTACATTTTACGGATTAAAATACATTAAAACTTTTTTAGGGAATTTTATGACATAGTGTTTTAATTTTACCTTAAATTGAATTGGGTTTATTTTTATTCTTCATTCTTGATATGTATCTTGTACTTGTACTTTAAAAATTAAACGTATTGCGCAAATTCTGTTTGACCATTGAACTTAACTTACCACCAGGTACTAATTATTTATTAATATAATACATACTCACAATGAGTGATACAACAGCATCAACTAATCACAGCCACAGCTGTAAATACTTATAGAATATTTCTGTTATATGCCCCAATTCAATGTTATACTAGTAGACATACGAAAGCAGACAAGACGCCTGCACTAAAATTGTCACAAAAGAAAGTAAAGCTAAAGCAGGTGAGGGAATAAAAAGCATAGCAAAATTACATAGCAACATTCACCTGTCTGTAAAAAAGCAACATTTGTCAAGACATTAAAGAGGTACCGCGGTCGTCTCATACAACATAGAAAAATGCCTTTAAAAAATTCGGTTAGAAAGAATAAAGACACGTATGTGAAAGAGCCCAAAACTCCGTACGGGCATAATGATTTAAAATTTTATTTGCCAAGCTTTATTAATGTGATGACGTCTGGAACGCTCTGTAAATAATTAAATAACAAGCCAATACCTGAAACCGAAAAGCTTATACTTTACTTTCACAGTTCTAAAGCTTGAAGCATACTACATAACATAACACATGCATATCTGATTTTGCGACAGTGAAAAATGATTGATGTATTGTATAGCACACCACGACGGTTGTCTCATTATTTATGTAATGGTGTGGTAAATAGTAGTAATAGTGACAATATTTTTACTATTAGGGATCGTCCACAAATGACGTCTTTAAAAAACAATTTTTAGGACCCTATATGAGCTCCATTTATCATCATCAGCTTTTAGGCTTTGCGTAAATAATGGAAATCATTAGCATCGGATATCATCAGTAGCCAGGTATAGACCCATTGGTCCTATAGATAGCGTCATTTGTGGACGATCCCTTACGCTATATATACATAACAATTTAGAGTAGTATACTAAAACTGCTTTAAGCTTTTGTATTTTTTAAAAATTTATTGTCTACATTTATATACGGTACGTAGATTTCTCAACGCCGAGTAAAATAGCAGACAAGAAAAAGGCAGTCAGTAGAAATAAAAATGCTGTGAATAAATCTGTTAAACCAAGGGGCTGGAGCCGTCGTGGATTTGCATCGTCGGAACACTGAGTCGTGGTTGCTAAAATGTAGTAGCCTCTTAAACGAAGCATTACACCTCGCTCCCGCATTACAGTTATTCTAAAGAAGTGGAAAATCATTAGCATGAAATAACGAATAATAATTTTAAGACTTATCAAATGTTTTGGTGTGTGTGTGTTTACATACTTGTAATTAAAATATTTTCTTAAAGGTGACCCTTTTTTCAGAAGCCACCCACTCAGTACTGGCCGCCTGGAATAGTCCACATTTGACAACTGTGCGCAAATAAAGGAGGACGAGCAGCCACGCTTGCGCAGAACGGAGAAGAAATCATCAGACTGAGTCATTATTGCAATTGGCGTGGACACTAGATTTTCAATGTTTTGATCGACAGCCACGTTTCTTTCATTTCCTAAAGACTTTCCTAGTATGCCTAAGCCCTATGGAATTTAACAAATTGGAAAACAAACGTTAATTAAATTTTATTAAAAAAGGAAGGCGTATTTACTTTTGAGGTAATTACATATTAATTAATTAATTTTTTAAATTTAAAAATTTTTAAACTTACTTTGACAGCTAAGCCAGCAGAAGGGATAATACTGTCAGCTAGTATGTTAAATCGGTATTTTAGAAGGTCCTCAAAATCTTTCACGGGAATCACGGGCACCGATAAAATAGACACCAAGCCTGCAGCGTAAGCAACGTAGACGACCACCGCCATATTTATTCCAAGAATAAAGATACATAACATGGAGATGGAACTCGGAGCGATGTAATATCCTTGAAATCCATGCAAATATTAAAATCAGAAATTTTTTGTGAGGCCCGTCCTGCGGACGGGCAGCTTCACTAACACAAATGGAATGTTACAAGTATTGTACCTTTCATACAAGTTGCGCTTAAAGCCCAAAGCCAAGCTTCCCTACAAATTAGAATGTCCTCCTCATACACAGTGCTGCCCCCAAATTTCTTCAAACAAATGACGCCGTACAAAGACAGAATGATGAGAATCCAGGAGGCAATCAGAGAAAGCCACAGTTTAGTAGCAAAAGATTTTAGAAAAATGTTACGGATGGAACTTGGTGGAGGTTGCTTGAAAAATACAGTTAATCTGAATTTCAATAAAAACAAATTAGGTGACATTATTTATGAGCCATCCCTGATGAGGATATAATAGTATTGCTTCCTTGCGGTTATAACGCGTACTGATTATAAAATGTAGGGTGAAGATATGTAAGTCCGTTCGGTCCCGAAATCCGATACTCTAGGAATTCATGGCCAACGATAGAGATGTCAATTAGACCTGAATTAATTGGAATTGCCATTCCAATTAAAGTTCCGAAAGGACCTTGCTTTACTACAGAGGGCCAAGTGGCAGCAATTTCACTTTAAAACATAAATTAAGACGTTCATTTTAACGTATCTAACCTAACTGGGTATGAGCTAATCCTTAGAAAGGAAAGGTAGATCTTAATTAGGCATACATAATCATTAAATAAGTAATTGTATTTGTTTGGTGTTTGACTCACGAAAAGTTTAGGGCATCTCGTACGAATTGAAAAGTGAATACACTGAAACCGCTCACAAAATAGGGTTGGCGATATGTCGAGTTGATAGTTTTGTAGATAAATTTTACATTCCATTCATAGTCATGAGAGTCCTGTAAAATTAAGCATGGAATAATTTTAATTAAAAAGTAATAAACAAGTAACTATAGATGCATATAGGTATATAATCGTACCCTACCTATAGTAACCATATTGTGCATAATTTATTTTAACGTTTAATTGTTTTGAGGGACGAGTAGTGTGTACGACTTAGCAGAGACGTCGGAACCTATTTTTACGAAGGGAGGGGGCAAACACTAGGAAAAAAAAATCACCCAGGGGGGACAGGCCTATGCTTTAACATAGGGCAACCGCTTTCCAGGGGAGGCACTCTGCCCCCCTAACCCCCCGGTTCCGACGTCCCTGCGACTTGGATAGGGTACGAATGTGAAGGGTAGAAATTCGGGGATACAAATAAGGGAGTACGAATATCAGGGTACGAGTTTAGAGATACCAATTCGGGGGTGCGAATGCAAGGGTGCGAATATAGAGGCACAAATATGGAGATACTTACGTGAGGGCGAGGGTACGAATGCGGGGCACGAATGTGGCGGATATGATTGTTGGGGTACGGATGTCAGGGCACGAATGTAGGGGTACTAATTTGGGAGTACAAATTTGGTGGTACGAATGCGGGTGTACGAATTTTGGGGTACGAATATGGGGGTACAAATTTATGGGTGTAAATGTTGAGGTACGAATGTGAGGGTAAGAATTGAATGGTACGAATGTGGATGTAAGAATACAGAGGTACAAATGCGGGGGTACGAATGTGGGGTTTACGATTGTGGAGCTACGAATGTACGGTTACGAATAAGGGGATATGAAATCTGAGGATTAGACTGTGGCCGTACGAATATGAGGGTAAAAATGTAGGAGTACGAATGTGGGGGTACGAAAGTGGGGGTACGACTTTCAAGGATAGAGCAGATGACATGCCGTTATACTTCTATGGTATGCTACATAATACTAATAAAAGTTTGTATGTATAATGAGATTAAAATAACATTATTACCAAATACGCCCCTGTAATTTGAATTTTTTGAAAATTGGACCGTGTAACTATTTTTTGTTCCAAAATATTTAAATAGTTAATTTTCAAATTTGAGTTTTTTGAAAAACCAGCCTTTTGTTCATTATCAGGAAAATCGTTTCGTTTAATAATATCAGGATATCTTTTTCTGCGTAGACCTAATTGTCGAACAATATGTTTATTTTTAATTGTATAAAACTCGTATGTTTTAATTGAAATAAATTTTGTTTTTGCTTCTTCTTCGTTTGCACTGTTTTGTACAACGTAGACTAGATATACTTGACTTGCAATGTTAAAATCTGCAGCAAAAGACGTTAACGTTTTATTTACATTTTCGAAATCCTGCCTTGCCTCTTTTGGAAACGAAAGTGACGCGGAAGATGACAAAATCACTATTAAAAAGTAAGGCGAGCAATTCGTAAAGTAGTTATGATAATACTGGTAGTACTTTGCAATTTCGTTTTTAAAATGTTCTACTTCAGCTCCTGTTAAGTTTAAAAAGACACTGTAAATAAGTGTTTGCCTATTCTGGCATCCGTTTGCTTTTAAATTACTAAAGACATTTCCACTTGGTAATTTTGGCTTTAATTTTACATTTGAAATTTTACTGACATTATTATTATTTTTCGATATGCATTGCACTTGGTATTTTGAAAAAACATTGGAACATTTTCCTTTATCAACGAATGAATGAAATTCTAAGTATTGTGGAGACTGTAACTTTACTGTTTTAAAATTAGTCACTGCAATAACGTCAAAATGTTGAAAAGATTCTAAATCCAAAACTTCGTTCAGTATAGCAACAGTTTCACAATAGCTACGTTTTGTAGAAATTTCGTTTGACCTAAGGATTGGTAAATACAGGTTTAAAATAAAAGCAACAAAAATAATTTCCATATCGTAGCTGTTACGACTAATCAAAATTTGCTGCAACATTTTGGTTTCTGTCATGGTCAATTTTCAAATCATGTAGTGACTGCTAAGTAGTGCTAAGTAGCTAATAATATAAAAATACACAAGACTTTACAACCATTTTTTCTATAGAAATTGTAGCAACGGTTTGATACACAAATTTTATTTTGACATATACGTGACATTATTTTATTAGCTTGAGATCTAATTCTATCTGCCACTGTGTTAAGGAACAACCTGTACTCTATTTTCCGTCTGACGTCTTTACGTTAGAGATGGTCTATAATTGACGTCACCAAATTGTCACTCTTGGGGAACCCACCAACCACCATGTCATTACTTCTTTTGAATTACGTGAACGGCGGTATTTAACATTGGTAGCTAAACTCACCCACCTGCCCTACCAATGACTTCATTTACAAACGATTCCTAGCATAAAAAACGTTACATAATACATTTAATTAATTATTTACTTCACTTGCATGCAGCCCCACTGCTTCTCACGCTTCTATAGCGGCTCCGGTACGGTAACATATTATGTGAATGGTCCCATATGGAAGAAGTAAAAATCGTAAATAAATGTACTGTACATCCGGGTTGTTTGTGGTACAAACTCAGATAATCAGCGACGTCAACTTGTATTTTTGTTATACTTGCACTCGGCGTATGCCGATGCCGATATGCCGATATAGTACCAGACCATACTGGTAAGGTAAATAATGATTTTTGAAGCTGTGCCTTCTGCTACTTATCAGTTAGTTCAATCAATACTAATTGTATCATCCAGTCACAATACTATACACGAGACAAGACATCATTAGATATAGGTCAAATGAGGCATACGTAACTATCTGCTTACATTTCAGGCAGAATAGCTCTCTAGTCGTGTGTTAAATGTATTTAATTGCAAAATTGTTCAACTTTCTTGTATACGGAACTTTACTAGGAATTTATAAAATTAAAACAAAGTTGGAATTTGGAATTTTGTTCAGAAACAGAAGTTTATAGGAGTTAAATTACTGTAACTGGACCAATATGAAATTTCGTAAAATACTTTTATTACAACACATGAATTATTAGCGTCTCAGCCCCAAGAATAATAGTGGACAGACAAAATGTGCAAAAAAGAAAGAGAAAAGCAGTGAATAAATCTGCAAGTCCAAGTTGAGGGCGAACGTATCTTGCATTTTCTAAGCATTGCATCGTTGTTTCTAAAATGTAGTGTCGTCTCAAGCGGAGCATAATCCCTCTCTCCTTCATCTGAACTATCCTACATAAATACAACAAATTCAGAATTATAAATCGATTAATAAATTACTAGCAAACAACGCAAGCCCGTCCTACGGCCGGCGGATGCGTCAATCGACATAACAGCGATATATTAGATTGTTTAAACTGTTTAAAGCATAAATATATTATATGAATTTTTTATATATGTTTATTACTTATAGTTAAAATATTTCCGTAATGGCGATCCCCTTTTGACAAGCCAACCACTCCAAATAAGTTTTCTCGAGTACACAACTTGGGAAAGTCTGGGACAGATGAAGGCAGCATCATAGCCACGTTGAAATAAAACCGGGTAGAATTCATCCGGCTTCGTGACTATTGCCATCCGGGTATTCACAAGCGTTTCAATATTAGACCTTAGTGGAATTATTCTTCCGTTGTTTCCTAGCGTTTCTAATAATTTTTTCATTTCAAGCTCCTAAATATTTGATAAATAAATCAAAAGCATTTTATTGTATCAACGTTTTTAGTTATTCGCAGGCACAATTTCAAAATACGGTGTATTAAATAATGTTTAAATTTTTCAAAAAATACGTTTTTAAACACCTACAGTTGTTTAATACCGGGAAGGGATAGTCCACAAATTACGTCGTTAAACAATCCTAATTTTTATGAACCTATGACCCCCTGTCATCAGCTTGCTTAAATTATTATCTATAACATAGGATGTCACCAGTATAGTAGCCAATCAGCGCCGATGACGTCATTTGTGAACGATCCCTAATTATGTATGTATGTAGCTTACTTGTACAGCTGCGATAGCTGTGGGCACCCCGTCATCACTCAGGATGTTAAAGCCATGTTTAAGGAGGTCCTGGAAATTCTTGACGGGCACTACGGGGACTGACAAAACCGAGACGAGTCCTGCAGAATACGCAATATTTATGACTACAGCCATAATTATCCCAGTTATGAAAACCAGCTTCAAAGGCGTCGATTGCGGTGTCATGTACCAACCTTAAATAAAATTACAAAATAATTCAAATTAACCCTAAGTACTGCAGACTTGCACAATTTTTCAAATACAAAATTACATACTACAAAAAATATTACCTTGCATACAAGTCGCACCAAAAGCCCACAACCATGACTCGCTACAAATCTCTGTATCCCTCTCAAAATCAGTATTATGGTCTCCACGCTTTTTCACAGTCTGGGCAACGATAAGGGACAAAATGATAAGAATCCACGAGCCAATCAGTGTAAGCCAGAGCTCCATCGAGAATGTTTGTAAAAATATGTTTCGCATAGACGCTGATGGCGGTTGTTGGAAAATTACTGTTAATCTGTGTGTTAAGGTGAACGAATAAACGAGTAAACAAAAATGAATATTTTGCTGCTAAAATAGTTAATAAATTCAGTACTATAATAACTAAAAAAATTTATTGTTACACGTTGTCAAACGTTGGATGAAGGAAGGTTAGTCCATCTGGTCCAGTCACACGATACTCAACAAATTCATGATTTGTTATGGAAAGGTCAATGAGACCTGCGTTTATTGAAATTGCTTGCCACAGAAGGGTACCATTCGGACCAGGTTTGATGGATTGTCGGGAGGCTTTGGCAATCACTCTAATAAAACAATTATGAAAAAACAAGCGAGTGAAACATTAAAGTTAAACATTAGAGATCATTCATAAATGATGTCGTTTTTATAGGATCATTGGGCCCAATTTTAGGTCTCACTTAAAGTTAAGAGCATCCCGTACGTATTCGAATTCCGAAACATCCAGCCCACTATCAAATATGAGCTGGCAGACTGTTGAATTTGGAGGGAGGCAGTCGTATCTGTATCTTACATTTGCGTTGTAAATTGTATCGTTCTGTTTAAAATTTAAATCACCATGGCATCATTTACGTGTTCTTTTTTGGTTCTGTTATTAGGCACTGGAAAGTCTTAATTAATTCGTAAAATAAATCAAAAATTTAAATAAGTGCAGGGCCGGATAATGTGGCAAGCGCAGGCAGCCCCCGCTGCCTATATTTTCTAAACAAGTGTAAATTGGAAAATTTTGCACTATTAAAAAATTTTCTAACACACCATTTCGATTTAAAAAAAACATTATTTTTGCACATTTCAAAAACGTGTAAATAAAACATTTTCCGCTTTTTTAAAATGTGAAAATACAAAATTTTGAATTTTCAAAACCATGTAAAGACAACATTTTGCAATTTTCAAAACTATGTAAATACAACATTTTGCAATTTTCAGAATCAAATAAATACAAAATTTTGCACTTTTCAGAATTAAATAAATAGAGCATTTTGCACCTTTCTAAAAAATGTAAAAACAGCATTTTGGTTTACTAAAGAAAACCATCAATATAATTTAAATGGAGGTTTTTGTATAGAAACAAATTATTGCCTAAAACCAATTCCTTCGTCCGGCCCTGAACGATAGAGTAACTATACTTACGACATTAACACTTATAATCTCCGCCCCATGAAAGTTTGAACGCAATCTTGTTTTATGTCCGAGAAGGCCCATGTAATTTAGTTTCTTGACCTGATTTACTTGCGTTTTAAGAGTGAAATGTTTAAAAGGTAGGGCCAAAGTCGACCTTTCATTTAGAAAAGAGAATGACTCATGGCAATTCTGATTGGTCGTTACGTTTTTAATTTTATAGAATTCGCAAATAGTGAATAAAAGTGTCGAGTTTTTGTTTTCATTTTCTTCAGTATTTGTTGATGTAGTAAAGATAAAATAAAGTTGGCTTGCAATATTAAATTTGTCTGCCCACAATTTAAATTTGCTTTTAATTTTATTCATTTCTAAATTTTCTTGGTGTTTTATAGTAATAAAAAAGTATGGCGAAGAGTCCACTTCCGGACTGTGTATGGTCTGATAGTATTTTCCAATCTATAAATGCGTATTTTTTAAAGCATTTTGTAGTAATTCACAGTTCATAAAAATTAAATTCTTCTTTTTAGCTATGAAAATAATGCGCAAAAACTAATTAATTATTATTACCTCATTAACGACACCCTCCGCATCGGAAAAATTAGAAAGAATACTCATCACTATTGTACGTTTCGTGCTGTAATAATAATTGTGACTTTTTTGAATTTTCATTGCGGGTAAGAATTGAATCTGAAAATTCGACAAAATTCTCTGAAATTTTTGAATATCATTTCCTATGTCATGGCCTGGGTTTTGATTTTCTTCTTGTGTTTCAGTAGATAATTCAAATTTTTCAGAGTTGAATATAATTACGTCAAAATTTTTGAACGAGTCCAAATCCAATATTTCCTCAAGTATCAAAAGGGTATTGAAATGAATACTAAAATCACTAGCGAGACTACGATTACTATTATGAACGGAAGCGGTTGTTGTGAACGCTATGAAACATATAAAATGACCTACAAAATTCAAAGTTAAAGACTGGCACACTAATTTTAAAAAATTGTTAAAATTGCCAAAAATTAATGAAAAACCCATGATTTGTATTAAGGTGGCATATATACACATGGTAAGTGTCCTATTTACACAAAGATATTCTGCAACCTCTGCAAAACCTGTAGTTTAATACAGCGTCATTTTCATACATGTAACAAAAGTGTGACGCGCGGCTCTTTTGATGTTCAATTTGCTCACGAGAAACTAAGGGGCCGGACACAAATGACGCCACCTATCATCATCAAGTTTTGGGACCCACCCACCCCTATAGGTGACGCTTTTACCATTGTGTTAAATGGGGCGCTTTTTGGGACCCACCCACTATAATGGATGGTGTCATTTGTGTCCGGCCCCTAAACGAAAATATAATCTTGTGATTCTATACAATCATGCTCTAGTGACATGAACTACTTTCGTTGCCTGGAAAAGTAAATAAGATTAATGTAGATATTAGAGATTGTCACACATGCTATTAGATCAGTTAGGAATACAAGAAACACACATCCCTCCAGACACAATAGAGCCAGTAGTTAAACGGAACTTAGCAAAATAAACATGGGAATCGACAGGTGGTGACGAAACCTTGCGATTTAATTTCTTAGCTCGCAAAACTTCATGCAAATTGAAGCTACTACAAAAATATCGTCGTGAAGAACCAAAATGACCCATATCCATTTGTGACTAAAAACAATATGCACTATCTACAAAAGTATTGAAGTATGTCTTGAAAGCATTTAAGTAGAACATTTTACACTTTTCAAACACATGTAAATAGAATAATTTGCACCTTTTAAAAACATGTAAATAGAATAATTTGCACCTTTTAAAAATATGTAAATAGAATAATTTACACCTTGCAAAAACATGTAAATAGAATAATTTGCACCTTTTAAGAACATGTACATAGAATAATTTACACCTTTCAAAAACATGTAAATAGAATAATTTGCACCTTTTAAAAACATGTAAATAGAATAATTTACACCTTTCAAAAACATGTAAATAGAAAATTTTACATTTTTCAAAAACTCTTAACTAACATTTTACGCATTTTTCTCATTTTGGTTTTGTAGCTTAAATTGGATACGGGTCATGTTGATTCTTCACAGACGATATGGTAATGATGCATGAAATTACAAAGGCATTCTTCTAAGAATCTATCGAATGGACTTACGCCACAATTTTTAATCACCAACGATACATGATTTTAAAGTGTGTCCATCGTAAAGCGTTTGAATTATATCAGCCAGACTAACATAAATAAGTTGGATGTACCTTATCGCAGATGCCACTACTAACATGGAAACTAGCCCTACTTGAAATTACCAAGTGGATAGAAACTACTTGGAACTGGAACGTATACCAACGACGAATACATATATGTACTGTAAGTATATTTTAGTACATGGGCTGTGGTCGATCTAACCCTATATATACCGAAACCGAAAAGCGTAGTATTTAAGCTTGAGACTTTAATATGTCGAGGATGAGAATCAAATTGACAGACCTGGAGAGTAATGAGCCAGCAAACGAGCGAAGAGAGTGAGCTGTGAATTATTGCAACGTATTTATTTTATGAATTTGCGAAGAAAAAAACTATTAGGAATTTGAACTTTAGTAATATTTTGAAAATGGGCAAGATGTTCAAACTAATAATAATATAATTTATGCATTGGGTCGATTTAACCGAAGTTCATACAACCAGACTCAACGAGTCACTGTGGGTGAGGAAATAGGAGGCTACCGCGTTAGATCGTCTCGGTCTTTGTACCCTTTCACCTATCCCCGTCCCCTCCTCCACAGTAAAGGAGTCCCATTCCCTAGGCCCCTACAGTAAGTAGTGGTCACTAAGGAGCACCGAAGGAGATTGGGTTTTAATCAACCATCCAGTGACGTTTACCGTACAACACCGAGCCGTAAACGATTAGCAGTGGCCGAGGATTGAAGCCGGGTCTAAGACTGTAAATTTCGTTACAGCCTGCAGTCCTAACCGCTCACCAAAGCACGCCTGCTTTAAGGTGCTCAAAGTATGAATTAAAGAAAGTTCGGATCGAGGCAAGGTAAATAAACTAAAAAGCTATAGCTAACGCAAGCTCCAACATATATGTAAATGAGGACCATCGTAGAAATAATTGTTAAATAATTATTATGAATTTCTCCAATTTTCCAATTTTCGTTTTACCAAAAAAACATCGATAAAATAAATAAATTCATGTGATTGAAGCTTGAAGATGGCTTGCATAGGATATAGAAGTTTACTTCCTACTCGGTTGTTTTTAATTGTGAGCATAAATTGAAAATAATTTCAATTCAGGATTGCTTACTACCACCTCGTTGTTTTTGTTGCTTGTGGGACGTTTTCCAATTTTGAATTGTATTATTTTAGTGCAGTGATCAAACAATCAGACAACATTCATTTACATTTGTAAGTAGTTGAATGATAATATTGAATAGCTTTTTGTTTTGCTCACGCGGCAAATGTAACTAATCTTAGTTATCAATGTCAACGTAAACCATGAAGTTGACATACATATATAAATATTCAATTTAATGATTCCTATTAGCTTCCTGGTCTGTCTCTTGTTGCTCCACACATGGCATTACTTTAACATAAGAGCAGTTTTTCTTACCATTACATGACATAAATATAAATTGAATACTTCACTGTAACCACTGATCCTACAGATGACATTATTCTTGAACGATTTCTATATGCATTTAGTACAACAACAAAATTATGTTACTTTTTTTTAGAAAAAGTTGGAATGGTGCAATTCTCAAAATTTTTTCAGCTTGTTTTAACTGCATGCCACGTACATTCATGTATGGCTTATTGAAGGTAGGGGATCGTCCATAAATGATGTCATTCAAATTTAAATTTGAATTTGCATTTTAAGGATACCCTAATTATAATTCTTCCAAGCCACAAGTCAACATTTCTAAATTAGCCTTGAATTTGGATTTTCTTGCCATAGATAATTTTACTTATAATCTGAAAGTCATAAAACAATTTTCTTATTAAATTTCTTATTTTTCTTGCTTATTTAAGATATTTTGTGAGCCTTTCGAAAGCAATTATTATGTAGCATGATCTTTCAAAGTCCTAAATTAGTAGAATATTAACTTAAAATTTTTAAATTTTTGAATAAATTAAAGGTTCTTCTTTTAAATTAATGAATGCATGTGAAACAAGCTGGAATTAAGAGCGCATTTATTCTGTTTTGCATTCAATTTAAATCAATAGTTTCGTCTTTTTGCTTTGATTATCCAGGGCCGGACAATAAGGCCAGCAAACGCAGCACTCGCTGCCTGAATTTTCTCAAACCATGTAAATAGAATAGAACATTTTGCAGTTTTCAAAAACCTGTAAATAAAACATTTTACACTTTTGAAAAACATGCAAATAATATGTTTTACACTTTTTAAAAACATGCAAATATAAAATTTCCCACTTTTTTAAAAATATGTAGAAAAATATTTTGCACTTTTCAAAATCAATTAAAGTAAACATTTTAAAAATTTCTGAAACATGCAAATACGACATTTTTGTTTAACAAATAAAACCTTGATTAAAATCGAAATGGTGGTTTTTGTATGGAAACAAATTGCTGCCTAAATATAATTCCTTCGTCCGGCCCTGTGATTATCTGATGCCATGTGTTTTTAATTTAGATAAACATTACATACAATTACTATTGTAATTAGGTATTTGCATAATTCAATAATAGTGAATATACCTTCTGGTACTGTTGTAACTAATGTAAACAAATACAACAAACATGACCCAGTTTGAATGCCAGACAGCGGATTCTCTTGAAAAAATAGATTTCAATCTTCTTCTTCTTCTTCAGAATTGGTAATTCTTGCCCTTTTCCATTTTCTAAAATCACACGAATATTGAGATTCGATAAAACAATGAAGTGGATTATTAGGTCTTGTTTTTTCGTTTTGCTCGTCATTCTGACTCTTGCTGGTTCATCATCTGCGACACCGGGACGTTTATTGGCACATCACAAAATGCAAAAGAGAGGAGCAACCTCTGCAAAATTCGTTAGCATCCCCTGCAAAATTGATTCAGACTGTAAATCACCCCTTGATCATTGCTGCTACAGTAAGCAACGACATAAAATTTCATAAAAACTTTTGACCATGATTACTTATAATCACAACTATTTCTTGTTTTATAGTAACATTCATATATATCTTTCATGTTAATAATGTGCGAGACAATGTATAATATGTTGAAACATTTCTAATTTTTGCAGACGAATGTGACCTTAAATCACGTGGCTGTGTGAGCCCCTTATATAGTATTATTTCAAATTAAAACCGTCTACTCGATTGAACCAAAAATGAAAACAAAGCTATTTTTATCCCTTAATTGAATTTAAACATTATTTTACAGTTTATTAAATAATAATTTCTACTTCTTATTTGTATCGGTGTTGTAAATTGTATAATTACTTATGCAATATCAATAACTGCACATGTATTTTTCAACTAAGTTTAATGCGTACTGGAACGCGTTATTCTAATTTGAAAAACTGAATAAAAATCAATAAAAACCTAATTTATGCAAGCTAATTACTGATATATCGTCCGTAAAGAACCAAAGACCAAAATGACTCATATCCTAATTTAAGGAGGTGGCGTCATAATATACGTAAGGAATAGATATGCTGGGATTCCTATTGATGTATTGTCCGTCGCTATAGATAGGTTGGAAATTGCGACCTTGTTAATTCAGGTTCCCTATTGTAAGCCATGGCATTTGACAGTTGTGTATAAATCTCCTAGAGTAGACCAAGCCGCTTTTATAAAATTTTACGACAATTACTTGTGTCAACTTAAAAAGATAACTCAAGGGCTGGAACACTTTGTACTAGGAGATTTTAACATTGACCTTAGCACCAGAGATACTGCAGCCAAAAATCTAATTAGTACTGCTAACATGAATGGTATTAGGCAAATTATAAGGCATCAGACCAGAGTTACGCTAACCACTAGTAGTCTACTAGACCATATATATACATCGAATGTTGACTTAGTAAGTGCTAGTGGTGTCTTATCAGTAGGCATATCAGATCATGATGCAGTATTTGTAGTGAAGCATAGAAATAAACACAAATTTCCTACTAAGTATTTAACGCTCAGGAATTACGCTGATACTGACTGGGATTTAGTAAACTCTGAATTCAAAAATGTTCCATGGTCCACCGTTAAAGTATTTGACGATGCCGATGATGCTTTGCATTGTTTTGAATTATTAGTTACTGATATTATTAATCAGTATGCACCTATTATCAACCGTCGGGTTCAAAGCAAACCATCTGAATGGCTTAATGCTAATCTTAAAAAGCAAATGCATCGCAGAGATCATTTACGAGTTCAGAGTATTAAGCTTAAAAGCAAGGAGCTTGAACTGGAATACAAAGCCTTACGAAATAAAATAAACAATGAAGTAAAAATGGCTAAGTATAGTCAGTATCGGCGTAAATTTTCTGAAGTACCTACATCAACAAATGTTTGGAATGTCTACAACAAATTAGTGGGGAAGTCTAAATCAGCCCCAAGCAGTTTCAATCTAGAGGTTGATGGAGCCTCAGTTACTGAAAACAGTGACGTATCTGACGCCTTAGCTAGTGCCTTTGTTTTAGAAGGTTCAAATGCTGATTTGGAAAAACTTTACAATGAGACACAGGTAGATGGTTTAGTAGTTCAGCCTTTTACTGAGGATGATGTTAAATCAGGCTTTAAACTTATAAAGCGGAAGAAAACTTCAAATCCTGAGGAACTATCTTATCGGGTTTTGAATAATTGTATGAGTGAGTTAGCTTTGCCTTTGGCAATGTTATTTACTCACTTTCTTGTTCTTTGTGCCTACCCTACAAAGTTTAAGTGTGCAATCGTGATGCCATTGTACAAAGGCAAAGGTACCCGCTTAAGTGCTTCCTCATATCGCCCTATATCTTTCCTTCCTTTATTAGATAAGCTGTTTGAGAAAATGCTTTATATTAGAATAATAAGTAGTGTAAATTTATGTGATCAACAGCATGGGTTTCGTAAACAGCGGTCTTGCCTCACAGCTAATTTAAAGTTTACACAGGATGTTTTTGGTTACATGGATGTTCAATGCGGTCGCGTCATAGCTGTATTCATAGATTTGCAAAAGGCGTTTGACTCCATACCGCATGATAAACTGATTATGAAACTTAGGGATGATTTTGGTATTCGAGGCCATCTACTGAAACTCATTATTGATTATTTTAGAAACCGTTCTTTTAAAATTCAGATTGGAACTTATATGTCTGAATCATATGAGTTGCAGCTAGGTGTGCCTCAGGGGTCTATTCTGGGGCCATTACTGTTCATAATGTATATAGATAAAGTGGGTGAAGCTGTAGTAAGTGGTGTTAATTTTATTCTTTATGCCGATGATATGGTGTTATATTACTATGCACCTGTTTTTAACACTATGGTGGAACACATGCAACTATGTATTGACAATGTAAGTAATTGGTTTAACAGTAATGGTCTCAGAATTAATGTCGATAAAACCAAATTTATGGTAATGCATAAGTCACGTGATTCGAAGGTACCTGATTCTGTAGCATTAACCTGTAATGGTAATGATATAGAGCGAGTTCAGACATTTAGATACCTTGGCATAATTGTTGACAGTAATCTAACATTTAACCAGCACTTTACTTATGTTAAAAATAGAGTTTCTTCAGCCATAGGTATGTTGTGTAACTTAAAGAAATATCTTGATTTTAATATTTTTATAATTATGCTCAACGCATATGTTCTCTCTATCGTTGATTACTGCCCCCATGTATATGCTGTGCAAACACAAAGGGAGTTGCAGTTATTACAAAATAAAATAAATAGGACAATTGGTTTCTTCATGGGTGCTCCTAGTAATGCTAAGGAGGACATATTATTGGAGAGTGCCAACATATTATCTGTGTCTGAAAGAATTATGTATTACTCTACGGTATTTGTTTTTAATACATTAAAATATGGTTCAAGTATTTCGAATTTTTCGGAATGGTTTGTAAAGAAGGAGTTTGCTCGTTCAACTCGTTCTAGTGATATGTTCTTACTGGAACATCCTTGTAAGTTTAAATCGAAATCTTTTGAAAACTCATTTGTATATCGCTCTATTAATTATTGGAATCATTTACCTGAATATGTAAAATGTGATGATGGTGTACTTTGTGACAATTTTATGATTAGACTAAATGATTTTATTCTAAGAAATCGGAAAAATCCCCCTTAATGTACTGGATATACTTGTTGTATTTTTGGTAACAACTATGTAACCCTTTGATGTAATTTTAATTATTTTGTGTCTACCTAATTACACCTTTCGCGTATTTTTGATCTTTTCTTAAATTATTTATTTATATATATAGTTAAATAGTGTCCATCATTTGAAATCAATACTTTGTATTGCATGATTTGACACTGAAATAAAGCCAAACTTCAAACTTCAAACTTCAAACTTAAGCTAGATTCAAAATGAGCTATGTCATAAAAACCAACTGAGACACATGCGTAAAATGTTATTTTAGGAGTATTTAAAAAACGTAAAATGTTGGATTGACATGTTTTTCAAGAATTTAAAATATTCTATTTACATGCTTTTAAAACGGTGCAAAATGTTCTAATTCCATGTTTTCGAAAAGGTGCAACATGTTCTAATTTCATGATTTCAAAAAGGTACAAAATGTTCTAATTTCATGATTTCAAAAAGGTACAAAATGTTCTAATTCCATGATTTCAAAAAGGTGCAAAATGTTCTAATTCCATGATTTCAAAAAGGTACAAAATGTTCTAATTCCATGATTTCAAAAAGGTGCAAAATGTTCTAATTTCATGATTTCAAAATAGTGTAAAACGTTCTAATTCCATGTTTTTAAAAAGGTGCAAAATTTTCTAATTCCATGTTTTCAAAAAGGTACAAAATTTTCTAATTCCATGTTTTCGAAAAGGTGCAAAATATACTAATTCCATGTTTTCAAAAGGGTGCAAAATGTTCTAATTCCATGTTTTCAAAAAGGTACAACCACGTATCAAAATATGTATGGCGTCAAACTTGTATGTGTATTACAATATGTGCAATATGTGCATGTACCGAAATCAATAGATACAGTGGAACCTCTCTATAGTAGTTGTTCAAGGGGTAGGGCTAGGTCCACTACTATAGCCTATAGTAGTTATTTGGCTACTATGGGTTATAGTTGTCAAATAACTACTTTAGCATGTAGTAGTTACCTGACCACAATAACAATTAGTAATTTGACAACTATGAACTACACTAAATCATATAAAAACAAGAGACGATAGCGATGCACAATAATGATTACTATAATTAATTGTACACTGAATTTTATCGTTTTTAGCTATACCACTTTATTAACTAATTCTTGTGACCATCTATGGTCAACAATCAACATTATTTTTCATATTTAATCATCAAAATATTTATAAAACAGATTAATAACAATTAAAAACAACCGCACACAACGAATGCGACTTCAGTAAACATTATTAAATTGCCGTATATACCATTCTAAATCAGGGGTTTATTAAAACCTGTCTTTTTACAAAAAAAACATTATTTTAAATTCTTTTGTTCTTTTTTTTGTAGCTTTAACGGGTCTAAATTGGTTTTAATGTTTCACTATTCGCACATTGATTATAATAAATGAGTAAATAAAGACATATTTAATAATATCAAGCTGAATTCAAAAAAATTTGAAAAATGTAGAATGTATTTTTTAATTAATAATTATTATTAACCCTGTAATGAATATGGAAATATAATCAATTTTGTTATCAGTGGTTGACTCATTGTCGACCACAGAGGTACTTCACCTGCATCTACTGTGTAATGCATGTTGGAAAAAGTAAAGCTGACAAGGAAGCGAACAAACGGAGAGGGCGGTTTAAATTTTATATACAGGTAAAAGTACATGTTTTGCATGCTGTAGGGTCTTCTTTGGGTGACAATTATAGGTGGGTAACTACTATATAAAAAACTACTATAGCCATTATCGTACAATGTTGAAGCATAGCACATTTGCAGGGAATTTAAAAATGACTACTATAGATAGGTCACTACTATAGCCCACGTGCTTATAGAGAGGTTCCACTGTAATAGTGTTTATTCCTACCTATCTACATAATTTAGCGGATTTTTCACGATATCCAAATATTTGACCCACTTCGAAGTGTTATACACCATTCGAAAGGTAACGACGAGTAGAATCCAAATAACGGACTCTGCACGATTTTACTCACAAATTTTCAACATTTTTTTTTTAAAAAACCGTCAATTTTTTCGAAAATTCCGCCTAAATATTTTTTTAAGCGTGCGAAGCCTAAAACAAAATATCCGTTTTCTTAATTTTGCAAGGGCTTCAAAATGGTATATCATACATTACCATCACTCAATTTTGAAAAAAAAATAATTCAGTTTTTAAATTACAATTAAAAATTAATCATGACCTGACCTCGAACTACAAGTTCAATAGGTTCGCCTATTAATTCCGGTTTCACTGGTATATCGTTCAAATTTCGGATTTAAGATTTGGCGGGAAATTCAAAAAATGTACTTTTCAAAAACTGAAAATCGCCTGGAGGCATTTTCGCCTGAAACATTTTTTATTAACATTTACAAGTCTGCATTGAAATTGCCACTATACTTACTCTTTCACGGCTACCTCCCCTTAATTTAAAGGTTATAAATTGACCCGGCAAGAACTGCCTAACGTTACTGTTAATAATAAACTAATATAACATTGAGCCTACACATTATTTTGGATATGAATTTTGATCATCAAACTTGCATAACAAGCAAGGACACAATTTGATTGACAACAAAATTTGCATAGTTAAGAAATGACTCCTGCTCAATGAAAGAAAAGTGACCAACTTTAACCCCGTCAATCTTAAAGGAGTTAATTGAGGTCCGCATCAGATTTTTTTCATAATTCCCACTGAGCTTGTTTGATAAAAGCCTCAGCAATCTGCTCACTTCATTTATTGCCTCTGGAACAGGGGAGGCGCTGCCAAATGTGATTAAAAATGCAATAATTGCATCCACTGCAAAAAAGAGAGTTGCGAGCACTAAGACCAAGTCAGTGTGAAGATATTGAATGGAGAGGAAACCACAGAGGACCGCGGCGCTGATGAGACCAAGTTTAATGGCGAAGGTGATTTGACTATAACTTAAGTTGTACAGGCTGATAAGTAGCTATGGAGGCTCCGGAAATCTTGACAAATGTCATTTAAGTTACACCGTAGCAATCCCTCACTCACTTGAGTACTAAACACAACAGTATATACATAATTTATAAAGCCATATAAAATGTATTTGATTAAAATTAAACAGTATTAAAACCAAATTAAAACTATATTTACTGTCACTACATAGACATTCTTATTGTCTGTAAAGAACCAAAGTGACCCATATCCATTTGTAGCTAAAACAATATCAACTATCTACAAAAATCTTGAAACATGTCTCGAAACCATTTAAATAGAATATTTTGAACGTAAAAAACATGTGTAAATAGACACTTTTTTAAAGCATATAAATAAAACATTTTAAATTTTTCAAAAAAGTGTAAATAGAACATTTTACAATTTTCGAAAACATGTAAATAGAACACTTTGCACCTTTTCGAAAACATGAAATTGGAACATTTTGTACGTTTTAAAAATAATGTATTTAGAATATTTTGCACTTTTCAAAACCATGTAAATACAACATTTTGCACTTTTCAAAACCATGTAAATACAACATTTTGCATTTTCAAAACCATGTAAATACAACAGTATGCACTTTTCAGAATCAAATAATTAGAACATTTATCAGTTTTCTAAAACATGCAAATACAAAATTTTGGTTTACTAAATAAAATCGTCAATATAATCCGAATGATGCTTTTTGTATGGAAAAAAATTGCTGCCTAAGCCTAAAACCAATTCTTTCGTCCGACCCTGAACGAGTGATAAATTACTTACGACATTAAGACTTATGTATAATCTCCGCCTTAGGAAAGTTTGAACGCAATCTTGTTTTATGTCCATGAAGGTCAATGTAATTCATTTTCTTCATGACCTGCTGATTTGCTTGCGTTTTAAGAGTTAAATGTTTTGAATTTAGGGCCAAATTTGTCGACCGTTCATTTAAAATAAAAGGGAATGACTCATGGCATTTCTGATTGGTTGTTACGTTTTTTATTTTATAGAATTCACAAATACTGAATAAAAATGTGGATTTTTTATTTTTACTTTCTCCAGTATTTGTTGTAATAAAGATAAAATAAATTTGGCTTGCAATATTAAATTTTTCCGTCAAAAATTTAAATTTGCTTTTAATTGTATTCATTTTGTCATTTTCTAGGTGTTTAAAAATAATGAAAAAGTATGGCGAAGTGTCCACTTCCGGATTGTGTATTGTTTGATAGTAAATTGCATTCTATTAAAAATGTACGTTTTAAAATATAGTAATAGGGTTAACATGAATTTCTTAATTTCAACCGCCAAAATAATTCAAATACTAATTAATAATTACCTCATTAACGACACTATCCGCATCGGAAGAATTAAATAGAAAACTCACTACTAATGCACGTTTGGTACTGTAAGATTCATAATTATTGTGATTTTTTTGAATGTCTGGTCCTGGGTTTTGATTTTCTTCTAGTGTTTCAGTAGATAATTCAAATTTTTCGGAATTAAATATAATTAACATGGGGGTTTCCGACGTCCCCACGTTATTAGGAAGTTTCCCCCTGTACTTCCGGATAGTTGCTCGAATTCAAAAACTCTCTAAACTCGAAGTGAAAATAAATGAATGCGTTCTTATGTATTTCTGGACGTACCTGGTGCAATATGAAATGCTGACCCACTATTATTTTTACCCTGGCTATCTGTATAAAATACGGACTACGCGCGCTGTCCATATATGTATATACGTATTATTTTCTCTCAGCCTGTCTAGTTCATATTAAATGCAATCCACGGGGAAGAATAATGCATATTATGAATAACAATAAAGTAAATATAACGGGAAAAACAATATGTACTGCTCTGGTCTATCTTCCGCTTTAATTCGCACTCTTCTATACATTAGCATCCTTGGCACTCATCGCACTCTCTTACATACCCAACATATTAATCAACTTTCACGGTGTGGCCACGTACATATAATTTATAACAATGACATAATTTGTAACTAGTATTTAATTATGATATAATATTATTATAATCGTTACCTTGTGTGACAAAAGAGAACACTGACGGGAACACGGGACGAAACTCAGGAACCAAAACTGACTATTTCTATCTGAATGATATAGCCTATTAGGTAATTTCAAATGACCTTCTGCTTAGATCTGAGACTGGTTTTTGGAACTTTGGTAAGTTGTTCTAGAATTTATTTTAATCTTTAATAAACTTCCAAGAAGTGGAAGATGAAAAATGAAAAGGTAAAATGAAAAGAAAACTACAACTACCGAATCCGGGCCACGGGCGAGCCTTGATCTCTCTTCTGCTTCCTCTTGAACTCTTGGCTGGAGACTGAGTTGTGGCACTAGCACTGACTATATTAAGGATAGTACTTTGAGAATGGCGTCTACCTGAACGGCTTTAATCTTTTGTTCTGTACCTTTTCCCTCCAACTCCAATTTACAGCCCTTAGTTCCCTTAATTCACCTACTGTCCCTACCAATATCTCAAGGTTCGTCCCCCGTTACCGTCAGAGTGCTCCGTCAACCTCACAATACTATGTGTGGCAGGGGTTCGAACACTATTCCGGTTACATAATTACGTCAAAATTTTTAAACGAGTTCAAATCCATTATTTCCTCAAGTATCAAAAGGGTGTTAAAATGATTTCTAATATCACTTGTGAGACTACGACTACGATTACTATTTTGAACGGAATCGGTTGTTGTGAAAGCTATGAAACATATAAACTGACTTAAAAAATTCAAAGTTAAAGACTGGCCTAATAATTTTGAGAAATTGTTAAAATTACCCAAAATTAATGAAAATCCTATTTTATATTAAGGTCATAACATGGCAAGTCCTATTTACACAATCATATTTATTCTGCAACTTGAAGTTTATTACAACGTCATTTTCATATATGTGACAGTAGCATGACTACGCTCGGGTCTTTTGATGTTCAATTTGCTTACGAGAAACTAACGAAAAGCTTGTCATTCTTATATATACAATCACTTTCCAATGACATGAACTACTTTCGTTGACTTGAAAAGTAAATAATAAGATTAATGTAGAGATTAGAGATATTGTCACACATGCTATTAGATCAGTTAGAAATGCAAGGAACACACATCCCTTCAGACACAATAGATGAGCCAGTATTAAAACGGAATAACTTAGCAAAATAAACATGCGAATTGACAGGTGGTGACGAAGCATTGTGAAATCGTGATTCCATTTCAAAGCTGAAAATAATTACCTTCAAACTCAAAACGTCATTCAATTTGAAGCTACTATAACAGTATCGTCTGTCGTTTGTGAAGAACCAAAGTGATCCATATCCATTTGTAGCTAAAAAAATATTCCCTATCTACATAAGCAGTCTGGCACTTTGAGTCAATTTTAAACGTGTGACGTTCAAATTTTAACGAACAGTATTTTTGCAAAACGATCATTTTTGGCGGTCAAATTTAAACGTTTACGTTCAATTTTGATCGCTTAGTGACTTCCCATACCAATTGCACACAGATGCTTTAACATACACATTCGAATTTTTCCCTCATTATCATTTACTAAGACAGTTCGGACAGAAGGGGGTACAGTTGTAAAATGTGCTCAATTGTATGCTCTTTCTGCTCAGAAAGTTATTTTGCTTGTCAGGTTTGAAATTTAGCAGTCAGCCGTCAGGTTTATTTTAATGATTTTCAGGGTTGTTTTTTGAATACCGCGCCCAAATGGTGAACCCTAAACGCATATTTTTAATACCTAGAAATCAATCCTATTGTCTTATATAAAAGGTTTTAGTTGGGTATCGTTTTTTAAGTGTGAAGACAGAATTAAGAAAAATTACTGAAACGTTCAAATTTGACTCCAAGTGCCAGACTGATAAGTAATTATTAGAACAAATCTTGAAAACATTTAAATATAACATTTTACACCTTTTAAAAACATGTAAATTGAAAATTTCACACTTTTAAAAAACATGTAAATAGAACATTTTACACTTTTCAAAAATATGTAAATGGAACATTTTACACTTTTCAAAAACATGTGAATAGAACATATTACAATTTTCAAAATTATGTAAATCGAGCATTTTACACTTTTCAAACAATATGTAAATAGAAAATTTTACACTTTTCAAAATCATGTAAATAGAACATTTTACAATCTTCAAAATCATGTAAATAGAACATTTTAAAATTTTCAAAATCATGTAAATAGAACATTTTACACTTTTCAAAATCATGTAAATAGAACATTTTACACTTTTCAAAATCATGTAAATAGAACATTTTACACTTTTCAAAATCATGTAAATAAACAATTTTACACTTTTCAAAAACATGTAAATAGAACATTTTACACTTTTCAAAATCATGTAAATAACATATTACACTTTTCAAAACATATGTAGAAAGAACATATAACACTTTTCAAAATCATGTAAATAGAGCATTTTACACTTTTCAAAATTATGTAAATAGAAGATTTTACTGTTTTCAAAAAGATGTAAAAAGGGGTGTGATGCAAGGTGGACCTATGTCACCGTTTTTATTCAATATTTCAATTAATCCTATGATTGAGGAACTGAGCGAGAAAGAAGTTACTGACAAGTTTGGATTTTGCCTTCATCCACTTCATCAAAATGTGTCAAATGCAGAATTTGCAGATGACACTGGATTTATTGGCAATTCCCGTAACTCTGCAATTGAGCTTTACCAGCAAAGCACCACATCATTAGCTCAAATTGGCCTACTCATGAATCCACTCAAAAGTGCTGGCATTAGTGTGGTGAAAGGTGAGCTTTGCGAAATTCCACTAGAGGTAGCTCCAAATACTTTCATTAATTGCATGGGAAAAAATGACACCATTAAGTATTTAGGAGTTACGTTTTCTGACGAAATAGTTTTTGATGAAGTTAAATGTGCCGAAAAATTCAACAACAAAATTGAGAAGTTAGTATCTACCCCTATGCTTAGGCAAGACCAGAAATTAAAAGTTTTGAAAGACTACCTTTGGCCAACCCTAATTTATCAATTTCAAAATGCGCCGCTAAGAAAACTGTCTACGAAATTTCTTGACGCAATTGACAAAATAATTCGAAGTGCTACTAAAGAAATGATAATGCTCCCATCTAGTACTCCAAATAACATGTTGTATTCTAGCCCTAAGGTTAAAGGATTAGGACTTATAAGAGCTAAGTGGGAAGCAGGCTTACAGAATTTTAATGCAACCCTAATCCTGTCAGCATCGAAGCATCTTTTAATTCAAGAGGTTAGAGATTTGGAAGTTGAACGAACAAAATGTCTGGATTTCTTAAACATCCCTGATGATGTTAGGGACAGAATGGAAACCATTCGTGGTAAAAAAAGTAAATTTCTTCGTGACCATTTGCGGTTACTTGAATATGAGCATTGGTGCAAACTTCCGCAGAAAGGCCAGGGTGTTATTCAGTTTAAAGCATGTCCTTATGCGAATAAATGGATTCATTCTAAAAATGGGCTTTCTTCTTCCGAATGGGTCAATGCAATTAAAATGGTGGGAAATGTTATGCCCGTCAATGCCATCCCAAGACCTGATCAAGGATCATTCCGCTGCCACCACGGTTGCAGTGAGTCAGAAACACTAGGTCATATCCTTGGATCTTGTCCCCGGGGGGAATTGATACGTAATAATAGACACCATGCTGTAAGGCGCTTACTTGCTGAAGCCATGGTCAAACTAGGTTGGAAGGTTCTGCAAGAAGCGGAGTGCATTGGAAATGGCTCGAAAAGGGTGGATGTTATAGCCTACAATCAAGATTCGCGAAAAGGATTTATTCTTGATCCTACAGTAAGAATGGAACAAAATGACGAAAATCAAGCAGAATCAGTGAATCAGGAGAAAAAATCTCATTATGAACCATGTATTCCGTATTTTCAACAGAAATTAGGCCTTGACGTCACTTGACGATATCCAGGTCATTGGGCTTTACGTCGGTGCTAGAGGCACAATTTCACAGTTCTTTGTGGACTTCCTGAAGTCTCAGTGTTTACCAGTGACGCTATTTGACGTATTTGCCATGCAGTGACATCATTGTTAGTACTATTTCTAGATTGCCTTTTAATATAAGTTTGCATTATCTAACATGTGTATAAATGCATGGTTAAGTATTAAAAATTCACTAAATTGCCACAAAAACTCAATTCATTATTACTTATCTTGAAATAGGCAAAATTGCAAAATTCGACTAACGGAATTAAAAAAAAAGCTTAACTAGGCTTACTAGAAATTGTTGAACATAGGCTTTAAACTTGGCTACAGCTATTACTTAAGTAGTTTTAAAAATGCCAGTTAGTTTTAAAAAAATTTTGCTAGGAAACAAGAAAGCTTGGCGACCCTTGGTTTTACATTTTGCAACTGTTTTAATTAGAAATTATATAACAAACGTTTTATAGTTTAAAACACAAGGCGGACGTAACTGATAATAATCCTGACATTATGATTTTTTTAAACTACGTGTATTACGAACTTTTATTGTCACGGATGTAATTTCCCAATGTTAACTTCTAGCGTGTTTATCACTCTCACGAGCATAACCCGCCAAGCTATAAGTGAGATTTTCCATGAGATATTTTTTTTCGAAAAGAGCGTCCAAAAAAACCTAAAATGGCTTAACAACATGATGCGCGTAATGAGTTTCGGTCGATAAAATATTTTTTCGAAAAATCAAAAAAGGCCTCAAAACGGTTTTTTAAGTCTGTTTTTAATTTTTTTTTCACCTTAAGCACAATTTTTGAAAATTTTGGATGAAAAACCATTTTAAAATATTCTGAATTCAAAAGCAATTAAAATTTAAAATTTTGAAATTTTTAATTTTTTTTGAAATTTTGATTGAACTAGTGTTGGTGCCTATAAAATTTTTAAAAAATATGCTGACCACCTGAGTCGGTAGTGCGATGTAATACCCAGCCAGAGCAGGAAAATTAGCAGAGGTAAATGCGCTCACCAGTCAAAGTCACTTCAGTAGTTCGGTTCGGTTCTGTGCAATGTGAAAGGGAACTACCTACGACCTACACCAACTCCTCGTCCCATATGCTACAAGTTATTGTTAATTCTTGAATTCTTACGCTCACTGCTGAGCTCAAAGCACATGCAATTTTCCTTTCTTTTTTAGTTTCGAGTATTTCAGTTGGTGCAACTGAACGAGTTTGAAGAACGTAGGAAACATAAACTGCTTATTAAAATTATGCTGTGATACGCAGTATAATTAATAATTGATTCATTAATAATTATTCTGTTGAATAGCAATATAGTTAGTTAATAAAAAATACGTGAAAATGGAAAATGAAAAAATGTTAGCAAAATAGTTTTTTCGTGTTTTTATTTTTTTATGATTTTACTTTTACTTTGCACAATAATTATGATTTCCATCTTTCGCCTGTTGTAAAAGTGAAAACACCATTTTTCTCCGCCGAGAATGCCGATTGAAACCAAAACTGCAGTGAAGAGAAGACCAAATGCGGTGAATAAGTCATGTAGCCCTAATTGCTGATGAAATCCATTATATTCCTTAGAGCACTGTATCGTTGTCTCCAAAATATAGGTGTGTCGAAGTCGGTCCATGACCCCACGCTCTCTCATCACGATAAGTCTACATTTGATACAATATAGTATTTATAGTATTTTCATTATTTCTCGACTGTTACATAACTGATGGTTTAAATTGCATAGGTAACTAAAAAGTATTAGATTATAATACTTATAATAGATTTACTTGTAGCTAAAATATGTTTTGAGAGGTGAGCCCTTTTTCATAGCCCAGCCACTTACAGCAGCTCTCCTAGAATAGTCAACATATGACAACTGTGGACAGATAAAGGAGGACTTGTAACCACGTGACACTAAAACCGGATAGAATGCATCCATCTGTGTCACTATCGCAACCTGGTTTTGAAGGAGGTTTTCAATATTTTTATCTACAGGAACGTTTCTCTCGTCATTAGGAAGTTCCGGAATTACGTGTTGACGCTCAAGGCTCTGAATTTAAAAAAGTATTTAAAGTATACGTTTTTTTTACAGTTTTGAAAACCCTTAGGGACAAATTTAAACACGCAATATGCATATCGTCTGTGAAGAACCAATATGAGCCATATCCATTTTCGGCTAAAAATAATATCAACGATCTACACAAGTATTTAAATATGTCTTGAGAGCATTTAAATACAACATTTTTCACTTTTTCACTTTTCAAAAACATGGAATTAGAACATTTTGCACCTTTTCAGCTTTCAAAAACATGGAATTAAAACATTTTGCACCTTTTCAAAAACATGGAATTAAAAAATTTTGCACCTTTTCAGAAACATGGAATCAGAACATTTCGCACCTTTTCAAAAACATGGAATTAGAAATAAATTTTTGTACCTTTCCAGAAACATGGAATTAGAACATTTTTTACCTTTCAAAAACATGTAAATACGACATTTTACATTGTTAAAAACACGACATTAATATATTTTCAACGTAATTCGGAAACTCCTAATTAGAATATTTTACGCATGTTTCTCATTTCGTTTTTATGACATAGCTCATTTTGATTCTAGCTTAAATTGGATATGGGTCATTTTGATTCTTCACACACGATATATAGTTCTCAGTACCTTAACAGTCACTGTAGCTGTGGCAATATGATTATCACTCAAAATTTTAAAATTGTATTCAAGAAGCTGCAAAAACGTTTTAACTGGAATAATAGGCACAGATAAAATGGACACTAGGGCTGCCGAGTAGGCGACATAAACTAAAACAGCCATAAGTACTCCAGTAATGAAAATAATTTTCATTGGGGTCGATTGAGGGGGAGAATGCCAGCCTTTAAATTGAAAAATAAACACGGAATATTCAACTATTTTAATTATCATTAATTAGAAAATCCCAGGAATTAGCATTTAACTTGTTTTGATCATGTTGGCCTACATATACCTATCATACAAGTGGCACTAATTCCCCAAAGCCACGAATCACTGCAAATCTGGGCATCCACCTTGTCTGTAAAACCGCACACATATTTCTTACAATTTTGAGCCGCAATCATAGAAACAATAATGAGAATCCAACAAGTAACCATAGTAACCCAGAGTTCAGTAGAAAACGTTTCCAAGAATATGTTACGGATTGAGCTGGCTGGTGGTTGTTTGAAAAACACTGACAAGCTATAGATTAACAATTTTATACAGATTTAAAAATAACAGTCGAATCAAAATTTAAAAAAAAATCATTAATTATTGCTTGTATAGCTAATTTGAGCTAATTTGAATTAAATGCTTACGAATTATGAAAAACTGGCTGCGTGAATGTCAGTGCATCTGGACCAAAGACACGATACTCCAAAAATTCATGATGAGCTATTGAAAGGTCTATAAGGCCATTGTTGATTGGAATGGCCATACCAACTATAGATCCATTCGGCCCTGGTCTTATATACTGAGACCAGGCTACTGCAGTCTCTCTAATAATTCCAGAATAAATCAAGTAATAATTAAATGAATGAGTTTTATATCGCATGTGAAGAACCAAAATGATCCATATGCATTTTTAGCTAAAAACAATATCCACTATCTACTAAAATATTAAAATACTGTATGATCTTGAAAGCGTTTAAATAAAGCGTTTAATAATTTGCACGTTACAAAAACATTTAAACAACATTTTATACTTTTCAAAAACATGTAAATAGAACATTTTACACGTTTCAAAAACATTTAAATACGACATTTTACAATTTAAAAAAACGCTTGAATAGAATACTTTACACGTTTCAAAAAATGTAAACAGAACATTTTACACGTTTCAAAAACATGTAAATATGACATGTTACAATTTTAAAAAACGCTTGAATAGAATACTTTACACGTTTCAAAAACATGTAAATATGACATGTTACAATTTAAAAAAACGCTTGAATAGAATACTTTACACGTTTCAAAAACAAGTAAATAGACCATTTTACACTTTTCAAAAACATGTAAATAGAACATGTTACAATTTTAAAAAACGCTTGAATAGAATACTTTACACGTTTCAAAAACATGTAAATAGACCATTTTACACTTTTCAAAAGCATGTAAATAGACCATTTTACACTTTTTAAAATCACTTAATTAACATTTTACGAATGTTTCCTATTTTGATTTTATGACATGCCTCATTTTGACTCTGGCTTAAATTGGACATGGGCCATTGTGGTTCCTCGCAGACGATATGCATTATAGCTTTGAAACTTAACGAGTTCAGTGGGTTCGTCATAAATATCATCAAATTCCTATCTCCCTACAATATTACATGTGCAATAATTTTAATGACTTACGAAAAATTTAGCGCATCTCGTATGTACCAGAATTCTAAAACGTTGAAACCACTATCAAATAACGGTTGACGATACGTGGAATTGACTGTTTCGTATCTATATTTTGTATTGGCTTCATAGTCAGCTGAATCCTGTTGTTAAGAAACATACACAAAATTAAAAATTAAAGGCAAACCAATATGCTATATTTAAAATTGTTAAAATAAATTGTGTTAATTAAAAGAAAGACAGGATTCGCATAAATAAAGTGCACGCACCACTTCACCCGCAATGATTTCTGCCAGATGGAAATTGGAGCGTAATTGCATCTTTTGTTTGAGCAGATTCAGGAAATTAATCTTGTCAGCTTCTCTTAACTTGGTTTGAGATACTGTGTCTTCAGTTTCATTTTTCATATTTATGCCACCATTAAAATTCTGCGGACTTCCAGAAACAAGTTGAACAATACTTTTATTTTTCAACTGGTAAAATTCGTAGACACTAATAAATGAAAAGTTAATTTGGATTTTGCCAGGGTTTGGAGCCATAACTAAATATTGCACAAGATACAGTTGACTTGAAATATCAAAGCTTTTCGACCAGTTTTCTAAGTTAGTTTCAACATTTTCAGTTTCTGTATTTGGTAGATTAAGGAAAATAAAAAAGTATGGGAAAATATCCGCATAAGTGTTGTGAAAGAACTTGTGGTAATTTTCAATCTGAAATTAGAACATCATTTAATTAAAAGTGTTTTTAATTATTGTTTTAATAATGTAAGTTGTGTCAATTCCTATTAAACATTTGTTATATATTTTATGGGGGAAAGTAAGTAATGCAACTTACGTGGGAACCTTGCCGCATATTTAGTACCAATTTTAAAATTAATGCCAAAAATAATCTATTCTTTACTTGGTTACTACAGATTCAAAGTAACTCAATTGCATTTTTGCGCCGTTCGCTCACAATTGCGCGCCAAAATTCAAAAATATCGACTTTTTGCAACGTGGCAATTCCGTAATTCCTACAATTTCTGTCTGATTTTCAAACTCTTTAAACTTTTGTGATCTTTGAAACATTGTCTTTAAATAAAGAAAATAATATTTTAAAATTTCTAAAATTTGTATTATTTTTTGAAACATTTGGAATCCTGATTTTTCTGAAAGTAAAAAAACTAAAAAAACTCGAATTTTCAAAACATTTAACTTTTTTTTATAAAATAAATTGTTAGGTAATGTGTAAGAGATCACAAAACTTCAAAACTTTTGAAGATCAGACAAAAACTGTATTAGCTACAGGGTTGCGAAGTCGCGAAAAATCAACTTTTTTGAACTTTGGCGCGTGATTGTAAGCAAACGGCGCAAAATGCAGTAAAGCAACTTTGGGGCCTGTATTAACCAAGTAAATACTAGCTTATTGGGGGTATTTTTTTCAAATTCTATAGAGTACATGCGGCATGCTTCCCTAGTTAGATAGGTAATGCATACTTACACCATTTTTCAAATTTCCAGCATCAATCCAGTTCGTAACAAATCCACAAAATAATGTGTTTGTATTTCCATTATTCACGCCTGACTTTAACTGACTCAGTTTAGAAGTAAAATTTAAATGACTGGGCCAAAACTGGAATTGAAAATTTGAAACGAAACTAATGTGATGAATACAACTCTGACTGTTACTGTATTGAAACTGATTCTGTTTTGGTATCGATAAACATGAATTTTTTCGTGTCTCCATTTCTGAAAATTGAAAACTCTCACTGTTCCAAAGGATTATGTCAAAATTATTAAAAGATTCCAAATCTAATAGTTTACTCAGTAGAGATACAGCCATTGTCACGTCTCTGTATGTCTGATTTAAAGGTAAAACAGTAGACGATGCTAATTTTAGAGCTAGGCAATAAGTGTGACTGTAACAAGTTGTTAGAAAAATAAAAACTGCCAGAATATAGTACATAGCTCAATATCTGTTAAAGATTATAGATGTTACAAAATCCTATGCACTATGCAAATATTTAATTTGCAACCTTAAAAAATTGCGACTAAATGTGCCAACTTCAAAGCGGAACTTTAAACTAGGAATGGAAAGAGCGAAATATTCGACACTGTACATAAACTATAACCTTATAGCTTAATAAAAAAGTATTATTACTATTCTGTCCAGAACCAGTTTAGGTTAGGCCCAAAAACGTCATCATAATATCGCTGATATTATATGAGTATAATTGTACAAAAGTAACTACTTCTAAATATGTAAATAATTATGTGTGAAAATATGGCAAAATCCAGTTGTTATTAGAATAGGAGGGGAAACGTATTGATTGTGTGTGTTGACACGTGAAACTCACAAAAGTTACAGCAACTCTTGCTACCAACTACTTAACACACAAAGGCTCATTTGTCGGTCGGCTAGGTTACACGTGTGACAAATGACGAGACAATATTAAAATCTTATTTTTCGACAACATATCAGTATTTGTTATTGTTTGATTCACTAAATTATTGAAAGGAGATGTAGGCGTGACAATCATTTTTGATTTCAAATGTTGTGATTACTACTATATACACGCTTAGAAAAGATCGTAACAACAATCTTGTACGGTAGCGCTAACGCCGCTAACAGGTTCAGATGTTAACTTGAACAGATTTATTAGTAAATTTTTTAAAATATTTGAAAGTACGGAAATCGTTTAGTCACGTGTAACAGCGTTATAAGTTACAAAAGCCCAAAAGTAAATCTGTTAAAATCTACAGTAAGTAAGCCTGTTGAAGCATATTTATATCACACTGTGTATGTATGCTAACGATAAGTTAGTAATATATATTACTAAATGTGTTGTGTCAGCCCAGTGGCTATATAAAGTAAGAAGTTATACCTATGCCGAAGGTTGCGAGTTCGAATCCAACTTTTGGTGTTATTTTTCAACGAATAAAATCGTTTAACAGGATTAGTTGTTGGGTGATCTAACAGTGATTTTGGTAAGCCTATTATAACTGCAGTGTCGGTAAATCTCTAACTTAAATTTTTGTTGACCACTTTTATTATCTTCTGCTGTTGACTTCGGAGTAACAGCAAAATCAATTAGAAATTAACAGTATAACGTGGTAAACTCGCCCATGGATATTTTCTAAGGGTGTAGGTCAGTAGGTTTTTGCAATTATGACCATACAAAGTAAGTACTTCAACATATTTTACTATAACTACATATATACTTTCAACTTTGCAGTTTGCAGTAGTTGTAAAGCCAATTCTGTATCGTTATTACGCAATACAGTAGTATGCGTATCGTTTACGAATCGTAACTATAAATCAAGAAAGGTGCATAGCATATGAAGCATGAGTTGACCTTGTTAATTACTTTTGAATGTTAAGTCTTTTACTTTTAGACCTAGGTAGATGTTCACATTTAACATAGGATTTTTTTATGTCACTCAAAATAGTCACTTTACTAATTCCGTTACATTTATCCTTCATTCACATCGATCGCGCATCGCATCGTATGCTCATGTATATGTATGTCGTACAATAACGACATTAATTACATACAGCCTTAAATATAATGGATTATGGAATTTCAATTTTAATTTTACTCAGCTTTTATTAAGACAAAAACAAGGGCTAAAGCCCTTGTTTTTTGCTTCGCAGGGTAGCAGTCACAAGAATTAGAAATAATTGTGTAGCCCCTCATGGATCACCAGGTTATTTTAATTATTCAACCAGGAAGCGAGGATCACGCAAGCAATATATTTTAACAGGTATTAATATTACTATTTTTTGTGTTGGATAATATTCGTTATAAAATTAAGCCGTAACAGAAAACTTAGGCAGTTTGAATTTGGCGCCAAATGTTAATTGTCAATTAAGAGCTTGTAAAATAGGTGGCAGGAACCGTGAAAGAGTAACCTTTGTCGATTTTCATGCACGCGTTTTTAAAATCGCAATAAAAAATGGGTCAGTCAAAAATGCCTTTAGGCGATTTTCAGTTTTTGAAAATTTTAAACCTTAACCTTCAAAATTTAACCGGTCACTCAATGCTATTATGGACAAGTTATACATCAAAATGACGAAAAAATTGAGTAGAATCATATATGTCAAATGTGCGCGCAAACGCCTGAATTTCAATTTTAAATTCCAAATTTAAAGTTAATTGTAGTTAAAAAAATTAGTAAATTAAATAATTTTCAAATTTTGTTGAATCTTGTATTTTTAATTTAAATCAAGCTTCAAAATGACATATCGCATGTCGAATTCGGTTGAGAATTGCAAAAGTCAACTAAATTATGTAGATAGGTAGGAAAAAAACATGTAGAGAAAGAAAATATTTATTCAAAAGAACAAACTTAACACTGTCCTCCAATGAGGGTAGCCTAATAGACTCAGTATACGTTAACAATAATTGTTTATCAATTATTATTGTAACATTTAAATTGGTATGATATAACCATTGCAGTAGTACTAATTACATAACACCCCATAACGCAACGCAGTTAAGCAGCATAAGAAGGAAGCACAGCAAAGAAGTCAAGTAAAGTGCAATGTACTGTCACTGTCGTCCTGTGTCCTGTGTTACCAATTCCAATACCATGGTGTCACTGACAAAAGACAATACGCATTAACGTGTTGACCTTCGGTAAATAATTTTAATTATAACAGTATGTAAATCGCTTTTCCATAGAATTATAAAATTAACAATTAAAAATTTTTGAGGGAAATTAAAACCATAGAACACAACCTCTGGCCTCTCTGGTTTCTATTGGAAATTGCTGGAACTGAACTGGAAAAAGAATTGGCGTCATTGCCCTGTGGTCAAGTTCCTTTTAAATACAATTTTTGTTCTGTAAGTACGGCTAAATAAAATATTAGTGACTACATTGCCCTGTATGGAATTTATTACTTACTATTAAGTTGTTTCGCTAAAGTACGAATCGAGTAGTGAGTAATAATTTCTCACATTAGGCAAATCAAAGTTGACCTCCACCACATCCATAGTGTGTTTATGTGTTTGCGTATATAGTAAACATACTTGGAAATCTTATTCATTGTTTGACATCATATCCTATTCTTAACCTAGGAATCGTCCATAAATGACGTCGTCAATATAACTTAATTTTTAGGACCATTTGATGCGTTTGTCATCAGCATTAACCATTGCGCAAATGGCAGTCGCTAACATGGGATGTCACCAACATCGATCGACCCAGTAATCCACGCCGTCATTTAGGGACGACCCTTTATTGGGAGGTAATATTACAATTATTAAAATTAATTTTTGCGTTCTCGTTCTCAGTGAGTATGTAATCGGGTTCTACAAATTCTTACATTAAAGTTTATGGATTGCAGTTAAGAAGAATATTGCAACATAGTTACAAAATACTGATTTAAGCAGTCAGCATTAACCCAACACTTTGAGATCGCGTTCGTTCCTAAGTAAGTTTTACTTGACAACGACAAAATCAATTATGGGAATTAAATTGCTGAGAAGTGGCCTTTTGGCTCTTAAACTAATTCAATTCATTTTCTTAAGCCTCGTAGTGTCATCACCACTTACAAATGATACAAATCCTGTGAACATGACAATCCCTGGTAAGTTTATAAAATTAAATTAGTACTAATACGTATTCCATGAATTGGGTTAATTTATGCATCGCGGTATCATTAGTTAGGTTGTAGGTGTGTTCATTGTAAGTAGATTTTACCTACCTAATCCTATAATGTCTATTATGCATAAACTAATTTAGATTTCGCACCAAACTATAATAAAAACACCAGTAGCGACATGAACCCTGAAGATCACCTAGAATCCTGGAAGGAAACCTGGCATAAACATAATCAGACAATAACGCGATTGTATTTAAATACAGATTGTTGTGTAGCTGTATATTTCGACCAAAAAGTGATTCGAAGCGTTGCAGGTGCAGACCGAAATTCACTTGAAGTTCCCTGGTTCCGAAACAATCCTCATTGGCTTTTTAACTTTACTTCGAATGTTTGGGCCTACATGAATAGAACATATGGAAAATTTGGATCTGATCAGTATCTTCATCTCGTTGTTCATCAAGGAAATGACCAAAGCACATTTTTCAACTATTCGATTCATCCCCGAAATTCTCAAAAATACAATATTTTAGATATTACACTTAAAATTGGAAATTCCTGGAATGCGGAATCAACAATAGTTAAAGACGAAACAATGGACCTCCTAACAAATAAATTAGCTTATTTTGTAGAACATTCTTCACATCAACGCTTTGGATTCCCCTCACCCTCACACGATGTTTGGAAAATACCTTCTTCGAATGAAACTGCCTGGGCCGATATATTCACATTTGACGTCTACACTAACCTTAACTTGTCTACGCATTCTGCAAGATACAAGGCCAAAGTTCGTAATGGGTTTCGCAACAGTAACAGTAGCGAGCTTTGGTTCCAAGATTGGTTCTTACCCATTTATTATTCAAAATTCGGGGGAAATTCCGTTCTGAATAATTATTTTGAAATTCTGAGCTATAGTGTCCCTCCTCCGCCACCTCCTGCTTCTCCTATATACTACGCCTTTGCAAATGAATTAAACATGGGTGAGTTCATTCATTTTTGGTCAGCAGCGGCCAATGCTAACTTAAAACCATTGGCAGCGTATGTTTTTAAGTGGAATACGATCGATGAGGAGCAGTTCTTTAATGCAAGAGTGAAATATCCTTACAATTATACCCGGGTATTTAGTGTCAACCGGACCGACTATCCCAGTACAACACCATTCTTATCGTTAGACATGACGCCTACAGCGCATGGTAACCAGAAGAATATTTAATGTAAATATTTTGAAATTAATCAGATAATATTTTAATGGGCCTACCACCGGCTTCTTTTTAATTGTAGATCACAAAAGGGAACATGAAACTTTGGTTGGTATTAGCGTCGCAGGCACAGTAATCGCAGTCGTACTGTTCATTCTCATCCCATCCTTAATCTACTATAGGAGGAAAATTAAAAATTTACAAACTGAAATTCGAGCACTGACTAACGAGGAAGTGACGAATTTCTTTGAAGGGGATAGAAATGTGAACGAAGATGAGGCAGAGTCACTCATACTATCCATGCCATTCATAAAAGACTTTGAAATTCCAAGAGAGAAAATGATCATAGGTTTCCAGTATCACAATATTTTATTATCTGAATTTAATTGTTGAGAAATCGTCCCTAAATGATGTCACGAATAGTGTCAATGGGTCTCCTGGATACTGGCAGGGCCGGACGAAGGAATTGCTTTTAGGCAGCAATTAATTTCTATACAAACACCACTATTTTGATTTTATTGACGGTTTTATTTGGTAAAGCAAAATGTTATATTTATATACATGTTTTAGAAAAGTGAAAAATGTTCTTTTTCCTTATTTCTGAAAAGTGCAGAATGTTCTATTTACATGTTTTGAGAAAATTGCAGAATGTTCTATTTACATGTTTTGAGAAAAGTGCAAAATATTTTATTTCCATGTTTTTGAAATGTACAAAAAAAATTTATTTGCATGTTTTTGAAAATTCAAATATTCCATTTACATGTTTTTTTTTAAATTCAGGCAGCGGGGGCTGCCTGCGCTGGCCGTATTATCCGGCCCTGGATACTGGTGATATCCAATGTTAAAGATAGCCACTTACGCAGTGCTATAGCTTATGACAGGGGGGTCATATAGGGCCCTATAGAAAATAGAAATGTAAATATTTCCAAGACATTATTTATGGACGACCCCTTGCAGATTTTTTTAATTACATTAATAAGGTATTTTTCCTATGTAGTAACGATCTGTTTGTAAATTCAGATACTACCAAAGTTTTGGGATCAGGCCAATATGGCACCGTCATCCACGGTTTCCTTCGCGACAGTGAAAACGACCAATTAGTTTCTGTGGCTATGAAAACAGTAAAGGAAAATGTGAACGTTGCCTGCTTTAAAACTTTTCTCTCCGAAGTTAAAATCATGGCTTATTTGGGAAAGCATGAAAATATTGTTGATCTTCTAGGCACTTGCACTGCCAACATTAAAAATCGTAAGATACTAAGATATACTTTCGATGCAATTAGGCTTAACTGGTCATGCCATCTGCTACGCTAATACTAATCATAATGATCGGGGGTTTCTATTACAGGTGAAATATTTTTAGCACTCGAGTACTGTCCCTTGGGTAACCTGGAAAATTTCTTAAAGGAAAACAGAAATAATTTTGAAGTTGATTATAGACACTTCGACAGAAATAGTTTCAATGATCTTGTTCTACAGTTTTATTCAGACGGTAACACCTTCTCGGGATTGGGTCCACAAAATTTAAATAAAATAAGGACGGTAGATTTACTGAAATGGTCACAGGAAATTTCAAATGCTATGATGTATCTTACTGTGAAAAAGGTTAACCGCAATCAAAAGTAGCTAATGCAGCATAGTTATTGTAATATTAATTAGTGTAATTTATATGGGAAATGCACTCTGTCGTCTACGTCCGAAAGTCAAAACGACAGCTATTCACAATAATTCGTTTGCATTTTCTTTTTGTAAACAGGACAAAATACCCATTACGTTTTCGGAACGTTTCTGTAATTATTAAATTTTTGTTTAGGTAATTCACGGTGACTTGGCAACCCGGAATATTCTTCTAACGGAAAATCGTGTTGCAAAAATAAGTGACTTTGGACTGTCCCGTCAATTTCTAAACTATGCTAGTTATATGAAGAAGTCAAAAGTAGGAGGATCAAAATGCGTTTCTTATTTTAAAAACTATCCTTATCATTTTAATATTTGATTGATCACTAATTAATTTTTATCTATCGTGCAATAAGCAACCCGTTCCATGGAGATGGCTTGCAATCGAATGCTTAAAGGACAAGAAATTCTCCACGGCTTCGGACGTCTGGGCCTTTGGTGTGACAATGTGGGAAATATTCTCATTGGCTGAAGTTCCTTATGGAGGTTATACATATGACCTTTTCTTTTTGGACAAACTTATTAACGGGGATCGACTTCTAATCCCCACACATGCAAACCCAACTATGTAATAATTAATATTTCAATAATCGTATACATGCATGTGTTCACTATTAAGGACCAAGGCAGTGGATGAATATTTTTAAAATAATTATGTTTGATTTTTCAATGAAGCTACCAGATAATGAAAGACTGCTGGGAATTTGATCCCAAGAAGAGACCAAAATTCAATCATATACATAACCTTTTAGGGCAAATTATTTCGGATCCAGGGAAATTCGTTCCTGTCAATTATGCGTCCAACAAAAAATAGGATTTAGATATTTGATTTTTAAACGTAATATTAATGTTACTTTTATAGTTACTTTATTATTGTAAAATAAACACAGCAAGAATACATAACAGCAATATAGTGCAAATATACTTGAACTGTACATTTAACCTTGACCCTACATATGTAATTTACAAACTACTATGCTGAATACATAAGTTAAAATTTCATGGTAAAATCTGATGCGAGTACATAAGCAAAAGGATTATTTTTATATTAGAAAATTACATTCAATCGAGTAGCTTATTCAAATCCCAATATCCTACTGTACAACAAATAGGAATAAACGATATAGTTTACATACACATACTTTAGAATTACAATTACCTACACATTACTAGTGAATGTTGAGTAACATGGGTAAATTAGGTTTAAAGACTTGCTTAACTAATATAAAATTTTATAGATTGTCTGTGAAGAACCAAAATGTCTCAAATTCAATTTTAGCTAAAAACAAAAGGCACTTTCTATAAAAATATTAAAATATCATGATTTTGAAAGCTTGTAATTAGACTTCACTTTTTTATAAAAATTAAATAGAACATTTTGCATCTTTCAAAAACATTTAAAGAGAATATTTTGTACAGTTTTTAAAAACATGTAAATAGAATATATTGAACTTTTCAAAAACATGTAGGTAAATAGAATATTTTGCACTTTTCAATTACATGTAAATAGAATATTTTTCACTTTTCAAAAACATGTAGGTAATTAGAATATTTTACACCTTTTTAAAAGCATGTGAAAAGAATATTTTGCACCTTTAAAAAAACTCGTATTAACCTTTTACGCATTATATTCTTATTCATTTTTTTAAAAAATTTCGAGATCTAGCTCCTTTAATTTCTAGCTTAAATTGGATATGGGTCATTTTGATTCTTCACTCACGATATATATGGTAACGCATGGTATAGGTCTATAGTCAAGTATTGGTCTTATTAATATTTTTAAATACCCAGTCTAGAAACAAGCAAGCAGCATAACTATAACTAGTCAATAATCAAACGAATTATTATAACTACCTTTTAAAAAAAGCTATACTATTTGAACCATCTAATTGGGTTAATAACATCAACGGCTGATGTAAGGACTTTCATAGGTTTTTTAATGACAGTGTCCACAGCCGAGTCCAACAGCTCTCCTGTTGCTTCCCCAAGTTTTTCCAAATCGCTCTTTGATTCTGCACTCGACCGCCGTGGGGAAGGGGATCGTGGTCGTTGGAGATTTTCAATTTTTCTTTCCAGTTCTCGAATTTTATTACGTTCTGCCTCACTTCGCTCCGCCTCAGCTCGCCTACTTTTTCGTTTTACCTCCTCCAGTTCCGATCTTAAACTGTCCATTTCTTCTTCCCGCTGTGACTGAGACCTCTGTGACTTCCGGAGCAGCTCCTCCAACTGGTCAAATTTGGCTTGACCCTGTCGAAGTGTTGCACTCAGCGAGTTGGTCTCCTTCTGAAGCTTCTTAAATGCTTCACTAGTCTCTTGCCCTTGTTGCCGGAGGGCTTCTTTTTCCCTATTGAGTGCGTCAATTGCCTCTGCATTCAATTTCATCTGTCGCCGCGACTCCCTTTTCAAGGAGAAGACCTCTCGCATTCGTTCAAATTTAGCTTGACATTTTTCAACCAATTTCCCTCGATACTCGTCCTCCTTGATTTTTCCACCCAATTTCTTAATTTTACTGAAAGCAGTGTTTGCCTCTTCTAACGTTTTCTTGTATGCTGCTTCCACAGCACTGTCCCCAGCATTGTCGTTTGACCTCATGAAACGTGTCAGATTCTCACTAAAGAGTTGGTAGGCAGTGGTGAGGGCGAGTTCATTGGCCATAATAGCAGCAGAATCGGCAATAGTTTGGGCAGATGGGAAGTGATCCTTTGCATTCTCACAGATTACACCGAGATGTTGAACAAATGGGATGAAATCCCGGCCTGTGAGTACTCTCCCATCGATTGTTTTGGTTACGAGGTACCTCTCCGAAACCATAAGCTTGACGAATTCATCCGTTTTCTGAAGGTAGTCGTCTTCTGGCTGGGTATTGAGTGGGTCCCGTCGAAATCTGGTGCCGGGGTCAGGATGTAGGATAATTCCTATGCTCTCGTAGTTGTCACGTATTCCCTTCACCACAGCATCGTACTCAAATGAGCGCTCGTGGCCACTCCCACTCGTCGACGACAGCTTCTCATGATAGTAATTTCGACAGACACCTAAAGTATTCTGTGGGGCTGAGCGGTTGTCATGGTAGCCAAATCCAAATTCGTCCGGGTCATCGTAGTCACGGACCATGATGACCAGCCGCTGAAACCCTTCCGAGTCGTCATCAATACCCCCCTCGTTATTCCGCTTGTGACCAATAGCTCGAGCGTACTCGGTGAAAAAATTTACGTTTTGAAGTGCGTCAAATTCTAATTTTTGGGAGACGTTGAAGATACAAACTGAAGAGAGGAGACCGCAGAGTGCGAAGATGACACTGTTCTGTTGCATTGTAGTTTGGGCGTCGAAGAGACCCTGAGCGTCCATGAGGAGAATGGCAATTCTTTGACCTCTGTGAGTTGTGAAGTATGGCTCGGACCAAAGGTTGATCCCAACAGTTTCCCGGTCTGTACCCTTACGCCATTTAAATTCTTGGGTAGATGAGTTGGTTCTACTTGAGTTGCTTTGGTTTGCCTGTAAACTCCGAATGAAATAGTTGAGAGTGTAGGATTTTCCGATTCGAGATCTTCCGCTCATACAGTAGGCTGCAAAGGGACAGCCGCCTACTTTTTCTAGGACAGAGATGATGTTGTGAGTGAGAAGCTTATAACTGGTGGCAGGTTGCTGCTGGGAAGCTCCAGGTGTCGATGTCAAAACTGGAAATTCCAGGATAGAGAGTGCTCGTGGAGATGCTGCCATTGTTATTCTAAATAAAAAAATACAAATTATATGCTGCATTATTTTAATATTATAAGAGTTCAAATTAAAAATATTTCAGGTTAGAATTTTGTATCATTTCTACCACGTTAGTAAAACGTTTAATTTTCCGCTCCTTTTTCCCTAATGCCTCATGCGCAAATCACATCAAGTCTGTGCAGAACCAAAATGACCCACGTCTATTTTTAGTTTCAAACGAAATGCACTATCTACAGACAAAATTAAAATACCATGTTCATGAAAGCATGTAAATAAAATAGTTTGCACTTTCAAAATACATTTAAATAGAATATTTTGCACTTTTCAAACACATGGAAATAGAGCATTTTTACACTTTTGAGAAACAATTAGAACATTTTGGCCTTTTCAAAAATATGTAAATAGAACATTTTACGCTTTTAAAAAATAATTAGAACATTTTGACCTTTTCAAAAATATGTAACTAGAACAATTTGCACATTTGAGAAACTCGTGATTAGCATTGTAAGCATGTATCTTATTTACTGTATTTTTTTTTGACATAGCTCATTTTAATTCTAGCATAAATTGGAAATGGGTCATTTTGGTTCTTCATAGACGATAATTATGAAGTATGTGCTGCTTAAAATTTTTAACATTGGTACGTTTATTACTGCATAAGCGCTACTGCCCTGCTGTTGCAGGTATTATTAAAAAATAGAAAATATTTAAAAATGTAGAAAAAAAGAAGGAAAAAGAAAGAAATAAAGAAGAAGAAGGTCAGAAGTTCTCAGCTCTCAACAAGTATCTATAGGAATGTATGTGACCGCTCTGTTATGTTATAACCTAAAGGGAAGGAATCGAGAAATCAACACACTTGAGAGATACAAGAAACAGACGGCAATAAACATAAATAAAAAGTGTTTATCTTTCTGTCTATACAAATTGTAAACTTTTACGCTCTCACTTCTTAAAAGAATTTTGTACAGAAATAAAAGCAGACGTAATTTTTACACAAGGACATTTTTACGTTTTTTGCATGAGCAGTTTAATTTTTAGTTCTGCACGTAGCGTCGGTACATTGAGAGTGGGACTGGCAGTGCACATTATTTTTATCGCACACATGAATGGCATCATGACCCTTACCAGTATCAGTTAGTAGTAGTACAATGAGTGTATATAGTATACGACAACGTAGTGTTCTTAGTATGTTAGGGATCGCCCGCAAATTACGTCATGATAGGGTCAATAGGTCAGCTTGGCGACTGATGACATGCCATGTTAAAGATATCCCTTTGCGCAGTGGTTAATCTGATTACAGCGGGGTCATAGTGTCCTAAATATTGGAATATTTAGATGACGTCGCTCATGGATGGCCCCTTATCTGTTAGATAGTGATAGTTGATACTTACATATTATTACATTTTAAAACTTCTGCCAGCGCCAGCCTGACCAGGACCAGACAATATTAAGTGGTAAAGTGGCTCTGGTTTGCCAGCTAAGTTAAAAATTAAAAGGAGTAATAATAATAACCTAAATTGTTTATAGGAATTAGCAATGTGTACCAGTGTACATAGGTACATACGTACTGCAAGAATCAAGTTCATCCTTTATTAAAGGTCAAAGTCGAAATACTGGCGAAAGATTTTCATGATCCTACTTTACACATGTTTAAAGCTAAATATAGACTATAGAAGCATCAAGCATCGCATATATAATATTATATAGAAGTTGCAATGTTAGGCACCTACAAGTTACTTACAGCTTACTTGCTAAACGTTGCTCGTAGTACATAGCGTAGAAAGTAAGTTACGTGCTCTATGCTCTTCTGAATTATTGAGTTCTAGTTGCGTCTACACTTTATTTCAATGCATGATTCATTGCATTGGACTTTAAATTATTTTCTTAACGTTCTTAACTGCTATTAAAAATCCAAACTATCCCAAAAGTCAAAAGGTATCTAGTTATATGTAGGTACCTATATTAAATTGGATATAATTAGCTAACTATCTTTTTCCATGTTAGTTGTTGTGGCTAGGAAATAGGCAGTTGACCATCCCAAATTTAATTTTTTCACTTATGATATAACATAGGTAGCATTTAAACCAAGATGACATAGCGTTAATGAAGAATCAAAGTGATTCATATCCAGTTTTTTTCCAAATGCAAAATTCACTATCTATAAGGAAATTTAAATATGATTTAATGATCCTAAAAAAGCATGTTTACAAACAGAATATTTTGCACTTTAGAAAACATGTAAAAGCAATATTTTGCACTTTTCAAAAACATTTTTGACAATTTTTCAAAAAGCCTGTAACTAACATCTTCTGCATCTATCTCATTTAGTTTTGTTTACATATAGCTCATTTTAGTTCCAGCTTAAACTGAATGCTGGACCATTTTGATTCTTCACTGGCAATATGTATGGCCCAACCCAAAAGATATTTCTCGATCCGCCCTGAATCTAATTATTTAATAAAGTGTATCATTCCTTTTCTACGGTAGCGACAGTGTCAAATACTCAAGAAAAGTGAATTTCAAAAGTTTCATAATAATGATGATTATGGACAACAAAAAACAACACATTAATGTTAACGAAATTTTGTAATGCATATAATTATTGTTGCAGTTCAGTATTCTAGGCTCTATATACCCTCATTATGGAGAAGAGCGTAAAACTTATTTTACGTTAAAAAACAGGTTTCTCTCAAACCTACTTTTATTTTCCATTTCGCAATAACTATTTCTATTATATTATAACCTAACTATAAAGAAAATAAATTTTTCCAGTATAAAATAATCAGCCAAAAATTACCTTAAGCGGGTTTGCAGTGGTTTTGCGCTCACTTAATAGTCGGAACTCAACAGGAGTAGTATATACTATAGTAACTGTAATTACAGTAATTACACTGTATTCCCTTTAGTAGAACAGTTCTTTTCTTGCCCACAAGATAAAAGTCTCCAGTTAGTAGATCCAAAGTGAAAGAAATCGGATGTGCGTTCCGCTCAGGAAGTTTTGCTCAACTGATAAATCCTTGCCTGCCTCAATGAATACTTATGTAGGGAAAAAAAGTGTTTAAGAAAACGTAAAAAAAAACGACTACAAAACGATACCGCTCAAAAGTATAAAAGCTATAATATTGCCTATTACCCACATATTGTATACATCTTTGCTGTTTAACACGTAAGTACTCATTCATTTCTGAGAAAAGAATTTTTATGAGATATGCATACTTTGCATTGTTTTAAAATATTTATTAGGTTTGAGGGGTCATTCACAAATGATGTCATCAAAATATTCACATTTCTATATCCCTAACTGTTTAACACTGGGTCATGCATGAGTAGAGCATAAAGCCTAAAAAAGTACAAAATAAAATGCTTAGCAGACACACACCAGTACCAGAACCAGCGTAGTTAGTAGTTACGTGTTATTAAGTAGGTACCTACATTGGTACATATATACGAAAACACAATAAAAATCGTTCATGAAACGATCTCATACGGTGGCGGTTGGCGGAACTATATGTACAATAACAACGACACGAGTGCTACACTATAAAAAAGAAACGTTTTCTGAACGTTATTTATGTGTGTGAATATTTCTAGTGAACCCCATCTGAAAATTAGGTACCGTATTTCTTGCAATAGTGGACCACGTCTATTATTGAAATTCCGACCTTACAGACCCGTCTACTATCACAGGATCACAGAAAAAACGGTAAATAAATAATTAATTAAAACGAAGCCGCCAAATTAGCCAGGAAATAATATATTAAGTGATATATAGGCATACGAATATATCGTCTGTGAAGAAACAAAATGACCCATTTCCAATTTAACCTCGAATCAAAATCAGCTATGTCATAAAAACAAAAACAAAATGAGAAACATAAGTGAAATGTTAATTAAAAGTATTTGAAAAGTGTAAAATTGTTTAGTTACATGTTTTTGAACGGTGTAAAATGTTCAGTTTACATGTTTTTGAAAAGGTTTAAAATGTTATATTTACATTTTTTTGAAAAGTGTTGAATGTTATAGTTACATGTTTTTGAACGGTGTGAAATTTTCAGTTTATATGTTTTTGAAAAATTTTAAATGTTCTATTTACATATTTTTTAAAAGTGCAAATTGTTCTGTTTACATATTTTTTAAAAGTGCAAATTTTTCTATTTTAAAAGTGCAAATTGTTCTATTTAAATGCTTGCAAGACATGTTTCAATATGTTTTGTAAATAGTTGATATTGATCTCAGCTAAAACTAGGAATGACTCTTTTTGGTTCTTCACAGACGATAAGTTTTAAATGATTTAATACTGAAGAATTTAAGGAACGTGTAAATTCAAAGTTAAAATGTCTTCAGCTTACATGGACTATTTTGCTGTAGCTTTAACTCGTGAATCGCATGTTTAAAGTAAAACGCTGTAATTTCTCATTATTAAGTGAATCCCAAAGTCAAATTTTAATATATCCATAATTAAATTCTAAACATAAATAACAAATAATAGAAGCTAAATCGCATCGACTGTTCAATTAAAGGTCAAATTAAGGCATTATTGCGAAAAATATCGATGGAAACCCATATTGCATATTTTAAAGTTGAAACATCCCACATCACTGTTACTGTTACCTGCTGATGAACAGGGAATTTGTAGTTTTCGTGCAGTAAATATCAAGTCAAAATCGTGAGTCAGCTAAACAGAGACTAAAAGCTCAATTTAATTTACAAAAGTATAAACTCATTTAGTGTGGGATTTGAATCTAATTAAGCTTAAGTACCTATAATTTACATCATGCATTTTCCGATCAAGAGTTTATAAAATGTTATTCTCACAATCAGTACTAAATTGTGTAGTGTGTTTGTGTTTATATTAAATACAGTAATTAATATCCCCCGAACACTGAATAATGTATAACCTACATTATTGCATTTGTTGTTTGTATTAAATAAGCATTTTCACTATTTGTGAAATGTAAAGTATAGAAAGTCAATTTTGAGTTTACAATAATTGTAAACATTTTTTCTAGCTGTAAAAGTTTAACCCTTGTAATAATATTCGTGAGGGAAGAATCAAAACTGCCAATGTCGCCTATGTCCAATTTAATGCAGAACTAAAATGAGCTATACTAAACTCACCACAAGATGAACAGAATGTAACAATGCAATGCGCATTATGTGCTAATTAGGAGTTCTTTAAAAGCGCAAATTGCATATTATTATTGACTTCTTTTTGAAACGTAAAAACGTTTTAATTACATGTCTTACAGAGCGAAAAATGTTCAACTACCATGTTTTTGAAAAGTAAGAAATGCGTTGTAGTTACATGTTTCTGTTCTGTTCATTGCAAAATTCGCTATTTACTTGGTTTTGAAAAGTGCTTAACGCCCTAATTGCATTTTTTTGAAAATTGCAAAATGTTTTGCTTACAAATGCTTTAAAAGAAAAGTGCAAATTGCTCTGCTTTTACAAAAATCTGAAAATTGCAAAATGTTCTATTTACATGTTTTTGAAACGTCCAAAATGTTCTATTACCATGTTTTTGAAGAGTGCAAAATGTTCTATTTGCATTTTTTTGAAACGTACAAAATGTTCTATTTACATGTTTTTGAAACGTCCAAAATGTTCTATTTACTTGATTTTGAAAAGTGTTAAATATTCTATATATTATAAGATAGATATATATTTTGTAGATACACTTTGTTTGTAGCTAAAAATGGAAATAGCCTCTTTTGATTCTCCACAGACAATATACATCCTACACTGATGTAGATATTTAGTTACCGAGCCACAGCTTCGACAATAACTTTAGTTTTAGTAGTGGGGACACGGAGTTTGTTTTGGATGCGCCTTCGGATTCATTTCCGGATTGAATTGCATACCAGTAGCAGTTATATTTCTCTCTAGCTTCTTCACAGCGTATTCTAAACTTTATCGTCTACTGACAATGCGATACAGTCTTTCAACTGTGTCAACTTTGATTACAAATTTTCCTTTTGTTTCAACACAGCTATCAAATTAATATTTGGAACTTCTTCACCTACTTTTTAATTATACACTGATATATGATTTCATACATAGCGTATAGCTTAATAATTTATCAATGCATTATTACTTGTAACGTAGGTAAATGTATCTAAATTTTAAGGTGTAATTAAATGATGGCCCCATATTTTATTTCTAAAAATTATGTATATAATCCTTAAGTCCAAGTCCTACCTTAAGCATGACGTATGATCCGATCCGATCTGTGTCTTCAGTGTTCACACAATGCAATCTCTGGATCATAATAATATCCTACAACTTTTACACTCTGCCTGACTGACTGAAACAAAATACAACTGAACCAGATTTCTTTTCTGAATTTTCTCTCGATTCAAATTACAGTATAAAATCCAATGAGGACGAATTTTAAAGCTTAGTATTTCAAAATTACTGTTAGTACTATGAATTCATCCTCTCCTCTCCTCTGTGTAGCTCTCCTGTTCTTATTCTTGGTTCTGTTAATAATTGCCATTACAATTGTAAGAAAATTAGTAAGTTCAACATTTTAGTTCGGATCACTCCATCAGACTTTGTAAACCAAAATATAAAAAATTAGTTTCCAGTAATTAACTATTTTTAAAGCACAAAATTACTACAAAGAAATAGTATTCAAACAAAATGTCAAGGATATTTACAGTGTTTGTGACACCACTACTGATTTTTTACTTGATTTCCGTAACATTAGCTTCTGACCCAGGTTCAGAACCACTAACAAAGCCAGCACATGGAAAAGTACTAACAAATGTCAGAACCAGAGGTGGAACTGGGGTGATTAAAACAATACCCCCTCCTGTCCTAACACCGATACCGAAAATCGATCAAAAACCGACGACACCAAAACCAGCAGCAGCAGAGATCGAACAGGAAACAGCAATAACACTCCCAGCAATGATGCGTTTTGAAAGAAAACCAGTGACACTGAGTGATTCCTTGAAGGAATTTGGAACCAGAATGAGACCGAGAATTAAAGTTCGAAATCCGAATCAAAATCCAATGAAAAAAATTACTACTGTGCCTGTGGCAGAGCGAAATCAAAGAGAAAATCAAATGATGATGACGGTTCCAGGTAATAATCAGCAGGAAAATATGCAAAACCAAGAAGCAAAATTACCGTTACCACTGCCGATGATGCCGGTGAAATTTCCAGTACCACCATCAATGCATTTATCTGCTGCTATTAGTGATCAACTACAACGACAACGACAGAAACAGCGGGAATATTTAAATCAAATTCAAAATGAAATTCAACCTGTGCCTGGCCCTGTCCGCCCTGTTGTGAGAAATACAGCTTTTCAAAATTTGCATTTAACAAACCCAAAAACGAAATTCCAGGCTCAACCTATTACTATGGAAAATCCCGTATCAACATCATTTGTGTACCATTACAACAAAAAATTTTCTCCTAATATAGTAGAGCCTACAGAAATTGAAAATCAAAATTACATCAACAGTGTTAATAGCAAAATCGAAAACATTAAACGAAGCCCGAAGGAAAACAATCTAAATACTCCAAAATACGTATTTAACACGCATAGCATTTCACCTCCACTTCCACAAAGCAGCCTTCCATTAGAAATGACCCCAGAAATAATTTACCACACAAGTGATGACGAATATTATCGAAATTTCAATTATAATGAAAATCCAATTCAGTTACCAGTCTTACCACAGAAGCAATATTACTCGGAACACGTTATCGAAAATTTCAAGCCATTTCAGTATCAGAACATGCAGTTGATTCCACAGTTTAAAGAAATGCCTCGGCCTCTTCAAGCAAATAAAAACCCAGCAAAGCTCTTTGATTACAATATTACAAAAGAATTCATCCTAGATCCTAACATTGCATTTGTTACTGCAATTCTATCGAAATTCGCGTTTTTTGCAGTGATTATTTATTCGCTATTACATCCAAACTTGGTCCACCTTCCCCATAATGATGATCATGAGATTGACATAAAGGATGAAGCTCACAGTCTTGGATACAGATACAGCTACGGACACGATGATGATCGGCATGAGAATGATTCCAGAGAAAATGAAAGCGATTTTGAACCTGAAGTAGACCGACATAAATTTGGACAACAAAGGGTAAGAAACGGCAACGAGACCATTATTGAGCAGTCAGAAGAAACCGGAGAAGAAGAGGACGGCTCGACGGAGAAAGTCTTTAACGAAATAGCTTTGGCAATGCCAGTAAGAGTACCTCTGAGGGGTAAAGGGAGGAGGAGACCCCCATTGAAATTAGCGTATTGGAAGAAAAATGGGAGTGGAGGTCAAAACGTTAACAGAAACGGTCACCGTCACGGTACTGGTGGGATGAATAGAAGGCTCCCAATTCAGGTGCTTCGACGTCGGGCACATCTTCGAAGTCCTGCACCCGCACCGACTCACGGGCAACATCCCCGGCAACAGCTGTTTAAGTTTGGCAGAGTCGTTTCCAATGGACACGGAATTAGAAGGAAGGAGATCTCTGCAGAGCTAAATTAACCTATGGAGAATTTTCACTGTATTAAAAAAGAGCGCATTATGACATGCGGCAATAGTTAACATTTTATAGAAACAATTTTTATGTTTTATATTGTTATACAGTATTAAATTTTATATTATATGTTACCCTTAAAACTGTCAGATTTAATTGGTTACAAATATTCTATAGGTATTAAGTAGTACTAACAAAACCAATAATGTTATTAATTTATTACGCTACTACAGTATATTATTATATTATGTTAATGGATTTTTACTAAATAAAAAGTTAAAATTGTTTACTGTTTTATATGCATATAATATGGTTCAGATATGCGGTAATTGCATAACTACAGATATTTTGAATATGCACTTTTTCACTTTTTATTCACATCGCGTTTCTTCCACAGCATCTTAAAACTGCAAATATTTACTTAAGCTTTGAACTTGTTAATTTTCTTACAAATTAAATAACTACGCTGAAGCTAAATACTTTACCTCGACCTCATCAGGGTTTATATTACTGGCTGTATTTGAATTATTTGATTATTTGGTTGATTTTTTAGCATGGAGTAGAATTTAATTAGCACTTAATCATTTATTAATTAGGAGTAAAGAATTAAATATTTACATAAAAGCAAAAAGTCGTATGTAGCCTTCAACACTAATTTAGCTCTATCTCTATATAGCCTGCATGACGTGGAATTGAAAGTAATTGACTATAGCTATCTACATTTAGTAGTTGACAAAACAATTTACTAAGGTGTAAATTAAAGCATAATTCATAAATTCATGTGGTTTTATATGATTAACGGGCAGCTAATAATTAAATTAAAGTATAGGTAGGTACATGTAGTAATTAATATTATTATCTATTATCTATAGTATATAAGCAGAAATGAAGGGACTGTATGCATCAGTGTGAGAACGAAGTTAAAAGTTATTTAAAGAATATTATTATAATTCCTATGATTTTTATTCCTATATTATTAGTAGGTACATTCGTATATACCGAGTCAGAATTCTGAGGAGTAATATAAAAGTAGGTAACCATCTTCAACAATGCGCCACATTTCACATTACATTTACAAACGCTGCAACTCCGTCCCAAAATTCCAAAATTCAGCGTTTTGTTTAAAAAAATTATTTAATTATAAATTATTATTTTAATACCTATCTCATTTTATAGCATTTTCAAAAAATGGCTAAAGCCATGAAATTTCTAGTCTCGGTAGTTTTGGCAGTGTCTTTCTTGGTTCAAACTGTCCACCTATTTGAAGTTCAAGATTCCGGCAGTTCGAGTTCCCATAGTTGTTCATTTACGATTTTAAAATCAACAGCACAGTCAATCAATAACGGTGCAGTTCAACCCATAGCCGACGGTAGTGCTGTTACCGTTTCCAATCCATGGAACGCAACCCAATGCTCCACATCTCGTAAGTACAATTTACTTTTGACGCTCAAGTTTGTTAGTGGAATTTTTTATTTCTACATACCTAATTCAAAATTTAGTGGTATATTATTACAGTTTCCAGATTTTTAATTCGTCATACAGAATACAGAAAAGACTTTTTAACGATAAAAATATAACGTATATATATTTTCGAAGTAATCAGGTTATACTGCTCCTAAACTTGGAACACTTTAAAAATACAATTTTTATTTTATGTAAATTCGTATAGACAAGAAGTTCACGACTTGTGTGAGTACGGCATCCGTCCAGTCCGCTAATATGAGCATGCCGGTCAGGGTAGGGGAAGGTGTCCCGACGTACATACTTTCCGAAATAGATAATAGCGACGGAACATCCACTGCTTGCTATACCGCTCAAGTCAAGCCATTTCCTCCAGTAAGTAATTATTTAAGTCTACATATCGTCTGTGAAGAACCAAAATGACCCATATCCATTTGTAGCTAAAAAAAATATCCACTATCTACAAAAATATTGAAACATGTCTTAGAAGCATTTACATAGAATATTTTACACTTTTACAAAATATGTAAACATACCATTTGACACTTTTCAAAAACATGTAAATAGAACACATTTTACACTTTTCAAAAAGATGTAAATAGAACATTTTACACTTTTTAAAATCTCCTAATTAACATTTTACGCATGCTTCTCATTTTGTTTTTATGACATAGCTCATTTTGATTGTAGCTTATTAAATTGGAAATGGGTCATTTTGGTTCTTCACAGACGATATACCGTATTTCCTGCAATAGCCGACACATCTATTCAGGTCAAATTCAGACCTCTCAGATCCGTCTACGTATAATGCCAGATAATAGTTTGTTAATTAGTTTACTACTCAAACTGAGACGGCCTTCCAGACCCGTCTACTATTACAGAGCCGTCTACTATTAAAGAAAGTTAGCTTGCAACATTTAAAATCATTCACAGTTATTAACACAATAATAAAGTCTTTCTCTCTTCCATAGGGAAACTACGCTGTAAAAAACTCTTCCACAACCTGCTGTTTCACCGATGGCTCTTGCTGCACCCTTTACGGTAAACCGAACAATTATAATATCATCGTACAACCACCATCACCACAACAATAATTCCACATCTTACAAAATACCAACAAAATATACAATGTAAAAAATAATGGAAATAAAATAAATATGTAATCATATCAATTTGACGGGAGTATTAAATCAGCAAAGGAAATGTTTATAAAAAAATCGTAATCGTCTCGCACTGTGTATATAATGAACGATGCAGTTATATCCGATTTTTGTGAGTGAATTCTTTATTAATAGGCAAATGTAAATTTAAATAAAAATGTTTAATATATAGTATAGTAATAACAATAACAATAACCTTGCTGAATCTTAATTATGCTAGTTGAGTCGGCTTCTTCAGTCAGTAATAAAAAATCAAGATCCTACTATATATAAAGATTAGCATTATGAAGATATGTAACACTAACTTATAAATTATACTCTAGCGCATTTTTTACAAATATAACAACAAGATAATAAATATTTTAATAAACACACAAAAATTATATATGGTTAAGCAAACTGGGGCTCAGCTATGTAAAAGCTATTTTCACCCAACGACCCAACTCCTGAATCTACAGATGAGGAGCAGATATTTAGATTCGACAAATTTTGTGCTTCAAACAAGTTGATGAAATCCGGAAGATTCAGTAATTGTGCAATTTCAAGTGGCGTTTGATTCAGTCGATTTAGTATTAACAATTCTGCTTGACATTCTATTAGCCATTCTGCTACATGCAGATGACCAGCTTCAGTTGCCTATATACAAAAAAAAACAAAATTAAAAAGACTGCTACATTCTCACTCACAACACATTATTCATTAAAATAGAATTGAAAAATTCATTTAGGGATCGTCCACAAATTATGTCATCAAAACATTCCAAAATATTTAGGACCCTAAGACCCCCTGCCATCAGCTCAACCACTGTGACTGTTTAAATGGCTATCTTTAGCACGGAATGTCATCAGTAACTAACTAGACCCATTGACATTCAAAGATGACGTCATTTGTGCACGATCCTATTAATCGCAATCAAATTAAAGTTTAATAAACTTTTAACTCACAGCATGTAACGGAGTTCTCCCACATGGATCTGTCTGATTTAAATTAGCTCCAGCTAGTTGAAATGACTGGAGTCGTTTTACTTCCCCTTTAGAGGCGGCCCTAAATTAATTAAGTTTTAGTTATTAATTTACATTTTAGGTGCACAATTTACAGGAAGAAGAAAACTAATATTTTGATTGATACTTTGTAAATCATTAATTAATTATTATCTTACAGGCAAAGCTCAGCTCCCAAGGCTGAAGGTTCAATCGATAAATGTGCTCCACATTTTTTCAAAACAGGTATAACTTGATGAGCATCAAATTCAATAGCTTCCCGTAAAGCAGAATATCCTCGACCGTCTCTAACGTGTACGGATGCCCCTTTGTGCAATAGGTACTCAACCATACGGGCATCATTAAGGGCAGAAGCATAATGTAGTGGGGTCCGACCGAGAGTTCCCACGTCCCCTGAGCAGACTTCAGCGTCCTAGAATTTAGAATAAATAATTTCATTAATAAGGGAGCGTTCATTAATTATGCCATCATTAAAATAGAATATTTTGCACGTTTCAAAAACATGGAAATAAAACATTTTACATACTATTTTTAAAAACATGTAAATACAACATTTTACATACTATTTTTAAAAACATGTAAATACAACATTTTACATACTATTTTTAAAAACATGTAAATACAACATTTTCCACCTTTTCAAAAACATGGAAATAAAACATTTTACACTTTAAAAAAAGTTGCAAATAGAACATTTTAAACTTTTTTAAAACATCTAGATAGAACATTTTGCACTTTTCAAAAACATGTAAATAGAACAATGATAATATCCCACTTAAAAATTAAAATTAATAACAAAAATTCTTATAATTTTTTTTTATGTACCGAATTTCCAAACAAAGATTCTAGATGCTGAGGATGGTATTCGGAATCTGATTCGGAGGCTTGAGCCACTAATGCACAACATAAAGATGATGCTAGAAGCTTTTTAATCCCATCTACTTCTTCTTGTGAGTACATTCCCAAACCAGTAGCAACCGTTCGGACAATTCGATTGACAATGTCAACTTTAACTGGAACTGGATGAGGCCCATTACTTCCGGTAAGCTCGCCCATTAGTTCTCTTCGCTCAGGCAAGAAGCTTAACTTAGTAGCTGAAGCAAATAAACTTTGAGCTGTTCTTGAAGGTTTTGTAATTTTAGTTAATTCTCCACGAAGATTACACTGCATCATCTCCCGCTTTTTATCTAGGTTCCAATCGGACCGTCCCAATACATAGCTGAGTTTGGTAAGTGCTGCTTCCGGGGTCATATCCCAACCTGGAATGATTACTCCTTCCGCAGTTTGACTAGTCTCATAGATTGCTGACACACTACCATGTCCGCATTGGGTGCAATTAACAATTAAAACTCCTCGTTTTGAAGCCATCTCTAATTCCTGTAGGAGATCCGTTCGATTTGTTGGGAAATTTCCTGAGCCATATGTTTGGAGAACAACTCCCATGGTTGGTGGTTGCAAGAAAACTCGAACCTGTGAATACAAGTTGAATGAAGTTAGATACACGTTAGTCAAAGGTATTACTATGAAAATTTTGGAAACAAAATTTGGTAACAATTTTCTTGGTTATACTTTATCATTGACTTACAGTCTCTGAGGTGATGGAAGGGAAAAGTCGTAGAAGGCCAACATTTCTATTTAAAGATGTGTTCAGTTGGAAATTTGAAATGTTTCGGGGACGGAAAATACTATTGTAGTTCACTGCAAAATACAATAACAAATTGTTATTAAGGTATTTCACAGTCATACATAAATATTATTGCCTGTAAGGCATCATTCAATATATCCACTTTTAGGGCCTTTTTTGACCACCGTGTGTAATCAGCTTAACTATTGCGTAAATGGCTATGTTTAACATCGTAAGTCATCAATATCCACGTAGACTGATTTGAACCTATCCGTAACGTCGTTTATGGACGACTCCTCTGATAAGGATTAGGTAGGTACATACATATCGGCATCGGGCTACTAACTACTAACTATAAATTATTTTAATAAAGCAGTATTTACCTTGAATATTAATGCCCATACTTGCTATAGGTTGCATATTAGGAGAATCGAAAGCATTCAAACTGTCTGCAGACACCTATGAAAAACAATATAATTTTATTAATTATTTGCACTGCTTAATTTTAGAATTAAATTATGTTCATGTGGACTATTTAAAAAAATTTCCTACCTTCGTTATCCTGTTTCCTCTGAAAAGACGGTGACCAAAATAGCATGTCACTTCAGGTATAATGTAAGATCCAGCTAAAATCAGAGCTCCCAGGAAATTATCTCTACCATCAGATCGTGACTCAAACAATGGGATTTGAGAACCAGTAATCACAACACTTTTCCCTAAATTTTCCATCATAAAGGAGAGAGCAGAGGCGGTATACGCCATAGTATCAGTCCCGTGTAGAACTACGAAACCGTCAAATGCTTCGTAATTGTTCTATAGAAATTGAGACAATAATTATTAATTGTGGCTTGGGATTGTTTTTTAACCTTTTTTTCAAAACACTTGCAAATATGTAAATAAAATATCCAGAAGCTAAAGTATTAGACATCAAGTTCATATTTTTATTTTATTCATGCATTATTTTCTGCCGCCATGTCACTACAAAAAAGAATTAAAGGGATTAAACTTACTTTAATATCCGTAGCAATCCGAATCCAATCATCCATAGTCATGTTGCTAGAGTCTAATAGAGGGTCGTATTCAAATATAGTGTAAGCCACACGAAAATTCTCTCCAGGGATTTCTCTGCAATTTTAGTCATAATAAATAATTGTTTTAATATCATATGGTATGAAGGGGCTTAAAAACAGTCATAAATTTGCAAATAAAATATGAATACATATGAATTATATTTCATTAACAAAAATTACGTACGGCAAAACAAGAGGAATTGTACCACTGTTATTGTTGTGACCTACAGCATCTTCGAATCTAGTCTTGGCGTATTCGGCATCATGTAAATGTGGAAATTTCCTCACTGTGCTCTCCAACATATTGGGCGCGCAAGCAAGTGCTACATAAAATAATAAGTATAAGCAAAATCAAAAGGTGAATTAAAATCCACAAAAATGCATTACATCGTATCGTCTGTGACGATGACGAGTCAGAATAAACCATATCCAATTTTAGCCAGAATCAAAGCGAGCTATGTCAAAAAACAATAAGTTTTTAAAATTGAAAAATATTCTTTTTATATGTTTTTTTAAAAGTGTAAACTGTTCTATTTACATGTTTTTGAAAAGTGTAAAATGCTCTATTTACATATTTTTGAAAAGTTCCAAATGTTCTATTCACATGTTTTTGAAATGTGCAAAATATTTCATTTACTTGTTTTTAAAAAGTGTAAATTGTTCTAATCTCATGTTTTTAAAAAGTACGAAATGCACTACTTTCAAGCTTTTATGATTTTAATTATTTTTTAGATAGTGTATTTTGTTTTTAGCTAAAATTGTACATGGTTCATTTTGATTCTTCACAGACGATATTTAATTATTTTTGCTATAAATTTTTGATTTAAATATACATAAGTACTTACCCCCTCGTTTGGAGCGGATCATGCCAATAGTTCCTCCAGTGTAGATAACCAAAACTTTTCTTTCATTGGGTTGAAAGTAGCATCGACTCAAGCTCTCGTTTCTTCTCAATGTCCCCCTCAGAGTAGTAGGATCTAGTAGTAATTCCCGACTACTTTCTACTTCCATTATTTTACAAACATCTGCTGACGCACATACTAAATCAAGGCAATCATTCACAGGATCAATTTGTTTCAGCTCCTGGTCCTCAAAATTGATGTGGTAGCTGTCTTCGGTATCGTAATAACCGTCATCCAGACAGTTACTACTACTGAAATCAACGTCGAAATCAGCCATTTCTGATATACTATGAGTAGTATAACGGAAATTATTAACACCACCTCTACCAGTACCAGAATTATTCATTTTGCACTCAATTGAACTGGATTTAATGCTATTATGCATTTCAAATATGGTATCACGGTTTCACAACAATTATTATTTAGCAATTAAAATATTGTCAGTTTATATTGTTATTTAAGTTGAAATTCACTATCAAATTGGTGTTTAAACTGCAGTTAAAAAGTATATGGTACATTTTATTATTTGTTAAAATAATTTTTAACATACTGCGTAAACCGAAACTTCACTGAAAATCAACAATTCGACGTATGTTTAAAGATATTAAACTCAAGTTTTACTGCTGCTTGTCAACACGACGTGTAACGTAAGCCAGAGCAAAAGTACAACTGAATTCGAAAATAGAAAACAGTTCAATAAATACCTGTGGTTGTCCTCCCGGGTTTGTAAGCAGAAAATACTTAGGGGTAGTTCATACTTCATACATTTGGAAATGCGCTTCTGAAACATAGTAAAAGATGTTTACAGATCCCACATGCTTAAGTACATAAGTACATGCACATTATTATGTAGTTAGTATATTAAAGATAGGGCTTTTCATTCAACCCCTGGGTTACTGTGCTATTAGCGTGTGCATTCTGCATGCTGTTGACGTCTTCGGCCGTTGAATGAAATGATGAAATAAGAGTCATACATTGAGTCGGAAGATGTTGTTTGACTGGAATGTAGATCACTTCACCCCAAATTCTTTCAGTTAAAGCCAAAGCTATATAGACATAGACCATATAAATATATGTACCTACCAATATGGATATATGTACGTAATGTGATCTTCAATACTTGTGTTGCTTAGAAATGTTTACGTAGGATTGCAACATCTTTTTGATTCTCGGAAGAAACTCAGATACAAAAATAATTATTGTAGATTGTAACTAATTACTTAGAATTAGATGTGCAGACGCAATTACAAAGACGTGTGGTGTTAGACGCAATTATGATAACTTATCTAATTAATTAATCTCATACATTAATTACTGGGAAGGAATTTTAGAGCACATTATATGGATAATTTAAATTATTACCTAACATTATTGATTCCTTATTAGAACCAGAATGATGAAACAGTTGCACAAATTTCGTGTACGAACTGATATATTTTTCATTATAAACAGTTCGAAACTCTATTAATTTTAATTCCATAACGTAGGTTACTTTGTTTTGTTGACATCACCGAACTTAGAAGTTGAATTATTCCTAAATACGTAAATAAACAAGGGCTACGTAGGAAGCTTAATGCCCTCTCTTGTTTTAACGTTACGAAATAATGTATTTTTATCATTTTTTTTTTGTCTTTTAATTATTGTTTTGCCAAAATTGATAGGATTGCGTATGAATCGCAAAATTACGTATTCTTGTCTTTTACGCAGAAGGCAATACAACTTCCCAAGGTTGACATTATTTTTGTTTTCAGTGTAATTAATCACTTAAGTAAAACAAAAGATATATTTATGATATTATGCAACGCAATACTTCTAGTTTAAGTCGAAGTGCAACATTACTCAAACTACCTACCTATTTATTTATGACGTACTAATTTTAAACAGTATGTAAACATATTATTTTAGTTTTTGGTGCGAAGAAATTCATTTGATAATGACGATATTTTCCAATTTTAAACTAGCTTAAGTTTACTGAGATATAAAATAAATTTTGGTAATTTTTAATTTGCATTTAAAAATTTTAAATAACATTATCCTTATTTCATACATACACACATAATTCATAATTTACTTGACTTTTGCATTTTTAACAAAGTTTTAGGCAATTTTAGATTTAGCTATGGAAAACCCTATATCGTCGGTGAAGAACCATAATATTGACCCAAATTCATTTTTAGCTAAAAATCAAATCCACTATCTACAAAAATATTGATATATTTTTTGATCTTCAAAACATTTAAATCGAACATTTGGCACGTTTCAAAAACATGTACCTACCCAAATAGAAAATTTTGCTCATTTTAAAAACATGTAAATACAATATTTTGCACGTTTAAAAAACATGTAAATAGGACATTTTACACTTTTTAAAATCACTTAACATCTAACGCATCTTTTTATTTAGTATTTTTATGACAGCTCATTTTGACTCTAGCTTAAATTGGATATGGGTCATTTTGACTCATTAGTTCATCACTCACGATATTACCTAGGTACATATTATATAGATTAGCAAAAGTTTGCAATTTTGAACAGAATAAGACATGCATAACTCCGCTGAAGCTCTGGACATTATAAAATATAAATTCTTTCAAAATTGCTATTTAGTTAAATTTAACATTTTAGATTTGGTGGGACGCGGGACATTCAAATTTTTAGAATAATTGTTTAAAAAGTCAGACTTGAAAAAATTAAAATAATTTATATTCTTATTCGCCGTCACCTAACCCGTCACCACCCGTCACCTAAAAGTGATGTATTTAAAACAGAAGCTATAGCTCATGTTTTAGCACAGCAGACAGACTTTTACTATTCATATCCCTCGTACGTATATGTAACTCGTTTATACGATATGAGCTGAATTTTAATTTCGTTTAAAAAAATATTTAGTTCACAAGAGAAGTCACACCTTAATAAAGCTACTTATGTGGGAAAATAAAATCCGTTGCAAGTAATAAAATGATAATAATGTGTACCTCGTTAGTCTACTTTCATTTGTAATGAATTAATAGGTTTTAAATTTTGTATTTTGTATTTTACATCACAATATGTTCGTTGTTATTCAAAATTACTGTACTTACTATACAATATTAAGTTTTTCATAGGCAAGATGGAATGGTGCTGTGTTTTTGTTGTTATTTTGAGGATTCTTGCGATTAGTATGTCGGTGAAACTAAGAGGCTGGTCGTTCTGGAAGGGCGCCGTTTATTAGCTTTCTCTGGTAATGACTTCTTTTGTTGGATTAAAATCTGAAGTGTTTGATTAACTAAACTTGTCAAGTTCTCCAAGTTTGCCCATGTACATTCCGCTAAATGTTGTTATTAACAAATTCATCATCATTAATACTAGATTCCTATTTCGAGTTTCAAACTGAGTCAAGACATTTTCTCAAAACAATAAAAACATTTAATATTAAAATGTTAAGTAGATAATTTAATATTTTAATTTTAATTGCATTATTCCTACCTGTATTAATATCAATAGCCGCTAGTTTCTCAAAACACGGATGAATACTTAAGAGTAATTTTGATTGCTCTTCATCCTGTAACCTTTGTATTGTGATTAAATATTCTGCTGTCAGTTGCTTGAAGGACTGTGGTTCTACCAGCTTGTCTATAGTGATAAAATTAAATGAAACATGAATTTAAATCATGTCAATATTTTGATATACAGGCAACCAATGAAACTTACCCCGACCCTTACATTAAATAAATATCGTCTGTGAAGAACCAAAATGACCCATTTCCAATTTAAGCTAGAATCAAAATGAGCTATTTTATAAAAACTAAAAACAAAATGAGAAACATATAAGCAAAATGTTAATTAAGTAAATTAAGAGTTTTTGAAAAGTGTAAAATGCTCTATTTACATGTTTTTTAAAAGTGCAAAATGTTCTATTTGTATATTTTTGAAAAGTGCAAAAGGTTCTGTTTACATGTTTTTGAAAAGTGTGAAATGTTCTATGTACGTGTTTTTTTAATGCAAAACACACTATCTGCATCTGTTTGGAAAAGTTCAAAATGTTCTATTTACAGGCGTTTAGGACATATTTCAATATTTTTGTAGATAATGGATATTGTTTTTAGCTACAAATGGATATGGGTCGTTTCGGTTCTTCACAGACATGATACAAAAACATTAAAATAATAATAATCTGAATGAAAAATTTAAACCCACTAACCAAGAATGCTCTGCATCTGTGACTTGTGCGTAACATCCCCATATAATATCTGTGACCATTGATCTGGTGCAAAATGCAAACCAGATTCCAATGCAATTTTAATTATCTGCGTATCATGTTCACATCGAATAGCTTCGTAACTTCGAAATTCTTGTTTAAGAGTCATTAGGTTTGATAAAGCTCCAGTACCGCCTTCCTTGGCACTATCCTCAATTCTCGCTTCTGAACCAGGCACGGACTCAGACCCAGTGCCGGTACCGGAACCAGAACCAGATCCACCTTGTTTAATAAAATGAAAACAACTGGAACGGTAGAGTAGCTGAATCACGTGACCAATCGATGTTTTCGATGCCTATATACATTTTAATTTATAAATACATGTGATAATAACCTCGCTTAATTACTACTTTGTTATTAAATGCAACTAAACTGCAATTATCATCAAATCATTTTCATTTAAGGCAACACAGTAATTAAAGTATTTGGCTTGAGTTAGAATTTGAATAATTATTTTTAATTAAATAAATGCAGTAAATAATATTTTATTTTAGGTTTTAGTAGAAAATTAAAAATGTACAATTATGCACACACTCACTTGTGGAAACTGAGGATTTAATCTTTGAACAACAAACATGATTAAAATCTTTTTCGATAAAGCGGATCCATCCTCCAGAGCAAGAAGAATTAATTTGATGGCTTCATCCTGAAGTGCAGGTCCCATAAACTGACACGCTTTTGACCGAATTGCGGCCCACAGCTGTTGCTGAGCTCGATAATTCGAACCCTGATTCTGAGCTATTAATTCCAGTAAAATTCGATTGCCAAGAAATTTACAGTGTTTTATCAACTTGAGATGTGTTGATGGCGTTAACCATTGAAGGAGGGATAAAATCTATAGTTACAAATTAAAGCAGACAGCAAATTATTAACTGCATTTGATCACTCATAAACACAATTTCATTAATTTTTGCAATATGAATATTATTTAGGATATGGAGTGGGGGGAGGAGGTGGCTTATTTTTTAGGGCAATGTAATTAAATAATACACCCCAAATTGTTAAACAATATTTTTTTTACCTTTTTCAGTGTCGCACGGGATGCATAACCAGATCTTGCTACGAATGCCAACTGGTTTAGGTTCTCGATTGTCTGGAGGCACGCTACATAAGTAGTACAAAATAAATTAAAAGCTCTAAGTGATTTACACTAACACCTTTAATTGTAATATCAGCTGGCGATATAATTATACTGTGTACTTACTTATATTAATTAGTTAGTTTATGTATATTTATACTTGCTTCATTTTACCTGAATTTTCTTTCTCCCCGCTGTCACTTTCATTCCGCGAGGGAATCTCTTCGATAGAAAATCCCAAGAAGATTAAAAGTGGGAAATTGATTAAGCTATTCACTTTGGGATGTAATTGAAAAATACATTTTTGGCAGATTATATTATGCGTGCTGTTAAATCCACGAGGAAGACGTTGATCTGTATTAAATTTAAGGAGACATATAGGACAGGAATTATTGCTGTCAAGTTTTGGCTGAGTAGGACAGTTACACGGTGTTACGGTTTTACTAATTAGTGTTTTCGCTATTGATTTCGGGGCTGTCGATTCAGACTCAGGTGAATTCATAGTTTAAAACAGTTAAAAAAACAAAACTTGAGTTAATTTTTGGTATAAAATATAAGAAACAGGATGTTGATTTCGCAGTTCCAGTGGTTTCAATTTTGCAGTCAAGTCTTTCTTTCAGTGGTATTCAGCATTCAGCTGGGCAGTCAGCTCAGCAGTTTCACTGCTCCATAACCGTGAGAAATCGTCCATAAATGACGTCAATAATCCAATATTTAGGATCCTATGGGGCCCTTGTCATCTGCGTTACCATTGCACAAATGACTAACTATAACATGGGATGTCATCAGTAACCAAATAGACCAATTGACCCGACCACTGAAGTCATTTGTGGACGATTCCTAACATACACATTGAATTGATTTGGTTTTCGCGCTTAGCACTGCCACATGAAAATTATCCGAATCAAAGTGGCACCGGATTTATTTTCCATTGATTCCATTCCACAATTCCACATTCCGCACTTTTCTTACTAGTGAGTTTTCTGCAACAAATTACAATTCGCAATTTGTTGTCGCGATTCGTACTGAAACTGCAAAGTTACTTTACTGGAAATATTCCACCGTTGACCGTGCAGTGCAGTTGCAATTTTTTGGCATTGAAATCCATTCAAATCCATGGTGTTCAGCATGCACAAAAGGTACATTTTTGTCATGTTTAACTTTAACACGTGTAATTTGCAATTAAATTTGCTTGTAGCTGCTACTTACATTACATATGTTAAAAACAAGTGATGTGCGTAAGTAGCATCTTTTTTGTTATTTTTATGCTTATTATTTTATTTCGAATTTTAGGGAGAGTGTATTTTCAATTATAGTGCAATCAAATATTTAAGTAGCAATATTTTTCATTATTAATTTTTGGTGCTGTTGAGGTTGAGGAGTTTAATTATCAATTTATAGTTTATATAGTGACACTGTATGAGTCATTACTGTAATTAATTGCCTTTCACAGACTATTATGACTACTGACTATTGATTAATTTATGCTTAGCGTTATTTGTAATTGCTTTTACAGACTCTGCAGTTAGCCACTATGATGTACTTAGCAGTATCTGCTATAATCCTGACACTGTCCAACTTTTGACTTTACCTGTTCTGTCTTCTGTCACCTCACCTCGGTCGTCTGCAACTGAAAAAAGAAGCAAGAAATGGCAACTCGAGAATTGCTGAAAACAAAAATCCAAGACCTTATCATTTCAAAGAATCTTTGGTCCCCATCCCTTTCTCCTGAGCTTCCGCAAAAGTGGGAGAACCATGGAAACTGCATTATTTTTTCCGCGACTACATTTCAAAGCCAAATATGGTCCGACCCAGAATTAACTAATGTACTGTACCCACTAATTTGTGACCTTATGAAAATAACTAAAATTGCTCGAAGGACTGGAACTATCGTTAACAACTGTGCCTTCCGTCGTCCCCAAGTAGAAATTTTGTTCGATAGCAGTAACAATAGTGACTATAATCTTAATGGTGGTCCTGATCCTAAACCAGACGGGTGGGTAGCCAAGACGGAAAATGGTATAAAATACACATGGGACGTTACGCGATGTATGTTTAGTAGTGGAAATATCACTGAAAAGCAGCGAATTTCTTCGTGGGACCTTAGAGACCAAGTTGTTGTGGATTTATATGCAGGCATCGGCTACTTCACACTTTCCTACTTGGTCCATGCAAAAGCAAGCCTTGTTTACGCCTGTGAATGGAATCCAGATGCGATCCAAGCTTTAAGAAAAAACTTAATTTTGAATAAAATCCATGAAAATCGGTGTATTGTACTTCCGGGGGACAACCTACAAAATTGCCCTAAGAATGTGGCGGATCATGTAAATTTGGGACTTATTCCTTCATCAGAGGCTAGTTGGGGTGTAGCATGTTCTGCCTTAAAGAATCAAACTGGGGGAATATTACATGTCCATGGAAATGTTGACTTAAAAAAAAGTAAAGAAGATAAGGAGGAAAGTTTAAACAGTGAAATCAACAAGAGCTCTATCCCCATAGCTTGGGTGAACTGGTCGAAGGATGCTTGTATGAAAATTAACGACATTTTGAATAACACTTCCACTAATAACTCTGAGGACGGCAGCGGTAAAAACCACCAAAATGTGCAGTGGTATACAAATATAATAAAAATATTAAAAATTAAATCCTATGGTCCATGTGTTGATCATATAGTAGTTGATATAAAATGCATTCCAGAATTCCAGTTGAAACACCCGTTTGATTGTAAAAGTAGCATAGGAATTACGTAATTTTTCACTTTAATTTAAGCAAATTAATTATTACAATATAATATAATTTAGTTTTCATACAGTGTAATGTGTAACAATTATTACATATAAAAGAATAACATAAAAATTATATGATCATGATACGATTTAAATAGCGATAAAATTAAATCTCTATCAAATTAAACTGAATTTATTAATTATTTCCCGCCGAAATTTTCATTTTCTTCAAAGCATTTAGCACTTTCTGGTTGAACTTCTCGGAGAGGGACGAGTCCGTTAGGAGGTTAGTCATGAAGTGGTTTTTTAGCAACTTGGAAACTTCGGTTAGTTCTCCCGTTAATTTGGGACCCAAGTCTTCCAAGACACTGTCAAAATAATCTATGTCCTGTGCCAGTTGTTTGGCCTGTCCCTCTGTTAACGAATTAATCTTTAGAATTCTTTGAAAGAATACTTGACACGCACTGGAGGCTAGGGAGGCTATAATGAAGTCCACTGGTGACCGTCCCACTCTGAAAAAAATTATTATACGAATTTAAATAATTATTAAATACTAACCATAAAATTCTTTTGTACTTATAAAAAGCCGTAGCACAACACTTACTCTTCTGAAGTCTGATCAAAGGCGTACGAGATGGAAGAATTTTCAGAAAGTATAAAAGTCTCTAGATTTTGTGGCAGCAACATAAGATACTCCCCAATGTGTGTAATATACTCTGATGGAATGGCTTCTTTCAAACTCGAGTCTGCCACGGTGAAGCTTTTCCCCATGAGGGTACTGTAAATGGGCTCTGCCGTGACTTTAAGTACAAGTTGTGTCGCATCCCGACATAGTTTCTTAATGAGCGTAACTGCCTTGGAAAGCAGAGGCTCTTTTTTCTGAAGGAATGTAAAAATCTCAATCTTGAGCGGACTGTCCACATAATAGCTCCACATGTCATCCCAAGCACTCCCATTATTTTTATCTTTCCCCTTAGTGGCTCCGCTAAAAACTCGACTGCAGTTCGTACTCAGAGTTCCATCTAATTTTGTAATTTGCCGGAGAATCTCTCCACAAATCTCGGTAAAAGCAAGAACATTCTCCAAGGTTTGTCTCTGCTGTTGCTGGTTTTGACTCTGAGATGATGATGAAGATTTTTTAGATTGCTGCTGCTGGTTGTAGGCTTCCTCGGATGGGGAGTAGAAACTACCGTCAATGGAGTTGACCATGAACCGAAAAATATCCTGATTCCACTGAGCAAACCGTTCGAGACCCGAGCTGAGTCCCTTCCCAAAATGGAGATAGCCAAAACCACGGTTAAATATTTTGACTCTTTCCTCCCCCTCTTTTATGAGGAGAATAATTTCCGGGAGAAGTCTCTTGGAACTTTCGATCCGCTCCTGGAGAATGGAAATACCGGAGCCAGCGTCATCAGAGCCGGCGTCACCTCCAGACAGGGAAGATGCTACAGAGGCCACGGTGGCTGCTTGAACTTTACTGTAAATTAATTTCTCGTGATATCTTGCATAGTTCTCATATTGTGCGAGGAAAGGGGTGAAGCAAACTTTGAGGAAACTGTCAATTCTCATAGGATCTGAGCTTAGGCCTGAAATACAAAAATTAATATTTAAAACCTTGGGCCACATTGTACAGACGGGATTTTGAGATTTGAAGAAAATTTTAATTAAACTAAATACCTACCGTAATATAAATAAATATGGACGAAAAAAAAAACTTACTGTGAGACTCAACGAGCTGCCTCATTTGCTGAACGAAACGATCCGTGGTCTGATTAAAGTGAATTAAAATATCAATAAAGGGTTGTTTCTTAGTTTCAGATTCAAAACAGAATTGAAGAGATGGTTCCAGGGAGCGCAGAGTGTCCGTGTAGAGGTCGATTAACACGTTGAATGGGTTCACATTATTTACATCCGCAAATATAATTTTGCACCAAGGTAACTGCAATGGAAAATTTAATTGAAGAAATTAAAACCATGTAGCATTAAAAGCAGATCTGTTTAATAATATCTCTAATTTATTATTATTGATTGGCTATATTATATGGTTAATTTGGGAATTACTTTTGCATGCCAATGGTCAACAACGGAATCGTATAATTTAACAGAGGCTTCTTTGAAAACCATCGTTTCAACATATTTCCTCCAGTCTTGGGTTAACTTCATTTTCTCACATGTTTGAAAGTATTTTATGTACTGCGGAACTCTGTCCAAGTTCACGAACATTGTAAAGAAATACTTTGCGTTGTCTGTGTAATAATATAATAAACATTTTTTCAATTTAAAGGCATTACTTTGATATTTTTGACTTGGTCGTAGTAATTATTTTGTTACGTTTACCAATGTTGTTGGTATCAAAAGCAAGAATGAGATGCTTGGTAGCAAGTGCTTCAAGACGATTTTTCATTTCTTCGAGAATCAAACGACGTTCCTCGGCTTGTGTAGGGTTCAACACTGAAAGACTTTTTTCCATCCCTAAAATAGTTTCATATGATTTATTCACGTCACCAGCTTCCAAAAGTTGTTCAATCTGTTTTGCCAGGAAAGTCCATTTATCTGCTTCTTGAAGCGCTTGTGATGTTGTCACTACTTTAGTTTTCATACTGTCTAGTTTTTCCAGAGTTGTCATTGATGTACTAGTTTTCTTTTGAACCTAAAGTGTATTAAAAAATTTAATCAAATGAAAATTGCACAATTTTTAGCACTTAGACTGTATTGAAGATGGTATAGGTTCATAATTCATTCAATTTTGTTACATATTATGTAACATGATTTATAGTTTATTAGCTTACATTCTGTGCAACAGACAAGCCGACCGTGACGTCTTGCTGAAGGCAGGAAATTTCTTTCTGTGTCTTGTCCAACTCTCGAAGAACTTTTGGTAAATCCATGAACATCTGCAATAGCAATAATACAACAAAAATAAAAAATTGTTTCGTATTGAAAGCAAAAGCGTTTATATTATTTATACGAAGTTTATTGAAGTCACGAATTTATTTAAATGGACTTACATTTTCAGCAATATTCCTAATATTAGCATTGGATTTTGAAATAGCTTCGTCCACTTCTGCACTTAGTGCCTTTAAAAGATCCTCCACATTTATTTTTTCTGCACCAGTACCAGCACCAGTCGCCGGTGTTGCTGAATCCGTACTTGCTTTAGACCGAGATCCAGCTGATTTTGTTTTTGGAGAATCCCCATCACCTGTGGCAACTACTGGTACCTCTCCTGTTCCTGTTTGCAAAACTTTATTCAACCACTGACTCGCATTGAACTCAGTGTTAGTTTGGAGTTCGTTTATGTCAAGCACCATTGTAACGGAAGTATTAAATTCGGCTCTGATTGTAATAGCTGATTGGCTGACTCTGTAATTTCAATAATAGTTGCGCCTAAGTAATTAGCGGCATAGACTTCTTACATGTGTCAGTACAGGTCAGGTTTATAATATTACCAATAACATTTTATATTATTAAAAATTCAAACCAAATTATTTCTTTTAAATTCAAGAGACGTAAATGACAATAACAGATGACAGATAATTAATGAAAACTTGCCAGGAGAACTGAACGAAATCTGTCAGTATGTCAAAGATCAAATTCAATGGTAATTCTTTTGAAACTGATAATACTATGTAAAGCCACCTTTGACCTTAAGTAAATAGTCTGTCGCTGTTATGTCCAGTTGTCAACCAATTTTAGAAATTTCTAAGCTGAGCTGATGACTTGGCATGGTTTAAATTTTCCTGCGCAATTTAAAATCATATAGAAAGCAAGGACTACTACTTTAACGAGAAAATAGTACAATAAGCAAATTCCAAAACGAAAAGTTAAAAATTAAAATTCATAAATTCATAACATAAAAATAATCCATAAGTAAGCAAATCATACCTACCAATTAAAGACACACACGAAAAAATGGCATACATCTTCAGCCCTGTATTTATTACCAGTAACGTAAGACATGCTATTTTGCCTATTATATTATGGTCTACCACATCTTCAGTGAAGAACCAAAATGACCTATTTCCAATTTAATGTAGAATCAAAATGAGCTATGTCATAAAAACAAAATAAGAAACAGACGTAAAATGTTAATTAAGATTTTTTTTTAAAGTGTAAAATGTTCTATTTACATGCTTTTGAAAAGCGTAAAATGTTCTTTTTATATGTTTTTGAAAAATGCAAAATATTCTATTTAAACGCTTTCAAGACATATTTGAATATTTTTGTAGATAGTGGATATTGTTTCTAGCTAAAATGGATATAAGTCATTTTTTTTCTTCACAGACGATATGGTTCTACTATGTACATATAAGTTACTTAATCTTGTAGCATTAATTATTCACTATATAGACAATAGACATTAGCATCAAGAATTCCCACACAATTTGCAATTTGTAACTTTGAGCAACACTTCACGACCCATTTCCAAATTAAACGCTACACTGCTCCTCTTGTGTCCACAAAGAGTCCACAGTTCATTTACACCATACACGCGGGGAACATTGTAATATATTACAAATTAAAACTTCCAGTTCCCCCAATCTAAATGTGAATTCAAAATTCCGGAGCCAAATGCCAATTTACTTTGGCAAATACATTCATTATTGTCAAATTGTAATCTGACTCCATGTTTCTAGGGCTAAACTGAACTGAACTGAACTGTGTGGCAATTGCTAAGAATACATACAGTGTGTATACGCTTGATTTTGAATTTCTTAATTTATTTACTTTATATTTTATAATCATTTCATTTTTCGTTATTTTTAAATTTTGTATAGTAAAGCTTTTAAGCTGTGTGCTCCACACTATCTATGTATATAATCTGTAAAGCCATTCATTTCCCTTCGGGATTTTTAACTGCGCCACAAGCAATATAGCAGTGTCACGGTGTCATGTAGAATGTAGAAAAGTTTGCATTCATAAACATAATGCATACTATACGGATTAAAAAAAATCAAAAAATTTTTGTCAATTTGCCAATGAATTTCCATGTTCCTTTTCATGATAAGTACACGTACAATGAATGGTAAGTTGTGCGAGCAGTTAATTATGAGCCAGTGACATAATTATATGTTAGGTTAGGTAGGTATATACATACATAATATATATTTATGTATATAGTGTATATTATATATAGTTCTGGTCGGATGCATATAACATCTTAGGTACATTTATAGGTATTTTCTTGGGACAAGTAGGTCCCTATGTTAACCTATGCATTTCTGGAATAACACAGTTTTTTTGCACCTTTTAAAACACAGAGAGAGAATAATGATGTCGTTTGGCAGAAAATTCACACTCTTAAAACCACTTAAATTCAATAATTTGAATTTCACGCAAGTAGATAGCATATTTTGAATTATTTTAAAATGTGTAAATAGAACATTTTGCTATATTTCAAAATGTGTAAATAGAATATTTTGCTCTATTTCAAAATGTTTAAATACTGATAGAGCATTTTGCTCTATTTCAAAATTTTTAAATACTGATAGAGCATTTTGCTCTATTTCAAAATGTGTAAATAGAATATTTTGCTCCATTTAAAAAAGTGTAAATATACCATTTTGCTTCGTTTCAAAATGTGTAAACAGAAAATTTTGCTCAAAATCTTTAAATATTATAAAATACCTTTTAAAGTTTCAAAAATACGTAAATCGAGTGTTTTAAATGTTTGTGCAACAAAAAACCATGTTTCGAAATCTTAAATTAATTAAATATTTTTGAGATATTTAAAAAGAAAAAGTAATTAATACATTTTTAGCTTTAAAAAAACATGTAAATCAAATATATTGCAATTAATTCAAGTATAAATTATATAAAATTTTACAGAATTTCAAAATATTATATAAATTAAACACTTTAACCTATAAGAACTCCAAAATTTGCAAATAGAGTATTTTGAATTTTTTTTTAAAATATGCAAATTGAACATTTATGCATTCTTTAAAATTTACAAACACATCATTTTGAACTCTTGAAATAATTAATTAAGTACTTACATTCAGCAGCTTACAAATTTAAAAAATACACGAAAATGACCTAAAACGTACTTTGTAGCTTTCAAAATTTTTTAAAATACACGAAAATGACCTAAAATGTACTTTGTAGCTTTCAAAAATTTTTAAAATACACGAAAATGACCTAAAATGTACTTTGTAGCTTTCAAAAATTTCTAAAAATAAATCGATGATTTTCATTTTTACAAAAATATGCAAATTGATAATATGTAAAAAAATCAGTGGCCACTAACTGATTCACAAAACATAGGATACAAATAGCATCACTTGCACCTCTAACGTCCACGTACAAGACTGTTGATTGTTCCCCCCTACAAATGCAAACACAAACACTAACAAAAAAATCAGCCGAACCAAAAATCAAAACCGACATTGAAACCAAAACCAAAGCCGAATTATATACTACATGATAATTGCATAGTATATGAGCATCTCATAAAGAAGCAAGAAATAAAGAGAAGAAATCAGAATATGAGAGCGGTAAGTGTTTAGTTTGCTTTGAGCTTTTAGATTTTTTTTATTGGCAAGTTCCCACTTTGATGAGATGTTGATTCTGTTTCTTGTGTGTAGTTGAAGTTGTAATGAGGAGGTAGTGACTGTGATTTTGATGTGTTCGGTGCTCTGTCTTCAAAAATATCCCATAAACTACAAAGCAATAAAATAGCAGTACATCCACAAGTCATATGGGTATATGCGTAATTATACACAGTTTAAAATAAGTGTGATTATCTTAAGCGTATAGAAAAAGCATCTCTGTATATCTATACACTATATCGTCCGTGAAGAACCAAAATAACCCATATCCATTTTTAGTTTCAAACAAAGTGCACTATTTACAGAAAAAATTAAAATAACATTTTCATGAAAGCATGTAAATAGAGCCTGGTGCACTTTTCAAAAAACATGCAAATAAAATATTTTACACTTTTGAAAAACACTTAAATAGAACATTTTGAACTTTAAAAAAAAATGTAAACAGGACATTTCACACTTTTAAAAACGCTTAAATAAGACATTTCACACTTTTGAAAAACATGTAAACGGAATATTTTAAAATTTTAAAAAACATGTAACTAGAAAATTTTACACTTGAAAACCGCTTAAATTATAGGATATTTTACACTTTTAAAAAACACTTGAATAGAACATTTTGACCTTTTCAAAAACATGTAATTAGAACATTTTACACTTTTGAAAAACATGTAAATAGGACATTTTACACTTTTAAAAAACGCTTAAATAGGACATTTTACACTTTTGAAAAACATGTAAATAGGACATTTTACACTTTTAAAAAAAGCTTAAATAGAACATTTTACACTTTTAAAAAACGCTTAAATAGAACATTTTTCACTTTTAAAAAACGCTTAAATAGAACATTTTACACTTTTAAAAAACGCTTAAATAGGACATTTTACACTTTTAAAAAACATGTAAATAGGACATTTTACACTTTTAAAAAAAGCTTAAATAGAACATTTTACACTTTTAAAAAACGCTTAAATAGAACATTTTTCACTTTTAAAAAACGCTTAAATAGAACATTTTACACTTTTAAAAAACGCTTAAATAGAACATTTTACACTTTTAAAAAACGCTTAAATAGAGCCATTTGCTCATTTTAGAAACTTGTGATTAGCACTGTAACTGTAAGCATGTTTATTATTTACTGTATGTTTTTGGATGAAGCCCATTTTAATTCTAGCGTAAATTGGAAATGGGCGTTTTTGGTTCTTCACAGAGCATATCATCCTTTGGAAATCATGACTATAGGCAGGTACATACTTTCTTGAGTTGAAATATTGACTTGACAAAGACGTGAAAGAATTAAAGAAACCTTGCACACTTCAAATCAAAAGTCAAACCAGGTTTGTCTCGCTGTCTGTCTCTCACTGTCGGTACATACTTCACAACTAACTCACACTATTTTTTTTCTAGATTCTTAAAGGTACGCATAACGTATACTATAGGTACATATGGGAAACTACTGATCCGCTGACGGGACGGGACCCTGAAATATCAGATTCAATTCAAAGCTGAGTATATGACTACTGATATATATGCTACTATAATTATGGCCTTTGACTTGCGTTTGCAGGAGACATCATACCATCGCAGCGGCATCGGTATTTTTGTATATTTTGGCATTTACCTTCAAAGCAAATTTATCTCATAAATATCTTCTTTATTTTTTTTAAGCAATCCTACCAACAGTCTATACAGGGCCTGTTTTAACTTAACATAATATTATACACAAAATGTATTTAAGATTTGATCTCACTACTTAATTGACCAGGGCTGGAAGAAGGAATTACTTTTAAGCAGCGATTTGTTTCAGTTCAAAAACCACTATTTTGATTTTATTAATGGGTTTCTTTGGTAAAACAAAATGTCGTATTTACATGTTTTAGGAAAGTGCAAAATGTTCTTTTAACTTGATTCTGAAAAGTGGAGAATGTTATATTTACATGCTTTGAGAAAAGTGGAAAATGTTTTATTTCCATGTTTTTGAAATGTACAAAAAAAATTATTTGCTTGTTTTTGAAATGTACAAAAATTTGTATTTGTTTGTTTTTGAAATATGAAAAAAAAATTTATTTGCATAGTCTTGGAAAATCAAAATATTATTTTTACATATCTTTTAAAACCGCAAAATGTTCCATTTACATGTTTTTTGACAATTCAAGCAGCGGATGCTGCCTTTGCTAGCCGCATTACCGGCACCGGGCCCTGCCCTTGGCCTTGGCTACTCATGACACCCCATGTTAAAGATAGCAATTTACGCAATGGTTAAGCTATTGACAGGGGAGGGGGAGGGGGGGTCATACATAGGGTCCTAAAAAGAAGAATGTTTCTGACTTCTTTTGTGCACAACCCCAAACTTTATTTTGTTTACTTTACTTTTGATACGAACGCTCACACGTACGTGACTGACATGTGAGCTGTTTTTTTTATGAAAAACTAATAATTTTATGTTAATTTGTCATTAGTCGGTATAATTTCAATAATACCAATTTAATTAACAGGTTTCACTCCTTAATTAATAGAACAAATTTCGAACAAATCCTATTGTATAAAGTAGCATGTGTAGGTGCAATGAAATTACCATTTAACGCTTAATTTTACCTTAAAAAAGTCTCTGGCAAATCTAACACATATAAATGTGTAATCAAGAGAAAAGTCAAAAGTATCCAAGTTGGTGAGTGTATTATTAACTTCCGTAGTTATAGTATATTTCAAGTCCACTACCTACCCACTACATTTATCATTACTTACTGCATTTTTTACTTACCCGGGTAATATGGTTTGCCTTGTGACCTAAGCCATTATGGTATTATCAAAATGAAGACATGGCACTATGCTACTCTTCATTAATTGTCAATGCCATACCATTTAGTCGCATATACTAACGTACCTATATAGGTACTCTATAGTATAGTGTCATATATAGTATGTCAGTGGCAGATTTATAATGGCATAATCTTGGTCCTGGTCCTGGCTCTGGCTCTTTGATATAGCAATGTTACTAATATTAAGTGGCAATAGTGCATTATATATCTCACCGTTCCAGCTAACGTTACCGTTCCCATCACCTATCGCGTACCGGTCCCAGTACCGGTACCGGTACCGATACCGTGTCTGTCTCTCCTTCTATAATACATTCATTCCACCATCACCGCCATACCATCAACCGTGTATTTCTCTCAAGGCTCATTCAATTCGTTCAGCTCACAAGAATTTAAACGTTCCATACGAATGTGATATGCAATCCTTTACCATGCCAAAAATCAAAAAAAAAAGATAAGAAGCAATAGCCAAATTCATAGTAGGTAGGTATAGGTACCTTTACCCTACGACAGTATAGTAGCCGACAAAAAATTATTTGGAAGAAAAAAGACGAGCAACAGAAAGGCAGATGAAGTTGAACTTTTAATTTTGGTTTCCATATGTAACATTTTTTTTAAAGCAGATCTCTAATTACAAACTTTACTAACCTAGGTACGTACGGTACATAAATTCGGATGCACATCTGTATTTAGTACGCTTCTCCAAAGTACATGAAAAAAAAACAAAAACAAACTTTGAAACACAAACTATTTGTATTTTTGTTGAGAGCTGTGTATGTGTGTGTTTACAATCAGCGTTTCATTACGCTCGCCATCCCCGACATTGGTTCTGGTTCTCTGCTGGTTTCTTCTGGTTGGCAAAGTCAAACGTAAATTAGTTAAACGTAAGCAGTCAGTAGTAAGTTGTAAAGCCCGAATTTGTAAAGATTTATTTGAACTAGTAAATTGAGAAGGACGGGAGACGACTGAAGAACAAGAAGGAGGTAGGATCAGGAGATCTCAACAGCAAAAATATTGTTGCACGGAAAACAAACATTAAGTTTGAAATGCAACGTTGAGTGTTAAGTTGAGTGCTTGCCTGCTACCAAGTGAACAGCTGATACAGATTAGCATAGTAAAAATTTGGGATTTAGTCTAAATCTAAAAATTCTGAAATTTCAAAAATTTAAAATCTTTTAATAATTAACTATTGTGTCCTTTTGTCTTTTCTGTCTTTGTCCTGTTTGCCTTTGAGCCTTGAACTCAAAAGTACAGATCAACAATATTATGTGCTTACACTTTTCAAAGAATTAAGCAAGTACCTACTTAAATGTGAGATACAGTTTATTTATATTATTGTGTGTCTACTAGATTTACTTACAACTTTCTTACAAAGTTACAACACCAATATTTGTTTATCATTGTGACTGTGAATTTTAAAGACAAACCACAAGTGAGCGGACGATATTTTTAGTTTAACTTTAAATTTTTTGAAAAAATTCAAATATGAATTTAAAGCAAAATTTAACTCCAAAATTTGGTTAAATCCAAAATTTGAATTTAAGTGCATTGACAGTGGTGATAATTAAAAAGTGACTTACGCTAAAAAAACATTACAAATCTGAAGGGAATTTTCCAAAAATTTCAAAAATGCACCGATATCTACGAAATTCGTTGGCAGGAGTGAATCAATACACAGGAGACAATTTCCAAAATTCTCATTTTAATTTCTTAACAAGAAGTGTGAGAGACGTGACAAGTCAAAGTGACGGCGGTGACGTTGAAAGTGTCGGTGTTGGTGTTCGTAATGACCTTGTTCCAAATAGTTCCAACAATATTAATAGCAACTATGGGAACAATAGACCTGTGGACACAGCAGGACATACTGGGAGTGACCCCCGAGGTTATTTGTGCAAAAAATAATTTTATAATAAAATACTGAATTAATATAATACGTTAACTCAATATATATATGTATTAGAAGCGTAATTTAAAAATTTAGATTTAATTTTAAAGCTTAATTTTCGGCGTCAACCCTGAAACCTAAAATAATGTAAAGTTGACTGCATTAGGAATTTGAATATAATTAATGAAATTATTATTAATATAAATTAATTTAGTTCTAATATATATTATAATATAGTATTAATATTATTAATTGCTTTAATAATAATAAATTTAATTTTATTTAATTGCTGTACAGTGTCTTACAGTAAAATAAATTAATCCTGAATTTAAAAACAACTTTAATATTTTTTTGTATGATTTTTCTTTTTTTTTTTGTAGCTTTACCATTCGCATCAATTCCAAATTTTTTTCAAGCTATCCTCACATTAGTCATATGCGGACTTCTGCTTGCAGCCTGCCTCCTTATAATTCGAAAGGCAAGAGCATGGTATGTATCTATTATTAATGAATTTAAAAATTTATTTAGTAACTATACAGAGTATGTACTTAAATTTCATTTTCTATCACGTATAGTAGTTTTTGACGAAATACAAAATTAATTGATACTTACATATTTAATGGCTTCTCGTTTTTAATTTATTTAAAATGTGCATTTCGTATTATCATGCAGGTGCACTGGTCTTAAACGAACCTGGAGTGACGATGAAGGACTAGCTGACGGGGCGGCAGATGTGGATGACGTTGAAAATCAAAACACAGTAGAACCATTAAAATCATCATCACAGACTCAAAATTCCACGGATCCATCATCGATAATCACAGACATTTCAGAGCACCCGAAGGTGGGAGTTTCAAATAGTACGGCGCCCCAGTCCGTTGAAAATAAAAAAGACGTCGGTAGCACAAAGGGGGGATCCCCTCTCACGACTACGAAAAGTGAAGAATCTCGACCCACCTCCAGCTGCAGCACTAGTTCCCAAAAAAAGAAAAGTCCACGCGTTGCTTTTGTGAGGCGAACATCTGGTCCTTTCGGGGATGAGGCTTTGGGTAAAATTTAAAATCACATAAAAAATAATCAATCATCAATAATTTTCTTTATATGAAAAAATTAAGCAATAAATATTTTATTATTTTGCAGCTTACGTTGAACAAACTTATCAGAAAGTCATTAAAAAAAGCAAAGACCACATCGATAGCAAGCATCATCCATACGAGGCGAAACAATCTTCCTGGCGTCGGGCCTCATCTAAAAGAGTTAATAAAAAAGGCCAAAATAAATCCAATGAGCACAATCGAAGATCCCTCCCAATTCCAACCATCATCGTTCATGCTGACTCTCAAGAAATGTTAGATGGTGACCAGGAATCACATCCAATGATCCCAAAATTGAAACCAGGTGAAGCACCAATAGCATCCATTGACTCGGAATCTGACAAAGAAACTCGATAAAAATCAAACCCAAAATAGCGGAGTGGAAATTACATATATAACGTTATACCTTACATTATATTCGTATATCACATATAGGTATCTTCCTATAGGTTATAGGTACTAACACTAACACAAAAATATCATTAATTAATATTACTTAATTATTAAAAAATATTTTTAATCGCGTGTATAATTAAGTTTTTGTCTTACATCGTAATATTATATTGTACAGTTACGTATACCTACAACCTACACTGCATATACCTTCCTCATTACGTGACACAATACATATGTGAGTGTATTGTTTTTGTTTTCCCCTTTATTGCTTCTGTTCTAATAAAATAAATTATTGAAATATTGACTATACAATTCTTAAATATTACCGTCCGTGTAATAAAGCAAATCTATATCGTCTGTGAAGCACCAAAATTACCCATATCCATATCCATTTTTAGCTAAAAGCAATATCCACTATCTACAAAAATATTGAAACATGTCTTGAAAGTATTTAAATTGAATATTTTGCACTTTTAAAAAATATGTAAATGAAACATTTTTACAATTTTCAAAAACACGTAATTAGAAAATTTTACACTTTTGAAAAACATGTAAATTGAAAATTTTGCACTTTTAAAAAACGTGTAAATAGAACATTTTACACTTTTCAAAACCTCTTAATTAACATTTTACACATGTTTCTCATTTAGTGTTTTTTTCACATAGCTCTTTTTGATTCTAGCTTAAATTGGATTTAAGTAATAATGGTAACTAAAAAGCTGCCATAAGTAGTTGACCAGAAAATGATTTTGTGGAATTTTTAAATTTTTTGTTTTAGCTCCTACGGCGTTTGCCTGATTTCAAAAGCAGTATAGGTTTGTGATTTACAAAACATTATGTGGTTTCTGGAAATTAGTTTTTTATTAGTTTTTGTAGAGGATAAATTCATACTTGAGGACTGCATAAAATATGAAGAGGTAAAGGGTCACAACACAACTGGGCAACGTTAAACTACACAAACAATGTTTTTTTTAAACAAACGTGTAAAAAAAGGGAAGTAGCGTAGCGTAGAACATATTTTAGAATGGGCCTTTTAATTTGGTGACGAAATTTTAAAAAACATAAATTGCTAATGATAATTAAATAGATTCCAAATTTAAATTAAACTTACTTTTATGTTTCCAACTTTGTCTGCAGGCTACATTTCTCAACCGATTTTGATAAAGTTTTTTGATAGTCCTTAATATGTTTTAAAATATAATTTCTAGGGTTTTAAACATTTTGAACATTGCAAGTTTTTTCAGACATGCGATTTTGTATAAAGAGTTCCTAAAACATAAGTTTTTTCCGAAAACAAACATTTAAAAAAAAAGCATATTTAAATGTTTTTTAATATTAAAATATAGTAAAACTCACGAATTCCGTAAACATTAAAAGAGAAACAGGGTTACAAACAATCTACAAATTTTTCTTAACATTTTTAAAATTTGCAAGGCAAGTTTTGTTTTTTTCGACCTTGTATCTCCTTTATTTTTCACCCGATTTTCAAAACGTTTAAAATTATCTTTTCTGTTTATTATTTCAGAAATACATTCCGGGCTTTTTTAAACTTATTTTTTTTTTTGAAAAACATATTATTTGGTTTAATTTTAGGGATCAGTTGAAATATCAAATTTTTGAAAAATAATAAAATAAATGAATTTTTCAAATATTTTTGTTTACTACTCATTTTTACTATATAATATCTAGAATTTTGTGTAAACCATTGAATAGATCCAAAGTTTGAAATTTATAAAATCGGTTGAAACATGTAGCCTACAGATACAGTTGAAAATCTAAAAGTATATTTAAACATAACATCCATTTAATAATTATCAGTACCAAACATATTTACGAATTCCAGTAGTAGAAACCAAATTCTCGCTCTAAAAAAGTATTTTATGCTACTGAAATTCGTTTACAGGCGGTCTTTTCAGAAAACGATGGTGTCATCTCGCCCACTTGTGACCCTTTCATTAATCGTTAAAAAAATCGTTTTGCAATGGGCCTATAAGTGGCCTGAGCGGCATTCCAGTAGCTTGATGTAACTGGATCTCCTCCAAATACAGTACAATATACAAATACAGTGCAAAAAGATTGATGAATTGAATTCATGCGTGTACATTATGATTTTAAAAATAAAGGATAAAAATTGTCTAGAATGAAATTCGTGCATTTAACATGGTCTAGTTTTATTTCTGCTAATAATTTAATTTTGTATTACATTACGAGTCTAATTTTGTTTTATTATAATGAATGAAAACCGAGTCGGGAGAGACAGTGTACTTATTAGTGGAGCGTATTTTGACCGGTTAGCATGGATATGTCTCTTCAGTACAGTAGCAAGCTCGAACACAAGAGTTTTCTTTGCAGCATCTGCTGTCGCAGTCGCCGCCATTCTGACACTCTTCCAATTGTTTAGCATTACCTCCCGTTTTCTTCTTGGCTGCCCCACCTTTCGCTGCTCCAGCTCCACCTTTCTTTGCTGGCGCTTTTCCTCCCAAAGTTTCTGATATCAAGCAGCATGTAATTGCCACAAACAAGAGCAAGAGTGAGAACTTCATTTTGAATATGGATGTGTATCCTGGAAACACAAAAATAAATTCATATTAATTTAATATTCGAGTGGTATTGACATGCAGCTATAAGTAATTCCTTAAACAAAATCGTCTTTCTAGCCGAAAAATTGTTTACCGTTAAAATATAGGAGATATTTTGTTCTACAAAAAATTAAAAATGAACGTAAGTACCTCTGCAGCTCTAAAATATCTAAAAAAGAATGTTACGTTGAGTAAGTTGGAAGAGATGCGATCGAGAAGACTGGCTGGGCAATTCTATATTTTGTTGAACAGGAACAACTCACCAGAGGATGAAGTAATCACATAATATTATTGTTGTTCATGCTAAATTGAGAAGAATTGTTTATTGTTTTGCATTGAAATCCGACACTGACACTAATTAACAAGGCACGCGTTCATTCGTACATTAAAATTGGAATTGTATTTGAATTGAAATGTTAATTGAATCGATAAGGAACTTTGATGACAACTGTATTCCATGTAATAATTAACAATCTGCAATTCAAACTGCTCAAGTATAATGCTGCATTTTAAATATATTAAGCATGACGTGGTTTTCTGCCACGTATTAGTTAAATGAAGGATGTACGGGCAAGATTTAGATTACAAGATTAAGATTATCGCATTCATGCTTATGATTAGGAAAACGTCTAACGATGATTATTGACATTTTAACATTTTATCATTTCGTTAATTTCGCAAATCGCAATCCTGTAATCCATGTAGATTCCAATACCTACCAATTATTATTAGCGATGCAAAATATAGGAATATTATATCTCGTGGTGAAATATGCTATCCTTGTTGCTAATTGCTTTTGCAAAAATACTTTTCCTGACACAAAAAATCTAAACCCCTTAAATGAATTTATTTTGTTACAAAAACCTCGGGTAGGCCTAGGCCTGTCTGAATGCAAAGATATTTACGGCTTTGGTTTTAGACCGATGATATAAGCCACTTTAAAAGTTCTAAATGGCATATTGCATTTTTTAATTATTGTTGATAAACAAGCAGCGAGGTCATAATTATATTTCAAGAAATGCAATAGAAAAGTTTTTATTTCACAAACAAATAAAAAATCATTTGAAAATCAAGATACAAATATAGCATTGAAAAAAAGTACAGAAACAATTGAGTACATATAAAGCAATGGAAGGGAAGAAAGGAAAGGGAAGTAGGAAAGGTATTACAAGAAAAGTTCAAGAAACTACAGAAAGTTTTCAACACAAAAGAAGAAGGCACGACAATATATGGCATAATATGGCACGTCATGAAATACAAATACACAAACATAAAAACAAAACTTGCATTACATTGTACTATAAAAATAGTAATGTAGAAAACCCCTTATTCGTAAATACAAACAATCGTTAACTCATCTTCATAATCGTCTGATCGTTTTAAAAAAATTTTAAGTTATTTAAAAAACGTAAGACACGGCCTTGTTTGGGTGTTCGGTTTTGACGAGGTTAGCCTTCTCAGGGGTGACGAGTGGAGCCACGACTGGGGAAGCAATAGTGTAGACGACTGGATGAGCGGCATAGGTGGTGTAGAGGGGAGCATGAGCGTATGTTGGGTAGGAGTAGACCAAACCGCGCTTGCGTCTTCTCTCTGGTTGGACGGCAGCAGCAGCAGCGGCAGCTTGGAAAGCAACGGCGTGAGCGGCACGGGCCTCAACAACTTCTGGAGTATCTTGAACTGGCTCTGGAGCAACTAAAGGAGCGGCGATAGCTGGAGCTTCTTCAACAGCGGGGGCGGCTGGAGCAGGAGCGGCGGCCTCCTCGGCGTTTTCTGGGGCGGCAGCAGCGGCGGCGCCAGCAGCTTCAACGGCACGAGCATGGGCAGCGCGGGCTTCAACAACTTCTGGGGTGTCTTGGACGGGCTCTGGGGCAATCAAAGCTGGGGTCTCTGGGACAGTTGGGCCAACTGGGAGAGCGTTGGACTCGACACGGAATCCGTTGACGGCATCAGCAACGTAGTTGACACGGACTTCTTTACCGTTGGGGTCAACGTAGGCGTAAGATCCACGAACGTTACCGAAAGCGTCACGGACTTCAGCGGCGGCTTGTCCTGTACAAAAATATTGCACGGTTAATAATTTACTACACTTCAAAGGATTCATCACATCGATCAGATGTCAATTCGAAAATAATATGAATCAATAAGGCACATTGTAAAACTTATAAAACCACATAGTTTGTTGCTTAAGCATTTTGCTTTGCTGGGTTGATTAAATACCTGGGTGAGCGTATCCGTGACTGGCCTGTCCGAATTCATCTTGAGCATGGTATTGGGTCTTGGTGTATGCTGGGGCAACGAAGGCTGGAGCAGAGTAGTAAGCGGGGGCAGCAGCATATTGAACTGGAGCAGCGGCGTACTGAACTGGAGCACCTAGTCCGGCATAGCCGAATCCTGGGAAGCCCAAAAATCCGGGTTTGGCATAAGCGCAGGCCAAGACGGCAGCGAAAACCACCTATGTAAACGAATTAAATATCCAACAATTAAGTACAAATTAAAAACACTATTACTATCCGTCAGATAATTTCAAACTCGTATTTAAATTGAACAAGCAGCTTTCTGAATTTCAAAACCAAAATAGATATTTAATTTGAAAGAAGTTTAAATTTATTGCACACTTACAAAACTCTTCATTTTCAAAGCAGAAAGTTTGGAAAACTTGAAGCTATTGCGTGTAATGTTTAGTGAAGTTGAGAAGCCCGTTACTGATTGATTCTGGAGAACTTTGCACTCCCTTTTATACACCTGTAAATTGTAAGTTATTCGCGCATAATGTTCTCAACGCCGCCAAAGCCACGTCGCCAAGTCCGTCACCTAATAACACAAAGGCAGACAGACAGACAGCACATGAGCAGTTACTTCCTCCATACTCTATACGCATGACATGTCCACAGGTTTATCTTTAACAATAAAGGAATTTTTACCTAACTAAAAGTAATTCGATGTGATACTGAATTAGTGGTACTAAAACTATATCAGTACATAGTATAGCCATTAGCAATATTATAATGGCTAGGCATACCAAACAAAACCAGACCAGAATTAAAGTCGTCTTAAAAATGAGAGCGGCCGTTGTGCGATGGGAATAGTCCGCTCCGCCCATTTTGTCCATGAATTCCTAACCATAACATTTAAATAAAATAGTATTTATAAATATTTATGAGATGAATGGACCTCTAAGTCTACACAGATCGACTAATCTACCTACCACGCATCCCATTATTAATCTTGTATACACACACACACACAGTAATAAATGGATCAAATTTTTTTTGCTTTAAATATAGTGACTTTGAATATTGCCTAATAAGTCAACGTGAAAAATTGTCAGAGGCAAAACCATCTATGTGCTATGGGTCGTGGCATGTCTTATGCATTGTTTTGAATTTATTCTTACGTCTCGTTAGAATAGGTACATAATGGGACCCATTTAAATTTCATCTCAGGAAATGCTTTCTGCTCTTATTAATTTTTATAAAAACCCGAACTGAATAACTTAAAACTTGTAGTAGTAGTACACTGTACTACACGACGACGACATGCCTAATTAGCAAAGCAGAACCAAGTGGAATAATGACCATATGTACATTACATGGTACGTATTTAAATTGCATTTTTTGAATTTGACAATGACATTCGATTACAGATCCAGAACTCGTAGAAGTCACCTGTCGACATTTATTTTTTTCATTTTGTAATATTCTTAATTTAATTGGGAGCGGACTGTCCAGCGTAATAAGCGAGAGAGGTACAAAAGGTGATAATATACTGCATTAAACAATGCGATTTCTGCTATAACTATATAGCAAAATTGCATATAAGTATATAGTGAAACTGAAAGTAAATTATGCAGACTAGGACAATGACAAACACTACTACCTTACTACCTATATATTGTATCATTGATCATTATAATTATATCAGCTATATACTACTTATTAGAAGCTGCTCTATTTATTTTACAATTCATATCGCTAATCAGTATAATCGCAATGATTATAATAGTAATCAGATCAGCATGTAGCATAGCATTATACTAGCATAGGTTGAACTTGAAATAGATGACTGATGACTTGCTTGGATGTGGATTGAATGCATATATAATCAGCGTCAGTTTTGTTAGTAGTTGTCATTAATTTTAATAACCTGATTATCATTAACATCATCCGGCCAAAAAGATCAAGAATTGTAGAAGACACATACACAAAAAAAAATTATGGAAAATTAATAATATTCGCTTGATGTGGTATTGTTGTATTATTTTAAATTTTATTGGAAGCTGCATACAATAAGAAAGAAGACAAACATAATAATAAATAATTATATCTATACATATAGTATATAGCCATGTAGCCTATTATGTAATTTATTATAGGAGACCATTAAGAAGACACGTTTTTAATCATTAGTAATATTCATTGACTATAGGCATAAAGGCATAAAGGGGCGGAGGCATTTATACATCAATCTTTGTAAGTATATTATTGCCTAAATTTCGTAACTTCATTTGAATAGGCAGTATATTATGTGATATTGTGTATGTGGTCGAGTCGGACTCGGAGTCACCATCACCACCGTGTTGTGTTGGTAGTTTGTACTGGAATTCTAGTACATAATTTATTACCAATCATAATTCATGATTAGTTCGTGCCATTATTATAATTATTTGCTATCAATATTGCGATCGATTTTTTGATCTTCTTAATGAGGATAGGGAAATATAATATGTTGAGTTCACGTAGTAAACCCAAAATTAGCATTTTATTTGATTTACTGTATTGCTGGCTGTAATTATACCCATAGCCTTACCTTATCGTATCTTCTAAAGTAACTGTATTATTAGCCATTGACTACTGCATATTTTAAAAATCTTCTTTTTTTTTAATTTCTGTAAATAACTTTTCATAAATTAACATATTTTTAATGCATTAGATAAATGGTCTAAATAGTAACACAACTTTACCATATATTATCTTCTAATAGAACGACACGCGTTCTATTAAATCTCGGATATGCCATTTACCGGTAGACCCCGCGCTGTATTGTAGAGACCCGCGTTGTGACCTAATGTTAAAGCATTATGTACATAGCAAAAAACTCACAAAACTGAGCATTGGCGGTTGAGATTAGAAGCTATATCTATATCAGCCACAGCCACATAACAAGTCCGCAGCACTGATTCGATCAAATACGGTATATAAATATTTTTTTTAAATATATAGAAATCAATGTAAGCTAATTTCTGCATAATTTCTATTGCTCACTGCAACACGTGCAATAGATATCGTCCCAAATCATTAACATAATGATGCATAATAATAATATGTACATAACTCACACAAAGGATCCACCGGGCAAAAAGTTAAAAAAAAAAGTGGAGATGAGGTTGCATTCTGCAAAATTTAAAGTGAATTAATTTGGTTAGCTGAAGTTTGGCAATAAAAACATAGAGCAAGTTTGCAAATTTTAGCCTTATTTATAATTTGATTAAAATTAGGTAGGCGCATAGATTAGGTATGTCAGTATAATTAAAATCGTTGTAAATTAAATGTTATACTAAATTAGGTATTACATTTTTTCTTTGGACGTATAGTGGCAAGTGGCTATTCTATACTATGGTCACGCCGGCCTCAAATAAATCATCTGTAGAGTAAGCACATTTCTGGTAGTTTTGAAGATTTACGTAATTTTTATTTTTTAGTATTAAACAACTCTGAGTGAGATCTTCCTTATGGCTGTGTTGTATCCACATCAAGAATTAAAAAATAACTTGATGGAAAAATTGAAAACTTTATAGGGTGATTAATTAAATCAGTCATAAATTATTAAAATGAAAACTGGATATAGCGTGAATATTTTACCGGTGCAAATGCTGATATGAAGTGCGCTCTTACGAGGAAGTTCTACTAACTTTTGTATTTCGCAACATACTATATAAACAGCTAGCTACTTGCTTCATTCTGCATTCGATTTTATAAAATGTAGTCAGTCAGTTCCATATCCATAGTTCAATCCATACGTTATATTTATGCTGAATAGAATTTTCGAACAAAATTATTTTGCTTTTGTATATAACTTCACTTTATTTCATTTTTTGGGAATAATTTCGAATTATTTTGGTATTATCATTCATGAATTTTGAAGTGGGCAAAATAATAAACAGAAAAGTAGTAGGCAGAAAACATGGGCTTAATATAAAGGATAGGAAAGGCTAAGGGACATTTTTCTAGGAATGGAGAAAATAATATCTATAATAATTATTACAAAAGATTAAATAATACAATATAATAATCTTAATTATAATAATTTAGGCGGCAACATGGTTTAAATTCCCGGGTAGTTATTTAGGTACTGTTTTTAGCTTAAGCTTTCTTGGCAGCCCTCTCTTTCTCAGCAGCTTCTTTCAAAGCTTTTTCGAGAGCAGCAGCAGAAGCAGCATTGGCCTCTTCAACAAGCTTCAAATGAGCGGCACGAGCCTCCACGACTTCAGGTGTATCTTGAACGACCTCATCAACGAGGTTGGATTTGGCACTGAATCCGTTGACGGCATCAGCAGTGTAAGTGACACGGACTTCTTTCCCATCCGGGTTCACGTAAGAGTACTCTCCAGCAACGTTTCCGGAAGCATCACGAACTTCAGAAGCAGCTTGGCCTATGAGAATTAGAATATTGTCAAACATACATAAGGGTTTAGCATTAGAATAAACTTTAAGGATTTCAAATTTTCTGTAAAAATAGCATAATTAAGCAAAACGCTCTGTTTTTGAGCCAAATTGCATATTTTGCATGATAGATAGATTTTTTGCACATTTAAAAATATTCAAAGTCAAAGTTTAACTATAAACTGTTAAAGAAAATTATGAAGCTCTTTATAATAATCTGTTGCTTTAGTGTATGAATGAGTAACTGTCTTTTAAAAAAAGAGTTTTTCGTTAAATTAATGACTATGGAAAAGTCGTTTTTAGAAAATTCAGATTTTAAAATGTAGATTTTAGATCGAATTACTTTTTTTGAAATGCTATTTCTGTAAAAACCATATTTTGAAAACCGATAAATCTACAAAATTATACTGTTTTTTAAAAGTATTGTTTCCGTAGATTTGCTGATTTTTAAATGTGTAGTTTATCTATAAAAAGACAGATTTTTAAAAGCAGTTTCTGTGAAATTACATCTAATAATAATATGGCTAAAAATAATTCTAAACGAATTTTTTAAGAGCAAATTTCTGCATTGAGGCGGAGGCAAGTGTTTAAAAAACTATTAGACTTCTATAAAAATAGACACAAAAAAATAAGTTTCAAAGATATTCAAATTTTTCAAGACTTTTTTGAATAAATATAGAATTTTTAAAATATTTATTACACTGGTAAGTTACCGTGTTTTCTGTACTAGTACACGGGTTCGGAACCGGGAGAAGGGAATTTGAATAGTACAAAGGGTGTGCTATTACAGGAATTACGGTAATGGTTTTTCTGTAATGAAATATACTCTACCTGGGTGAGCGTATCCAAAGCTGGCATCTCCAAGTTCAGTCTGAGCATGATAACGGGAGGAAATTCCGGGTTGTGGGGCTGGGTAATGGGCTGGGACATACTTGGCGTATTGGGCAGGTCCAGCAGTGTACTGAATGGCTCCAGCTGGGTGATGAAGTGGGACAGCATGGTACTGTTGAACTGGATGCGCAACAGCATGGTATTGTTGAACTGGGGCAACAGCCTGGTAGTGATGTTGAATAGGAGCTGCGGCATAGTGTACGGGGGCAGCCACCTGATACCCGGCATTGTATCCTGGGTAAGACAAAACACCAGGTTTGGCACAAGCCATGGCCAAAACAGCGGACAAAACAATCTGAAAAAAATAAAATTTTGGAAATTTAAAAAAAATTGCTAATTTTCAGTTACCCGTAAGAAAACTACTGGTAAAAATATATACACTTTTTTATAAAATTTGTCTATAATCATTCAAAATTCAAAAATAATTGCAAACTTACAAAAGCCTTCATGATTGAAATATATTTTTTTCAAAATAAGTAGTTTGAATTTCCCTGGTATTCCGATTTCGGTTCGGATATTATTGGATTGTTTTTTAACTGTACTGCGATTGAAAGCAAAGAAGCTGACTGATTAATTACATGAAATGCATTTAGCTTTTATACAATTTTTATCCACATTAATAATTCATTATAATATGAAAGGGTTTATTTATTTTCCATATTCAATTATGTTAATATTTAACCTTTTCCTATCTCTCTACATGCAGTCTGCCCAGTCCATAATATTGTTCAAAATGCCCATGAAGTATCAAGTAGCAAGAAGCAAGAAAAGAAGCTATCAAGTCCTCTCGTCCCCTCCCTATTAAATAAATTACATGGTATGTACCTATGCGTATACCTTTACCTGTACCTATACATAAAATTAAAGATGTACCTTCACTAAAAATGATCTTGTCAAACAGTGTGTAAATTGTAACAGTTCCGCTGTCAGCAGTGTTTTCTTGTGGTTACTTGAGAGTCTCAAAAATGTGATTCAAATAACGAGACGAATACAAATTACTCACATTCTACTATCACTATTACAATACTTTCAATATCAAGTATCAATACCTACCTACCTAAAGGTACCTATATATATACATTATGCATTAGTAATTAATCTAATGGATCCCTTCAGCGGCTTCGTAATCACATTTTTTTTTAAGTTTATTTTTTAAATTTTATAATAAATTCAAATCCTTTAATTATTTGATAATAATTTCTATTAGAGATATATACTATGACTATCTAGATAGCTATGCAATAAAAATATCATTAAAATTACAGTCACATATTTTTCCTAAGGTAATTGATACCTGTAATGGCGTATCGTATCATCCAGCCGAGGCCCAAACTCTCATTTGTTACATATATGCCTTACGCCTATTACGTGTGTCGTATCTGGATCAACAGTACATTTTACCTTGCACATAGATATATGTATAGGCAGCTTGTATCGACTATGTACAGTATTTTTGCGGGGGCTACAACTACAGCTACAACACATGACCAGCCGTCAAACGTTACGAGTTTACGAGTGGGCAATGGGAATGGGTTATGCATGCAATGTCATTGCAATTACAAAATTCCGATTTGAATTTTTAGGAAGTATTTTTTAATTTTATGTAGAGCAAGTTTTTTTTATTTTTCTTAAATTAACAAAAAAATTCATCCCAGTCCAGTTGAGTCAGTTAAGTAGTCAGTAGTCCTTCAATTTCAATAGAGAATGATGATAGCGTAGGCCAATTATATTGCTATTTGGAATTGCGTGAAATGTTGTTTGACAAGCTTACAAGCTTCAAGATTACATGTACCGACGTACCTACATTATTTATCTTACGCTCATATATCACAACTCACAATAGAAAAGTGTAATGTGTAATATAGCTATGTATATTGGAATTTTCTTCTTTTAATTTTTAAATTTTTAATACGATACAAATACCTATATCGTCTGTGAAGAACTAAAATGACCCATATTCGATTTAGGCTAGAATCAAAATGAGCTATGTGAAAAAAAAACACTAAATGAGAAAAATTTGTAAAATGGTAATTAAGAGTTTTTGAAAAGTGTAAAATTTTCTGTTTACATGTTTTTGAAAATTGCAAAATGTTCTATTTACATGTTTTTGAAAAGTGTAAAATGTTGTGTTTACAAATTTTTGAAAAGTGTAAAATGTTCTATTTACATGTTTTTGAAAAGTGTAATATGTTGTATTTACATGTTTTTTAAAAGTGCAAAATTTTCTATTTACATGTTTTTGAATAGTGTAAAATGTTGTATTTACATATTTTTGAAAACTGTAAAACGGTTTATTTACGTGTTTTTGAAAATTGCAAAATGTTGTATTTATACGTTTTTGAAAATTGTAAAATGTTCTATTTACATGTTTTTGAAAAGTGCAAATCGTTCTATTTACATGTTTTTAAAAATTGTATAATGTTCTGTTTACACACTTTTTAAAATAGCAAAATATTCTATGTAAATGCTTTCAAGACATTTTTCAATATTTTTGTAGATAGTGGATTTTGTTTTTAGCTACAAATAGATATGGGTCATTTTGATTCTTCACAGACGATATGCTACATTAAACACGTTTAATGTAGTTTGTACAATTCCACAGTGTACAAAATGGACAGTAATGGTGTGAAGATTGAATGTTAATTGTGTTAAAAACAATGTGAGAAAAATTGAAATTGAAAACAGAGCGTAGTAAGTACTTCAAAGCATCATCAAGGTAACCAAATAAACAGTATGTACGTAGTATATAATTAATAGTGTTGACGATGATCTATATTTTATCCAAATTTTCTGCTTTTACAAATTAATAGATAATATAGAGTTAATTTATGCGACATTACAGATATTTTATTATTTTCTGTAGCACTATATTTAATAATGTTCCACCAGTTTGTTTTTGCAGTACTTTAGCCGGTAATTACCATTGCTGCATACACTTACGCGAAATTGCTTTCAAATACTGCGAATTTTTTTAGGATGTGTCTGCCAATAAAGGTCACTCACAATAATAGAATTAAGTGTACGAGTTACATGTGTGTAGCACGTTGTTGTTGTCGTTCCCCGATTATAAATTAAGGCATCATGTCATGTGATGAATGACTACTACAGTGACTAGTCATGGTGATTCACTCACGTTTTGGGCTGTGTTTACAGTTTGTTTGTCACCCTACCAATCTATATTGTGACATGATTGATGATGATTAATAGTTGTATAGAGTTCGAGTCTTGGGTACTAAATCAAATGACAAAAAAAGTAAATTGGAAAATTCTGTATAAAAAATATAAAAGTAGATCAATAAAGTAAAATTGTAAAATAGAAGAAAACAACAACAACCATAAAAGTTTTGTTCGCAGCATAAAACGTACCGTTGTTGTTCTTGCTTTTTTGTTTATGTTGTCGCTTTATGGAAATTCCAGTTTAGATAAAGATAAAATTACAGTTTTCATACAATTTTACGATACCACATACGGCACCTAAGTAGGCACCTACTTGATTTTTCATATTCGATTTTCACCATTTTTGTTATGCAGGCGCCAAGAACGGCAAGAAAACAAACATCAAACCATATATTGATATAGGTAAAAATGATATAGGTATAAACCATCTTCAATTGTAAGTATGTTCGGCCAAATTAGAGCGGTGTGGGTCGCCCATAAATAATTTCATCGAAGTAGTTACATTTCTAGGGCCTTATGACCCCCCTGCCATTTGTCATCAGCTTAGCTTAACCATTATGTAATAATTGCTACCTTTTAACATTGAATGTCATCAATTTTTATAAGTAGTACCAATGTGGAAATGCAGAATAAATGACCGATTTATGATACAGTAATAATTATATAAAATATAAAATATTTTTTTATTGGTTTTCAGAATTCATACAAAAAATATGTAATCAATCTTGAGCAATAATAAACAGATACAATAGGGGAAGAAAATCTTGAAAGATGTTCAGAGTAAAGTGGAGGGAAAACAATTTGGAAGGTCTAAAACTGGAAAATATCCTTAACAAAGAAACAGCAGAAAGTCCAAATTATAAAATAAGACTAATATTGACAATGCTAATAGTAAATATAGAATAGGAAATTTGATACAATTAAGAACAAAGTTTAAGATTTCAAAATACTAGAAAGTTACATAGAGAAAAGGCAAGATCAAATAATTGCGTGAGCAAGAATGGTAATCGAGAGAAAAAAAAGACGAAATTGTATTGAAATGAAATTTGATAGTCATCGTCATTATCATATACATTAAGGTACTCAGCAACAGGTAAGAAGTCTTAAAGATCAAGTCTTGTATTTAAAACAAATAGAAGAAATAATCGCACTTTTTAGTCGACTCTGTATGACACAGCGTGTCCGGGGTTGTTGACAACCTTGGTCAAGGTAGCTTCACGGAAAGCTGGAGCGGAGACGACTGGGCCGGCAACGGCGACTGGAGCAGCAGCGTAGGCAACGTGGGCTGGAGCAGCAACAACAACTGGGGCTGGAGCGGCGACGGCGACTGGAGCATGAGCGTAGGTAGTGTAGGCTGGGCCGTGAACGGCGGTGTATCCGTAGCTGAAAGCGGTACGTGGGGCAACAGCGTAGGTCAAAGCTGGGGCAGCGAGAGCTGGGTAGGTGTAGGCGATTCCACGCTTCTTACGGCTTTCTGGGGCCGCAGCGGCGGCGGCGCCAGCGGCTTCAACGGCACGGGCATGGGCAGCGCGGGCTTCAACAACTTCTGGGGTGTCTTGGACGGGCTCTGGGGCAATCAAAGCTGGGGTCTCTGGGACGGATGGACCAACTGGGAGAGCGTTGGACTCGACGCGGAATCCGTTGACGGCATCAGCAACGTAGTTGACACGGACTTCCTTACCGTTGGGGTCAACGTAGGCGTAAGATCCACGAACGTTACCGAAAGCGTCACGGGTCTCAGCGGCGGCTTGTCCTGGGTGAGCATATCCGTGGCTGAACTGTCCGAGTTCATCTTGAGCATGGTATTGGGTCTTGGTGAAAGCTGAGGCGACGATGGCTGGAGCAGCAGCGTAGTGGACGGCTGGGGCAGCAGCATATTGGATGGCTGGGGCAGCGGCATACTGAACTGCTGGAGCGGCAGCGTACTGAACTGGGACACCAGCGTATTGAACTGGACCAGCTTATCCGGCGTATCCGAGTCCGGAGTATCCGAGTCCGGTGTATCCGAGTCCGGGGTGTGCGAGTCCAGAGTATCCAACTCCAACAAGACCGGGTTTGGCATAAGCGCAGGCCAAGACGGCAGCGAAAACCACCTAAATATTTTAAGTAAAAATTATGTTTTCAACTACTGACACATGATTTATCAATATTCATTTAAATTCCAAAGCTTGTCAATAAATCTCCTTCAAAACTAGAAATCCAGGCACATCTAAGCTTCTGTATGTTTTGAATAGTTAAATATAATAATACTTCAAAATATTTAGTCCGATTAAAATTCACTTACAAAACTCTTCATTTTGTTCGAAATAGGGTTTGAACGGAAGCTATTGTGCAGTAATAAAATTGTATTGGTTGTTGAAGCTATGAAGCCCGAGACTGAGGGTTATTGCGGACAAGTCACGATGCTTTTATACTAATTTCATTTAGCAATCCTCCCTCCAGTCAGTTAACAGCCTAGCCTATAGACCTACAAAATAATATGTATTAAAAAAATCTTGTAGGATTTTGTATAATTTGTACTGCATTCCTCTAGTTGTCGTCAGTCGTCAGTAGTTAATTCTGGATCCTCCCAAAACCCTAAAAAAGTTTAGAGCACACAATACGGATGCAATTACGACCTATTTATCTGTACAAGTTCAAGTTACTTGCAGGAAAGAGATACAGATGCTGAATTCTTTGTAGTGCGAACGAATAAAGGAGCAAGTCCTCAGGATATAAGTTCTTCTGTTTCTGTTTCTGGTTGTCCAGTCCCAGTCAAGTCAATTAACTCACCTATAGGTATGTAACTATATAGCAGCCATTCAAATGTATGCACTCACACGCCAACTTAATGTCTATCTAAACTACTGTAAAACTAAATAAAGCTACCTACTACTTTAAGGTATATAATTTATGCATAAATTCATGGCACACTAAACACTGTTGGTGTTTGTATTACATTTTGATTACAGGTGGAGATATAGCATAACACATACAAGCGCAGGTAAAAGTACATCGATACTATATATTAGCCATTGCATGTTGAATAGGGCTATAACTCCCAACGTACTAGAGGTATAAAGGTGCGAGTGGTATCAAAAGACGCAAATTCACGTCAGAAACACAAAAACAGAATGACATAGAGAGATATATTTGGTTTTTGGTTTTAAGGGACCGGACGATTTGTTTAAGCTTTTTAGGCCTTGTAGGTCATTTGTAAGGAATATTGTAATAAAAAGTCCCGAGTGGGTAAAATACTACTATAGTAGGGTTCGCCCTAATTGTGCTCGGGTATATTTTTTCTGAGCTTGAAGAACCTGTATCTTTTTACACAGCCGACGTACTGTGAAGGAGAAGGTATCATTATAATTACTTCTCTTTTAATCTTTAATGTACACAAGAATACTCACAAGGGCAACACGATGCATGTACTGTATCGATTTTTTTTTAAATATCCACTATAAATTAAGCTTTGCTTGGTTACTACAGATCCAAACTGACTCCAATGCATTTTGCTTCTTTTCTTCACAATCGCGCGCCAAAGTTTTGAAAATCGATTTTTATCAACTTTGCAACCCTGTAGGTTCTACAATAATTGCAGTTTGATTTTCAAAAACTTTTAAGTTTTGTTATCTCTGAAAAATTATCTAAACAATTAATACGAATTTCAAAAATGTTCGTTTTTTTTAATTGAAATGTTTTTAGTGCTTTCAGTAAAATCAGGTTTTCAAAATTTTTCAGAAAACAGTTAAAGTTTTTCAAAATTTTAAAAACATTTTTTATTTAGAGACAATATTCTAGAGATCAAAAAACTTTAAACATTTTGAAAATCAGACAAAAATTGTAGATGCCACAGGGTTGCGCAGCTGCAAAAAATTGATTTTTTAACTCGCTTTCACTTAAGCTTAGGACAATTGCACAAGTGCAATTAACATTAATTTTGATTAAGTAAAAGGTAACAGTGTAAATAAAGTTTTTACTATCTCTCTATTTATTATTTATGTAACTGCACTCAAAACATTTATTTTTATGCGTTATGATAGACGTTGTAAATATGGTGATTACTTCTGTTTTGCGTAATTTTTGGCCTTGGCCTATTAAGCTCTGATATTTTTGTAAAAAGCCAAAAAGTAAATGTTGGACTTGTCATCTTAAAATACCATGTGCCAACATGTTTGCGAAAAATGTAAGTAGGTACGTACGCTTTAAACAATAGGGTTGGCCTATTTAATTTGTCAAAAACAAATTGGACGCCTAAATTCAAACTGGCTGCGCAACGTTGAATATAAACGACATAATGTAAAGATTTTTTAAGATTTGCTAAACTATCAGTTGCGAAACTTCAAAATTGCACGAGTTTGTGCAGATTTTTAAGGGCTTTTAAATGGCGTATTGCACGTGGCTTTGCGTTTAAAACTTTGGCGGCAGGATTGAAAATTTTTGATCAACAAAGCAATTTTGGGTGACATTTACGGTTCCGTAGCGCTGTAGCTATTAAAGACACACAAAAGGTATGCATATATAAAATACTAGTAAAGCGGCCCGTTCTACGAACGGTTTGTAACAGAGGAAGAGGCAAATCTTACGAATTTAGTACCAAGAGGTGAATGTGGTCGTAAAATATAAAACAAAAGAGCTAACAAGGAAAATAATTAAACTAACTGGGAGAAAAAAGGAGTCGTCAAGATTTTTGATTATTAACTAAATTAGTCGCTGTTTTGATAATACATAATTAAATATATAAAATTATTACAGATTACGTTTGAATAAACCTGTTGAAGGGCCAGAAGTCGGTGTAGTAGCCAAAAGCAATACGGGTCACATACGAATCGATGATTCAGATTTAAATAAAGAATTGGTTTCTATATCTTAGGCAGATCGTAAAGATCTATTCTCGATGTCAAAAGTCGAGAACCTGGGAAAGGTGGTCCCATCCAAAAATTGTTCCCACCCACCACCCTCAAATAACTCAAATTGCACTGGGTGGACTCCGACCACCAATGGTTAGGACCACCTTTCCCAGGTTCTCGACTTTTGATATAGAGAATAATGTTTAATTGTTTACAGGGTCGATTTTCACATAGAAACGGCAAATTAGTATCAAAATGTTTGCAGTCTTTGTACTGGGTTAGGTCTGCGTCCTTGTTATGGTTAATTTTTAGGTTACTGAACTAAACTGGACAAATTAATAAATAAAAATGCAACTGTACCTTGGCAGTATATCCCACCGTGCCAAACACTGGGCGAAGCCAAAATAATAAATAAGGTGTCAAAATGTAGACAATTTAATTTTCTATTGATTGATATACCGATATGTGGTATTGTGCGCTATTCGGCATAACATGAGCTAACAAACTGTGGCAAGGCTTTTAAATTTTATCAAATTCTTCACGACTCCTACTTTCTCCTAGTTAGTTTAATTAATGTGCATAGTTAGCTCTTTTGTTTTACATTTTACGACCACATTCACCTTGTGGGTTAAGCATTTAAAATTAAAGCAAAGTTGGAAAGTAAAAATCGGAAAACGGAGATCGGAAAGTGGAAAGAGGACGAAAAAGCGTCTTTTGGATTTTATTAATATAGGGATAGACGTAAACTGTGCCTACGTAATTAATCATCACGCTTTGCTCTAGAGTACCTGGTTTAGGAGAAACATTGATTTCAAATAAGTTAAAACTTAACTTTTATTTGGAACTACGTTTCTGTACAAAACCACAATTACAACAAAAAATGTGTAGAATAGCTTGATTAGGCATTTCAAGAGGTTTACAAAAAAAATTATAAAAATGGATTTTTGCAAATTTTGGATACTCCGTTACAGCAGGCTCTTCCGTTTTGTCAAAATTGGCAACAACGCCCAGGTCAAATTGTGCGTGCTTAAAAAGTTCAATAATGTGCTATCTTGGATTTTTATCAAAATAGTCATGTAAAAAATTATGCCCGCCAAAAGTTTCAAAATAGCTCAGGCATGCGCTGGTTAAAACTTTGGCGCGTAATTGTGAGCAAACGGCGCAAATTTCAGTGGAGTTACTTTGGATCTGTAGTAACCAAGTACATTTTAATTTATTTTGGGAAATGTTCACAAAATAGAGGGAGTACATGTGGCGTGCTTCCCTTGTCAGTAATTATCTAAAACTAAAGGTTGCAAGATATACATGTTGTTGTATGAAAAAAATTTAAAAATTCTTGCATTTCCCCAAATATCCTTAAGGTGATCAGTTAGGTAAAATACATTTGAAATTAGTGAAAACGTAACTTCCTAAATGTGATCGGCATAAGAAAATTCGAAATAGAGCTCAAAAGTGTCATTATTTTTACATGTTTAAAGTTTTGTGGATAGAAACTGAAATAACTACTGAAGGTAGCTGAGGGCCATAAGCTGTATAGATATAACTTATTCGGATTTTTATACGCAGTACTGTTAAAACGGCGTCCACTGATCATTTTTTGGCGTGATTACCTTACGAAGCTTAGAACTGCTCTTGAATTTGTACTTGACCACAGGACTGCATTTATCAAAACGAAATTAGAAGAAAACGTACTACAATAACTACGGGATTTCGACTAAGCGATACTAAAAATGTTGGTCCCCCCAGGCATCTTATAACAAAATTTTACAGTAATGGTTTCAATTGTAATGAAGTTGTATGCCAGCTATGGCCCTTAAGATTTTTCCATTTAAGATTATTTGCATTTTCTTTTTTATATTACTCTACTCTGTTATTATTTAGTTGAATAAGTGCGTCCTAGGTAAAATATAAAGCTTGATTTTGCGTTTAGTAATTAGTACGAGTCAGATTCAAATAGTAGGTACCGTAAAGCTTCAAATAACTCCCGGGTCCCTATCAACTCCCGGGTCCCTTGTAACTCCCGGGGTTTTGAGGGAACGTTTCAAGTAACTCCCGGGTCCCTAGCAACTCCCGGGGTCCCTTGTAACTCCCGGGGTCTCTAGTATCTCCCCTGTGTCATTGTATAGTACAGTAACCTTTTTTAGTACCGCCTCATCATTACGACATTTATTTTACTTCACCCCGCACAAAACTTCGACGTAACTCCCGGGTCCCTAGCAACTCCCGGGTCCCTTGTAACTCCCGGGGTTTGAAGCAAAGTTTGAGCTAACTCCCGGGGGGAGTTATTTGAAGCTTTACGGTAGTTACCTTTTTTGGCAATTATTTTGCGAAGAAAAGCCGATTTACAATAGTACAATAAATTTCATTTATGATAAATTGTAGGTTCATATTTGTTTGCATAATAATATGCAATATATTGTTTTGAAATTACATTTAGTACAAGGGCCTTTGTTAGTACATGGGTCTAGGCAGTCGGAATTTAAATAGCACACGGTATAATTATAATGTTATCGGAAATACGGCAAAAAGGTACCAATAGAGGCTAGCTTCATTCTAAGTCTGGCACAAAACCTCCTCCAAAACCACGTGTGGCGTTCGGGCGAGAGTACCAGATTTATAATAAGAGCTTTTATTTAGTAGCTATTTACCGTATCTCCCGTAATAGTAAACCCCGAGTACTACTCAAAATCCAACCTACCAGACCCGTGTACTATTACAGATCCTTTTACTGCCATATAACAGCGTGTTAAAAAGAGTTAAATATACCATCGTACTATTAAAACTACTACCACTCTGACCCGCGTGTTCAATTACAAAGCCCGTGTGCCAATACAGGCGACTATACTATTATAGAAAAATACTGTAGAACATATGCAAGAAATAGTAGCAATGTGAGGATTCGAAATAAATGACTGACTTAAGTTACAGCAATAACTAGATAAAATATCAAACATTTTTTTATTGGTTTTCAGAATTCATACAAAAAATCTGTAATCAATCTTAAGCAATAATAAACAGGTACAAAAGGAGAAGAAAATCTTGAAAGATGTTTAGAGTAAAGTGGAGGGAAAACAATTTGGAAAGTCTAAAATAGGAAAGGATCGATAGCAAAGAAGCTGTGGCAAGTGCACATTATAAAAACAAGAATAATATGTAGACACTGCTAATAGTTAGAATAAGAATGAGACAAAGTTTAAGATTTCAGAATACATAGTAGAAAGGGAAGATTAAATAATTGCCTTAGCAAGTATAGTAATCAAGAACAAATGTAGAAGAAACAGTAATAAAACAGTACATGGATATTCATCATCATATACTTTAAAAGGTACTCAGCAACAGGCGAAAAGTCTTAAAGATCAAGTCTCGTATTTGACAAAAATAAAAGAAATAATCGCACTTCTTAGTCGACTCTGTATGACACAGCGTGTCCGGGGTTGTTGACAACCTTGGTCAAGGTAGCTTCACGAAAAGCTGGAGCGGAGACGACTGGGCCGGCAACGGCGACTGGAGCAGCGGCGTAGGCGACTGGGGCTGCGGCAGCAACAACGACTGGGGCTGGAGCGGCTACGGCGACTGGAGCATGAGCGTAGGTAGTGTAGGCTGGGCCATGGACGGCGCTGTATCCATAGCTGAAAGCGGTACGTGGGGCAACAGCGTAGGTCAAAGCTGGGGCAGCAAGAGCTGGGTAGGTGTAGGCAATTCCACGCTTCTTGCGGCTTTCTGGGGCAGCAGCGGCGGCGGCGCCAGCGGCTTCAACGGCACGGGCATGGGCAGCGCGGGCTTCAACAACTTCTGGGGTGTCTTGGACGGGCTCTGGGGCAATCAAAGCTGGGGTCTCTGGGACGGATGGACCAACTGGGAGAGCGTTGGACTCGACGCGGAATCCGTTGATGGCATCAGCAACGTAGTTGACACGGACTTCCTTACCGTTGGGGTCAACGTAGGCGTAAGATCCACGAACGTTACCGAAAGCGTCACGGGTCTCAGCGGCGGCTTGTCCTGGGTGAGCATATCCGTGGCTGAACTGTCCGAGTTCATCTTGAGCATGGTATTGGGTCTTGGTGAAAGCTGGGGCGACGATGGCTGGAGCAGCAGCGTAGTGGACGGCTGGGGCAGCAGCATATTGGATGGCTGGGGCAGCGGCATATTGAACTGCTGGAGCGGCAGCGTACTGAACTGGGACACCAGCGTATTGAACTGGACCAGCTAATCCGGCGTATCCGAGTCCGGAGTATCCGAGTCCGGTGTATCCGAGTCCGGGGTGTGCGAGTCCAGAGTATCCAACTCCAACAAGACCGGGTTTGGCATAAGCGCAGGCCAAGACGGCAGCGAAAACCACCTAAAATTTTTCAATAAAAGTTATTTCAAATTTTTTAAAGCCATTTTTGTTTCTTACTTTAAAATTTTTAAACAAAAATCCTGGCTCATTTGAACGCGTAGATTATGTATAGTATTGGATAGTTTAAAATATAATTCAAATTCCAAATCATGGAAATTCACTTACAAAACTCTTCATTTTGTTCGAAATAGGGTTTGAACGGAAGCTATTGTGCAGTAATAAAATTGTATTGGTTGTTGAAGCTATGAAGCCCGAGACTGATGGTTATTCCGGACAAGTCACGATGCTTTTATACTAATTCCATTTAGCAATCCTCCCTCCAGTCAGTTAATAGCCTAGACCTACAGAATAATATGCATTAAAAAATCTTGTAGGATTTTGTATTATTTGTACTGCATTCTTCTCGTCATCGTCAGTCGTCAGTAGTTAATTCTGGATCCTCCCAAAACCCCAAAAAAGTTTAGAGCACACAATACGGATGTAATTATATACCTTTGCCTTTACAAGTTCAAGTTACTCTCTACGTCAAGTAAAGTGATATAGATTCTGTATTATTGGTAGTGTGAAGGAATAAAGGAGCAAGACCTCAGGTTAGTTTGTTCTGTTTCTGGTTGTCCAGTCCCAGTCAAGTCAATTAACTCACCTCTAGGTATGTAACAATATAGCAGCCAGCCATTCAAACCTATACACTCACGTGTCTACTTGATGCCTACCTAAACTACTGTAAAACTAAATAAAGCTACAATACTACTATATGCTATAATTTATGCATAAATTCACGGCACACAAGACACTGTTGATGTTGGTGTTTGTGAGACATTTTGATTACAGGTGGAGAAATAGCATAGCGCATACATATGTAAGTATATGCGCTAATATACATATAATTAAATTTTTGTACTTGTAAATTGCAATTCCTTCCTGTTCCCAATTCGCCATTCAGTCAGTACAGGTAAAAGTCTATAACGTATCTGTAGATGTTAATGTTAACTGGACAGAGGCACAGGATGTCTGCCTCTTTAGACAGAACGAGATTAAGAAAAGATACGAGCCAACACTAACAAAGGGTGGACGTATTCATACATGGAAAATAAAAATCATATCACCTACAGGTGACTCTAGCCTCCACATGTGATTTGTAATTTTTAGAATTGTTAGTCTTGCAGCTGTAAAGCCTCATAGATTTTTCAAGTTAGTATTTGATTATGGAAATAGATTATATCATATGGCTTATCAGTATCAGTATTGGCTATTGGTGAATAGTTTAAGCTTGGAATTTGGATTTGGAATGGACCTTACAACTTGTCAAATAAAAATGAATTGATTAATCGATTACCCTTACAATAATCTTGTTATAGTATTATCATTAGTATTAGGAAGCTTATTATGAAGAATGAAGTTGAAGGGTGGGCTCTTGACTTGTTATTTGCTTTTGTTTCTTATATGATGTATGATGCAGATGCAGATGCAAACCGTGCGTAATAAGTTTCTATGAAAATAAACTTAGTTTTTTTTTTGTATATTTGCCAATGGTATTTTTAGTAGTACATAATTTAGTTTTTCGTATGTTTATTTACATATCATAGGTGGGAAATGACATTTATATTACCGTATTCTTTTCTTCTAGGGCGAGCAAGGATATTCTTAGTATGGGTTACAATACATATAGGATATAGCATGTGGACATTGACTATTAAGATTTTTTAAATAAATGTAGTTTCCATGTGGAATTGTGGAATGTGGATGTAGATCGAGGGTGTAGTCGTTTTGTTTAGTTAGCAATATGTTAAATGGATAGTGTAAAGTATTTAATAAATTCTATAAATATTTTAGCTGGTAATTGTAACAAACATAGGGTTCCCTTAAATAGCATTTAATATGCTAAATGGGCTGGAGGCTGGACCATTTAATGATTGTTTATATTTATAGTATATAATAAGTTTAGTATTGCAAAAAATATACTATACAATTATTTGTCTTGGTTTCCCGAATTTTTTAATCTTGAGATTTAGATTCAAAATATATAATAGTTTATTAGCCAATTTTTATCAAATTAATTCCATAAACATTTCAACATTTGTGTATATTTAGTTAGGGGCACTTCCTTGTTTTTAGTTTCAAGCTCATATATTTTCAAAAAATGATTTATTTGATATTGAATTTTATTCGCATATATATTATGAAGTAACCGAATAAACATGAATAATTTAAAAAGTACGCATGTACATAATACAATGATACAAAAAGCTATTTTGGTAATGGGGTTAATAAAAGATAGCGGATGGATCTAGATCTAGAATAAAATTTTATATAACTACTAAAACGAAAGATTTGCTCACAAACTAATAAATTAATACATTATGTTTCTCCTGCAAAAGGTGGATAATTCATAATTCTGCTTTTCTTGACAGATTAGCTAAAGTCAAAATGCATCCAAATATTTAAATTCAAAAAAAAATTATTCCCAGCCAGAGGCATATGATTATTAATGTTGGTCGAAATGCATTAAAAATTTCAATAATTATTGTTAATGATCTTTTAAATGAAATAAATTATTACAAATGCTGAAAGAATTAATAAAATTATCATAGAATAAAAACATGTGGGTTTGAAATTCGATTAAATAATCCATAAAAATTCATAAATGTAGTAATTAGCAATGGAGCTGCCATATAGGTGTACCACAGAATTACAAAGGAGCTAATTGCATGCGTACACTATGTACATAATATACTTACGCGCTTAATTGTTCAGGTTTATAAATATTAAATCTGAGACACAATAATGCAAAATGAAATTCACTGACCACGGCCAACAGTTTCTATGTAGACATGCTGTGGCCTTAATATAAAATGAATTCAGATTTCAGAACGGAATAGTATTATTGCGATATTTTTTGGCAGACTTTTTAAGGTTAATAACACCACCACACCACAATATAAATACGAATTTTTGCCCATTTTTTAGTCGAGTAAATTCATTTTAACTTATCATTATGTAGTCAAATTTTTAATTTAACCAGATTGAAGTACAAACTGGTCTGATGAAAAAGTAAAATCATTCGTACCTTACAGCATATGATAGTGAAGCTTGAATAACGTGGTATAATTTACGTGGCATGTTTTATTGAAATACGCCAACGCATAATCTGCTGGTATTAAATTTTGGAATTATTATAACATCCGTTCGTACTAAATGGAGGGATGGATGGGACGGAGCTAATAATTAATTAATTTGTCTATAGTTATTTTCAAATCCAGATATTATAACAGAATTGCAAGCAGGTAGTTATTTCAAAACATTATGCAGCAATTTTTTCTAAACTATTTTTTGCCGCAAAAGTAAGTCTAAATTTAAATTATGCCAAGGCCAAGTACCAGCCAGTCTAAAATGTTATGACAGAACGAAAGACTACAACCCAACAGTCAAATAAAAATATATGTCATATATGATATATGGCTCAAAAAGTAGTTACAAAACAATAATGATTACAACGCATGTTCATAAATTGCACGTATATAAAAAAGAACATTTTTATTGCTTTTGATCAATCCATATAATAAATATGTTTCGAATCTAAACAAAGTTAAAAAAACAGAATGTGGAACAGTCTAGAGAAGCAGCTTGACAAGCAAGCCTATGACAAGATGTAGAAACAAGAAACAGAAGTTGACAACAGAATCAAAATGTACATTGTAAATGAGTACAATAAAATAAAGGGGGCCAGGACAGATAATAGTGCAAAAATTGAAAACGAAAAGGACAGTTACACAAAATTACAGTTTAAAAGGCGAAAGAACTGCTTGAAGGATGAAACCATACAGAAATGTTAATAAATCAACAGTTTTGAGCACGAAAGGCGGCAAGTCTTAAATTGAAAATTTCAACCAAACTATTAAATGAAGAAAATTCTTAAAAAAAACTTCTTAGTCGACTCTGTATGACACAGCGTGTCCGGGGTTGTTGACAACCTTGGTCAAGGTAGCTTCACGGAGAGCTGGGGCAGAGATGACTGGGCCGGCAACGGCGACTGGAGCAGCGGCGTAGGCAACTGGAGCTGCGGCAGCAACAACAACTGGAGCTGGAGCGGCGACGGCGACTGGAGCATGAGCGTAGGTAGTGTAGGCTGGGCCATGGACGGCGGTGTATCCGTAGCTGAAAGCGGTACGTGGGGCAACAGCGTAGGTCAAAGCTGGGGCAGCGAGAGCTGGGTAGGTGTAGGCGAGTCCACGCTTTTTGCGGCTTTCTGGGGCAGCAGCAGCGGCGGCGGCAGCGGCTTCAACGGCACGGGCATGGGCAGCACGGGCTTCAACAACTTCGGGAGTGTCTTGGACGGGCTGTGGAGCAATCAAAGCTGGAGTTTCTGGGACAGCTGGGCCAACTGGGAGAGCGTTGGACTCGACACGGAATCCGTTGACGGCATCAGCAACGTAGTTGACACGGACTTCCTTACCGTTGGGGTCAACGTAGGCGTAAGATCCACGAACGTTACCGAAAGCGTCACGGACTTCAGCGGCGGCTTGTCCTTTAAGAAGTATTGTTAGGTTAATAATTTACCATTTAATGGATTCATTACATTGGTCAGAGGTCAATTCCAATAAGAACCACTGATGAAATAATTTGTCATTTAAAGAGTCGTATTGCTGAATTAAATTACCTGGGTGAGCATATCCGTGGCTAGATTGTCCGAGTTCATCTTGAGCATGGTATTGGGTCTTGGTGAAAGCTGGGGCAACGATGGCTGGAGCAGCTTGGTAGTACGCTGGAGCAGCAGCATATTGAACTGGGACACCAGCGTATTGAACTGGAGCACCTAATCCGGCGTATCCGAGACCAGTGTATCCGAGTCCATTGTATCCAACAAGACCGGGTTTGGCATAAGCGCAGGCCAAGACGGCAGCGAAAACCACCTGAAATATCAACAATATCATATTTAGTTAAGCAACTTGCAACAGAGAATTTCAATTTTAGAGACTGTTACTGGTCTGTTTTTTTAAATCTACAATAATAAAATTTTTATTGGAATTTTGAACTTACAAAACTCTTCATGTTGTTCGAAAAAGGTTTTGAACCGAAGCTATTGTGTAGTAAGAAATGATTGTTGAAGCTATGAAGCCCGAAACTGATTATGCTCATCTGTGGTCCACGCTCCGCTTTTATACGGTGTGTCCCCATGCCCCGTTGATTGTATATAATTCTAATTCTGAATTCCATGTCTCCATCAGTAGTCTAAATTAGCAAGCCCCTTCAGTTTTAACTTCTACGTTAACCCAAAACCCAAATCGGCAATCTGAAGTATCCAATCCTAGTTAAAAAAAAGAGGAGTAGAAAAAACATCTTAAGAATAGAATGGAACATTATAACTTGCAAACTTATTGTAACAAGGTAAATTCTGGATCCTCCCACTCCCAACCCAATCCAAAGACTCTGGAAAAAAAGCTTACACAAAAAAATATCTACTAGGCTATGCACTATAGGTACCTGATACATCATTACATCCGCATAACTATATGACATACAGCCTACAGCTACACTACACTGACAAAGTGTACTACTTACCTTAATCATTATAGTTCTGCAGCACCTGTCCACACTGTCCAGCTTGAGTTTGGTCAGTCAACTACCTGTTCCATTTCTGTATGTTCAACCAGCACATCTATAACTATTACAATTAGTGGCAAAATATATAATAGAGCTTTATTACAACTGTCAGTCCTCAGCACATAACAACACTTCATTTTAGCCACCCCTATAATTTATGCATAAATATTGCTCGCACTCCGCTACATAAAACAAAACAGGGAAACTGCGTAGACAGTAGACACATAATAGAGTGGTCGTGGTCCGTAGACATTAGATTCTAGATAAAACATGTACCTATTTAAATATGGATGTACAAAGAGTGTAATCTCTTTTACTATTCTTCATTCCCATTATAGTCAGGTAATCTTAAGTCTTAAGACACTGACACACAGTAGAAATACTGTACAGGTGTTTAATGCTGATTGGATCATTCGATTAGAATTTGACACAGCCCATGCCCTTAGCAAGTGTGTCCAGCATAAAATACGAGAGTACCTTATTATACTTACTACCTATTAATCTACATATAGCCTTATACAACCTACACTATATATACAATGGGATTATTAATATTACAGTTATTACATGTACAGCAACATATAAAATCTTAAAAATTTGACACATCTATATTACAATTACATGATTAGGAAGTGAATTTTGAATTTTAAATGAGGCTGGGCCCACAATAGCTTCTATAATGCTGTTGGCGTTAGCATTCGTCATTCGCTCTGATTATATTGGAGATCATATTTCTTTATTTTTTTTTAATTGTGTGTAGGTTTGGTTCTGGGTTCTGGGTTCTGTCTGTAGTTTCGCTGGAACAAAAACTGATCGCAGAAAAATAGAAGCATGGCAAAGTATCAAATAGAAATACTTTTACTACTACGCGTTTGTAGGCAGTAGGTAGTAATACGCTACGGTAGTATACGGAAGAAACATTTGGTATAGCCGTATAGGAGATTTGTAAAGATTACATTTACATATTATTGTAAGTCAGTATTTTGTATTCTGCATACTAAACAAATATCTGCCTATAGAAGCTACATACTTTCCCCACAAATACATATGTATATACTATGCCTATATAATCAATGTCAATACAATAGATATTAGTAAAATTAATTATAGTAAAGATGTTGGCTTTGGACTTTTGGACGTGCCCCTGCCCACTGCTCTATAACGTCAACGTCTAACTAAAGTTGCTTCTCGCACTTCACTATAATATTATTATTTCCCATCTGAAGATCTGTGCAAAAAATCTTTGCAGAAAAAAAATTCTGCTCTACTTTACATCATACTTGAGCTCATACAAAAGCGAAAACGAAAACGAGACAGACGCCGCATTGTCAATTACCTTTTCATTAGTTTGTATTTTATTGCATATAACTTACATTCGTCGTTTCGCCTCTGCTTTTCATCGTTGGCAATGTTGGTATAGGGCTTTTTGTTCAGTTCACTCAGAAGTATTGAGTAGCAGAAAGCCTTGAGTTGACGGGCTCTCGCATTGACATTGCGTATCAAAATGTAAAATCCAACAATGTAACAAAAGTACGGCAGACGAAATGAAACTGAGAGTTTTCATACTTATTACTATGTACATAATTAAAGAGTATTAATTTACTGCAGTATATAAAAGTTTTGCCCAAGAGGAGGTGTAGTTTACATTATGACTGAAATATGAACATTTAACATGTTAACAAGTATCTGACTGAATTTGAAGTATCTATGTAAGTAATTATGTACATAACATGAACTTGTTATTGCTCCGTGTGGAAAAATCCAGTCCATTGTGTAATTAACGTGAGTTTCATGTATATTCAATCATGTTCATGTTCAGTTTAACATAATATTACTTAAGTCAGCCATATAGTTGAAAAAGTTTGAAAGGTAGGGCAGGCATATGAGGGACGCAGAACTGCTGGACCGGTTGCGGATTCCGGAACAGGTTCATATTTTGAAACATGGGATTTTTGAGCGCTTACGAATTTGATTATAGAAACTTGAGCTATAGTCAGAGGGCAAAAGTGAACCACACCCGTGGTTGGACTGTATAGTGTGGAGTAGTGGAGTTGTGGAGCTTGTCGTTTTAAAATAATATGTTAGTTCCGTGAGTTTTGAAAGGTGCGCAATATTCTATTTACCGTAATGATCCAAATAGATCCTACGGGGATATACGTGAAACTTTGTCCTTGACCCGGGATCTAATAGAGACCCGGGATCTATTGGAGACCCCCGGAATCCATAAGTTACCCCCCGGGATCTATTTTAAACTTTGTCCGAGACCCGGGATCTATTAGAGACCCGGGATCTATCGGAGACCCGGGATCTATTTGGATCATTACGGTACATGCTTTTAAAAGTGCTAAAGTGCAGAATGTTCTATTTACTTGTGTTTTGAAAAGTGCTAAAGTGCAGAATGTTCTATTTGCTTTTTTTGATAAGTGCTAAAGTGCAGAATGTTCTATTTGCTTGTTTTTTAAAAATTGCAAAATGTTCTATTTACTTGTTTTGCAAAAAGTGCCAAATATTCTTTTTACTTGATTTTTGAAAAGTGCAAAAATATTTTATTTACTTGTTTTTAAAAAGTCCAAAATGCTCTGCTTACATGTTTTTAAAATTTGCAAAATGTTCTATTTACATACTTTTAGGATCATATTTGTTTAATTAGATGGCACATTCTGTCTTTAGCTAAACATGGATATCATATTGGCCATTTTGAGCCTTCACATAGGGTAGGCAATATTTAATGTAAAATGCAATCTGCGACCAAGTTATATTATGGTTAACTTTCTTGTGTTAAATATATTGTTGCAGTAATGAAAAAGATTCCAATTTTATTATAAGCAGAATTGCAGTAATGAAGCTACAGTACAAAAATGAAACAATCTATAACTATTTGTATATAGTACTACAAGTACTAAATACATAACATATTTAGGCCGGCAAATCAGAGAATAGTAGAATAGCAACGCTACTACCTGCTATAGCTATATAAGCTCTAGACTACAGAAAGTCGAATAATGCGTAGTAATTAATATCCTGTAAGTATAAAAACTTTTAAATGGAGCAAAATAGAAGCAACTTAATTCTCAAATTCTCAACAGATAATCCTGTTTCACCTGTTAGGGGCAGCTTGCTCCCTGCTGTCAATTACAATGCCGAGACACTCTTAGTGTAATAATAGCGTAAGATTATGGACGTATTTGAACTCATGCCATGTACGCAGGTGTAACGAAGTACATATTTGGTCTCATGCTATTCATTGAAAATCCCATTGAATCACAATCACAGTCCGCATCAATAACACTGGATATTTTTCTTTGAATTGAAATGATGCAAAAATGATGCTGAGGAGAAGTACACCTTCTACATTCTTTGAATTGAGTTTTTTTGCCTCTCAATCTCACTCTCTATTGTCTCTATACTGTTTATTACAAGTGTGCCTAAGTAAGATGATAAATATCATGGAGAAAAAATGATGTTGATAAATTCCACAAGATTATTCCGGTTGCAATAAATAATTTATTAAAGAACAATTTGAATGGTAATCAGCTCATACTAATTTAAATCAAACCATTTTTTTCCTTACATTACATTCTGAATTATGTGTGCCTATACCTATACTTACAGCTATGCATGCCATGAAATGAGTTCGCAAAGTTTGCAAAATAAATACCGGAATACCGGTGCACAAAAGTTCCATGTGCTTTTGCAACGTAGTGCGAGTTCTGATGGAGATGTCTCTTTATGCATCTAGTTCATTTTTAAATAGAATTTAGAGTAAGTAATACGTGTGTGTTATAGTAAGCTTCATAGTACACAAAACAATTTTCGCCGCACCCGTCCTTTCAAGGACATTGTAGGTCGTCTCGTTCTCGCTCCTCTTTTCCTTAATGGTTTGTATTGTTCAATAGTTGAATACGCTATTACACACGACTTGTAATGTGATTGTACGCGAGCTTCTATTTTATGGTTTAATTGACGTTTTTATGTCTTCTTGCTTGTCGCTTTTTTGGACTTGAGAATTTTGAGGTTTCGTTCTTCGTCGTTTGATCCTTCCTTAGTATTTCAGTGCAGTTCAGACGCAAATAGAACTATCTACACAGACCAAGTAAAGCAAGCCACATGGTGAGGTGCAAGAATAAAGCCAAAAACTGCAGGCAGCAATAATATGACCAAGAAAAAAATGAAACTGCTCGCATTCTTTGGCTTTGGCATCTTTGTTTTTAAATTTTTTACAAAGATATTTCGCTTCTACGTCAACGGCTTCCTCGATATTCCCAAAACTTTTGTGTGTAGGTAATTTATATATTTAAATTAAGGGGCAGATAGACTCGCATTAAGTGTCTACGTAATTAATTTAGTAGTTAAAAAAATTACCTTTTTTGGGCGATGAGATGCTAGAAGATATTATATGATTTTTTTATTAGATCTATAGCGCGAAATTAAATATTGAAAATGTTATCATGCATTTTTGTTTTTACATGTTACACTTAATTGCACAAAGGACTCGCGACTTAACATGAATAATTAGTTTAATTCTGCACACATACTTGTACTAAAAGTGGAGTAATTACTATAATTAGGGAAAAGGAAGCAAATTGTAGGTCAGAAATTAAGGATGATTACTATAGAGATTAGTATCATATGTATTAAGATGCATAATGAATAATATTAGGGAATACGCGAAGGTGATGAAATGTAAATGCTGGATTTCAAATACTCGCCTATATAAGTGCATTTTTAATCTAAAGGTATAATTTCGTAAGGTATAATTATATTACATACAGGTATTTTATGTAATGCGATCCGGATTTTCATTCACATTTGTATCGCCTCTGAAGATGCAAAATTGCCGATCTCCAATTCTCACTAATGCCAAAAAATTACTGTTTTCCAATTCACACTGAAAGTAAAATTGCCGATCTCCTTTTTACTTTTTACGACTTAAATAGTGTATAGTTTGGTTTTTCAACACAATATTTAAGCAGTAAAAGAATACAGAGCCGGATAATTCGGCCAGCGCAGGCAGCCCTCGCTGCCTGAATTTTAAAAAAACATGTAAATAGAACATTTTGCAGCTTTCAAAAATATGTAAGCAGAATATTTTGACTTTTGAAAAAGGTGGAAATAAAATTTTTAGTACATTTCACAAACATGGAAGTAATAAATTTAACAATTTTCTCGAAACATGTAAATAGAACATTGAGCACTTTTCGGAATGAAGTAAAAAGAACATTTTTCACTTTTCTAAAACGTGTAAATACAACATTTTACTTTATCAATGAAAACCATCAATAAAACCAAATTGTGGTTCCTGTATGGAAACAAAATGCTGTCTAGAAGCAATTTCTTCGTCCGGCCTTGAAAAGAATACCTAGGTAACATGCTTATTTGCGGACAAAATGTATACACAATCAAATATATAGGGTGATGGAAAATTTTGCTTTTAGTGTGAATTGGAAACCGGCAATTTTGCTTCTTCAGTAGGGATATCATGCCACGTGTAGGTTTACAGATATAACAGTCTGAATGTAATAATAATGAAAATTAATGAAATTGAATTGATTTGGTGTTGGTCGAGACATAGTTTTAATTTTGAGGATATTCGTAAAATTGTTATAACGAAAGCGTTCAATTTCAATGTTTCAATATCCTTATTTAAATGCCGTTTTACTTTTTTCGCGCTTTATGTTATGCAAGATTTTTAGAAAAACGAAATAGCCAAATTATTAGCAGCATTACCAGTACCAGCATATCAGTTTGTAATACTAAATGTCCACAATATATTTATCTATACTGTCTATATGCTGCTAATTGCATTACATGCTCGTAGCACGTGCTAACTAGTAAGCTGAAGCTACATTACGCATTTATACAATGTACTCTATACCTGACTATATCACATCACTATATCGCAAAAAACAACACACCTTCAATAATAAATTAATTCATTAATACATTAAATTTTTTTTACACTTACAATAATTAATTAGTAAAACAAAAGGCGTTTTTATTCTTTAACCGGAAACCAGAACCGGAGAGCGAAGCATTTACACTTTTTCTACTAGAGATTTATAAAATTTTAATATTATATCTCTTATAATCTGCCTTGTCACAATTCAAAAATACACAAAACAATAAACTTCTTTTTTCATTGCTTCAAATTCAGCTTGTAAAAATACTATATGTAAATACTGATTTACCGAATAGCTGTAAGCGTAAGCCTAAGAAGCTAAAAGGTCCGAGCCTTCTAACTAATTTCTAAATTCGTAGCGCTCGTTTTTGGCTTGGTACTAACATCTCCTCCAGCCACTCCTTCAGCATTTTCTTTATTTTTATCATCCCCACCACCACCTCCAACAGTTAAACTTAAACCACCCGCATCCCCTCCAGCCCCAGCCTCCCCAAGTGCAACTGAACTCTCGTGTGCATTCAAAATTGTATCTCGATACTGTGCTTCCTGAGCTGCTTCCTTCAGACGCTTTTTGTAGCCGGGAATTAAGCCTTCAAGGAGTTGGTCCACCTTTAGGGTTTGACAATTTTAACAAAAATTAGCAAAGTCTATGTTAACAAAATAACGGCTGAAAATTCATGGTTGCAGTACTAACCTGGTCCTGCTCGTTATTTGGCTGCGGAGGGAAATCACGTAGTCCATAAAATGTAATGGCACCTTCATCATCGCCGAGAATGACAGCCTACAAAAATCAATTTTAAAGCAAAGCAATTCTTTGAAATTTTTTTTTTGAATTTCCAGTAAATTGTTTTTTAAAGGTAAATCCGAATAACTTTTAATGAAATTTTACATTAAGATAAGATGAATATGCAGCCCGTTTAAAAGCAACTGCAAAAGGGGGAGTGAATTGAACCACAGGTTCGAGTGTATTAATCGTAAGATCCCAAACTTCTACATGAAATTCGCTCGCGCACACGAATACTGATGACATTCGAGGGCAGGTTGTGACGTCAAACATTGTTCTCTATAATATAAATACAGGGGAAATAGACAGACGACAAAACTGTATTGCTATATAATTAATTCTACTATTATTAATTTTTTAACTATATTGATTTCGTGATTTCTAATATTGTAAAGGCTAAATAGTCAAACAAAACAAATTTACAAGCCCCGTTTGCATAGATAAGAGAGGAACGAAAGTGCCTTCCTTCCAAACTTTGACACTCCAGTCACCAGAGGCGCTCACAAAAATAGTTCGGTCAAATGAGTTAAAAGTAATTCGGTAAATTGGGCCAGAATGTCCTATGTAAGTTCCCAGGAACTGTTCTGTAAATGAGGTGGAACACTGGACAAAATAAATTCAAAATTTTATTAAAAAATGTGCTCGCTAAAATTTTAAAAATTTGAAAATTATGCCCGACTTTTAACTATGCAATTTATTACCTTATGAATAAAACCCTCTTCAGTTCCTACTAAATACTGTGTCCAGTCATCAGGATAGAAGCACATGGAATATGCCCCAGACAAATTCGAAGTTAGCGCCTCAGCCCTCTTCTCGCGCCGACCTGGGATCCTCAGCGCTGACCGACGAATACGAAGCATTGCTAATATTAAAAAACAAAACAATTCAGTGAGCAGAAACCGAAAAAAGACAACTAACACTAAATGTTTAACGAACTGCACATAAATTCGGCCATCAAACAAAAATTTGTATTATGCTACAGGCTATATACTTACTGACAGAATCAAATCCTTTTGTAGACATCCACCGATTCAACTTCCCATCATCCCCCAAAGATATCAGAATTTCATTCACTGAACCCGTTGTGGCCATTTCCTGCTCTTGGAACCAAAATAGTTGCCAAACGGGTCCTTCGTGTTTATCTTGTGACCCACTAAATGTGAATGTGAATGAATAAAAAATTCAGCAAGAAAAATCTAGCAAAAAATATTAGATTAATTAGATTGATTTTAAAAGGTGTCTAACATTGTCGATGAGAGCGCTAGAGGTAACGGAGAGCGAACGTCATAAACCGCCATATTTCCATCCAACATCCCAACAGCAAGTAAATACGGCGTGAGCGTTGCGAAGCAGATACACGTGACTGAGGATTTAAATTCGTAAATTCTTTCAGGATATAATGTGTTCTTTGCTGACCAGACACAAACCATGCCTTCTTCGTCATCACCGAAACGATTACTTCCGTAAGACGCCGCGACAATATTCTTAAAAAATAACAAAAATGTAACAAATTTTTATTTGGAAAATACGTATCTATACTATTCTGTTAAGTAATAAATGTTTCAGTAATGTGTTACTCCATTCATGGGGTGTAGCGCTATATCTGTAACTTCCCGCCCTCTGGTCACATTTGACCTTAATGCCCAATAACGCTTAATATTAGGTCCTAGGTCAAGTTGTGCTTGCTTATTCCGACTGTCGTCCAATAGGTTAAAGAAATGTGGTTCTGAAAATCAGCAAAATCAAAACGCTCTTGCTTTTCAGAATTTTAAAAAGTTTTTAAATTCAATGCAGACAAAAACTCACTATTATCTTTCTTATCATCTTCCCGATTAGCATTCAGAACAGGGAACCCGCGCATGTCCGCCTGATTGTCCTGCATGTACTCCATACTAACAATGCGGTCCAAGTAAAGGACCCCATTTGTAATGTCCGGGAAAACGGTCAGGTATGCTTCCTCTTCTTTCTTTGTCTGGCGCTCATAAATATCTGTCCAAAAATTCAAGGCGCCAAAAAAATGATAATAGCGATTTTTAAAACACCTAACTTCTAAAAATTGATACTTACACTACACTTTACGCTTTTTCTGGCCTGGCATATTTATTAAATATTCAAAATCCAACAAACCTTCCAAAGGCACAATAGTGTCAAACTCCTCATCATTATCCGACAGATCAAATTCCTTCTCGTGAATATCCTTGTACTGCGCATGCTCGTCCTCTTCCTCGTCCTCTTCGTATTTCCCGCCGTACTTTGCCCAGTCAATAAATGTCATCATGGTTAACTTATCTTCATTGTCAGAGTCATCCTCATCCGAATTTTTTAAATCGTCGATTGCGTCCCTCTCAAGCTTGAGCCTTTCTTGCAGCATTTTCATCTGGGCTTCCTCTAAACTCACAATTTAAAAAATAATCTAAATTTAAAAACATAGCGTTTTAATATATTTGGTGGGAATTTTAAATTTGAACTTGCCTTCCTCTTTAATTTTCCGTTTAGCATCAGACTCAAATACAGCCTCGTACTCATCTTCAATCATGTAAAAATTAGCCTGGACACCTACATCAAGCGCGGCAGGAGATTTGTACTCTGTCCATTGGTCTCGTGATCGATTTTCAAATGTTTGCGCGAAACGATTTGAATACGCGTCTGATTCCAGGTGGTGCTGGATGATCTGCGTTTTATTATGATTTTCGAATTTTAATTTTTGTAAAAGTTGCAGAAATAAAAGTAGTTAATGAGTATTTTTATAAATTGGAATTTTGATGACCGTTTGTTACCATTGCGTATCGTTTATTATTCAGATTAATAGGCTCAAATACTTCGGTAGATTCTAGTTCATGCTTCCCACAGATTTCAAGAAGAAAGGTTGTTGGGGACTCAGACAATATGACACGAAAGCGTCGCTTGGATAAAACGCTTCCATCCGGAAAGGTGACGTTGACCATTTTCTCCGTGTAGACCTTCTCTACTTCGTCCTCCATTACCAAATTATCTGAAATCAGCAGAAACTTTTAGTGCAAAATTCTCCACTATCAAAAGCGTTAGATTTCATGCGTGTGTATATTATTAGCTCCCCTCCCCCTCCCCTGGTTTTCTATAACTTACGGACAAGCTTATGGCTTTCATGCAATAAAATCTCTGCCTCGAATTCTTCTTCCTCGAGTGTTGTCAAGCTCGCATTCCAACTCATTGCCGGGGATTTGGTTTGTTGTTGATACATTCGGATGTCAAAGGTCGTCCCAGTGTACTCTACGGATTTCTTGGGGGTGAGCGGAATTATTTCGTCTGAGGCTCTATTCATAAGAATGGAGTAGCTTTGAAGGGCTTGTTTCCCAGTCCAGTGGGGCAAGGGTGTCACCTCCAGTCCCTCGTCAATTATCTGTTTCCACAATATGTATTTGTAGTATTGTAACCCTTGACATTGAAGGATATCGTCTGTGAAGTACCAAATTTACCCATATCCATTTGTAGCTAAAAACAATATCCACTATCTACAAAAGTATTGAAACATGTCTTGAAAGCATTAAAATAGCATATTTTGCAATTTTCAAAATCATGTAAATAGAACAATTTACGTTTTTCAAAAATATGTAAATAGAACATTTTAGGCTTTTCAAAAATATGTAAATAGAACATTTTAGGCTTTTCAAAAATATGTAAATAGAACATTTTACGCCTTTCGAAAATATTTAAATAGAACATTTTACGCTTTTCGAAAACATGAAACATGTAAATAGAACATGTTGCACTTTTCAAAAATATGTTAATAAAACATTTTACACGATTTTCAAAAACATGCAAATGGAACATTTTTCACAATTTTCAAAAACTCTTAATTAACATTTTCCGCATGTTTCTCATTTTGATTCTAGCTTAAATTAGATATGGGTTATTTTGGTTCTTCACAGACGGTATACGTTACAAACATGAACATAGCAACTATAGTATTAGTATTTAATTAAATACGAAGGTTTAGTTACATCCGGCCCAAGTCGAAACTGGTCAAGGATTTCATAGCCAGTCGCCCGTCGTATAACTCTTGGTCCCCTTTCCACAGCTTTTTCAAGTGCAAAAATATTTAAAAGCTCATCAGATGGAACGTCGTACAGGTCCTGACTAAGTGTGTGTTACAAAATGAGAATTTAGTACAAAACAATTACTAATCATAGTTAACCAGTATAGTGTATATAGCAATTTTTAAAATTGCTGACTTGCTTTTGGGCTAATACAAATTAATAAAATGATAAGGTTGGATTGCTGGACAGGGCGCACAATGCCGCACATAGCCGCACATTCGCATACCTTAATGTGCCGCACATGTGCGGTATAACAACGTATGCCGCACTTCTGCTATGCCTTACTATGCCGCACATCCTCATGTGAGGCCAGCGGCGGATCCAGGATTTTTTTCTGGGGGGGGGGGCTAATGACCCCCTGGGGGGGGGCTAACAATGTTAAGCCGCCATATTGAAAATGGCCGCTCGTATCCCTGTAATGTTAAAAAATCTCCTTCTGGGGGGGGCTAAAGCCCCCTAGCCCCCCCCCCTCTGGATCCGCCGCTGTGTGAGGCAGACTTTACTATACTTTCTTTTGGACATCACTTGAGGTTTATATCCTAAAGGTTAGGTTAGGTTTGACGGGGGGGGGCGGGGGGGGGGGGGGTAGGAAAACTGACTGGAAACGGTTAGGTTATTGTTTTCCCTCGGCCGCCGACGGCGGCCCCGCCGCAGGCGGAAGGGAAAAATATAACCTCTATCCGTTTTCAGGCAGCTTTAGGAGCCTGGTTCAGTGTTAATTCGGCTAAATAATTGCCCTACTAGGGATGTGCGGTACAAGTGCGGCATAGTACGGTCTGCCGCACCTTTGGATGTGCGGCATAGTAAGACATAGCAGAAGTGCGGCATGTGTAGAGCTACCGCACATGTGCGGCACATTAAGGTATGTGAATGTGCGGCTATGTGCGGCATTGTGCGCCCTGTCCAGCAATCCAACCGTTAAAATTATAAAACTTACGGAGGCCCTGCAGCAGAGCCCTTCCTGTCGTCCCCGCCACCATCTTTCCCTTCTCCAGAATGTCCAGATTGCCCAGATTTACTTCCCCTTTTCTCCCCCTCCTCCTTTTTCTTAATTTTGTTACCTTGAATACTTCCACTTTTAGTGTCAGGATTACTTGTAACAGTTTGTACTGTACTGGCTGAAGTATTATGTTTACCCTGGCTTTTGTTGCTGAACATCTCTCCACCCGCACCGGACCGGGAGATAGTCGTGGTGGTGATAGTGCCAGCACTTCCCCCAGCGTTCGATATACTTGTGCGACTCTTCATTTTTTGAGAAGGTCAAAGGTTAACAGAGGGTCACAAAAGAAATGGCTTATTTAGGAAATTTGAATTCCAATAGAATATGTCTCTGCTCAGTCAACTAAAACCAAATACTACAAAACTGTGACTGTATAGGGGCTTGACTAGTTGACAAACTGGGGCTATGTATCCACAACATGTCGTGGCTTTTTCTATTTTTATCTTTTTTTTGCCACACACAGTTAACCACTTTTGGCAAGCAAGGAGTATTTTGCCTGTTTCTTGTATTGCTCAATTTCAAGTTTTTGTGCAGTTTTGACTGAACTATTTAGTTTTCCCTTTAAATCCCATTAAATTATTACTGACTTTATAACAAGCTGACAAGCTTCTAGTCTGCTCTGCAGCTCTTCATTCTACACGACGACATTCTTTTCTTTTCCTTCAACTTTTATAATTTTTCGCGCCTTAAAATTTAAAATTTTGAAAGTTTTAACATAAACAGTTTGGTCAATAAGAAAATAATTGATTTTTTTTACAAACATGCAAGAATTATTGATTTAATAATACTATATCCAAAATATTACGCTAAAGTCGTTGTTATAGTCAACAACGTTGATCTAGGTACATTTAGTATTTTTTGTATGATATATGGCTTATATGACTATGCAATATTAAAGTATGTCATGTTATAGTGGTGCCAGTTTTCCAGGTAAAAAAACTTAAATAGTGCAAACTAGGCAGCTGCAATTATATTTCTAATTGGTGCAAGAGCGTTTAAACTTTTAAAAAGAAGTAAATAGCGTTTCAATTTTCAAAAACAAAATAATAGTAGTAAATCTATGTTGAATACAAACTATATGCGAAAAAATGTAATAGGTAACGTTCAACACAATTTCCAATATAATTTATTTATTAAAAAATGATGTTGCCATTATATTTATAGTAATAATTAATAAAAAACAGAAAGAGTACAGTTGAAAAATGCAATACTATGATACAATGATGCAAGATTCCGTCTAATGTTTCAAAAGTTCAAAACAAGAATTTGAAAAACTGTTTTTTAAAAGTAATAAGAGTAATAATTATTATAATAATCATATTATATTCATTATAGTATAATAATATGATTTATTTTCAAAGTTGATATGGCCTTTGGCCTACACAACTATTAGATTTTACAATAATGTTAGTGATATGACATATATTTGGAATAAAGATGAGTACGAGTAAGAATAAAATAAAAAACAGAAAGAGTACAGTTGAAAAATGCAATACTATGATACAATGATGCAAGATTCCGTCTGATGTTTCAAAAGTTTAAAACAAGAATTTGAGAATTTAAAAAAAAATAAAAGTAATTATAATAATCATATTATATTCATTATAGTATAGGTAGATAAGTACTACATAAAATTAGAAAATAACATTAGTGTAATGATGGTATTGACAATTATTACTAGAAGCCGTGATTAGGTAATGGTGTTAAAAGCAAAAGTATACCATGCATCATCATCACTTGAACCTAAGGTCATTATAAAAATCTTGCATTCTAATGAACGGAAACGACTAATAGAAGTACTAGTATATGTACTCTGTTTGGAATAAATTACCTTGTTGATACTAATGAATGTTCTACATTTCATAAGTCGCATTAAACTTTTTATAATCAAACTCATAAGTTTCCCCTAATTAATTCTAGCAGTAAACACAATACAATACTTACATTATAAAATAATTTTGATTCCAAATGTTCCCCACTATACAATTCTATACACGGACAAACTTCTACCACACAATAAGTAATTACATGTAACAAATTTTAAATATTTAACTGCAGTCCATAAATTGTTTTTGGTGAAAATCAGTTAATTAGACAAATTAATAATCCATACAGTGCTAAAACTTTGTTGTTTAGTACACTATTCAAAGGTTTTACATTTATCTTTACTCTGAGCCAGACGACTCCCGACGATCTCGTCCTCCGCCCCCTTTCACACTTACAGAGAATTTATATTCTTGATCACATCCCATATAAGCATCACTCATGTAGTATAGGGTGTACGTGTGCTCTCCTACAAAAAACAATTCAAACAAATTAATATTGCATGCAATATAGCACCATACGAGCGTCACAAATTTAATAAAATATAAACTATAGACGCACAAACCAACACGAGAACGAAACTTACCCGGGCTTGGTGCAACAAAGTCAAGTTTGACTTTAGTCTTCTGTTGAAGTGTCAATCGCTTAATAGACAGAAGTGAATTATTCTTAGGATCTCCAATAACAACCCACCAGCCCTCTTCCCTCTTCTGTGGATAGTAGGGGGCAATGACTGGACCCACAACTTCATCTTCTCTCTCCAGCTGGACCGCGACCACCACATTACTCCCACTCTTGATTCTATCTTTATTCTCCACTTCGTACGTGAGCTCTATATTTGGATAGCGATTACAGAACCGAGCCACGTCGCTCATTTGAGCTGGATTCAAATCCGCAAGAACTTTACTCCTCACATCATCCTCCAACTCCATCAAATCAAAGACTGTCTCGACACCCTTCTCGGAGCACTTCTTGATCATGTCATTATTGAAATGCGGGATTTGTTTTAGATATGAATCCTTCGCCCACATTGCCTGCGTCATCATTTGAGCCAGCTCCATGGATGCCACGGCCGGGGACAACCACCCATTTGAACTCAAAACGTCTACACAGGCTTGAATTAGCCGGATTGCCTTTAATATAATGCAAGAATAACAAAATACGATTATTTTAATTTTAAATTAAGTGCAACTACAACATCAATCATTATTAGATCTACGTCGAAAATCCATAATATATTATTAATTACCTTCGCGAGCACAATTTCTGTGTCCTGTTGTAGTTCTGCACTCAGCTGGATCCTACAGAGATGAGCCTGAAGAAGAATGTTAGCCTTCACATTAGGATCCGTAAACTTAACATTAGCTGAGGAAGATGACGGTTTATTTGGTAGCCGGGTTGACAATGCTTCAAGAACTCCGTCCTCACCATGACGGATAGGCAGTGTTGAATACTCAAATGAGGAACTGACAATATCGAGCAGACCACGGAGCTTCGTCTTGGCCGTCAGAGACATACTGAACAATTCTGAAGGGAAAAAAATACAGATTTAAAATATATCAAAGCATTACAAATTTAATTTTACTTAAAAATAATGAATTTACATAGCTTTAAACCATTTACTTAAAAACATACGACGTAACCCGTTATGAAACGTAATAAAATTTTTAAAAAAGTCCGAATACGAATACAATAAAGTAGTGCTTGTACTTACCAATGGTAGTGTAGTTAATATAATAGTAGGCGGCAATCATTCCTAAATTCAATGGACTTAGCTCCATCTCATCTTCAATAGAAATGCACTTGCTCTGCTCCAAATCATTCAGCGTCGTCTCAACCAACTCACTCAGATGATCACTCAAATGCCGATGAGTCACCCCTTGTAAATTATAATAGTTTGGATTCTGTGTCATTCTTCTGTAAATAAAAGTCCAAGTGAGATAATCCACAGCATCCTGCTTATTCTCGATCGTCTTGGTCACTATCTCCGCATTAAAATGATCGTGAAGACAATGGTCCAAATGACTCTCGACCGGAAGAGGATCATTTAGAAACTTCTTAAAGAATTCCTTTTTACTCGTCTGGCACATGAGGACACACTTTGAATCTTCATCCTCTAAAGGTCGATTAGCCCTGCCCATCATTCTGAGAACGTCAGTAATGGCATAGTCTTCGTAAGCATGGATTTTCCCATTATAAACTTGTGTGTCCATAATGATACAGAGATGACTATGGAAGGGGATATTAAAGCAAACACTCCGAGTAGCAATCACAATTTGAACTGCTCCCGTTCTAAAGAGAGTACTAACAATGTGCTTATCAGTGGCAGTGGTGCCTTCATGGAGATAAGCTACCCCTTGACTGATTGTGTCTTTCAGGGTGTCGTCTTGAACCTATAAGCAGCAAAATATAAAGAACCGGTTATTCAATGTCAAAACATTTGAAATTAAAATTATAAATTAATTTACAATATCAACAATCCACCCCAAAAAGCTTAACCTTTAAATAGTGCAATCGTGAAATCGTATGTAAAGAACCAAAATGACCCATATCCATTTGTAGCTAAAAACAATATCCACTATCTACAAAATATTTAAATATGCAATGAAATCATTTAAATAGAACATTTTGCATTTTTCAAAAATATGCAAATAGAACATTTAAACATTTTTAAAAACATTGTAAGTAGAACATTTTACACTTTTCAAAAACAAAAAAATAGAACATTTTGAACTTTTCAAAAACATGTAAATATGACATTTTACATTGTTGAAAAACATAAAAATAGAACATTTTACGCTTTTCAAAAACTCTTAATTAACATTTTACGCATGTTTATCATGTTTTTTTCATGACATAGCTCAATTTGATTCTAGCTTAAATTGGATGTGGGTCATTTTGATTCTTCACAGACGATATGATTTATATTTTTCCACTATTAATTTTAAAATACCTTGTCAAAAACGGTTTGTAGATCAGCCCTTGACAGTAGTAAAAACCTATCTGGCATATCATCAGCAGCTGCATAAGAGAGTATATCAAAAGCTGTCAGCTTGGCTTGCTTCCTACTGGTCACGAAAACAAGGACAGGTTTCTCCGGGCTCAATTTCAGTATAGAATTATACACTGGCTTGGACATGGAAGCAAGACGTGAAGCGTTGTGAGAAATATTATAGCCTTGAATATGAAGCTCCATGGGGAGTGGGCGTACACTTGGATGGAAATTAAATGTATGCGTTGGTGGGCATCCCAACCATTGTGAAATATCCCGAGCATTTGATAAACTTGTTGATAGCGAAACAATCCTTATTGGCTTCTCAGTTTGACTTGCAATGTATCTCATTCGACTGCAAATGATTTCAATCACCGGACCTTCCTCTCCGCCAAGAAGTTGAAGATCATCGATGATGAAGAGGTGAACATTTTGAACATTCTTCCTTTGCTTCCAACGACGGGAAAGAACATCCCATTTCTCTGGAGTTGAAATGATAACGTTACCCTTTGCAAGGAGTTTCAAATCCGTTCCAGTTTCACCTGTTAGAAGAATTACTTTCTTTCCAAGGCGGGAAAACTTCTCATGCCATTCATTGTACATGATTTCAGCAAGCTCGTCCTTTGGTGTAATGTACACACAATGATTTTGACCTTCTCGAGTGAACATTCGAAGCATTGCAAATTCTGCTATGAGGGTTTTTCCCGAGCCGGGTGGAGCTCCGATGAATATGTTCTCATCCGAATTGTAGACTGCATTAAAGACTTGGGTTTGGATGGGGTTAAATTGAATAAAATCCTTGTACAGGCCCTCGAATGCACTATTACGCAGAGCAGATATCTGAAATGCAAAAACGCATGTTAATTTAGCCGCTGTAGCTGTATGTTATGCACGTACAGACCGATTTATAATTTGTTACATACAGGGCCGGATAATTCGGCCAGCGCAGGCAGCCCTCGCTGCCTGAATTTTTTCAAAACATGTAAATGGAACATTTTGCAGCTTTCAAAAGTATGTAAAAAGAATATTTTGACTTTTCAAAAACATGCAAACAAGAAATTTTTCACTTTTCTCAAAACATGTAAATAGAACATTTTGCACTTTTCTGAATCAAGTAAAAAGAACATTTTAAACTTTTCTAAAATATGTAAATACAAAATTTTGCTTTACCAAAGTATACCACCAATAAAATCAAAATAGTGGTTTTTGCATGAAAACAAAAAGCTGCCTAAAATTAATTCCTTTGTCCGGGCTTGGTTACATATAATTTAATAACTTCCTTCGCGGATGTCTACATTGATCGTTATCGCTGCAATCATATTCAGTTAATTTTGTGAATTTGAGAATAGCTTATTACCGGAAGTGGCTGTAGATCCAACAATTCTGTAGGAGGTGGATTTTTCTCGGGTAAAATAAGATGACGGAATGAAACGGGTAGAACCGTTTCACATCCAATCCAACGATCAGAAACAACTCGAATAAAATACTGGGGTGGGAGGGGCTCGAAAATTGGGACGTAAAACTTGACAATGTGCTCGTCACTTCGGAAGCGTTGCTTTAACACGAAATGTTCGTGGTGAAGGATCACCTCTGTGTCCACATCTTCCACCTGTAAGCAGAGAATTGACAATAAAAAAATTAGTAACACAATCCTATTATGTGTTATGCATTCCTTGATTTATATCTAAATTTAATATAAACAACATCACAGAAACCAACATGCACAATGAATTAATTAATTAACTCATGATTTAAATTCTTCCACTTACAATAATCCAAGAAGCGACGGATCCCCCATGAAGTTTGTCATCCCAATCGAAATCTGGCGTAATGGCCAGCTCCACTTTCAATGTACTTCTCGTAATGGGCTGAATAGTACAATTCAAATCCACCTTCGGTAAACTATGGATGAACTTATGTATCGTCTTCCCCAATTTCGGAATCCTTATCAACTCTCCTAACTCCATTGGATTTAAATCAAATAATCTCTCGAAAGTTAAATTCTTCCTTTCAATCTTCTTAACAACTTCTTCCGGGATCTTTTTAAATTGACGAAGCGGACACATACTTTGCCACATCCGACGATCGATCATTTTAGCCAGGGAAAGTGTTTTATCTGCTAGCTGAGCCCAACCCCGACTTAGGACGATTTCAAAAATGGCACGAATTAATCGACCAGCTGACTGAGTTACATAGACCATATCAGCCATGAGTGCAAAGCCTTCAAGTTTTAATTGGGATACGTATGCTTGGAGAAGGATAGAAATTTTAGCGGAAGATTCCTCAACACTTTCCTTAATGGGTATGGGAACTCTTTCCATGAGTTTTTGAAGTTCCAGTTTTTCTTCTTCCCGTACTCCAATATTTTTAAACTCTCCGGACAGAGAGAAGACGCGGAGGAGTTCAATTTCGGATAAATGGGGCTTAAGGAGTTGATTGTATGTTGAAATCTAAGAAATTGGAAGAAGAAAATACATTTAAAAAAAACAAAACACCGTTTTGTAAAAATAATTTATCTAATGACCAATCCTAAACTGTGTAAAATTGTTGTGCCTTTCAGAAACAAAATATCAAACATTGCACCTCGAAAACCTGAATTTCTAGTGCCACTCCAGTAAATTTATTATATAATGAACATGAATGTATATCGTCTGTGAAGAACCAAAAATGACCATATTTTTGAAAAGTGCAAAATTTTCTATTCAAATGCTTTCAATACTACTTATAATATTTTTGTAGATAGTTGATATTGTTTTTAGCTAGAAATTGATATGGGTCATTTTGATTCTTCAAAGAACGATATAGAAGCTACTGAGAATTTGTACTATGTTTCTGTTTCTATTTGAGCGTAATTAAAAAGTTATAGCTTGTTTAGATTATTCAACAACGACACAATGACATACAGCAGTAGCACGAATTAATTTAAATGGTCAGCTATATAATTATTTTCATTAATATCCAATATTCAGTAGCCCCTAAATAGAGGCCATATTAAATTTAAATTTTACAAATGTAAATCAAATACGTAAGCACTTACCGTTTCACAAGTGATGTAATAATGTGAGGAAATCCTTCCCAGTTCAGTCGGCATGAAAGTTCCTCCACTTCTCTCATATCGAATCATGCCACACTTGTCCAATTTTAAAGCTGCAGTATGAATTAAATTTGCCCTGTGACCAGTTAAATACCGATCGTCCCCAATAGTATCCACAGAGTAAGTCTGAGGACTCTTTAAGGATCTGACATACAAGTAAGTGTAGCCGAGCCAATCCACTGCATCTTTTACATTCTGCACGGATCCACTCACAATCTCAGCATTTAAAAGATCCGGTAATTTTGCCACCAGTTGGGACTCAATCGGGAGCTGCTGATTAAGTAAACTGAGGTAGTAACGGAGCTCACTATGATTCGTTATGAGAATACCTTCACCCTTCACATCGTACTGAGGTCGACCAGCCCTTCCTAACATTTGGAGAACATCTAGTGCCCCTAGTTCTGTCCATCGTCCCTTCTCTGGATTATATACCTGTAAATATAATCAGAATAAAAAATAAATCCTCTAATTACTAAAAGAGTGGAAATAAATTTCACTATGTAGATAGAAATGTGCTATAATTACGGAAATATGTATACATATAACAATATATAATAAGTAATATATACTTCTAATAATCTGGCTTATGTATAGAAGTGTGTCGATAAATGAAAACAACAGTATCCCGGAACTGGTTATCACCTTACACGTAAATAAAATTGAAATTGAAGTGATTATAATATTCGGTACTTACTTGAGTTCCCTTAATAATGACAGTATGTGCCGGCAAGTTCACACCCCAAGCCAGAGTTGCCGTAGAAACCAGAACCTGGATATGCCTATCAGCAAACAGATCCTCAACCAGCGTCCTGTCAACCCTCGTCATACCAGCATGATGAATAGCAAATCCGTACGGGAGAAGATCCTTCAACTCGGGATTTTTAACTTCTTCCGCTTCCTTTCGTAAAACTTCCATGGACGCACTACCTTCTCTCAAAAACTGACCCAAACTGTCTTTCTCCAAGCACATGTCCCTTAGTGCCCTTGCACTTTTCCCAGTTTCCTTCCTTGAATGGACAAAGATGAGAACTTGGTTCTTCCCTGCATGCTCCATCACCTTCTCATAGACAATTTCATTCGTGAGTTGATATCGTTTAAGAGCTTTCTTCTCCGTGATACCAATGTACTGCTGCTCCAAAGGAACGGGGCGAAAACTATTATCGAAGAAAAAGAGTCCTGATGCTAAGTCCACGCGAAGGAAGGCAGCTACATCTTTGTAATTCGGAAGAGTGGCCGAGAGACCCACGATACGCATCTCACCCTCTTGAGCCACGGAGCGGAGAGCACGAGCAACGATGGCTTCCAGAACTGGACCACGCTCATCGTGAAGGAGGTGGACTTCATCAATGATTATGAGGCGGACAAGAGACGTCACACTTCGGTTCTCCTTCCGGGTTATGACGTCCCATTTCTCGGGAGTACACACAATAATCTGGGTAGCGTTGAGCTGTTCTCGACTAAGCTGCGTGTCTCCGGTCAATTCTGAGACGAGTATTCCATACGACGAGAGACGCTAAAATACAAATGACAAATAGGTATTAAGTTAATACATTCCGTTACAAGACAAAGATACACGCACAATAATTACGTACCTAATGATAAAGTACAATAATTTTTATTTCTTAATCGTAATATTCGTAATGCATGCGGAATAAATTACCTTTGAAAAACTCCCAACCATTTCTTGTACTAGAGATCGCATGGGTGCAATGTACACGATTTTAAATTCATCCACATTAATAGTTCCATCAGGGTTGATGTGCTTTCCAATTTCACGCATGATGGTCAGCAGAGCCACGTTCGTTTTACCAGCACCCTACAAAATTGAACCAAAATTACATCAAAATCAATCTAAGCAAGACACCAAAATTTAAAAAGGTACCTACCTAAAGATTTAATGAACTTTCAATATTTTTGCTTTAAATATAAATTACCTACATCCCTTATATTTAACAAAACAGATTTTTAATTTGTAATTTTAGCATGAAGCATCTGAAAATCCAAATTTGCATTCCAGTTTTCTAAGATTTACTTATTAAAATACAGCAATATGAATTAAATATTAAATATGAAATCCGATATAATTTTTATCTTACGGTGGGAGCACAAAGCAACAGATTTTCATCCTTGTCCAAGCAAGCTTTATAGAGACGAGACTGAATCCTATTTAAGCTTTTGAAACCGTCAAAAGCAGGCTGAACATATTTGGGGAGACGGTCAATTCCAATAAGGCCTTCGTCCATCCCGAAAGGTTTCGGCTTTAGTGCTGGCACGTGAACTTCTTCGTAGCCTATAATTATAATAAAATAAAAGAACACAGTAAAAAACTAAGTTTTTCCTAAGCTTCTGTGTAACGGTTACATTCTAGTTGCTATAATCCGAATCGAAACTAAATAAGCATCGTATTTTTTTGGGATTCATTTAACTAGTTATTACCTTTCTTTTGCTTTCGGAAAGACCCATCTGGTAGCTGACACTTGTCATTGGCCATGAAATGTGAACCAGCTGAAAAAGCCATAATTTCTAAATCGAGAGCTTTTCTTGATCCCGGAACTTGTCCAGCCGCATTTGAAGGATCGATTTCCATTTTATTTGAATCCCTACTAACAATTGTTGTTTTGTTAGCACTGTCATCCACGCTCTCCCCGCCTTCAATCTGACTTAGAATTTTTACTAATTCCGGATCTTGACTCATCTTTTCCTTTATGTAAGTCTTCTCTTTCTCAGTCTGGGCAGTGGCAAGGAGGGTACAGTATAGAACTACAATCAACAGTCAATTTCAAAAATACATTAATTACATTAAAGTAGGTACTTAAACAAACTTTCAACATTTACAACAAAACGCAAATATATTTATGCTATATTATAGGTATGGCGTATACAAAGTGTGAAAATAAACACGTACTCATTTGTCGATGCTTCTTCAAAATTCTGATAAAGTCAAAGCATTCCCGCCCAAGTTCAATGACGAGCCGGTTTTCAAAATCAAATTCGTCGTGAGCATTTTGAAGAATGTCTAGAACATCATTTGCCTTGGACTGTGATTTGATCGAATCTTTGTAGTACTTAGAAAGCTTCCGTTGAATCCAGTAAGCATCGATATCCAAAGGATGCAAGGACTTTTCTTTCTTGGACGATTTTGAATCGTAATCTGCTGCAAGCTAAAACACGAGAAAATAGACAAGTGCTTCATGATTTAAATTATACTAATTGTTTTGAATGAAAAACAAATAAGGAATCAAGACATATTAATGCCATAAACGTAAACTCAAGTTATATATTCTATCTTACATTCATCCGTGCTTGAATGGCGGAGCTATCCTTGGCCTCTTCTCCCTCCGGATCCTCCTCATCATCCTCATCGTTCACCTCACCATATTGTTCTTGATCGTCCTCCTCCTCTGATTCTTCAAACTGGACATTTATTCCATAAGTATCATCAATATCCCCATCACCAGGACGACCACTCCCACCAGTAGCACCCTCTCCAGCACTACTTGCTCCTTTGTTGGTGAAATCTGTAATTTTCTTCCCTAGATTCACCAAGAGAGCAAATCTTTCATCAGCCATTGGACCAAGCAGCGTCTCAGTTTCCTTTTTGCGATCTTTATCCTTCAAACGGTCATTCTTCAAAACAGATAAAATCTCATCTGCTGCTCCACAAAGAACATCCCTGGGTTGATCCCCGATTGCCACTTGTATAAAATTGAGAAGGATATCATAAGTTTGTCTCGTTTCTTGAGTTTTCGGACGATACAAAATAGCTCCACCACCCCCAACATCCCCAGCAATAAATTCATCATCCCACAAAGATCCACTTTTGAGTTTGTAGACCGAGGTTGTTGCTTCATCCCTCTTCTGTCTTTTGGCACGGCGTTCCTCCGTCACAGGTTTGTTTCTTTGATAACGATCACCCATCCGAGTTCCAAGAAGCTTCCCCTGAAGGGACAGAACTTCCCCGGTAGCATCGTCCCGTGAACGACGCTCAATCAACCGGACGTCTGCTTGCAACACCAAGTTGGAATTCTAGCGTTTGAAAAAAACAAAATAGTATCAATTTTTACAAGTTCAAAAGTTCAATGTTATCCAGACCATAATTGTGCAAATTAATTCCACCAATTATAAATGCTTAAAATGTTCCTCCCTTAAGTCATTTTGAAATTCCAATAGCATGATTTAACGTTCAAAATGCAATTGAAAAATATTACAAAAAACTTACGGCTTTGTACTCATACTGAAGATTACGGGCCGCATCATCAGCCATGTTGAAGGACGGGCGAAGTTTTGGAAAACTTCCGCCACAACAATATTATCTTTATCAAACGACACAACTTTAACAGCACAAAAACCTATACAAATCACAAAATTTCTTGAAACCCGCTTCGTCTATTGCTACGGATTACTGTCACCAACTAAATACAAATATTATTAAGACATTCAATTATAATACTGTCAAAATTCAAAGTCGACGTCCAAGCCAACGTCCAACGTCAAAAACACTTACAACTTAAAATGCTTAACCCGCTTTAGTTAACTTTGATACACCCAAACAATCAGCAGACAATTGTTCACTTTTTTGCTGCTCCGGCTTTATTTTTATCCACGCAATAGTTTTATCGTAGGCACAACAAGCTCTCAATCAATGCATTCAATTTCCTATACTGAACACTGAAAATACATACCACAGAATTTCACAAATAACGTAATTGTAAATTTCTCCTTTAGAAACCGTTCAAAAATTCCCGCAGCTTTCTAAACTTCGTCCCATTAAAACCTGCCCTCCCAGGAGACACTACAACCAGTGAGCTTTCGCACATTCAATTAAATTACTATACAAATACATGCACTTCAACTTCCACTGTCTCACAAATGTAAACCCAACAAAATTCACCTTTTCTTACCCTAAATTGCTGCTTCTTCAAAAACCTACAGTCAACATGGCAACAATTCCACGTTTTTGACAAAAACACAAATTTAAAATTATGAGAGGCGTTTCAGATTTTGATAGGGTAGGTAAAAATTGTATTGCGTTGGTTCATATGGAAAAGTTGGCAATATAATAATATACCAAAGGTAGAATCGCCGGACCCGGTACCTGGTACTGGCACTCTGATACAGTACGATATACGATGCAAAATCCAATCAGTTTCTTTGGTGCGCTTCCACTTCCACAGGTTTTTCCGTCCACAACCACACAGCCACATCCACTCCACAATATTCCACAACCAAATTCATGCAATCCTTCCCTACTACTGACTACTGACTCTACTGTCTGTATTTTGTACGCACCAAGGGGCTCTGTATAAATCACTTAAAGGTGAAACAAAAATTAGACGGGGCAAAAAATTCACACGCAGATTTATTATTGCGGATTGCATGCAGATAGTTCAATAGGTTTTATTATGACAGTAAAGCATGTACTTAATAAAGGTGAAATTATATGTACAATTTCATCATTAATTTAATAAAAACAACCGTTTATGACAGAATGACAGCGGAAGCGGACAGGTGAAATGTGCTGATGCATGACGCCAAATCGACAAATTGAAATAATTTATTTTTTTGTTATAATATTATTGAAGACGGCGCGCGGAGTATTATTAATTAAAATACGTTTAATTGGTTTAATTATGAAAGGGAGTACTTAATCCTGAATGGAGTGATTTCATGGTAATAAAAAATGCGTTTTCTTAAAATTTTTGCAAACATAGTTTATGGAAAGTCCCAATGATAAAATGAAAAAGTATCTTCGCCTTCTGCAGGCAGGCAGGCTCCTCAGGCTTATCGAGATCGAAGAGATGACATCCGCATCGTCAATTTACCATTACGGTATTGTGCGGTAGTGGACTACGTATGTACTGTAATGTAGTATACGCCGCTGAAAGAGGTGATGTAAGATGTAAATGTAACTATGTAGCTACTATACCTTCCCGTTTTAGTCTTGGTCGTCTAAGGAGTAGTGCGTAAATGATGTCATTCACACGGTGAGTCTTGTTGGATAATGATGACATGCCCATGCCGTGTTAGGGATATCCATTTAAACATGTTAAAGTGATGGGTGGGTATTAAAAGGATAATAATTTGGATGACATCATTTACGTATCATTCCTTTGTGTTTTAGTAGCATCCCTATGAATCTCATCTCTTGCTGTAGCCGTAGCCTGTGTGTGTGTGTAGACCTGTGGGGAAAAAATCTTTAGAATCCACGAACCTTCACAGCTCACGGTCGACGGTCGACTTTGAGAGTTAAAGAATAAAAAGAGGTGGAGGACGGACAACGGAGGTGGAGGAGGTAACTCAAACAAGAATTTCCGGGTTTTTTACGGGTGGTCTCCTCGTCATGCTAAAAAATTATTTAATAGTTTTAAGGAGTGAGTGAGTCAGTAGTTTAAACTTTAAGACAGAATGTGTGGCTTAGCACTTGAGTCAGTGCCCTCCAGTCAGCCAGCTTCAGCTTTTTCTGTCCGATCCCGATTCCGATTGACCATCAACCATTAAAACGAAACTGGTGACGGTGACGAGGGACGACTACGGATTACGGACACGGACGGACGGTCACAACTCGTCCAGCTTCTGTTCTGTTCTGACTTCTGACAGTCAACTCGGTGAAGTTACAGTCAATCAAGAGTCAATAATTTCGGATGTCTTCGATCATCGATGTTTGTTGTGCGAAACGCAACCGCAACGAGGAACGTGAACGTGAGTGACTGCATGATATTAAGGAAGTTGGAGGTAAGTTAAAGTCAAACTACATGCTACATAATCAATAATAGGTAAATAAAATAAATACATTCAGCGTTGACTGACTGACATAGAGCCTAGAACCGAATTCATTCATAATTAGTTAGTAAACAACCAAAATCAAACTTTATCAACTTTAAATGTCAAACTATGAACTACAAGCTAACAGGCTCATTTATCTGACAGTGAGTTGACAGTCAATAGTTGACAGTAGGTTCTGCATTGTCATGTGTTGTGAGTCGTCAGTCAGTTGTCAGTACCGTTGTGAACTTTCAGTTTGTAGTGCGAAAATTAAAATCATTGATTAAATTTCAAAAATGAATGTTGAAGGTTTCACCTTTCTATGTTCTATGTGTGTTCATGTAAGGTTTTCGTATTACTGATTATCAATTTCATAAATTAATTAGGTACAGAAGCATTTTAGATGACAAGAAAATTAGATTGAATTAACGCATCTCGCGATGAATCAACGTCGTAAAGCTCACTAGTCAGCCTGTGGACAAGACTCGCAGTTTTAATTCCCTTGGTAGTAAATATGTATTCCCTAAAGGAAAGGGATTAAAAGTAAATCACTATCAGAAAAGGGATTTGCATTTAAATCCCAGCATGTTGCATGTATAAATTATTTCCTATACGTTCAAATCAGCGAACTAATCAAGGAGCTGACAGACGGTGATAACTTTTTGTAAAAATTGAGTGACAAAATTATCGCCAGCCGTTCAGTCTTCGGAGGTAATGTTAAACTACATAAGGATTTAAATTTAATACTTGTCCACTGATTGAAGCTAAAGATTCAATATTAATTAGAATAGATAACAACGTTGGTGATTAAAATTAAAAACTGAAGTTACAGAATCAGAATATACGTCGATATTCTACATGCCCATCTACATTCAACATCATTTTGAATTTCCTTATTTTGCTCGCTCGTTGAAGGCCGTGCTTGGAATAGATGATATTTTAATAGTCCGAAGTCGAAATCGAAAGGATGCTGTCAATTTAATTCAATTTACAATTGTATTAACGGTTGACGGTGGTAGTTCATAGTTTGTAGCTGTTTTTTGTTGATAGTCCGTTCACGTCTGCCTGTAGTCGTTTTAAGTGTCATTACGGTAGACTGTCACGGTCACGGTTGACAGTCAGTGCCAATCAGTTAGCTACTGATGCTACTGTGCTGTCAGAGAATCACATACAGTACAACATACAGTACAACATGTAAGTAGACACTCATTGCCAACACTCAGTATCATTCATTTGGGAAGTTCTCTGTTCTTGGGCAGTCGCCAGTCGTCATAGTCGAAACTGCGAAACATTTAAACTTATAGTTCTGTTGAAGAGTAAAGTACATTTAAAGTTCGAAAACAAGCTAGCGGCTAGTAAAAAGAGTGGGGGATTCTTTTGAAATAACGATTTGTTAATTTCCATGCTTTTTTACTGCTTGCTGTGAAATTCAAAGTGAAATTATACTGCGATGTCACTAATTAATTCGTTAACTATCGATCGGCCGGCAACTCGGCACTAATTTCCAAGAGGTTGTTTTCGTAAACGTGTATTCATTTTATTGACTTTTGACTTTGGGTGTCTTCAACGAAGTTCGGAGTAAGAAATACAATAAAATGATCATAATATAAGATGTCATACGTGCTCTAACAAAATCGACTAGGTATGTCTTTAAGAAACAAAATGTTTAGTATTTATTAGTTTATTTAATTGATATCGTCTGTGAAGAACCAAAATGACCCGTATCCATTTGTAGCTAAAAACAAAATCAGCTATCTACAAAAATATTTAAATATGTCTTGGGAGCATTAAAATAGAACATATAGAACTTATCAAAAATATGGAATTAGAACAATTTGCACCTTTTCAAAAACATGTAAACAGGGCATTTTACATCGTTGAAAAACATGAAAATATAACATTTTACGTTTTTCAAAAACTCCTAATTAACATTTTACGCATGTTTCTCATTTTGCTTTAATGACATAGTTCATTTTGATTGTAGCTTAAATTGGATGTGGGTCATTTTGGTTCTTCACAGACGATATTTATAATATGAACACGGAAATGTAGAAGGGATGGCTCTTTTAGTCTCTTTCACTGTTTGGTTTTTAGTATTTGCTTTCGGGAATGTACTAATTGCAGTTGAAGGAACCATTAGGGGAAAATAAATGAATGTTTCCATTTTTCTTTAATAATATGGATCCTAATTTCCAATTTATTCAATAATGTTTCAACATAGAGTATTAATGGTTTTGTTTTCTCATTTAATTGCAGACGAACTCCTTAAAAACTTCAAAGAAGCATTACAAGCCCCACATCACAGTAACGCCACAACAACTACAATGATAGCAACAAACAGCTGGAGCTGGTTCTGGTTCGGGAAGTACTGCTGCTAGTTGCTTCGATATTGAAATCTAAATATTGCGATAACGATTAAGTTTTTGGCTAGAGAACTTTAACAGCCACTAATTTAAGCACTCACTCATCAATATGTGTTATTTATAAAATCAATTAATTGTCAATAGCTCTTAAACCCGTGTGTTCGCTGACGTTGAAAACGCTAATAATAATAGAAAACTCGAAATAACAATAGTATTCCATCTAAGATCGGACGTACTAATATAGTAACTACCAAAACGAATAACTTCCACACTTGGATTTCAACACAATTAAGTGCTTCACATCGTCATCATCGTAAAATGCTAATTACTCCAATTATTATTGCTCAACCAGTACAACAATACACACTGAAGCATCAAAAACGGAAAGTGGGGCTATATTTAAATTTTGAATAAAATAAAACTTAATAATTATTTAATTGCTTGGAACGAGATCAAAAAATATAAACGATCAATTTAAATTTCTAGTTAATATTATTATTATATGTACTAGAAGTTTGTATTATTACATCACACAAATTGTAAATCCTCATTAAATCGTAAATAACACATTTAAAAAATAATTCACAAATATATAAAATGGCGAATCTCCTTCGACACTTTAGTGGTAGAATGAATCTTCGAAATCGTCGTGTTCGTCAGAAATATTGTTTATTTCTTGCCTGTACCGGCTTCTTCCTCATGTGCGTCGGAATGGTATTTTTCCTCCCAGATCTTCGAGCTCGGACGACGACGGGGGTTCAAGATGTGTATCAAAAACTACCCGATCTTTTCCTCGCACCCCATTTGCCCCCTCCTCCTCCTGCATCCCTCGTAGATAAAGAAAACCAACTCCAAAATCTAAATTCAAATAGTAACTTAGTGTACAATACTATAAATAATAATCATATTAGTAATAATAATAATTATCACGATCAACAAGGAAACCAAGCTGAAAATGTTAATGTTGGACCGCGTCCCTTAATCCCTCCTTCCCCACGCTATCTTCTCGACCGTGCAAAACTTCTTCAAAAAATCCAAGAGGATCAAGAAGCTGAGAATCGTAAAAATGGGATTTTAGAAAAACCGAAAATTGTTCCAAATATTGATCCATCTAAATCTTCTCCGATCATCAGCCTTGATGCGAACGTCATTGTGTCATCTAGTCCGCATTCAAAAAATAATAATAATAAGAAGTCATCGAAAAGTTATAGTAATATTTTCGGACATTTAAGCGGCGACGAGCAAGATCATAATTTACCTGCAAAGAATATACTCATGCCACCCCCTAACTTGGGGAATAAAAATAATATTAAGGATGTGAATAGTATTAATGGTAATAATGGTGCTCTTGGACAATCTCCGGTTCCGGTCGCATCCCCAGTCGGACAGAGGAACGGGCTTATCAATGCATCAGACGTTATTATTCAAGGTGGGGAAGACACGGACTCGTTGGCTAGGAGTCGTAGGGAAGCTATTAGACAGGTTCGAACTAATTCATTTTCTAAGGGTTAAGTATTTGTAAAATATTTAGTTTCATGGAACCTTTATTGCTCATCTCTACTGAAGAAGCAAAATTACCGATCTCCATTTTTAATGTATTTAATTGCGTATAATTTTCTGTGTGCAAACCAAGTAATTAGGTATTTTTTATTGCTTTATTACTGTGCGGGAAAATGAAACTATGCACTATTTCTATGTGAGACAAAAAATGGAGATCTGCAATTTTGCTATTAAATTAGTGAAAATTGCGGAGCTCGGCAATTTGGCTTCTGCAGTAGCGATATGTTAGTAAATGCAAATACTATATAATATAGAAAGCACATAGGAAATGCGGTTGTGGCAGTTGTAGATAATTATATATTTTATTCGTTAGCAGAAGACCACAATATTATTTATTAGTAGAGTTTTTACGAAATGGTGGTTACATCAAATGCTTTAGAAACAGCACATTGCTCGAAGAAGGCAACTCTCAAGGAATGTTATATTTTCATTTTAATTACCAACATGCCTTTAGAAGTACGAAGTACTCCAGTCGCAGTCATTTAAACTCGTAAGAATAAATTATTACTTAACTTGTAGAATAGCCTGAGTAACCAAAAAAGCTTCATTTACTTGTACTTTTGTACTTTTGAAACAGTCTATAGGTATATAAATACAAGCTGCTGCAGGCAGTGTACAAAATATTATTTCATTTGCCGGTTTTTGTCAACTCATAGGTATGTGTCTAAAACATTTTTTGCAGTAGGGTTTCCTTAGAATTAATTGTGTCCATTTTTTTCATTGAAAGAAGAAAAAGAAACAGCCGAAACAGGATAAAATTGTATAATACAAATTATTATTACTTAAATATCCTGCTTTGTTTTACTTATATTGTCCTGCAGCTGTTGCGGTTCAGACTATTCCTTTGTTTTAAGTAGGTAATATGGTAATTTACGTTGTTATGTTACATTTTAAAAGGTAATTCTCATTCCGTACTTGTCGTGTCTTCACGTGATCATATAAATAATTCTCAAGAATTGTATATATGAGATACTGAGCCCTGTTTTGATTTTCTTTTGTATAATCTGCAGTCTGCAATAATTCTGCGATGCGATGTTAGTTGTAAAGTATTCTCAGAAGTGTGATGATTTCGACGAAGACGTTGAGAATCTGGATGGCCTTTGTCCTTTCCTATGTTATAGAGTCTGGAGTTGTAGAGATTTGTTTGGCGTTGCTTGCACTCTACCGCATAGTGGCAGTTTATGCTTAATATTTCTTAAGAATAATTCTCTACATAGCAAAACGACCTTCGACTTGGAACACTTAATTGAAAGTCTTATTAATTCGCAAAAAAGGCGCTATATAGCACTACTTGATGCTGTACATTCTTAATAATTAAACTGATGATATTCGTTCTGGCGCTTCACGAACAGACCAAGAGTTATTATATAAATTCAAAATATGGAAATGTAAAATCATATATTTGCTTGCAATGCTTCCTCGCTTAGTTAAATTTAATATCCACTATTAAATTATGTATCTGTCTGCTGTCCTCACGAAGATAAAATACAATTAAGTAAAATTTAAATATGTGGACGAATGGAATGAATACTTTTAGTAATTTGCAACTACTAATAATAATATATAAATAATGGTTACTAAGAAATCCAATTATAATAAGTCTAGTCATCACATCACTAAATTGATACCTACTTATAAGGTACATAGGTAGTATGTATTTGTAGGCTATACGTTTCTACATGACTGAAAAAATTAAAATCTCTGCTAGTTGATTAAATGTTTTCTTCAACTTTGATCTAGACTAGACTTGAAATTTCAGATAACATTGTTTTTTAAGTTGACAGTGGGAGTGTCCCCGCTCGCTCTATGTAGATATTGAATCAATTCTTGGAAATGTCAAATTTTGGAATTTTTTTTAAAATCAACTTTGGCTAATCGTAAGTATAAGTATAGGCTTGGTCTTACTGTTCAGTTTTCAGAAGAATTTATGACTTTCCTTACTTTCCTAGTAAAATGTATGCAAATAAATTATATAGTGATTTTATATTGCTAACTTGATAGTACTTAATGAAACTAATTTGCGGCACAACAACAACCATGGCAGTGACCATTCAGTTTTAATTCGCACATTATAAATCTAAACTGTACACGTGTAATGTGTTTAAGCCGAAAGAAATGACGACGTTGGGATAAAAAAAATAAACACGATATATTAAAAGCTTCAGTTTTGGATAAGTGTTAAGTAGTGTGTACGTCATTCGTTTGCGAATCTGCTTCGCAAGAAAGTGTTACGTAAATAAACGAGCTGGTTAGCCTACATAACAAAATTATCTATCTAATATTATATGAACAAGTAACTCATTGATTAACTTATCGTTATTCTTGGTTAACGCATCTCTGGAAACTTATTTATTAGTTCTTATGGACTTTTTGAATTGATGTAACAAATCTGCTAATAAACGACTCTCTCTCTCTCTCTTTTTGTGTCAAAGTCAGAGAGCTATACTTGTGTTTTAGGGATCGTCCAAAAATGACGTCATTGAAAATCCCCATTTTTAGGACCCTATGACCTGTCATCAGCTTAACTATTTCGTAAATGGCAGTGTTCAACATAAGTTGTCATCAGTGACCACTTTTAGACCCATTGACGCTACCAATGACGTCATTTGTGGACGATCTCTTACTCGTCTTCTTGTCTTGTTCATCTTATTTTTTGTCTTGTTGACGTTGTCAATGAATACACACTTTTACGAGAGGAGAAGCGCAGTGACGAAGCATGAATTTTAAATAATGGATTTTAATTAATTATCACGTCACGTTAGTGCTCACTTTTGCTTTTTGTAACAATTTTGGTAGCTATTTCCTTTTCTTTTGCCACAAAAATAGTAAACAGTTTTTACATTATTTCTTCTAAGGACGTAATTGTTATAGCGGCATAAACTTGGTCAGCTGACAGCTGGTTGCTGGCTTGGCCTTTTTAAATTTTGTCTCGCTTTTTTTAGTTTTTGTCCCCAAAAAAAGAGAGAAGGATGATATTGCCGTTTTGAGTGATGCGTGCTATGCTAATGTTATTGTTATGACTATCTTTTGTACCGATTCAAAAAATAAATATAGTTATTTGAAAACTAAACCAGTAGGCTAGGCTCAGCTATGTTATAGTTTATAAATGAATGACATTTAAATGCTTTCCGTGTTAATGTTAAAATGCAAATGTCAGTTATTATTGATGAGTTGTCAGTAGCATTTATTTATGTGAATTTTAATTTTGAATACTCTTAACTATATTCCTGACTAAACTTCATTTTCAGTTTTCAAGGACTCTGTAGTTTTTTCTGTAACTGTTACTACTATTAGAATATAGGTGGGTGTGGGTTAAATTGTAATTTTATATTTATAAGATTTATTGAATGCAAACATGTCGACAAAAATATAAACTGCGTCTCCTTATCCTGACTCGCATAAAATAATAGTGATCTACATATCTGTCAGTCAGTCGTCGCCGTCGCAGTCTTCACCATTAGCCCATTAGCATTTCCATTGTCTTATCACATCACGTCTTCCCTTTTTGACTCTGACACCCACTTTGTCATTTTCGATCACGTACATTTACTACCGTCATAATACTGCATGCAATTTAGAGTTTATTTAGCTCTAATATTTATTGTCTTTGTGGTTTCGTTCCTGGTTGTGATTTTCTACATACAGACAGTAGACAGACAGGACAGGGAGCAATTTGAGCTTGAGAGTCTTATTTTCTTGAGCAATGAAACCCACAGTCACTATTCAGTACGATCCATCCCATGCCACTGAATGCCACAAAAAAAGTATTAAATATCTCGAAATTTTGAACGCATCATATCTACTCCCTGTCAAATAATCTTGGGACTACTTAGGTATCTGTAGAATGTAGAATATCACTGATCATGAGTTCAGTACCGTTTGCTCTGCAGTCAGCAGTGTGAGCTCCGGTTGAGTTTCAGTTGCGTAATAACTGTTGTCTGGGCTGGGCTGGGTAGAGGGCTCGGCCTTTCTTGCTTTTGTACAATTACATCCACATGTATTATGTATGTTTAGGGAGGTGGATTAATATTTTAGTATATAGTTGTCTACCTCACAACAACTGTAATAAAGTATACCTATACGTGGATAACGAATAGAAGTATACCACATGCCCATGCGTATACACAACTTTTATTTACTTTTATATGGAATTATGGATCATATTAAATTATAATATATCTGTCTGTAGCTATATCATATTTTGTAATGCTAAACTAAAAGTAAACCGGCGCCGGCTGCCTATACGTATACTACAGCTCAATACTGCGGAAAATATAAACAAAAATATATATTGTTTCGTTACTGCTAAATTTCTAACGGAGTTGAAGAATAAAAACAGGCCATAAGTTTTTATAAAACATAATATAAGCATGCCATTGTTGAATGGTAGTAAACGTCAAACTTCAACCAAAACAATTTTTTAAAATAGCTAAAAAAAATTTGTTTCTTGGTAAAACGGAATAAGTCTATTAAATGATTATTTCGTTGTTTTTAGAAGACAATTTGCGTAAATTTTTTATGTAAGAAAATTTTCTTAAAAAAAAGTTTGGTTTCACTCAAAATTGTTACAGTTTCATCTCACGAACTTTTTACTCCATGTTAAGTTATTGATTTTGAGACTACACGGGATAAGTTCACAAATTAAAAATTTTTGAAAATTTTCCAAGAAATTCCAGAGTCAGTCTGTAGATTTATGAGACTACTGGTAATATTAGCGCTTTGGCAGTTACAGTACCTGTATAGAAAAATTGAGTTCAAAAAAATAATCCGTTCTCACTCAATTCAATATTTGTTGCCCCTGTAAAATTGGCTCGGATGGGCTTGTTCCGTTTTGCAAAACAGCTCTTCATGTATGTAATTTTCAATATCACTTTAATGGCTGCTTCGAAAGCGAGAAATATTTTGCAAGCTATGTATCTATCTTTATACAAACTTGCTTTTAGATAGAGTATTTGGATTTTTTTTAACATTGTATTTTGTATTAAAGGGAATGGCTTGTTTTTATACTTAAAACTTCGATACATAATATACATGCACATAATAATTTGTGTCATACAAATGTAGGTACATGTGTAGATACACTCAATTATATTTATATCGCACAGTAATCTAACTTGTTATTTGAGGTTTAAAAGGTGTATAGTACAGTATGTACATGGTGCATCCACCGAACAATGACATAATTATCTTGATTCTTGATATCTCATGTCTATACACTGTACTGTGTATAGATTTGTGTATTGCATTAATATTGCATAGTTATTGCGTTAAATTGCATTGTATTGCATTGCGTGTTGTTGTTGTGGTGGTGGTGTGGTGTGGTGTAATGCATCGCAATGCTATATTGCAATATTAATAATAATGCTATAGAAATGTGGTGTACACGAAATACCTTAAATCAAGAGCCAAGCGAGCAGTGAGCAGCAGCCTTAAAGCCTTATATTTTGCTTCAGGCGGCCTTTATTTTTTCTTTGCCAAACTCCTTATGATAAACTTGCTATAAGATCTCTTCTAACGTCAACGACAGCAACTTGACTCTTGACTGACTTACTGACTGATGATTAGCCCCAAAAAAAATCTAAACATTAAGCAAAAGTAGGCTAAAGTTTTTTTTTCGCTTCTTTTTTTCTTACTCTGACTCTGGTCGTTCGCATGTTCACAGTAGTAGGAGCAAGAGCGTAAAAGTGTATGTCTTCTTTCTTTCTTATGTTCATATACCTATATATAGAAAGCCGCATTCATTCACTGATTTACCCAGTCTGAATTTTACTGTACAGTTGAATGCTTTTCTATGAAAGAAAATGGAGGTACCTATATACTATATATACGTACAGTATGTAATAGGCAAATAGATATAGTTTTTTTTATTGTGTGTAGTTTATGTATATTCAGAAACAGAGGCATGCACATGAGTGATGAATCACATCACATAGTAATTTAATTTTTAATTTGAAATACCTGTGGGAAATCCCGCTCGGCTCAATGCAAACTATATATTATAGTAATACTGCCTGTTAGTAGATTATACATTTAAATTGCATTACAAAAAGCAAAATTTCGTATCTCCCGTTTGTTCCATTTAATGGAATTTCCTATTTACCTATTTGTTTCTTATAGCTGATAACGATAAGATTCATTTCCTTTCTATATTTCTTTTTACTGTTTTTTGCAAAATCAAAATAAATGTTTGTAATCTAGGTATTAATCATTATAATGATATTTTGTAGTTATTTTTTTTTCCTTTTTATTTCCCATTGTTTCTTCTTTTTTTTAAACTCATTTTAATTGTTTTGCTGTTGCTGTTTAGTTCTGAGTTTCTAAGAGGTCTCAATTACTACGTTCACTTTAAATTTCCTTTTCCTTTCTTGTGTGTGGGTATGTAGGTAGGTGTGTTTTAGTTGCAATTTATTATTATTAGTAATTAGTTTAGTTATTGCAAATTTCTGGGTTTAATTTCTGTTTTTTTATTTTCGTTTTTATAGTTTTAGAAAATGAAATTGTGGAGTTCATTGTAGTCTGTTCAGATTGGTAATTGGTACAGACGTATATAGATACTTATTTGAAAAAGGGATTTAATTTTAATTTAGTATTTTCGTGTTACGTAGGTAGTAAGGTAGTCCCACAGTCTTATTACTGAAATTAAGTGTTTTATCTGGAGTTGCAATAATGCACACATCCTGTTTTCGACATTCACAACAACTTGAACGACGGAAATACCTAAGTGAATACTAATAGATATAGATAGGTAATTATCTTATAGGCTTGGTTCTTTCCATTTACTGATTGTCATTCTTGTGTGTTCTGTGTTGTTGTTGGTCTACGTGTCGAAGTAGAAGTGAAAAATTGACAGAGAATATAATTATGATTAAAATTGAATAAAGTTTAGTTTAAAAATTAACTATTTACATACCTATAGTTGCATCTATTACACGTATTTTATTATTATCATATCACCACAGTTTTAGTTTTCCATTAGGTTGTGCACGGTACAGTACAGGTATATGGAAAAAATGTTTAGAATTAAAAAAATTTAAAAAGTTTAGTATTATTTATAATAATTTAATTTACCGAGATACAGTTAAATGTTAGAAACTGATTAAGAGCGTCTCCTATCTCTTAATAACCAGCAGTGCAGCAGACGCTTGTATTTTATCCTAGAAAATTAAATTGCCTACCTAGGTTTCTACAACTTTTGTATTATTGTACAATAGGATGCTTGCGTAGTAAACTGCCCTGCCAACTCCCAATTTGTTTTTCTAGCGTATGGTATTTTCCTATTTTTTCTACCTTTTGCAATTTATTATTATTGCCGCTTTTTAATTTTAGTTTTGCATAAGTTTATAATTATACTAAAGTAGTGATGATTACAGATTACAGCTTAAAATATCGAAATCGTGCTGAAATTGCATACACATACACATAAGATACTGGCGGCACTACTAGACGATACCGAAAGATGCTACCTAGGCTATAGGCAAAGGGCAGTCTAATTAAATTTTACTATTAGTTGCATACTCTGAATATACTGTAGTTCTGTAGAATTTTTGTTTTGGCTGATGCAGGCAGTTACATTGTATAGAGGGACCACTAACAGAACAGGTGACGTTATATGTATGTGATATATTATATAAAATCTCAAGACATTAAAATATTATCAATATCACGATCACATTGATTAAATGTGTTTTTAACAGTCTTGATATTCAAGTTAGTTTGGTCGGTTGCAAATAATGCAATTTACTGTCTAGCTGTAGGTGCCGCCTTTTACTTTACTTGAGAATTGAGAGAACCAACTTGAAGCTTGAACTTCGACATTCTTCGACTACGATTGACGTTTGCCGTTTACTAATTAATTATTTTGCAAAACAAATATTGAAATCACAAATTACATATCGCATGGTATACCGTATGCCTGCCTACTTACTTAGGTATGTAGGTACGTAACTGTTGTGCTGTAATATCTGTATCTGTAATACGTACAATGAACAATGCAATCCAGTAAAAATGGTACGGAGTACAGCACCCACGGCCCACGATCTCTTCACTGTAGTGAAGGATTATTACTTATTACTACACAGTCAAATTAGAGATAATGTGCATAGTGGTCACGTACAGAGTAAAATGCAATAGTTTGTTTCAAAATTCAATGTTAATGTTAACTTAAGGTAGATTAAAATTACTATGCTTTTGCATTATGACAACCTCTGTCTCTGTCTCCTTTCTTTCTTTTTGCTTTATATCTTGCCCATATGTATCCATAATATGTATGCATAGCTACTAGGCAATTAGTTATGGCGTGTTGGTCATTGACTTTATTAGGAAATAATAATTATTAGGATTTAATTATTTATTACATGCATAGGTACATAATAATATGGATGATATGCAGGTAATTCTTTGAGGGGGATTGGGATATTGGAATCCCAATCCAACCAACTACCTACATGCAATTCACTATTGCGCCCTGGCCCTGGCATCCGTAGCCTTAAGCTGTCGTGCACGCAAAATTAGCATATAAGTCATTGTCTCGGTCTTGGTCCATGTGTCATCATCATCATCATCATCAGTGGCAATGTGGTCCGAATTCAAAATTCATTAACTACTGTGTATCGTCACCATTATGTATTATGCAGTATTGTAATTTTAGTATAATGAATATTTATTAAAATACAATAATTAATTAAGGGTGAATAATTGATGAGTTAAGTGATAGGATGCATAATTAATACTTGAAGACTTTTTTGTAACAGGTCTATATTATTGCTACACATTGTGTCAGTTAAGAAAAAGTAGAAATTCAACACAATGTCATGCGCTTAGTTATTGAGTAGGTAGGTATAATTTAACCAAGAAACAAATAATGAAGATTATGCGATTATATTGTCAACATCTATTACAATTATCGATATATTCTCTCAGAGAACTTCTAAAATGCATTTGGTTATAATAGGATTCCATGATTTAATCCATTACATGCAAAAAAAAGTATTATGTAAAGTTTTTAAAAATTTGAAAAATTTGAGTTTTAGCCCATGGGAAACTTCGAGGTTGCCGGGTATGATTCTCTGTATTTTATATTACACGGATGAGAGAAGTTAAGCTAAATTAAGAGCCTTTAGAAAAATACGTTCCTTTTAAAGCTGGTGCCTGTGCCGGTTGAATTGCCGGTATAATAAATTTCTAGTGCGTAAGTACTTCAAAATTACTTTAAATTGGTACACATACCGCGTTACGTGTGAACGTGTGTAGTGAGTTGGTAGTTCACTATTTTACTGTTAGATTTAGTTCACGTCTCGTTGGTCTTTTTATTATTTTGTCGTGTGAAATATAATTACACTTGAAATATTATTAAAAGTATTATATTATATATGACAAAATTGGCAAAAAGTACCTACCTACCTACCTACATAGGAGACGTATTACGTTACGTATACATTAAAGCCTTGCCACTAGGTATGTAGTTTACTACGTTAGTTTAAAAGTGAGCAATTGGTTCAACTATTTTTAATATAATGGGAAACGAGCTTATCTCCTCTTTCTTTTTTTTCTATTTAGTCTACACGTTCGAGATAGTAGAGCGACCGACCGCCTGCGAATACTATGTGGAAATAGATTTAGTTCAGCCTTAATACTTATAGTCATGTAACACAGGCATTTTTAATATGCTGTATTTAAGTCGATAGTTCCTACTTTAGTATCGTTTTCGTTTTCCCTCTAGTTAAATCTAGTGGGTACAGTTCACTAGTAAAGGGCAGATCCAAACAAACTTACTAGTGTAGGCGTGTAGGTATATACTAATGCTAATAATGGTATAGGATTTGTAACGTAACGTTGGAGAGTTATTACATAATAAAATTAAAGCAAATAGGCTACATGGGTTTTTACTTTTGCTCATAATGTTTAGAGATTATCATTACTACACGAGTGATTTATTTTTGTTACTATAGTACTATGTAGTAGCATTATTGCATGTAATATATAAGTTTCTATTCTAATTTTACCATTTATACATTCTGTCTTTTAATTTTGCATCAAGGCAAGTAGAATTTAAGATCTTATTCTACAATTCTACTTGCCTTCTTTTGTATGTGATGTGATGGTTTGTGACCATAAGATTAATAAGATACATATCTTGATGTATAGAAATAAGGAACAAAAAATCGAACATTAAATAAATACGCTTCTTCGTTATTCGTGGCAGTGTGCAGTTGTGAATCAGGGCCGGAAGAAAGGAATTGCTTTTAGGCAACAATTTGTTTCCATAGAAAAACCACCATTTTGATTTTATTGATGGTTTTCTTTGGTAATGTAAAATGTTATTTGTATTGTTTATTTGCATTTTTTTTATAGTTTAAAATGTTCTTTTTACTTAATTCTGAAAAGTGCAAAATCTTCCATCAACATGTTTTGAGAAAAGTGTTAAATGTTTTATTTGCATGTTTTTTAATGTACAAAAAACAATTTATATGCATGTTTTTGAAAAGTGTAAAATATTTTATTTGCATGTTTTTGATAACTCCAAAATGTTCGATTTACATGTTTTTTAAAAATTCATAGGCAGTGCACTGCAGTGGGGGCTGCCTGCGCTGGCCGCATTATTCGGCCCTGTTACGAATATATTTAGTATTACTTGTAATAAATAGTACTTAAAAGTCAAGTAGCAATATACCTATTTAATTACATAGTAATTTTAATAATGTCAGAATTGAGTTATTAGCACAGTGTATAAATAAAAATAAGGCAGCACAACATACATCATATGATAGTATAGAAACCGACTTTCCATTTGCCTCATTTTCTGTATATTTATTTAATATACAGAAATATACCTATTTTATTGTATTTGCATATTTCATGTGGTGTGTGTGGGAATGGGACCAATATTGATATTTGAATGTCCATTGCTTGAAACCATTGCAAAATGGAACCATAACCGCTACACTATTTGTGCAGTATCAGTACCTACCTACCACTACCATCACCACCTACAAAATCAACACAGCATTAGTATTATTATTTATACATCATCATACCATACCTATCCATAATATTACAAATTCCAATTTATAGTATATACAGACTGCCGGTCTCTGTTCTGAGTCTGTGAGCTAAAACAAACCAGCAGTGAAGAGAATTATAGTGAATCCAAAAGGGATGTGTGATGTTGATGTGGTATCGTATCTGTAGGAGTGATTACTAATGACACGTCCAAGTCCAACCTTGCATAGTGAGCTCATATCATTATCATATTACAAATATATATTCCAACAGCAAGATTAAAAAGTATGAAATAGTTCACTCACACGCTCACATCTCCGCCTGTTAGTTGTATTATGATCACGAGAGCGCGGATGACGTAATAATTACTGTATTATATAACTTATCCATTTCTTCAATTTTTTAGCATAGACTATGACTGTAGTTAGTTACTGTAGCCTGTATTTTGAAGGATCGGAAATTTCAATGGCACGACATTAAAATTTGTAAACATGCAAATCTAGATTTTTAGGTAATTTTATATCCTTTGTGTAAATAGCTATTATGATTTTTTCATTTTTTGGTTGTTCCTGTTCCTAGCGGTGCGGTGCAGTGGCGTTTTAGTCAGATTTATTGTACATAGATGGTTTCCAATTTGCGATATTTTGTTCAAATTACTAATTAATTGCAGCAGTAAATTCAAAATATTATTCGCCGTTTTCCCTCAGGTTCAGATTTATCAACTGACTTTATTATAGTTCGACGTTCATATTTTTTCAAAGCGAATAAGCTTCTTGAAGCTTCTTGTTCTGATGGTGTACATGCTGCTGGTCGTTAATGCTGTTGTTGCGGTGGTGGTTGTAGTAGTAGCTGTCCGCATTTCGCCGTTATGGTTGTGGTTTGAGTGTTAGAGCTCAAATTTTTTAAATAGTTTTTGTGTTCCCTACTTCAGTTTCCAGTTGAGTAGACATTCCTTTCTGTTTGCTCTTGGCATTAATTATATTTTATTTATATTCATTGGCATATAGTATTGGCAATCGTTGACAAAGTAATTAAATGAACTTTGGTCATGCGGACGGGCTTAAGAGTCATGTTCTAACTGTTATCTTATGTTCTGAATTACCTATGCTGAAATATATTACTGAAGCCCCCAAGGCTCTCTCTCTATCTTTATATTATGACATACTTATGTGTCTTGTAGCAGTAAAACTATAGGTAGTGGGGAAATGAAATGCTGCTACATGCATTAGTCAGTCTTTCTTACGTAGTTTCAGGCAGTTACAGATACACTACTGAATTAAAGTTTTAAATTTGGAAAAAATATATTAATTACATATAATTCCATCTTTACATTGAAAATGATACGTGTTTGCGTAATTGTTCGTGTCTGTGTCTGTGGGTGATATGACTTGAACTGTTTTTGTTATGCGAACACTGCAGATGCATTAATTTAAATAGTTATACAAGATGATGACACAAAACAAACCCGACTACTATTACCATAATAACATGTCACCCTATATGAATTAGTGTGCCTTTATAGTTCACAATAATTAGTATTTATCTTGGTCTGTGATCTCTGCGATTATGATGTAAATAATATTATTAGTCAACTGCTTTTAAGTAACCTTCATTTATTTTGTACTTTGTCATCAGCGTTACGCTTAGGTTTTGGGTATAATAATACATAATTATTGTATTAGTAGTGATAACACTGCACTGATGGAATCCTGGAAATAGTCATTTTCTTAGCATTGGCCTTGCCTTGGTTTTACATTATATGTTCTAGTTTCCAGCATCTATTTGTATTATTTGTTATGGGGGAATTATATTGTTTGTGACGAGCTTCAAGTCAATGACAATTGCAGATAATATGACACATAAATATTATTATGGTTAGAAATTAGCATATAATATTGGAAAATTATTACTCTGGATAAATTAAAGTGCACTACGGCCACGGTCATTACGTGTATTTATTATGTTCTTTTGGGACTGTCTATAGTTATATGGCATCAATTTATACTTAAATTAGGCAGTTAAGCATTATTTGTCTACTTTGTTAGTTGAAGTTCGTTCTGCTTATAAATAGATCTTGGTAGTATAATAACAATAATAATAGTATGCAGCCACTTGTTACAAGTAAAGTGAAGATGCCAAACTTGTTATCTATGTAAAACTGGTACTGGTACTGATTCAAACAATTCTACTAAATTCCAAACCACACTCTATATCCAAAAATAAAAATTGGACAAAAACATTGGGCATATAGTAATGTCAAAGGGGTAAAAAAAAGGTGACTGAGTACGAGTACATTTTTTAATAATTGTATCCTATTTATATAACTGACTGTGTCACTCAGCTATATGTGTACTTGGGCCTGGGTAGTAGGTACATAGGTGCTTTATTTTCCTACAGTATTGTGGACTGTGCTTTTGAATTTGTGCTGTTTTGAAGAATCCATTACCACCGCACATTTTGATTATAGCCTCTTTTTAAAATGAATATAATAATATTACTCAATATATAATATAATACACTCTTAGGCTTAGGAGTACGTCGGTCTATACGTGTATTTGAATTGATTTTTCTTTCAAATTCAGGACCGCAAATTGTACAGAAATACAAAAGGATTTTTATTATTTTTTTATGTGGTATAGAAGTCCGGTACTAATTAATTTTACGGTTTGAAAATTCACATTGTTACGGATTTAAAATAATGGGCATGTAGGTAGGTATGTTAGTTATGTAGTTGGATGTCTGCAGTCTGTATTAATATAGGCCTGGATTCATGATGGAATTGACTGCATGGAAGTTGCAATCATGAAGATAGATCATTTTGTATTCTACATTCTACATCCAAACGTCTACTGTGGTAGGTACAATATTACCATAATAATCGACATCATCGATGCAGGATGATCATGATCATGATGACGAAGACAGTTAGGCACATTATGCATTAATATTTCCATATGGAATTACCTACCTAGGTAGGTACCTACCTACTTACTTACTACGTGCCAAGTCAAACCATACAAACAAAAATGCCAAGCCAATAAAAAAAAGTCAATCTAAAATGACAATGGAAGGAAGGAGGCAGATGCACATACACAGTGCACACTTTACGTACTCTACACGAGGATTTTAAATTCTAACAATATCTGTACTTCTACATGAATGAATGAACATTGCTAAACCTAAACTTAAACTGGGTCTCGTCTCACTAAGTCACTATATAGTCAGTCTCTCATACCTCCAACTCCAACAAACTTTAACCAAGTTTAATGGGCACAGAGACTTTAGTAGATTTTCAGTCTGAACGTCAACTTACTATAGTAAGGCTAGAACCAGAGCTATAACTATACTACTACTACTACGATATTAACCATTTTTGTTCCGATCAGAACTTGAGTATAAAGTAGTATTACAGCACTCACGATTAGGATTAGACAGAGCAGCAGAGTTTTTGCCTGCAGTATTAATCTCCATCTCCACACACACTGTTATGTTGACTTTACTTAAATACAGTCCACCGTTTTGCATATGTATTTAACATAGAGTCAGACAGAGTCAACCAAACCAAACCGCACACTTTTTCGTAATACCTATATACAAAGCGAACAACAGAACAGAGGCGCAGATATACCAAATACCAACCTACCTATACCTATCTCTAGCTAACTTTTATTTTAATACAAGTGCAAATTTCTACTTAACTCAATTTCACAGTCAACAACTATACTAACTATATGCAGAACAGAACGGAGAGCAGGAGCAGAGGAGGCAGACGGACTTCTTTAACAAGTGCAGGCCAACGTCAACGTAAAAGTAAAGCAGAGAGTAGGACTTCCAATCTAATGTTGTTAAAGTGTGTTAGCTTTATTATAGTTAGTTGACTGTAGTATAGGATAGTATAGGAGGAAAGAATTTTTGAGGACAGGGCAAGAACCAACTAACTAAAACTAACTCACACATCAAACGAACAACTTACAACTTTTCTACTACTACTTCTACTACTAGTGATACAGCTAACAGAACACAACTTACCACTTACAACTTGGTAGTACTTGTTCCCTCTCGCCTCTCCTCGTCTCTTCTAAAATCTCAATACTTCAATTTCAATCTCCTACTCTTTTTACCGTACTTGTTGTAACGTGCAGACTGTGAATTTCAACTTGAACATTGAACAACAACGTCAACTCACTTTTTGCACTCGCAAAACATGAGCCGAGTCAGAGTAAGCAAAAAGCAAGTCTCTCTCTCTCTGGTCTCTCTGTCTCTATCTCTCTGCTGTGATTTGTAAATTTTTTTGCTCGTATTTAATTTTGTGAAGCTGCTACTGCAGTTTGCTAACAGTACTATTTTGTAGAGACTTTTGAGCTTAAGAGGAAGGAATAAAAAATCAAAATCCACACGTTACAAACTGTATGTATAGGAATTCAGTCATAGTTAAACTATATAATTGGCCAGATCAGTGGTGAAGTGCAGTTTGGTTGGGATTGACACCGACGACATGGTAGTCTAAAATAATTGACGTAATATCCTAATATCTCAGCGTACTCTTTCGTTCGTATCATTATTCTCGTCATCTCGTCCTCCTTGTTCTATTTTCCATATCTTTCCACTCTGGCTAGCAATATGCAATTCAGAACTGTGTAGATGGATATTTAATACAACTTTACAAAACTATACAAGACAAATTGACATTGTTTTGCAAGTAGAGAATAAATACTAAAAATCAAATCTATATACACACTACTTGCCTACCAAACTAGAAAATTAAATTATCATCATTATCAGTATCAGTGAAAAACAAAAATCTCATAAGCAACAGTTGACAGTCAAAATTTTTAGCACACTATTGCACTGGACTGTCAGAGTTTGACTGACTAGTGAGTCAGCTGACAATTTATGGAACTGTACGCTTTTAAGTGTGTGCTCTTTTTTAAAAAAAAGTTTTGGTTCCGAAACCTATCAAAGCTTCAGTTATAAATCACAAGATTTGATAATTTTTACACATGTAGCTTACGTAGAAATCCTAAACTAGTGTGCAACCTTGTGTTTCAGTATAAAATTTTAGTGTGAGTGTGGCCAGAAAAATTCTACGCGCTGTTGCTTTTACATAATTCGGATTGTTGACTGCAATAAACTTAAAGTTCATATATCACTTCCCTTCACTCGTGCTTCCAGTCCAGACCAGACCAAAGTGCTATGGTCTGTTGACAGTGCAAAATAATTAATGCTTGGAGAAGTAGTTCCAAATTGAATTTGCAAAGAACTAACTATAATTACTCACAACTGATATACTTACACGAATAGTTCTGTTTTTGTGTGTGGTAGTGGTGGTAGGGGTTTGATATTTGAACCGGAACCGGGACGGGTCAATTTACTTTTGTCAGTATACACAGAGTACAGAACCGGTTTCCCTCCCTTCTACATGCGTATACACATGGATACATAGGCAATTACCTAATGTCGTGTCGTTCACTTTTCGTCTTCGTTCCGGTTGTCAGTTCCATTTCCGTTTTTCCATTTCCTTTCCTTTGATTTATTTGAGCCTGCCCTGGTCTTGCCCTTTTGAATTTCTTAATTAATTGGAGTTTTTTGAATTGAAAGAAATTGGAGGCGCGCCTTTTGAAAGACTTGAACTTGAGATTTTACTTATCGACCTACATATATATTTTATAAAGTAGAAATGCATTTAATTTATTTTAACTTATGACATATATTTTTATTGGTGGTTTTAGAATTTTAGAATTTTAAAATTTTGAAACATAAAGGTTCAAGGTGCGTTTGATTTGTATTGGTTTAATTTATTTACTTAATAGAAAGAAAAAGTTTCCTGGTTATTTTCATTGTCAGGGGTGTGGTATCGGTATGGTATACAGGAAAAAGAGCTCTTGAATTTTTTTAAATGTTATACAAATTGCATATATTATGTAGTTTTTTTATAGTAAATTATTTGATGATATTTACTTCCTTATAAATGTGAATGGATTTTAAGATTCCTTTTCTTATTCCCATCCTCTAAACGTCCGTAGTTCCATAGAGGCGCTTTGTTTTCTAAACGAAGGCTGTGAATAGTTAGTTCTAATTCAAGCGTTTGTGTATAGTTCGGCAACGGCGTGCGTACGGTTACCTGAATGAACTGACTGTGACAAAGAAATCTAAAAAAATTAAAGTACCTGTTATTGTGATACTATATAAGCTGAAATTCAAATAATATCATTAAATTTAATATCTTGGAGAAAAATTTATATTTTTATATACAAAAGCACAAGTTGTATACGTATATTGACATTGAAATCAGATATTTGTTGACAAAATCTGAAAATAAATTAAACATAAAAATACAGATATATATATATAAATATACAAGATGCTTTCAAGAAAGAAGCAAGTTCGTATTTTACTAGTGTGTGTGTACCTATTCTGCCTTGGGATTTTACTCCCTACATTCTTCTTAGTGGGATCCTGGGTCCGGGATCTAAGATCTCTCGTGGATGGTGTAGCGGATAATTCAGATTTATTTCTACCTGAAGGGGATAATATAGGAGAAGTAGTTGTGGCAGCTGGAGCAGGTCTTGGCGGTCAGAGTGGACGGAGTGTGGCTGCTGGGGATAATACTGGGAGGGAATTAAAAGATAGGAATAATGAATGGGTCCGAGTTTTTGGAGAGAATTGTAGAGATGGAAATGCAACGATGGATGAAAGGAGGGAATTTATTAAACAGGTGTGATAAAATAAAGAATCTCTAATTTTAAATAGCGACTTTACTTCAGATTTGAAATTTTGAATTAAATTATTAAATACTATAGGCTTATAATATTATGAGCTACTGTACAGGGTTATGTAGACAGTTAACATACAGATCAATTCGTGTATAGAGCAAAATTATATGTTGCAAAAATATTATTAAACTCAACGGTTATATTACTGATATGTGTACTACCTCTATCTATGTTGACCTGTAGATTGTATCAGGTTTCTAAGAAATACAATGTGCAAAATTCATGCAATACTTGTATTTGCACACTGTCTGTACATAATTACAATTACACATGTACAATGCGTTTTTTGTTATGCAGTGCTTTTGTGGTTGTTTAATAGCACATTGTTTTTGTTGTGTGTGTCTGAGCCAGTGTCAGTATAGGAAAGTCTGACAGAAGTGCATATAGTCAAAATGTCAAGTATTGCTCGTACAGAGCAAGTTCGCGCTCTTGCGAAAATTTACACAAGAGAAAAACTCTTAGTAAAAATGTTTAAGTTAATTACATGTTGTAAATGTCGAAAAACACTAAACTTCTACATGATAGAATTAATTACACATTGTTGGAGCAGATGCAAAAAATGTTTTTTAATCATGTTTATACTATGGATAAGAGGAACATTTTGTCATTTATAAAGAGTACCTGTTACGTATGTACCTTGGCATGGGTTTGTCGAGATCAAAACGGTTTACAAAATACGGGTTTGAAAAGTGTAAAAATGAAACATTCTATTTTTCTAAGTAGTATATACAAGTTTTTGAAATGTATAAAAACAATTTTATTTCGAGGCAAATTTTGAAATGTATAAAAAAAATTTCAACGCAAATTTTGAAAGGAAGAAAACAAAAAAACGATAAATTATTTTTATTGTTATTCTTCTTATGTAACGTCAACGTGTTCCCAAATTCCACATGCTAATGTAAATATTATCGATCAATGTTTTTTTGAAATATTTACCTATGTATTTTCAAGTTTCAAGTTTTTTGAACTAAATGAGTACATTGTGGAAGTACTACCTATGCAATGTTTTGTGCAGTATTTTTTATGTTTCTAAGGTAAAAAGTTTAAATGTTCTGTAGCTACACACGACGACACGACACACGTGAAAAATACGGTTGCAATTAAATCCAAATGTGTGTTTGATTAATGTGTAAAAGACGTCATGCATGTACCATCGTGATTTTGAAAAACTATGTAAATAAAATAAATTGTTTTATTTTGACTTACATTGGGATAAAATACTTAATATGGGTTACATATGTACTTGATACGAAAATTATTAGATAATGAAAATATAAATATATTAATATGTAACGAACAGGCTCGTAGTTGGGCTTGTGTCTAAATTGCTACGGTTTTCAGTTTGCATATAAGTTTCAAGATGTAAGTACATAGTAAGTAGGCTGGTCTTGGTAGGTAGGTCCCAGGTGATTATGTATAGTGCTAAATTATATATCCTTTCCATCAGTATGTTTATTTTAATATTGGAATAGGAGCTGTGAAATATTTTGAAGGTTGTAAGGTTTTTCTATAAAATGAAAATACCTACACACCTATTATGATTAATATGTTGTATATATGTTTTGGTTGTAGTAAATAATACTAACTAGAATGTTTTTCTTTTCTTTTTCTTTAGATGACTAAAGATGCTTGGGACTCGTACGTAAAGTATGCTTGGGGTCAGAATGAATTGAAGCCAGTGAGTCAGCGGGGTCATTCATCGAGTATTTTTGGTCCTTCAAGAATCGGAGCCACGATAGTGGATGCCGTGGACACACTGTACATCATGGGACTCATGGATGAGTATAAGACTGGAAGGGATTGGATTGCTGACAATCTGGATTTTGATAATATTGTGAGTAATTGCACAAATACTTTACCGCCAACAAACTCAATACTTTTTTTAAGCGTTGAATCTTTACAGTTATATTGTAGGTCTAGAATGCAATCAAGTCTAAAAGCTAAAATATTTTTTTTAAAAATTATTTGTTAGTAAAGATGCTAGTTAAGTTAAATATTAGATTTTTTACGAAATGGTTTTAACTGGCTTCCTGAAACCTCATGATATTGTTTCATTTTCGGAAACCCTATGTGCAGTTAATGAGTGATTATACTTAATTGTGGCTTAATTTTTAATTAATTAAGGCCTTTGGCTCGTTATATTTTGTAGTAATGTAGCGTAACTACTAACTACACACCGACTACTTGATTATCCTAGTAGTATGAAAATACGTTTGGTTTTCGTATTCAAGGTTATTTTATGTTTTAGTTGTATTCATGCCTTTATTTTATGTCTTTAAGTTCAAAATGCTTAAATGTTTTTTTGCTCCTTAACAGAGAGCGGAGATGTCCGTATTTGAAACGAATATTCGATTCGTGGGTGGATTTCTGTCTATGTATGCTCTTACTGGGGATACAATGTACCGGGATAAAGCATATAAATTAGCCAAGAAATTATTGCCTGCGTTTGATACTCCTACCGGAATTCCTTATGCTCTTATCAATCTCCATTCAGGCGTAAGTTAACTGGTGTAACTTTTTAGCATATTTATCCCTCGATTCTAATTTCTAATCAATCTCTCACATTTACATTTTGATTGTTCAAGTATATGTAATGTTTTTTTTTATTTGAATTGAATTTTATAGTCAAGTAAAAACTACGGCTGGGCTGCAAGTGGCTCAAGTATTTTGGCTGAGTTTGGTTCCTTACATTTGGAATTCACGTACTTGTCGGATGTAACTGGTGATCCAATCTTTAAGGAAAAGGTTTACAGAATTCGACAAACACTGAAAGACATGGATAAACCAAAAGGACTGTATGCAAATTATGTTCATCCACGCATGGCCAAATTTACGCAAAGTGAGTCGATTGTTGTTTTTTAATTCATTCGTTTTATCTTATAAACCCCTAAAAGACGTCTTTAGTCTTGATCTTATGTCTGGTATAATTCAGCTTGTATGATTTCTTTTAAGGTAAAAGTTATGCGTAGTGCGCAAGATTGCATTCACGATGTAAATTTTCCTCTACCTACATGTCGTGTGGTTTTATTATTTATATAGTTTCGTCGTATGCTGTGTAATTTTATTTGTAATTTTATTATTTTATTTCATTTTAGATCACGTGTCAATGGGTGCTCTTGGTGATAGTTTCTATGAATACCTCTTAAAATCCTACCTTCAGACGGGGGATGAAGATGCCCGGAAAATGTATGACGATGCAATGTCCGCTTTTGAAACAAATTCCCTCATCCGCTACTCTAAAGAAGGTCTCCTTTACTTTGCTGAAATGCGCTATGACCGTATCGAGAGCAAGATGGATCACTTAGCATGTTTTGCAGGGGGAATGCTGGCTCTTGGAGCTCAAACTCATCCGGAAGTGAGGGGAAAAACATCTATTGATAAAGTCCCTGCCGCATCTCGCCATCTTAAAATGGGAGAAGGGATTGCAAACACGTGTCATGAGTCCTATATTCGAACAGCCACGAGATTAGGGCCAGAAAGTTTTAGATTTAGTGATGCTATGGAGGCAAGAGCGCAGAGACAGAATGAAAGATACTATATTTTGAGACCAGAAGTGGTTGAAACATATATGTACATGTGGAGAATAACTGGGGATCCAAAATATCGTGAATGGGGATGGGATGCGGCTCAGTCTATTGAAAAACATTGCAAGGCTGGACCTGGTGGAGGATATTCTGGACTCAGAAATGTATACGCCAAAGATCCACAGCAGGATGATGTCCAACAAACTTTTTTCTTTGCTGAAACTCTCAAGGTATGACAAAACTAGCATGTACATTTTGTAAGAAAATGTATTTCAAAAATAGCAGTTTTTTTTTCAACTGCATCTACATAGTACCTAATATTATCGTAAATATATTAGAGGTATGAATATAGTAATTAAAGTGAGCAGCTATGTAAAAGTAAAAACAAAGATTTCATAGTTTGTGGCTGCTGTAACATTTTCATTCTATTGTGATTGTGGACTGTCACTGATGTTACTGAATTTTTCTTTTCATTTAGTATTTGTACCTGCTGTTCAGCTCAAAAGATTTGATGAATTTAGACTATTGGATTTTTAACACGGAAGCACATCCACTCCCAATTAAAGCTAATAATCCGTATTATCGTCCTTTCTACAAACAAGTCTCATCACCCTCATCCTCCAACTTATGAAAACATCACAATTTCAAGCAAAAGAAAAAAGAAAACTGAAACAATGAATTAATCCGTATTCATAGAATATGGAGTTATTACGTACATTCTTTCGTTTGAAATTCTAATCTTCGTTTTAATTTCAATCAAAAACCAACAAATCAAGTTTTGTTATATAAGTCACTTAAGTCAGTTTACTATGTTAATTTTGTATGCAGGTCAGAGTACACAAAATATTGTGTATAATACATTATTGACTATTTATTATTTAAATAATAATGCGTAGTTGTTGCTAATTATTGCTATCTCTAATATATGTTTAGGTATTTATGTCAAGTAAGTAGTGAACAGTTAAACTTTGAATTTCCTTTTTTTTTAATTCAGTAGCTGTTGCAATAATTTTCAATTCTAAATAATGATATAAATTATGCTCTACTTACAGCTACAGTGCACAGCTTACTGCTTCAGCAAGCATCACTTTATTATCTAAAAGATAGGTAATTTCAAATTCAAATTCAACCGAATGTAGCATATATCTAGATGATTATGATTATGATTCGTGGCTCTTTAGCATTGTTCTAGTTAGTTAATGTTTATGTACATACACTACACTACTACCATCTAAAATATTAATAGTAGCTTCGAATTTTGAAATTTTAAACTTTAAATTCGAATTTACAAATATTTTACTTACACTTCCACATAACGTTAACATTCTCTTTGCTACTCACTCTCAAGCAATAATAGAGTATAGGCACGTAATGATATTAAATATTAATTAAAATGTAATAGAGTATATAGGCATTGCGCTTTGCAATTATTTAAAATTAAAATAATTATTATGATTGAAATGTTAACGTTTCTACTTTTTCTAATAGTGACATTTTTGGACTACACAACGGACTTTTTACTTCGTCGTTAGGCAGGCAGAGAGACTTTTCATAATTTTTTGTAGTTATCTGTACTTTTTGGTTTGTATGTCAGTTAGTATAAAATTAGCAAGGCAATAATAACCAGCTAAAATTATTGAGACAAATTTATAAACTTTTCTTATATTTTTGCTGTTTTTTTTAAGCTGTAAAAATACTACCGCCTTCAAAATTTAGTTCAGTAATTCATTGCGTGTGGGTATGATTTTGAATGTTTTGAATTTTGAAGTGAAAGTTTAATCTTTGTCATATTAAAAGTATTCTTACTTGGGCCTAATATTATGAATTATGTAGAAATTATGAAATTGAGAAAAAGCTACGTGTTGTATCTTAAGTAATGTAATCATGGTCATAACGTACTAAATCTATCATTATTTATTATTTATGTTGCTTAATAATATTTCTTGCTTAGATTTGTAGATATTATTTCGTTAATGTGTTATTTATTTAGCTGTTATTTAATTGTAATTTATGGTTTAAGTATGTAATGAATTAATTATGTACATAGTCGTTTTGGTTTGCCATATGAGCTCAAAGCGTGCATGAATATTGCAGTGCAATGTTTAAAGTATATAGAGAGTGGTCTGCAGTCTGCACATTCGTTCGTACAGCATTGTTAGCTATAACATAGTTCAGTTTCAGTTTCACTCTTGTTTTTATTTTATTACTACTACTGGCAGTTGAGAAACCATAGTCAAATTATTGTATGAATTTGATTTTTTGTTATTTAAATGTTTTTGAGTACGGATTTGCATGATGATGATAATTATTTAATTATTAATATGAAATGGAGTAATTATAAAAATACTAATGATTCTTTCGTTAGAGATATTTAATAGTGAGTACCTTCCCCACATATTTCGAAAGTGTTCAAAAAGTTTGATGATATTTGATATTAATGTAATATTATATGTAGGAAGGAAGGAAGGAAAACATTGTAAATATTTTCGGGATGTAGGCTATAATATTACCTAAAATCGTAACCTATTTGTTTAGTATGTAAGTAACTAATTTCATTACAACCTTACTGATAACAAAAATATGATTGATAACAATTGAAAACTGAACTCTACGGGTAGATCAGTTATACTGAATTGTACCAGTAGTTAAAGTTACTTGGTCTATCGCATAATTTCGTGTAATCATTACCTTATATATTCAAGCCGCGAACTCGCGAGTATGAATTAAAATATTAACGTTAAAAAAAATGATAATGTTTTTCGAAGGAACTGCATTGTTAGACTAATGCACTATATGAATATACGTGGTTATAATTGTAATAACAACTATAACTATAAAACTGACTAGCCTATTATTAACCAATTATTAGAAGAAATACATAATTATACTTACTTAAAGTGTTAATTAATTATTTTATTTACCACATAATATGTAGTTTAAATACAATAAACTATGAATCGAATGTATTTATAAAAAAACTGAAAATGAATAATGTATGAACATGAAAGTTAAATATATTACATAATAATAATCATGTCACACAGTTATAATTATCCTGTGATAAATAAATTGTAGATTCTAATTAACTAATTTAATTAGCAATCATGACAATGAGAAAATTGCATGTGACGAAATGAAAAATCTAAAACCTCTAGACGTTATAATGAATTGCAGTTTTGTTAAAAATAAAATTGGTAATACAAAATAAAAAAAGAAACTTCAGTACTACAAGATTATTAAAAAATGTGAAGGATAAAGGTAATGTGTATAACTAAATATTATGAGCATCAACCAAATCAAAACCAGTTGATTTAATAAAGTTAGTCTGGACAAACAAAAACTGTACTGTATCCCTTTATAAGCAAAATTTATAATATATACAACTTCTTCCTTGTAAGTGTAATTAAATTAAATAGACTAAAAATAAAAAATGCTAAGATATTAATCTTAATGGTGACTATTAATAAAAACTATTGACTATGAAAATGTACTGCGTGTGCACAAAATAATTAACCATTTACTTTTCTGGCCTATGTAAAATAAACGATGATGCTAGCATATCGAAATTCTGTTTTAGCTTAAAACTTCTTCAAGGTCAAGAAGTTGAACTCAAACGCAATATTAGTAAGTTAATGTGTGTTTAAGGATGCAGGGGAAAGAGTTTCGGCAACTTAAACTTTATATTGTCAACTGTGCCCATGATTTTCGCGTCTTTAAATGAACATTTTATTCAAGTGCCAGTGAGTTCATGTCTGTACAATCTTAAATTACTTCGCTTTCCGATATCGATATCGATATTCGAGTACAACCTGTCGTTGTCGTTTTGAAGTATTGACTGACCGTATTTCCTATAACAGTACTTCCGTCTACTGTGAATTCCGACCTCATAGGCCCGTGTACTCAAACAGATCCGTGCACACTATTGTTGGCCTGTGTACATCCCTATCGTCTGTGAAGAACCAAAATGACCCATATCCATTTTTAGCTAAAAACAATATCAACTATCTACAAAAATATTCAACTATGTCTTGAGAGCATTTAAATAGAACAGTTTGCACTTTTCAAACACAGAAAATTAAAACATTTTGCACCGCTTCGAAAACATGGAATTAGAACATTATGCACCTTTTCAAAACCAAGTAATTACTTAGACAATTTTGCACCTTTTCTAAAAACAAGGAATTGGAACATTTTGCACCTTTTCAAAATCATGGAATAAGAATATTTTGGACCTTTTCAATAACATGTAAATAGAACATTTGACGTTTTTCAAATACTCCTAATTAACATTTTACACATGTTTCTCATTTTGTTTTTATGACATAGGGAGAGAGGGCAAAAAGTCCGGAGAGGGCAAAAAGTCCGCCGAAAGAGGGCAGCACGGGACTTTTTGCCCTCTCCGGACTTTTTGATTAGCCATTAGAAGTTGCATTTTAATGGCTAGTCTTTTTGCCCTGTTTCGGACTTTTTGCCCTTCCTCCCATTACCTCATTTTGATTGTAGCTTAAATTGGATATGGGTCATTTTGGTTCTTCACAGACGATATAATCGTGTGTTAATGTATCATGGTGTACTACCTCCCAGACATGCACTATTATTACAGGCCCTTGTACTATTACTGACCCGATTAAAATGATAGGAAATACGGTAATATATCAGTTTCAGTTTAGCCTCGTTTTATATGCGGACAAACTTACGGGTCGAATTTGTCTACCATTGTTTTGAATTTAAGAATCGCTATTTCAGAAATAATAATAATAAATATATCGATCTTCCTTATTTGGCATTGGGTTCTTTTTTGTTTATTGCTCATTGTTGATTGTTGCACATAATGCACATTGCATTTCATTTTAGTATCAGATTTCTATTTCCACTTTTAATGTTCTTGTTAACGTAAATCATAAAAGACTGACACACTGGCAGCTACATGCATTTAATTACCATCAACTAAGTATAAACTAATTCTGATTTCACTTTCTTTTTATTATTACTATAACCATGTATATACCATAATATATTTTATTTCATGGCGTATGTTACCAATGAATGACAATCTGATTCATACGAAGAACTAGCAACAACTAACAGAAATTTGGAGACTACTCTACCTAATTTAATCTACACTTTAAGGGTAGTACGTAGGTGAAATCTGTGTGGGAAAATCTGACGAAGATACAAGAAATCATGGCAACAGGATTTAGAATACGCATAAAATATTCACCCGGGTCATTTTTACTCATCACTTTCACTATTCTTGCCCTAGTATTCTCGACGTCTAGCAAAGTAAACCAACATATGCTTTAATTTACTAAACTTAATAATCTAATATACTGTTTAAACAATTGTCACTTTTAACTCACTATAGACCTTGAATGGAGAAAATACAAAAGTACTCGAGCCCAATTCAGAGGTTTTCCCTTCCGATTCAGTTTCAGTTGTTGCATTTAAAAGGGTTCCTGCTGACCGAAACCCAGACGTAGAACGGGTCAAACCGGATTTTGTAGTTAGTTCTAACCCTTGGAATCGAGACCGCGAAATGGACCGAGACATGAATGTTCCTGTAGCTGATAATCCATCAAATGCAGCGTATTTTAGCAAAAATGCGCAAGCTTACACTACTAATAAAGTTAGGGGTGGCATTCCCATTCCCCCATTTATGTATAGATTATTTGGAGATCGAAAAGATGGGATTGATCGGGATCGAGACGTTATTAGACCTATGGACCCATATTATCGCGATCAAGAATTACTCGGACCTAGAGACTGGCCGGCTCCGGTCCCAGTTCCCAAAGGTTTTTTCGTTGCCATGTCTGGAGGAGAGGCTGAAGGAGTACCAGATGGAAATTTTGAAGGAATAATAAATCCAATAGAGAAACCTAAACACAAGAATTGTAAGCTGCTTATTGATGAAAAAGAATTAGCTGAAATGCAGGAAAGAATTGCAGCTGAAATCAAGCCAAAATTCCAAGCGGAACTCCGTCAAAAGCTTAGGTTAGAACTTGAACCAAGAATTCGAGCTCAGTTGCAGGAACAGATGAAAGCAGAATTGGAGGCTACAATAAGGGCTGAGCTCTTTGAGAAAGAGAATGTTGGACTAATAAATAAAGCAAGCACAAAGGATATAATAATTCCAATGGATGGATTGAGTCTTCAGGAGCCAGAACCTACTCGTTTTGACGAATTTCCGGTGGGGACATCAGGACCTGCGGGTGTCTTAACTGTAAAAGAGGTGTTTAATAAGGACCCGCCAGTTGTTGGCGATGGCACTAAAGGAGATCTGTCGGTTGTTGGAGGTCTACTCAATTCACTTCCTGTTGCTAGTGGTGATGGCAAAAACGGAGATCTGTCGATTGTTGGAGGCCTAGTCAAATCACAACCTTTAGTTGGCGATAGCAAAAATGGAGATCTGTCGATTGTTGGAGGCCTAATGAAATCTTTACCTGTTGTTGGCGATGGCAAAAATGATGGCAAAAATGGGGGTCTGTCGGTTGTTGGAGGCCTAATCAAATCACAACCTGTTGTTGGCGATGGCAAAAATGATGACAAAAATGGAGATCTGTCGGTTGTTGGAGGTCTACTTAAATCATTGCCCGTTGTAGGTGATGGAACAAAAGGAGATTTGTCGGTTGTTGGAGGCCTAGTCAATTCATTGCCTGTTGTAGGTGATAGCAAAAATGATGACAAAAATGGTGATCTGTCAGTTGTTGGAGGTTTACTTAAATCACTACCCGTTGTTGGCGATAGCAAAAATGGAGATCTGTCGGTTGTTGGAGGCCTAATAAAATCTTTACCTGTGGTCGGCGATAACAAAAACGGGGATCTGTCGGCTGTTGGAGGTCTTCTCAATTCACTGCCTGTTGTCGGTGATGGCACAAAAGGAGATCTGTCGGCTGTTGGAGGTCTACTGAAATCACTACCCGTTGTTGGCGGTGACAAGAACGGACTTCTGTCGGTTGTTGGAGGCCTAGTCAATTCATTGCCTGTTGTTGGCGACGGAAGCAAAGGTAACTCCGGAGATGCTGTTGAATCAATCAATGTAAAGGCTGGAAAACAGAGTGATTTGCCAGTGCAAATAGCAGAAGGGCTAGCTAATTCACTTCCTACACTGGTAAAAGAAACGGTTAATCATCTCCCACTTGTTCGAGAAATTGGTAACGCTGTATCTGGCGTAGGTCAAGGTAAGGTAACAAATTTGCCCGCGGTTGAAGAAACAGTTGGTTCTCTGCCGATCACAGCAGGAGGAAACTTAAACAAACTACCTCTGGTAGGTGAAGTTGTAAAATCTCTTCCAGTTGTGGGCGATGGAAACCTAAAAGATCTGCCTTTGCTAGGCAGGGCTACGAATTCTTTACCAATAGTAGGCAACGGCGGTTTAAAAGACTTGCCGGTAGTAGGCGATCTTCTTAACGCTCTACCACTTGTTGGTAAGAGTAGCCTCAAGGATCTACCTTTAGTAGGAGGAGTGGCGAACTCCTTACCAATAGTGGGCAACGATGGTCTAAAAGATTTGCCAATAGTAGGCGATGTCCTTAACGGGCTACCCCTTGTTGGTAAGGGTAGCCTTAAGGATTTACCTTTAGTAGGCGAGGTCGCGAACTCATTACCAATAGTAGGCAACGGTGGTTTAAAAGATTTGCCGATAGTAGGCGATGTTCTTAACGCTCTACCAGTTGTTGGCAATGATAGGTCAAACGATTCACTAGGCAGGGTTGTTAATTCTTTACCAGTTGTAGGCAATGGTGGGCTAAAGGACCTCCCGTTAGTGGGCGGAGTTGTAAACTCGTTACCAGTTGTAGGCAATGGCGGGCTAAAGGACCTCCCGTTAGTGGGCGGAGTTGTTAATTCGTTACCAGTTGTAGGCAGTGGTGGGCTAAAGGACCTCCCGTTAGTGGGCAGAGTTGTTAATTCGTTACCAGTTGTAGGCAGTGGTGGGCTAAAGGACCTCCCGTTAGTGGGCGGAGTTGTTAATTCGTTACCAGTTGTAGGCAATGGTGGGCTAAAGGACCTCCCATTAGTGGGAGGGGTTGTTAATTCGTTACCAGTTGTAGGCAATGGTGGGCTAAAAGACCTCCCATTAGTGGGAGGGGTTGTTAACTCGTTACCAGTTGTAGGCAATGGTGGGCTAAAGGACATCCCATTAGTGGGCGGGGTTGTTAACTCGTTACCAGTTGTAGGCAATGGTAGGCTAAAGGACCTCCCATTAGTGGGCGGAGTTGTTAATTCGTTACCAGTTGTAGGCAATGGTGGGCTTAAGGACCTTCCATTAGTGGGCGGGGTTGGTAACTCGTTACCAGTTGTAGGCAATGGTGGGCTAAAGGACCTCCCTTTAGTGGGCGGAGTTGTTAACTCATTACCGATAGTAGGAAATAGTGGGCTTAAGGACCTCCCATTAGTGGGCGGAGTTGTTAACTCGTTACCGGTTGTAGGCAATGGTGGGCTAAAGGACCTCCCATTAGTGGGCGGAGTTGTTAACTCCTTACCGATAGTAGGCAATGGTGGGCTTAAGGACCTCCCATTAGTGGGCGGGGTTGTTAACTTGTTACCAGTTGTAGGCAATGGTGGGCTAAAGGACCTCCCATTAGTGGGCGGAGTTGTTAACTCGTTACCGGTTGTAGGCAACGGTGGGCTAAAGGACCTGCCATTAGTGGGCGGAGTTGTTAACTCCTTACCGATAGTAGGCAATGGTGGGCTTAAGGACCTCCCATTAGTGGGCGGGGTTGTTAACTCGTTACCAGTTGTAGGCAATGGTGGGCTAAAGGACCTCCCTTTAGTGGGTGGAGTTGTTAACTCATTACCGATAGTAGGAAATGGTGGGCTCAAGGACCTCCCATTAGTGGGCGGAGTTGTTAACTCGTTACCGGTTGTAGGCAATGGTGGGCTTAAGGACCTCCCATTAGTGGGCGGGGTTGTTAACTCGTTACCGGTTGTAGGAAATGGTGGGCTAAAGCACCTGCCTTTAGTGGGCGGTTTACTTAATTCTTTACCAGTTGTGGGCAGTGGCAGTCTAAAGGATCTTTCTTCAATGGGCAATTCGTTACAAATTGACATTGTTGACGTGAAAAATATGCCAGCGACTGGCGGGCCGCTTAACTCTCTCCCTATTGTAGGCAATGGTGGGCTGAAGGATCTGCCTTTGGTGGGTGGGGTTGTGAACTCACTTCCTGTGATTGGCAATGGGGATTTAAAGAATCTTCCCGTCGTGGGCGGAGCCTTAAGCTCTCTGCCAATTGTAGGAAATGGGAACTTGAAAGATGTACCACTTTTAAGTGGCGTAGCAGAACTATTGGGTAAAGGAAAACCTGTTGATTTGCCTGCACTACGTAATTTAGTCAGCTCATTGCCGTTGGTGGGCGGAGCTTCTGGAGGTTCACCCAGCTTAGGAGGTGGTGGTGGAAATCAGAACAGTTTGGGCAATCCTTCATTGCTGGGTGCAAAGTCAAACTCGTCTAATGGACAGAGCGATTTAACTGGACTGATGAAAATTTTATCTTCCTTAAGAAAAAATGAAGGGTCATCAAAAGGCGCCTCTATTAACATTACAATGTCTTCGAATTTAAACAATTTGAATGCTCCGAATATGGAAGTTTCTGGAAGTGCGGTTTTGAGCGGGCCCCCTAGGCATAAGAATTTGCTTAACTTTCTGGGTCTATCCAAAGGTGGCTCAAGAAGTGTGGGAGGATCTGGAGTAGCGGATCATGAAAATTCCTCCCATGAGTCTTCGTCAGGTACTAAATCATTCCAATAAAATGCACCCATGACATTCATCCTGATATGTAATACGCATATACTATTTGCATAATTTTGAAGTAAACTCTTCCTCTCCTTCTATAGGTATGGTAATAAGTGAATCAAAAATACATTTAATTGTTCTATTTATTTTGTATTTAATCCAGATGATATGGCAGACTCAGCCACAACTGTAGCACCTCCGAAAGCGAAACAAAATTGTACTTCAACTCCAACACCAGCTGTTGCAGTTTCTTAAGCCACAAGCTCCATTTCAATTACCACCACTGTTCTACGAAATTAAATTCAAATTTTAGATTTTACTCATCTACTGTTAATTTTTGTAACAGATTATTGAAATAATTGATTCAGAATTTAAAAAATAAAATTGTAAATTTCATACCTATTGAGTATTTTATGGTATGTATTATGGAAGTGGTTTTTTAAAAACGGCCAAATCAAAAACTCACATTTGATCCAAGTAAAATCAATAATCTATCATTTAATTCATCTCATCTGATTTGCATCGTTTATATATTAGGTCGGATCCTGGTACATAATATTATTATGGTCTTGCCCTTTTGTCCTTCGCCTTTATTTTCTGATTACGATATTTGTCCCGAGAATGTTAATGACATAATATGTTGATGGCCAAAAAGTATGAAAGTTTCGTTTAAAAATGCAACCATAATAAAAATGTGGATAAGACTTTTGCCCCTCTTCCCATCCCATATGAATATGCAACCAAACCTCACAAATAAACTTCGCCAAGCCTAAGTATATACCGCAATTATTGAACGTTGAACATTACAAGAAATTAAGATGGATATTTTTCAATCAAAATATTTATACATAATTATAGTTACGCCTTGACTTGGCAATGTGGCATTGCATTGGAATTATTATATGTCAGCAATACAGTGAATACAAATATTATCATATTTAATTTGTATACAAGCATTATGGTATAAAAATACGTAACTATTATCCTGGCTAAAGTTTGCGTTAGTATTTCAGTATTTGCATAAGTACTTACTATAACTATACACTTGTTTTCTAAAATTACTTATTTAATTATCGATAACCTTGCATCGATATAACATTATATGAAATGGACAATATTTGACTATATAAATTGAACTATACAGGAATACATTCAAGTTAGCTATATTGACTAGTGCACCTTTACATTTTACTGATTTTACTACTACATGGTTAAAGTCATCTTTCAGTAAATAAGATTTGGCTCCAGCTCCAGCAGTACTTTTATAGCACTATTTACAGGCAGCAATGTGTATGTAACCTTGAAATTCTTTGAATTGTAATAAATCGTATTGTATTCGTATTATGTACTTTACTAGCAGGGCTCATTTACATAATATAGCTATGAATAATGTGCTGCTCAAACTCTAAATAACAATGTACGCATCCTACGGTCAGATCCTACAGATCATTTTCATCGATGGTTAACATTTATTTTGTTGTTATTTCGTGTATTGATAAAAGCAAAGGTTTTCACATATAGCAATTTGCCTTGAGCTTGAGATTCGATCACCTTGACCACATTGCGTTAAAAATGTACATCAAACTTACACAGTACCACTTACATTACACACACAGCACACAGCACAGAAATCTCACATCATTGGCAAAAGTAAACTGTGAAGTGACTTTAAAAAGTATCGTGAGTTTGCCAGGGTGTCACTTAAGTGATGATTTAAGAACCCATTGGGTGGATTGATTACATAATTAATGATGATTTGCGATATTAGTGAATTCAGGACCAACTTGGGAAAACAGTGAATAGTTTAAATTTAAAATCACATTTTGGATCGTCCATAAATGACGTCATGGGGGTAGTGGCAATGGGTATGTCTGGCTACTGATGAAATTTCATCTTAAAACTAGTCATTTACGCAATGATTATGCTAATAGCAGGGGTCATACAAATTAGGATTTTTGACGACGTTATTTGTGGACGATCCTTAATACTGTATAAAAGTAAAATATTACAGTATGTTAATTTTGTCATAAATAAATAAAAATGAATAATTCAAATATATAAAAGTCAATGTTATTGCTAGGTACTAGGTAATTAAAAACAAAATGTTAAAAGTGAAGTTGACTGACAATTTCACTGTCTAATGTGTCTAATGATCGTTGGTACTGTGTGTGTGTGTGGCGTAGGGGTTTAAAAGATCATGAAATGAAGCAATATCATTCAATACTAATTCAGTTTGAGATAATTGATTTATTTTGTCGAAAATAAAAAAGCAACTGCCGTGCCTCGAGCATTATATTAAACAGGATATCATAACTAGCATAAATTAGCATAACTAGCAGCAGAGCAGAGCGGTGCTATACTTATACTGAAGTTCCTTAAATTATGCTATACTGGTATTCTAATAACTGATTAAACTTATCTGCTAACTGACTATGTGCATGGCCTGGACACTGGACCTGCATGGCGGTCTGGCTTCCATCAACGTTAAATTATCAATTATTCCCATCCCGTAAGTTTACGTAACTCTAATACTGATAACTGATACTGATACTGACGCCGTGATTGACCTTCCATGAGATTTTACTATGCAGGATTTATTTTCTAAAAACTATATAAACCTATAAATACAAAATTAAAGATATATAGATATCTATAGGTATGCGTAGGTTCATTCATCAATGCTTTATTTTCATTATTGCTGCAATAAGCATCGGAATCGGAATCGGAATCGGGTTGGGCTTAATTTAATCTATACTAATTTATTCAGTAATATCAAACAAACTAAATTTCGTGTGGGATATTAAGAGTGAATGTGAAATTATGAATTCGAATAATCTTTAACAGTTAACTGATTGTAGTTAACTCACTATAATCGTATAGTCTGCTAAAGTCAAAGATATGTGAAGATATTTAGATAATAAAGATGCTGACAAGTGGACAAGTGTCAAGTGAGCGTGAGAAAGAGGGCAAGCAAATGGCATGACAAGTAGAATAATTTTCTGAACCAATCACGAATATGAATTTTCTAATTCTGTACACACAAAAAAACGCTTATAAAATATGTAAGCAAAACATCATTATATGGTCGGTCGGCCTCGGTTCGGGGAAGGTTCAAATCCGCATCTTTTTTATTTTTTCTAAATAGTTGCTACTTAAATGCATACAGAAATGGGCATAGGTATGCTGTGTGTTGTACTATGTATCCTCATTACTGTTGATCATACTCACGTAAAACACGGTAATTTTTTAATTCTAATCATAAGTGGAATTATAATTGGATAATTTAGACTTATCTTCACACTTAAGTGCATCGTTAATTCGTCTGGGAATCACCTACACCCACCACCATCAAAGTCAAGCGTGTTTGATTTAGTTCACAAAAGAACACAAAAAAATACACGTGTAAAAACATTGTAAATACATAAGGACTCTCACTGCTATCTAAAATCTAAAATCTAAAGCATTTTGTTAATCACTTGTTAAGTACTTATGTATTAAGGGTGATACTTACAAGAACGTCAACATCAATATATTGTCAACAAGTTTCAATTGCGTAGGTACTTTAAAACAGTAATTTTTTTAGCAAACTAATTAACACGTGCATAAAAGTATGGGCGGAAAACACGGCATAATTTTGCATTGACATTGAATGGTGATACTTTAGTATGCCAACACTGGACACCAGGGCCGGATAATGCGGCCAGCGCAGACGGCCCCTGCTGGTTGAATTTTCAAAAACCATGTAAATGGAACATTTTGCAGTTTTAAAAAATATGTTAAAAGAATATTTTGACTTTTCAAAAACATGCAAATAAATGTTTTTGTACATTTCAAAAACATGCAAATAACTTTTTTTGTACATTTCAAAAACATGCAAATAACTTTTTTTGTACATTTCAAAAACATGCTATTAAAACATTTTCCACTTTTCTCAAAACATGTAAATAGAACATTGAGCACTTTTCTGATTCAAGTAGAAACAAAATTTTAATAAACTTTTCTAAAAACATGTAAATATTGTTTTTTGTAAAATTTTGCTTTACTACAGAAAATCTTCAATAAAATCAAAATGGCAGTTTTTGTATAGAAACAAATTGCTGCCTAAAAGCAATTCCTTCGTCCGGCCCTGCTGGACCTGGACACAGCAAAGTACTTAAAATCATGTTGAAATACAGAAATGAAATCAATATTTACAGATTTTACACAGTCACCGTTGCTATGTTGAATGTACTTTATGTGTGTACTCTACGCCATACGCATTAACATGTCAATAAAGCCTGCTAATAAACGCTAGATTGCAATGTATGTAATAATTCATTAATGATGACGATGAATGGAAATATGGGCTGATGCTAATTCGACAAAATGATGGATGACATTATTATCAGTAGCTATAGTGTATTTTTAATATTTTGTCTATGCGTTTAAAATTCAGATAAATATTGCTGTGGGTAACATCACATTTACCGGCACCGGTACCGTTATGCCGGATATTTAATTGCACTTTTTATTATTTCCGTTTCTAATAAAATTAATTTATTAATCGTTATCAAAATATTCAATAAAAGAATTTAGTGAAAAAATCAGTGACTACACTTTTGTATGTATTTGCCAATTAAGCGATATAAACATCAAATGTGTAATTAATTCGTATGTCATAGGATTTCAATTTTCAATAATTATCAGTTTCTGACGGATGTCAAACGACGGCTTTACACATAGGGGGAACAGATATACCGTACCCTGGAGCAATAATATGTGTGCTGAGCCGTCAAATAGTATTTACGAATGTAATTATACGGTTTATGTGGACCATGTAATACATAAATGGCGGTGGATTGCTTAGGTAATTTCCTTTTGCCTAAGCAAACAGAAAACTAAAACATGGAAAGGACAACAGACGGAATCTATTAAATACTTTAATTATAAAACAACATAGCTTCAGTGTACGCATGAATTAAACCCAAAAGGCAATATTGGCAACACTATTTTCCACTTTGTTTAATGCTTTTGGCCTACAGTTATGGATAGTAATAATTGCATCAACTCATGACTCATGACTTGTCATGACTATTATGCATAGTGTCGTCTGTGAAGAATCTAATCGAGCCATTCCCATTTTTAGCAAAATACAAAATGTAATATCTACGCAAAAATGCATTCAACGTTTTCCTGGTTCTCTAGATTATTATAGAGCTTACGGCTTGAAACATGTTAATATAACATTTTGCAGGTTTTCAAAATATGCAAATTGAACATTTTGCCGTTCCTAAAAAACACATAGAAAGAATAGTTTGCTGCTTAAAAAAACAGGTAAATAGTTTATTTTGCTGTTTAAAAAAACGTGTAAATAGAATGATTTGCTGGTTTTTAAACTATGCAGATAGAATATTTTGCTGTTTTAAAAACAAACATGTAGAGAGAACATTTTGCTGTTTTAAAAACAAACATGTAGAGAGAACATTTTGCTGTTTTTAAAACGTGTAAGTAGAACATTTTGTAGAAAATTTGTTACATAATTTCTTAAGCATTTTTCTCAATTAGAGTTTTTTTCAAAAAGCCCATTTTAATTTTAGCTTAAATTGGATATGGGCCACTTTGATTCTTCAGTACCGACATACTTAAGTACACCTATACATAATATATGAATATAGCTTCCAAAATTTTTGAGACATTTGCTGTAGCCTTGCTTGTGATGTAAGGAAATACTGAATACACAATATTATGATTGTGAGCAAAAACAAGAACTGCTGGTAGTGCTAAAAATATTATAAAGGTACTGTCAATAACATAATAATATACATATAGCTTGTCTATTACGCGCTTTGAAATTTGAAAATGAACATTTCCATTAGCATGTTTACAAATCCGAGCCAACTGCCAAATGCCAAATACATGTCTAAAAAATGTCTATACCTCTTTGTCAGCATTTGTTACATGCAATTCTGCTACAAAATTTGATCCCTTTGAAACCCGTAAAAACATTAAAGTAGTACATAATATAAAGTTACTACACTACTACGCAGTTCATAGTAATTATGTGCAATGTGCAGAAAAAACATACAAATTATTTTAACCTATAAGACAGATTTGATGGCAAATTTTTCATTATACATAATTTCATCATCAGTCATACAACCAAGAAACAAGTTTTCAAAATTTGTAAAAAAAATTACCTAGGTAGGAACATAAGTTTTATAATAATTTAGTAACATAGTACTTAATCAAAATTCGTAAAATTCCAACTATGTAAAGAGCTTAGGTTTTGGTCACTTGACTTAAAATAATGTACGGTAATTGCCATTTTTATAGTTAAATTTTTTTAGAAGCATATTACGTACAAATAATAAAATATACCGTATTTGCTAAAATAGCCCATCTGAATACTGAAAATGTACCTACCTAGCTAAATGCATTGGGATTTTCCACTTAGCTGATTTTGATTTTTAACAAAAAATGCATACCGTTATTTTGGTACGTACGGTTAATGCCTTTCAGGTATGTACGGTCCCTGTATAAGATTTGCCACGTGCCTACGATACCATCTGTATATCTGTAGACATATTGAGCAAATAGATGTATAGTTTTACATACTATAATTATCAAAACTTTGAAACACTTTCAAACTTTAACTTTTGACGACTTAAAACTACAACGCACTCGGCGTCGATCTTGGGTGGAAAAATTGGTTTTTCTTGTTCTTGAATATATCAGAAAAATTGCAAACATATCTATTATTGTGGCATACCTTTCTCTCTCACATTTTATGCCTGTCTATCACTATTTCTATTACTGTATCTGTTACCGCACAACCCAAACACAGATGTGCTGACATACCTGGACGCTGATACTGTACTGATCACAGTTACTACCTACTGGTTAAATAATTGAAAGCCTTGCTATATATATATACTATGCAAAATAATAAGAGTTTTTTGGCAAAACAGGACAAGTGCATCAAAGCAAATTTTACAGAAATAACAAATAATGAAAAAGAAGGTACAGAATTATTTTTGAGAACTCAATGTATTTCTACAAGTGCTGCAACTGACGAAGCGATATTAAAAGCAGTTTCATAATTCTATAGACTGACTCTGGAATTTTTTATAAAATTTTGCAAAATTTTAATTTGTGGACTTTTTCCGTTTTGCCTCAAAATCAATATAACTTAACATGGAGGAAAAAGTCTGAGATAAAATTTTAATCGTTTTGAGTAAAACCGAACTTTTTTTTAACTTTTAAACTTTTCCTTGCATACAATAAATTACGCACGGCAATTGTCTTCTACAAACTACGAAAAGCACTCAGAAACCAAATTTAAATCAGAAATACATGTTTAACGTGGAATTATCCCATTTTGCAAAAAATAATTTTAAGGGCCGTTTTGCCAAAAACTAAAGTTTGGGCATTTTTTAAAATGGCTTTGACTGAACTTTGACCTTTACCATTTAACACAGTAACGTATCTAGTTGAAATATTATTGGCAACGCGAATATTCTAATTAAAAAAAAATATACTTGACCCGCTTTGCCAAACAACTCCTCATAGTTCATATAGAACTGTAAAAACTGGAACTGGAGGCAAAAGGATGACGATGACGGAGGCTCAAACTCAAAATAGAATTGAATATTGATGTCTCTAATAAATGTGTGTGGTGTAAAAAACTTCACCAAACTTTTCTTAACTATACTCCGCAACTACTAACTACAAACTCAGTCATGTGCACCAATACTTTAATTAACACTAATGGAATTCCCATACATGTGTTTCAATTTGCATCTAAGCACATACTACATAATTACTACATAGTTGTGTAGTTGTACTTGCAGTACGATTACGATTGACGATTGAGTTAAGTACACAAGCACGAACACGAATTAATTCCGATTCTGTTTCTTTCTGTCTCTGGCCTGAACAAATCGACGAATTAAAGAACACATATTTAACATTGGGAGATTGGGAGATGGCTTATCGTTAGATTGCTTCGAGTCTGGATCTGGAGTTGGGGTAATAAAAGGATGGGCTTGATTAGCTGGATTAAACTAGAAACTTTTTAATGCCTAATTCCTATGCCTATAATCACCTATATCACTACCATCAGTCTCAGTCCCAGCCTCACAGCGTCTAAAATTCGTTAATTCTAGACGCATGCATAGCACATTACATATTATATTTTGCATTATTTGCAACGCATAACCATATACCACAACATCACACACTTACATAGCCTGAGATGGCATCTCAACATTTTCAATGTATTTTTGTATCTAACTGGTAAGAATTTCTACCCACAATCCAGAAAGCCATAAGGCATGTCATGCCATTTGATGCCATTGCCAGTTGCCAGTGATGTGCCTATAGCCCCACAGTTCCAGTTCGATATAGGCACTGTAGAAATTAACCATACGACTAAACTAAAAGGGAAAATCATATCTATAGTTTCTCATGCTTGTTGAAATGTTGATGGTTACTAATAATATGGGAAAATTGGGAATGGTATGGTATGGTGTACTGTAGTGTGGTGGTCATGAGCGTCGTCGTCGTCAGTTCAGTTGCTGAGTGGATCTCGAACCAGTCGTCGTCAGTCTTCAGTTATCGTCATCCTGAGTAAATTTCTACAGTTCTACTCCTATTCTGCTCAGTGTCGAGTGTTGTTAAGTGTGTAAATGGTCCGACGAGATACTACGATTCAACATTCTGCACCATTCTACAGTTCAATGCCAACGATATAAAAATTTATATAACACGAGTTAAAAGAGCACATCTCTCTCTCTCCCTGTATTTCTCTCTCTGTGTCTGTTTGTCTGTCGATAAGAGTAATAGCAGTTTTTACAACTTTATATTTTTGCCGTATCAATTCTGCACATATAAAATACTTACGGTGGTAGTACTAGTACGCTGGACGGTTTTATTACGGTGACGATTTAAATCCTGTACGAATGCAAAGATATAGATAAATACGCATACACAGTCAACAGTCTAATTCTGATTTCAGTGTCAGTGTCAGGGTCAATATCAGTTGTGTAAGTTTGGTAGTGGATATAAATAGACAAATTATTAGAGAGAGAACTGTAAGGTTTCTTTTTAAAAATTTGAACAGGACGTGAATAGGAATTCTTAATTAAAATGACACCAATACCATCAGAGGGGGAAAGTAATATTGTCTCACCGCCCAGTTTGGATATTCTTTCCAGTCGTAAGCGGGAGCAGGTAATACATTATTTTTTATTCAGTTATTTTATTAAATAAAAATGTGAATGTCAGTAAAATTGGCATCTATAGTGTATGCTACTTGAAAATTACTGAACATAAAGTATTGACCATGTTAAAAAAAATAAGTGGAAATACTAATAGTAGTTAGAAATTGCGCAACACATAATATTGTTTTTACAATAAATGTTTTTTTTGTGTATTATGGTATGGGATCGATTTTAGTAAAAATGGAAGCACATAAATAGAGGTATTTGCATTTTACACATTTTATTAGGCAGAAGAAATAAAGCATGAATAACGCAAGAATCAAGAAGGCGTAATTACAACACAAAGGCATAAAGGTATAAAAATATATGCAGTGTAAAAGTGACTGTACGTACTAGTACCTACATTCATAGGTTCCGTAGCTAGGCCGTAGCGTAGCTATATGGGGAATGTAGGTGTGTCGACAATACAACAATACAACAGCTGCTTTTAAGTTCCTACCTACCTACACACCTAGTTACCTATGTGCATAAGTTGAACATACGACAAGGCCGGAAGAAGGAATTGCTTTTAGGCAGCAATTTGTTTCCATACGAAAACCAACATTTTAATTTTATTGATGATTTTCTTTAGCAAGGCAAAATGTTGTATTTACATGTTTTAAAAAGTGAAAAATGTTGTTTTTACTTGATTCTAAAAAGTGCAAAATTTTCTATTTACATGTTTTTGAAAAGTGCAAAATGTGCTATATTAACATTTTTTCGGAAAAGTGTTAAATGTTTTATTTGTGTTTTTCAAAAGTACAAAAATTTTTTATTTGCCTGTTTTAAAAATGAAAAAATATTCTATTTACATGTTTTTTTGGAAATTTAGGCAGCGGGGTCTGCCTGCGCTTGCCGCATTATCTGGCCCTACGAATGTAGAATGTATTTACGTTCCTACTTATACATGTTTTTAAAAATTTTAAATGCTATTTTTGTACACGTTTAAAAAAAGTAAAACCGTACTTAGTACTTAGGTACTTAGGTTTAGGTGCTTTAGATTTTCGAGATTACCTGTAAGTTATTTGCATGTAATTACCTACCTAACTACCACAATAGTAAATTCCTTGTGTATTTTTGTTAAACTGCAATATTCGCCATATCTACCACACGTTATATGTACCATCATACTAGTGCGTAATTTTGCTGTCTGTCTAGACTTTGTATTGCATGTAGATAAATTTTCTTTACCTGTTTGAAAATGTAATTTAAATCAATGTTCTACATATAAACCAGCTGCTTTTGAATTGAAATTTGCAAATAAGGAAAATTTTTTATCAAAATAAAAATTGAAGATGCATGACAGACATTACGAAAAATAAGATAGTAATATTTGTGCACCTTCAAGGACGTCATACGCTATATTGCACCACTGACAACAGAATCGATTAGAGTTCATGAACTCAAAAAGCTTAACTAAAAATTGCTGCATATAAAGAGAATTGTAATTGTTTGTGATACAGCCGAAGCCGATATAAAACCGAAACTGAAAACTGAAGTGGTTTTCACGTGGTAGGAACGTGACGTGTCCCACTATAATATGCATAATATATATTTTTGTTTGTCTTTGAATTTAACGACTTACGATGCAAATGGTGAATAAAGGAGAGAAAGTCTTTCCTTTTATGCGAACATTTTACCCGGGTATATTGTAGTTTCCCACGCATAACAAACCTTGTATATAGCAGTACCTAAAGCTCCTGTATTATTTTGTATTAATTATAGTCTGAACCCCTGAACAAAGTGCTAAATTGCTAAACAACTCTGTCTGTACGACAGTGCACTGTCATATCGTGTTTGTATATTGTACGTGAGCCTACCACGCACAAAGGTATTTGTTTAATAATACACCATAATTTATTGTGTGGGAGCAAGTGTGCGGAAACTTTAGCGCTTCTTTTTGTATGTGAGAGAGACAGAGCTTTTAGATGAAAGTGGAAAGGGAAGTATTAATGTTTCTTTTTTATTGAGCGTTCCAGGACGCTTTTAGTTTCACTTCGTCTTCCCCAGTAATTACTACACGTATTTTTTTTCGTGAGGATTGCTTACTTATTGTTAGTTCCACGACATTAAGTACCACGTAAGTAGTGTATAGTTACTTAAAAAATCATCCAGGCAGTGCTCCAATATCACATCTCACCATAATAGACCCGGGACAGAAAATGAGAAAATGAGGGAAAGAAAACACCTGCTGGTGTGTTTTGTTTCAATGTACCCCATTACCGAGATACCGCAAAGCTCCAAATAGCTCGCGGGGGAAGCTACGTCAAACTTTGCTTCAGACCCGGTAGTAATTAGAAACCTGAGTATACAAAAATTCTCCCTATTTAATTTTATACTAAATATCCCGGGAGTTATTTGGGATCTGGGAGTTAAAAAAGACCCGGGAGTTATTTAGAGCTTCACGGTACTTAACTACATTAACATGAAAACAGCAGCTTAGGGGAAAATTAATTGCTTTTTCAAGCGTATTGTTCTAGAAATTAAGTACACTTCAAGATTGAATTAATTCAGCGTTGAATTTCTAATTCGTTTTTGCTAATACTTAAAGTTACATACCTGAGTAGGTAGGCACACTATATTAATACACAATTAATATGCTAAACTGATGGGGCTTAACAACAAAATCAAAATTCGCTTTAAAAAAGCTGGAAATATTAAAATTTTAAACTTCGAAAATTTACTTTAATAGTTAAAAAACGGACATTTGGAAGGGCTTTAAACTACTAAATTCAAAAATACTGTATTACACACAAAAATTAGTTGGTCCTAAAATTGCAAATAAAATTGCGTTTTAAATTTTTTCACATGCAATTTCGGTAATTACGGGTATTTCATTGGTGTACTTAATTAGTACTAAAAATCTTGATTTTTATTTTCAGGTGGAGAAAATAGTCGCGGGTTTAAAACTATCAGACGAAGATGTTCTCAAAATCCGTGAGATTTTCAGGGAGGAGATGGAATTGGGATTACAATTAAATCCTGAAAAGAAATCATGTTTACAAATGGCCAATACTTATGTGCCACAATTACCGGACGGCACAGGTTAGTCAAAAAGTTGAAATTTAAATTTACAAAAAAAAAGTAATTCTCTCAGCGCAGCGGACTAATTAAGTGTTACACGTTTTAGTGATAAATATTCGTGAAAGTGCCTAAAGTGGCAGTTTTATTATTTTGTGATTTTTATACTTAATAATTAAAATAAGTTATACGTGCAATAACAAGCACCTGTGCTACAATCAATTAATTCCATTAATTGGATAGGAATAAATTATTGTAACCGGTATCACTGCCAAAAAATGCCTATGGCCGAAATTAATAAATAAATGTTGTATAATATTCTTGATTTTCTATAGAGGAGGGCGAGTACTTAGCATTGGACTTGGGTGGGACGAACTTCCGTATCCTTCTTTTAGAACTGTCTAAAGGACGTCAAGTGAATGAATTCATAAAATTCTATCACGTTCCAGACCCCTGCCGTTTAGGACCTGGTGTTGATCTCTTTGACTATTTGGCGGAGTGTCTATACCAATTTTTGCTAGAGCATGATAGACTGAGTTGCAAATTAAGTATTGGATTCACCTTCTCCTTCCCCATGATCCAGAGAGGCTTGAATTCCGGAGTTTTAGTGAGCTGGACAAAATCCTTTAATTGTTCTGGAACAGTGGGGGAGGATGCTGTGGAGATGCTAAATGATGCCATTAAGAAGCGTGGAGATTTAAATGTTGAAGTCACAGCAATTTTGAATGACACGACGGGCACTTTAGTTCAAGGGGCTTATTTGGATAAAACTACCGGGATCGGACTCATCCTCGGAACGGGCAGTAATGCTTGTTACATTGAGCAGGTGGACAAAGTCTTGGATTGGCACGGGCAAAAACCAGAGGATGCTACTGAGGTGAGTTAAGCCATGTCTATATGTCTCTAATAAATTCAGAAATTAAATTACACTCATAAATTGTAGTGCTAAGCCGACACTAAAATAGATGATAGTTAAATTGTTAATAGTTAGTTTATAATTTGTGACGGGTAGTATTACTTCATGCGACGTTTTAAAATTATTAGTCGGAAAATTGTAGCAATTATTGGCTTATATTAAAGTAAGAAAATGAATGTGCGTAAGTAAATCAGCCGAATGTTGAAAGTGTTGCTGGAGATTACTGTAATTTTTTGTTTTTGTTGTCTGTAAATTCGATAGGTGATAATCGACATTGAATCCGGAGCATTCGGTGACAATGGTGTTCTGGATTTTATGAAGACGGAATTTGATGTTCAAGTTGATAATAATTCCTTACTCGTCAACTCATTCACATTTGAGAAATATATTGCAGGGAAATATATGGGAGAATTAGTTCGTGTCATTTTGGTGAAGTTGTATGAGGAAAAGTTACTCTTTTGGGGACCCACTGCCGATGTTCCAGCCACTTTACTCAAACCTGGCTCATTCAATACTCGACTTGTTTCCTACATTGAAGCGTGAGTAATCATAAAATCATTACCTTATTGACTCCGATTACTTATTCACATTTAAAGAATAAAATTCACCAACAACTGACTAAAATTGACAAAATTAATGATATTGTAATTATATGTACATTTACCTAAATTACTAGAGTGGTTTATGGTTCTGCGTTTAATATTTGTGCGTATATACTTTATACCAATATTGATTTTACTTTTTCTTATTACAGTGACTCAATTCACAATTCAAATGAACAAACCAAGCTCATTCTTGAAGATCTGGAGTTAGATTTCGGAATGGAAGATGTTCAACTCGTCAAATATGTTTGTTTTCTCGCTTCCGACCGTGCTGCCAAATTAGTTTCAACTTGTAAGCTAAAGGAAAATCGAAATTACCTACATACATATTTTATAAGTTTTGAAATTGTTTATTATTAGACTCGTTAATATATACTGTTTTCCTTTTTCTCTCCAGGCCTAGCTTATTTACTGGACAGAATGGCAAGGGATAGTTTAGTGACCATTGCTGTGGATGGCTCCCTATTTCAATTCCATCCAAGATTCCGTCATCTCATGGAACACTACATTCGAAAATTTACTCCGGAGCGACAGGTAATAATTATGTGCTTTATTGCTTTAACTTTTATTTAGTCAGTTTCTAGTGTGTTCACTGTAGTAGTTGTCTAAAAATTGGTTTATGACGCTATTATAATACATAACATAACCTAGAATCATACTCTGAATTGAATAGATTTTTTAACGTTGTTCATTTCTTTATTTCCACAGTTTAAACTAATGATGGCTGCTGACGGGAGTGGGAAGGGGGCTGGTATGGTTGCTGCTATTGCAAATAAACTGCAGAACAAGTTATAATAAAAATAAGGAATGTGAGCAACTGTAAAATATCAAAAGTCAGACAATCAATAATACAATGTTATATTAACAAAACCACTGTGACAGCTACAGCTACGGCTAATGCGATTTGAAGATTTAAAAAAATGAAAAACTCGTGCGTACAACTCAAACATTATTCAAAAATTCAAATTATATTGACAATCTATTTTAGAAATATTTTACTTATTAAAGAATTATAGGTTTCTAGACAAAAAATAAGAAGAATTATTTTCTCAAATAATTATTATGAAATACTTACTTATCCTGAAGTACTTCACAATACAATTTATATATGTACTTACTACTTACTTATGTAGGTATGTTATATTGAACACTATAGATATAATTTTAGAGTAATAACTAATCTACAACTTAAAGCTTAGCCGATTTTAATAATCCATTGCCAATTTTCGTGTTTATCTTCTCTCTTCCTGTTTCTATGTTGTTCTATGACCAAAAATTAGGAGTATATTTACTCTGTAGGTTCAACATTGACGATTAGCAGAATTATTTTATCTGTATGAATCTAATATTAAAATTTTTCCATAATACGTACTAAAGTTCTTAAATATTGACGAATGTGTAAGCAACTTAGATTAATACTTTATTTCAGAAATGAATAATAATAATATTACTCAAACTAACGAAAACAATGAATATATTTTATGTAATAAGACTACAGGCGATAATTCTGTACCTGTAAACATGAAACTAATAAAACAGCAAATGTCTTCAAAATCTTTAAAGTCTGCAAAACTCATATTTTTCCACATTTTAAGTAGCAAAAATACTGTGTATCTTTCTACCCACCATAGTTTTATATGACTAATATATTAATTATACGGCTAGACTAGAACTATTTAAAAATTTTATTCGGTTGTATTGGGTAGGTGTAGGCCATAGTTTAAATCTTTGATGATCACCCTCATTTACTATTAGGAAGGTAATACTTCTGGCCGAGTTTCCAGGGCACAAAAATGTTTTCGATGCGAATTATTGCAATTTACACGGTATAAACAGCTCATAATAAAAATTGTCGCCATGATGTGATTTCAATGGTCGTATCATTATTTATTTAAGATTAATAGGCTTGTTTACATAAGACTGTTTAATGTAAACATATGTAGGAGTTTATCTTTCATGATTTCATAATCCCATTGTATCCCACATGTATGTATGAGTAGCAGTCGACCTTAGTTTGGTATACTGGGTAACAAAATGCCCTGGTGACAAATGTCCGGGTACTAGCAATGTTCTACAACCCGCATGGAATTCATCTTTCGATGTACGTTGCACTGTTGTTTCCGCGTGGTAAACCATATTCTATCACGAAACAACAGTGTAGTATAAGCGCACACACTATAGCTCACTAGTCATAACAATCTATAATAGCTTACAAGCTTACGAAATGAAAATCCAGAAAATAGTCATTGCACCATTTCATCATAAATTGCAATAAAATAAAATATTAGAGAGACAAGTATTTGCATTAGATTTCACTCATTCAACCGCTTCACTGGCCGATAGCAACGTGCCACGGGTACTGCTCTCATTTTGTCTCGAGCAAGACAAATATGTGCATTGAAATGATAAGGATAATAATTTTTACTTGAGATTATGATTTCGGAACGTGCATAAATGATGTCATTATGAGCAATTAATAATCGGGTGATACTTTAGTGCTTCAATGGTATTTTGCTTTTTTTCAATGGCCCATTTATTTGTTTAAGCAATGATATATTTATTTGCATCAATGATATTTAAATATTTTTTCTGGCAATCATATATTTACGGCTATTTAAAGGAGTACATACTTTTTTTAGCATTCTAACCAAAATATTAGAATAATGTATTCATGAGTTCATGGGTAAGGGTTGGGAATGGAAAACTATTTAAAATCGTGAATGACGTCAAGAACTGATAAGATGAGTTGTACTTTCCCTCTATCCCTGTCTCTCACTCTTATTTAAGTTGACGATCATTTCAGTTGTGGTTGCTTACTGAAACTGTTTAACTACCAAAAATAATAAAAATGAGTAGTGGTGTTGTCTTTGTTAAAAAACGGTCCAAACCAGAATCTGACGAGGATAAAGATCAGCCACCACCGTGTAAATTGCCAAGAGGATGTGGAGGCACTGGAGGCAAAATGTGACTTTGTCAAAGACCTTGTCATGGGACGTCAAAAAATCAGATTCGCGAGTTCATTAAAAATGGCACCACCGGAGGATTGCAAGTACACCCACTCATGTGACCAAAGTGGAGATTCGCCACGAAAAGTGTTTTTTTTTTCAACGAAGGCAACTTATCCACTGAAAATCCAGCAGAATGCGTACCATTAGCATTATGAGATTGATTCTTACTATCACAAGACTATGGATAACATAATCCTATCAAGAAAAACTTGCATGCAAGCATATATACGGATTAGCGGTTTTCAATAATCTACATGCGTTTTCTAATCAAGCTATAGATATTCCCTTGGCAGGTAAACCGAAGCGAGGAAGGCCTGCTAAAGTTAATGTTGGAAGGTCGAAGGCTCAGTCGCAGCCTAGTTGTTCGCAAACTTCGAAGCCTTGATTATGAGCTCCATGCATTGTACAAACATGTATATAAACATAAAACTAGTATTCAAGTAACAAGACTTACATAAAGTTAATACCATTCCCAATTAAAATGACATTGCTAGTTAAAATAGATTTGTTAAGAAGTAAATATCATTGCCAGTTAAAATAAATTTGTTATGCAGTAAATATCATTGCCAGTTAAAATAAAATTGTTTAAAGTAAATATGATTGCCAATTAAAATAATATTATTTTTGTCCATTGCTAGACGGTCATTGCCAAAACAAATAAAGCTTTCCATTCCTAATACGAGTACTGATGAAAAATAAATAAATCATTGACGATTAAAGTAAACTCATAACCGAATAGAGTAAACTCATTGGACCATAAAGTTTTACCCTTAATAATCAAATACTCCAAAAATTAGATTTTTATACAATTTCAACTCATGTTTTAGTCAATATTCAGTGGGCCGTTTAAATACTGTAGAGGAACTACCCTTGTAATAAATATGTACATCACCATTATTTTAACCCACCTACCTAAAAATCTTTACATAATATATTCATGATTCCTATACCAAATCAGCGGCAGTAGCAGTAAATTTTTCGGATATTTCATATCTAATTTTAGTAATAATTATTATAATATTTCCTCAAACTTTCAGCACTCGCTCTTGGGATTTGGTTCTAAGCAGACGCACGGCATCGAGGTCGTGGTCGTGATGGCGGTTGGCAGTTGGCAGTGTGGACTGCCATGCCATGCCTCGTATTATTATAATTAGTAATTCTAACCTTAGTTCTCACATACTAAGAAGGTCTACTAAGTGGCTTTACTTAATGGACCTATTTAATTAGAACCTGTTATATTTTTATGCAAAATAAAAAGTCTGAATTCGCAAAGTCCACAGCACGAGTAATACATCGTACAGAAGGTAAGATAGCTCAAAATTATATGTAAAAATAATATTATTAACGCCAATAAATTACAGGATTATTAAATTAATTTATAAATTTTATTTTGGGGTAGGCATATTATTAATAAAATAAAAACAGCATAATGTAATACACAAATTATTAAAATACGGCAATGTTTAATTTTTCAGCCACTGTACTATGGACACTTAAACGTTTAAACTCAACAACCAGTCCTGCAGGCGCACTCAAAGATTTCTTTTTTTCTATCGTCTTAAAATGACGCATATACAGAATACAGACAGTCCGTCGTTTGAGTTGTTTGGTTGACGTCAGAAAGGGCGCAAAGCCGGAGCCGGAACCGAAAACTGCAACAATTAATTTAATAGAGAATTTTTGAAATATTTATTTTTCTTCTGCTATAATAGCATTTTAAAAAAATGTACAAGCCTCACAATGTCGTACAAAAATTCGATCGAATCCACATAATGTGGATATTTTCAAATTTTGAAAATATTTTTACATGCAATAAGCATTGCATTGTACTGTGTAGAATTCCATTACATTTAACATTGTAATTTTACCTATTTCATTTAATCACCTTCATTTCTAACAAGTGCTATTAGTCTGTAATAAAACATTAAAACTCCTTTGTCGTAAGTACATGTTCTTGCTGGTGAAATGAATTTATAGCAGACGAAGGCTTCTCCTATTAGCCACGCAATTTTGTCTTGGGTTTCAAAAAATATTGTTGATATTTTTTTTCTTTTAGAAAATGATATGCCTATGAGTCGCTTGATGTCGAAAACGGAAGTCCACCTAAAAGCTAAAAAGCTGCTGTGCTGGCGGCAAACATTAATTTGTAAAAATAATGGAACTGATTACAAAAATATATTTGCTGTTCGTTTCATTTGTATAAATGCTACAGGTCCTGGAACTTCTATAAACATTTTATGGGTGACATTTATTTTTAAAATACAATATGTTATAACCTTTGAAATCTCTTAAGGTTACAATTTCTAAAGGGCTTGAATTAATTCTTCAAATTTTAATTCTGTTTTGAAACTTTGGTTTGTCTAAGTCATGAGTAATTGAATTTGAGTAATTGAATTTTAACAATGTCACAAGCAGAGTCACATGTCCTCGCTGCAGATATAAAAAGTAGGTGGTTCTTTTGAAAATAAGCGCCCGAATTGACATAATGTTAATACTGGGAGGGCATTATATGTATAATATAATAGATATAATGTGTAATGGGTAATAATGTTAATTGTTAGTCCCGACAACTTACGATTAGTAAACTTGTATTCAAAACTAAAAGTGCTTTCCAATTATAAGAATTGTGAGTTATAGAAGGTACTACGTAAGACCGAGCTTATTGTGAATTTAACGTATTATGCAAGATTTTGTTTTGAGATAAAATGTTAAGTCGTAATGCTTAATTAATACAAATTGTAATTTAAGTTAGCAATAAGAAAAATGTGTACCTATGAGACTCCTGTGAGAATATTGTATGAATTTAATAAAATGACAGAAATATTTCCGGCAATGTTCCCAACGCTATATTTTTTTTTACTTTATTTTATTGTCTATCTCTAACATGCAGCATAGACATACAAATTAAACCCATTATATTAATGTGTAAAAAAAGTGAAAAACACAAAATTGGAAAAACTCGAATTTTTGCAAAGTACTCTAACTCCATTAAATTATGTTTGGCACTTGTGGCAGTTATATGCATAAATATTAATTGGTTAAAACCTCATTACGATTAATTTGTTAATTATTTTCATTTCTTTATTGGCTTTCATTGATGATTATTTCTTCTGAGCGCATTTAACATTGTTGAACATACATGGGTCACACATTTTTCATAAATGCATAATTGCAATCACTTTAATTGCATGTAATGAAAATTATTATTTTAATTAAAGAGTTTTTCAAGCAAAGATGCCCAACTGTCCAGTGAGTGATGAAGTCATGTGTTTTTCCGGCTATGCTTATCGTTATCGTATGCGATACGGCATCTAATTAATTAAAATTATCTCCAAACTCAAAATAGAGCCAGCATTAGAACCTATTACGCGAATTAATGTTTTCTTTTCTATGATTAGTTAGACGTTAGAGTTAGAAGTTTCACAGGTATAACAATCCTACTTGCTGCTCCGGGGCTTGGACCCACCTGTTCCTGTTAAGTTCAAAAGGTCATAAAAGTTTCTTACTAATTTTCAAACATTGAATTTTCCGTGTGCAATTTGGACAGTTGTACAACAGAGCGAAAGTAGGCTGTTTTAAAATTACTTGAATATCGAACTTTTTGCTCCTTATGTCGCATGGGGTTTAACATGGACAAAAATGGCTATAAGCATTACCAGTACCATCATGTTAGCCTCGCTAAGGAGACGGAGGTAGACGAGGATAGTAAAGAAGAATGCACCTTGGCCTTGAAGGGAGATGGACCGTATGAATTAAATCTAAATAATTTAAATGCATTTATGAATATGTAATAATAAATCTAACAATAAAAACACTTGATGATACAGAAACATTTTAAAAAAAAGAATTTATATATATAATTGCTTAGCTATGCTTGAAAGTGGTGTTTATTGATTTATGCTAATGTTATACTTTACTTACATGTATTTTTTTTTGAAGGGAAAAGGAGGAGAAGGAAACATACTATTGGGAGGGATGGAAGTGGGAATGGGAAGACGCTTTGGCACTCTATGAAGTGAAAGTTCTAGAGAAGAAACTAAAGCGCTATTTTTTTGCTATCAAAATTTTAAAGGTAAACAAACTGAGCTTAAAACAAAAATTTTGGAACAAATAAATAAGTAGTAAAAACTAAAAAGCTGAAATTAATGTTGAAACTATGATGTTGCAGATATGGATTGGTTTGGCTGCTGTGGTTTTACTACGAATATTGGTGCTTTCCTAAAATAATAATTGTAAACTGTGTCAGAAGCAGTAAATAATTCAATCTAACGTAGACTGAAGCTAAAAATCACTGATCAGTTGCGATTTAGTCAAGGTCCATGGCGGATCTTTACATAATACAATTTATTTTATGTGTACAAAATATTATTTCTACCTATTTACATAATTTAGATAGATTTTGTAGCAATTTTGAATTACTTGAGCGATTTTGTCGAGTGATAGCTCATTTTAAAGCCCTTGAAAAAATAGGAATCCAATTTTGTTTTTATTTACTTCTGGCCCATACAACACTTTTTATAACGATTTTTCGAAAAAAAAAATCGGTTTTTTCCATTTTATTCGAAAATTGTTGAAATAAAACGCTGTGAACTCGATCATAATTAGATTCTGCTAATTATTGCCGTTCTAATGATGTATTACTTGTATCGAAATTTTATGAGTATCCGGGCAAAATATCAACTTTTGTGTTTCAAAAATATTTGAGCGGGAAATTCAAACTCTTTCATTTTATACGGCTGATAAAGGGTCGGACATACATGGTGCCACCAACTTTGAGGGTGGGTCAGCTGCAAATAAATAATACCCTATCATACACATTGTCGTTTTTTGTTAGGCTTCAGAGGGTGACGCTGGAGGTGGGTGGTCCCCAAAATATGCTTAAGTTTGCTAGCGTCATTTGTGTCCGGCCCCTAATTTTATGCAGCAAAAGTTTTTTTAGTTTCTTACGCAGTAGGCACAGTAAGTTAAAGTTAAAGCTCCCGTCTACACAATTGTTATTTCTACCTATTCACATAATTTAGTACATTGTTGAAGTACTGGGCTGATTTGAACCAGTTACAGCTTATTTTAAAGCCCTTAAAGCAGAATAAAAAGAATTACAAAAGCATATAACACTATATACGATATATTACTGCTCCAGAGTGCTCCATATTACTGTTATGGCTGCAAAACAAGGGGCTTCGCCCCTTGTTTTTATGATAGATATATTATAAGCTGACCAAAGGTTACTACTACAGCAATTTCGAGTTACACTGATTTCCTTGCGAGACAACTCGCTCGCTGTTATTTCTAGTATACAATATTTCTTTTGAGATAAAAATGTTAAATTGTAAATTGTAACCATTAGTTAGTAGTAAATAAATTTTAGTTATCTATAACAAAAAATGCGTAACTATGAGACTATACTATATTCAATAAATTAAATAAGATGGCAGACATATTTCCGGCAATGTTCCCAACGTTATGTTTTTATTTTACATCTCTTGAGATATGTCTTATTAAATGAATACATTATTTAATACCCAACTACCTATACATATATACGTTTGTTAGTGATGCATAGCTGGTGGTACTATAGGTTCTATAAATGCTGCTGTAAAAAAAGTGAAGGCATTATCATTCATAAATTTTGGTAATGCATATTCATTTTTAATTATTTATGCTTACGTTTCAAGCCGGATGCGATGCAGCAATAATTAATGAAAAATCAGAGATATGTATTTTATTTCTAATGTATATTAGGCACTTAAAACTTTTAAGCATACTTTCTGACTTTCTTTACTTTCACACGTAAAGCAGATCGTGGGTTATTGTCTACTCACAGAGATGGATCCAGAAATATTTTCTGGGGTGGGCAACAAATTTCGTCTGAAATTCTGGAAAGAAAGAAAATGGTATAATTAGTCTCTTTTTAATTTCAGCTAGAATTTAAATGAGCTTCGTCCAAAAAAATCTAAATGAGATTGATGCGGAAAATGTTAATATTAAGTGTTTTGAAAAGTGCAAAATATTCTATTTAAATATTTTTGAAAAGTGCAAACTGTTCTGCAGTTATGCATACATATTAATTGGCTAAAAATTTATATTTAATTATGTAACTATTTTCAGTTTTCCATTAGCTTCCATGGTTGGTTTGTTGGTTATTCCTATTGAACAAATTTTAGAATGTTGAACATAATATATGGGCCACACACTGTTTTCATAACTTTGCATGGAATGAAAATTATTATTTGAATTAGTGACTTTTCAAGCAAAACTACCCGATTGTCGAGTGACGAAATGCAGTCTTTTTCAGGATATGCTTACCGTTTGTGCGATAAGGCATTAATTCTAATATTATAAACGCAACACACAGATAGTAAGTGGACTGATTTTTACTATTGATGACTCACCCTCACAATAAATCATATCACATAATCAACTTGTTTTTAAATAATAGTACACACCTAATTAATAAATTATCAATAAAAGCGGTAGAGTGCCTCTATTATATGTATATGTAGTAGATACTGTAATACTAGATAACATATTATATTTATTGCCTTTTGACAGCGGCTTTTAAAAATAATCAAGGGAAAGTCTTAGGAAAGATACTATACAAAATATATTCAGACTTAATATACCTATTTAACTATTAACTTTCACCTCTTGACTTTAATTACAAATTTGGTTGAACATGACAATTATAATTAATAATTTCCGTTCTTCAATAATTTCACACTAAAATTGACCTTTGAAATTTATGAATAGGTATTTCTTATCTTAACGTATTTTCGTATTTAATAGTTTCACAAACAGATGTGTAATAACTTTGGGGGTTGCATCATACCAATTCAATGATTAGTATCGAGAGGAAAACACAAACGTTTTGTCATTTTTGTCATAATGTAAAATGTAAGAACTACGCATTATTCTAACGACAAATGTATTATTTCAAAAAACTTGCCGTAATTGAATATCTATTAGGGGTCATTCATAAATGATATCATTTAAATATTCCCATTTCTATCGAATCCCATGACCCCCCTGTCGTTAGCTTAACCATTCCGCAAATAGATATCTTTATCACGAGATGCCATCAATATCTAAGCAGACCCATTGACATCATTTATGGACGATCCCTTACGGATTTCTCAGCTCAAATAATTATATAGCGGAAACAAAGGATTATAACCTTCCACCTACCATTTCTACAAATGGCTGTGCTTAAAATGATCTATACACATTCGGAACGATAAAAAGTATTCTTATCTTGAAACATGTGTTTTTTTCTGCTTCTGTCTGTGCGTCTCTTTTATGATTATAGTCGGTAGTCCAAATCTTGCCAATCTTGCCATTGTCAAAGGCTGGACAAAACAACAAATTATTACTTTACGCAATCTATTGAGATTCGATAGAACACAAAATGTCCAAAGAAGAGATTAAAAAAATTTGAATCATATTTGTGGAAAACAACAACCTACAATACAGCTGGATGTCATATTAATTACATTGTCTCACGTAATTAAACGTTTAAATTGCCTTTATCAAAGTTACGAAATTCACAATTTACGTCCAGATTCTACAGATACACAATATGTGATTGCACGTAAAAACGTATCTACTACTCTCACTGATCATTTGTGACGTACATAGAATGTATAAATACCAAAGTCACTAAAAATAAAAATTACAGTATTATCTTCAGCCATATAGGTAATTGTAATCCACCCTATTACTAATTTTAATTGAAAAAAAAAACATTTTCATTATTTAATTACTTCCGTTTTTAATTATTTTTCTAGTTTCGTATTTAATTATATGAATATCAGAGTGCCTCAAAATATAGTCAAAATTTATTTTACTATAAAAAATTACGTGCATTAATTTTGTATAAATTTCCTGTGCTTAAAGTGGAGGTTAGAAGTTCCACACACCCTATTTCTTACTGCCAGCTGGCCGGACCCACCTGCTACTGTGTATTCAAAATTTCATAAAAAGCTCCCAAGTTTCAACCATTGATATTTCGCATGGGTAACTTGGATAGTTGTACAACGGGCAACAGGAAGTCAGCTGCTTTAATTGCTTGAATAGCAACTTTTGCTCCTTACCGCTTCAAGTTTAACATTCAAAATAATGGCCGCTCAGCAGTACCAGCACGTTAACCTGACTGAGACTGAAGTAGACGAGGATAGTGAGGAAGAAGAAGGCACCTTCAAGTACTTAATTAATTCTAACTAAATAATTTAATTAATTTAAATAAATTTGTATAAATATGCATAATAAATCTGACAACAAAAACAAATGGACACTAAAGCATTAAAAAAAATTAAATGCCTTTGATTGATATGGGGAAGGGAGTTAAACTTAATTTGCTAAAAAATATTACTATTTGAAGGGAAAAGGAGGCGATAGAAACATACTATTGGGAGGGGAAAGAAGACAAGCAACTCCATAAAGAGGATGTTCTAGCATACAAGGAACACGCATTCTATTTTCTTGTGATCAAAACTATAAAGGTAAACAGAAGCTAAATTTAAAACACGAATTTCGAAAAAATATGGCGGTAAAAACTAGAAAACGTTTAATTTAAATTATTTAAAGCTATAGAGCTTTGGTTATGTTATAAAGGAGCCAGTTATGTATGGAAAAAACGCTAAAGGGGTTAAAAAAATTCAAATTAATACTCTATTTTTCTATTTTTCAAATACTATAATAATTATGAAATCTAATTTATTTAATTCAATTTCAAAAAATATTTTTATTCCAATATTTTTCATTTAGATCTTAACATACAAAATTGTTTGTGTACTTGTACTTGGAACATCAGTCATATCAAAAATAACTGTTCTACTCATGACGTCACAACTTAAGCCAGGAACAAGTCGATCGCTCTGCCACGAAGGCTCACGTAAAGAACACAATTTTTAAGATTCTAAATTAATTCTTAAATTAGGTAGATTTAACTGATGATTACATATAAGTGTAAACTATATCTTGTATACTGATACCATTTCTCCAGCGGGGCATAAGCGTGAAGTGGATATTTCGTTGGAGGAGCGAATTCAGTGGACATGGGCGCTTTTATTCTGCTTTATGATACCTGAAACTAGAACTTTTATTCAATTCTGCTATACCTTGATTTTTAAAAAGATTAAGTTACCAACATTCAAGGAATTTATTATACCACTCATATTTCAAGTAAGCTGTTGTTGTCCTCTCGTAATAATAAAATTACTGAATCAATAAATAATAAAAATATCTGGCTTAACTCAAGTTAAGAAAATTATTATAATAACTATACAACTTTGATTGATTTTGCTTGTAGGTTCTGCATGTAGTAGGTCTGGGACTGCTCACATTTATAGTGCTGCCCTCTGTTCACATTGTCAAGGCTACGATGATGGGAAGCGCAGTCTTCTTTGTACCTGGGCTTTTATCCCTCCTTTCAAGGGGCCCAGGGACAAGCTCCGCTAATTCCAAAAGAATAAGCTGGATCCTTCCAATGGGCATTGACTTTATTTCTATTGTCGGTCAAATTATTGTACTGTTTTTCTGGACCACCCAAATGTTCAAGGAGGGCAAATATTTAATAGAAAAAGAATGGATTTTCCCTTTGGCGGTTATTTTAACTTCTTTTGGATGGTGGGAAAACTTCGCCTCAAAACATTCTCACATTGGTAAGTATATATATATCAGTTTTAAAACTAAATTAATGCTTGTTAAAAATATATTTACTGGTTCGTCGGTATTTGGGCACTTTCTTCCCGCTACTAAACAAATGAAATTTACTACCCATGTGATTAGAAATTACGGTTGTAAAAAAGTCTGCTGTTTATTAGAGTCTATCAAAATGTATGTTATTATTAGGATTAGGATATAGTACGGTTGCTGGTTTGAATCATTTGCTTCTTTCATGCATTTAGTACTTTGGCCACGGGTAAAAAATGTATCGAGTCTTGTGGTTGGAAGCAAGCGTCCTTTATTAGTTTGGTGATGGGTTGCAAATATCCAAGTAACAAAAATCCTAGTAGAAGATGTCCAGGTATGAATATGTCCTACAACCATTTATTCGTTGACCGGTCGCCAATATCGCACTTACTTGGGACTATTAGAATTAGAAAAGTACATATGTGTATAAGCAAGAAATAGAAGATTTTGAGGGAGGAATAATTTTGAAATAATTCTCAAATATGATTTTATTAGGAGTATTTAAAGAAGTGAGAATACAACTAATCGTAGAAAAAGTCAGTAGTGCTTTTCAGTGATAGATAAAAGAGATCTATTTGCAGACTAAAAGAAGGGATTGAGTGAACAATACTAGTCGCACTCATGTGTTAGAAAATAGAGATCGAGATCGGATCAGTAGGTGCCAAAGCTCTGAGTATCAATTAATTCGAAGTTTCAATGCACACTATTCCCGTATTTATACAAATCAGAATATCATTGGGAAAAACAAAAATATTTTATTCAAAAGTATTACACATGGTACAGACGTGTGAAAAAATACAATAATTGCAGAGTTAGGTTTTGTACCATTTGTGAATTAGTACGATGAGAAAAATAAAAATGGACACAAGTAAAAAAGGAAAAAGCGTATAATATGTAACGCATACTATATAGCGCATACTATATAGTTATAGCGTATAATATATAGCTCATACTATGTATATAGTCATAGCGTATTCTATATTGCGCACACTAATATAGTTATAGCGTATTCTTTAATGCGCCTACTATAGTTATCGCGTATACTAGATAGCGCATACTATATAGCGCATACGATATATTTATAGCGAATACTATATAGTTATCGCGTATACTATATAGCGCATACTATATAGTTATAGCGTATTCTATATTGCGCATACTATATAGTTATAGCGCATACTTTATAGCGCATACAATATAGTTATCGCGTATACTATATAGCGCATACTATATAGTTATAGCGCATACTATATAGTTATAGCGCATACTATATAGCGCATACGATATATTTATAGCGAATACTATATAGTTATAGCGTATACTATATAGCGCATACTATATATTTATAGCGCATACTATATAGTTATAGCGTATACTATATAGCGCATACTATATAGTTATAGCGTATACTATATAGCTCATACTATATAGTTGTATGCAATATTTTAGAGTTAATAATTAATATGAAATACTCATTTACACAAAACATTTTCCTTCTGCATTTTCAGGCATAATAAGAAAGCTGGGAAACATGCGTGATCGCTTGGAACTCACTCGTCCCTTCTCCAATGGTTTAATTTCTCTCTGCAAAATCGTGACCTTCTTCAGTACTTTGTGCCTCTCGATTTGGGTCGTAGGTGAAGATGACCCCTACTACTACTTATCCAAATTGAACACTGCTTTCGCCACCAGGACACTAAACGTGACAGAATTAAATCAGCCAATTTCTGAAGGAGTCACAGTGCCCTCAGCCCTGCCAAGCCTTAATAGCACCCTTATCGTTCAAAAAACTATCTACTTTGAAAACATTCAAACTGCTGTTTACTATACGACTTTAGTTCAAATTCTTTCCGCTTGGATCTGCTACCTGGTCGCAAAATTTTCATGTAAAATCCGTATTCAAGGATTTAGCTTTGCTTTCCCTCTGACGCTGTCTATACCAGTTACAATGACCGTTCTGATCTCAATGTGTGGACTACGGGATGATGATGTTTGCTTTGCTCGGTCAGTTCTTCCGGACTATCTTTTCTGGACATGCCCTAGCGGGTCCTTTCGATCCGACTTTCTCACCACGGAGTATGGCTGGATGTGGGTCCTGCTGTTTCTTGGCCAGATATGGACTGTACTTCACATTTGGAGCCCTGCACCCACCCGCCTTGCACCTGACCAAGTTATATTCTGCACCCCTTCATACAACTCGCTTCTGACTGACTCAGGCCTTGTTCTCAATAGGCAAAAAGAGCTCCGAGTTGAACAAAATCCAAGTCGCAAGGAGGCTTCTCTGTCAAAGGTAAATCTTGTGGATGACGAGGAAACGAATCCGGATGACCCCATCGCTACGGGTATTGGTCATTTAGGTGGCGGGCAAGGCCAGAGTAAGCTACTTCATAGTCAAGAAGATGAGGACAAAATTCCAAAAATTATAGCGTGCGCCACGTTGTGGCACGAGACGAAGGAGGAAATGCGTACACTGCTTAAATCAATTTTTCGCATGTATGCGGATCAGAATGTTCGGAGACTGGCAATTAATGAGAAATTAGGGGGAAATTATGACAACTACTACAAATTCGAACCTCAAATATTTTTTGACGATGCTTTTGAAGCTCAAAAAGAGAATAAAACTAATTCCAAAAAAAGTAACGACATTCCGACGCCAGTGATAAACACTTACGTGAAAGACATGCTGGCATGCGTTGATGAGGCGGCTAGCTCTGTCCATGGAGAAGAGCTCACAATTGGTAAGCCAAAGGTTATTCCCACACCCTATGGTGGCCGTCTAGAATGGACTCTCTCGGGGGACACAAAGCTCACAATTCATTTAAAAAACAAGGATAAAATTCGGCATAAAAAGAGGTGGAGCCAAGTCATGTACATGTACTACCTCCTCCGATACAAAATCACGGGTAACGACGAGTACAGTCCAGACAGGAAGGAGGTAATTGCCCGCAATACTTTTATCCTTGCCCTGGACGGAGACATTGACTTCCAGCCGGGTGCTGTAGGACTCCTTGTGGACCTAATGAAGAAAAATCCAATTCTTGGAGCGGCTTGTGGGCGGATCCACCCAAAGGGGAGTGGTCCAATGGTCTGGTATCAAAAGTTCGAGTATGCTATTGGTCATTGGCTTCAGAAGGCGACGGAGCATATGATTGGTTGTGTTCTCTGCTCCCCTGGTTGCTTTTCACTCTTCAGAGCTGAAGCACTAATGGACAAAAATGTAATGAAGACGTACACGATGGAACCGTCAGAGGCTAAGCACTTTGTTCAGTACGATCAGGGGGAGGATCGTTGGCTCTGCACGCTCCTCCTCCAGCAGGGATGGAAGGTGGAGTACTGCGCGGCGAGTGATGCGGACACGAACGCTCCCGAAACGTTTAACGACTTTTTCGTTCAGAGACGGCGGTGGGTTCCCTCTACAATGGCCAACATCTTGGATTTGATCAAAAGCTACAAGAAAACTGTTAAAGTCAACGACAACATTTCTAAGTTGTACATTAGTTACCAGGTAATAATTTTCAAAAATAGACGATTTGAGATTTAACTGCTCTTGCATTTGTTCCGTACGACGGGCCACTTGAATCGTATAGCTGGGCATAGTACACGTATTAGTAATATCTGAATTTATATTTTTCGATTGCAGCTCGCACTTATGATTGGCGGTGTTCTCGGCCCTGGAACGATTTTCCTAATGTTGGTGGGGGCATGTGTGACTGCTTTCAAAATTGATAATTACAAAAGCTTGAATTATAATTTGGTTCCAATCACTCTGTTCATCCTTTGCTGCTACTTCTGCAAAAGTAAAACCCAGGTATTAACATCCAATGCTTTTAAAATTCCTACTATTAGGTATAAGTAGATGCAGTTATTTGTGTTTTTTTGTGGTTAAAAATTACTTGGGAAAGTTTTTGTATGCAACTCTTAAGGATTTCAAAAAATTTAAAAAAATTGGGCTACGTTACAATAGTTTATATTCAAAGTTACTCGAGTCCGGTTTATATCCAAAGTTACTCGAGTCCGGTTTGCTTTGTTTGGTCACAGTTAGGGCTTGCAAAACCAAGACCAAGACTTTCGCCATTTTCAAGAGTCTTGAAAAGTCTTGAAATTTCAAGACCTTCTTTAAATTCAATTTTTCCAACATCTAAACCCTAAATATGGCTTTTCGGACAAAATTAGAAAATTTTGTCAAGAGTCTTGATTTTTTTAAGACTTTTGAAAGTCTTGATTTCGAGACTCTTGAATTTTCAAGACATTTAAAAGTCTTGATTTCGAGAGTCTTGAATTTTCAACACTTTAATAAGTCTTGATTTCAAGAGTCTTGGTATTGATAAGACTTTTGAAGTCAAGACTTTTGCAAGCCCTAGTCACAGTGCCGCATAGCTTGGTCAGAGGCGAAGGATATAGACATCTCTATAGATACCTGTAGCTCTGTAGCTTGGCATATGCCGTACACTCGCACTACTCTTGTTTGAGTGTAGATTCAATATTGTGCACTCAAACTCCACTATCATAAGTGGAACCAAAATTATTTGCACTCGAACTCCACTCAAGCTGAAAAATCTAAATTCCTTGCACTTGCATTCCGCAATTCAATCTTTTACCATGAGTGGAGTTTGAGTGTAAAGAATTTTGGTTGCACTCATACAAGAAAAGTGTGAGTGCACAAAACTTGGACTGCACTCGTACGAGCGAAAGGCGAGTGCAAACCAAATGCCCGGCTATGGATCGGATGAGAACTGCAGGAGGTACACGACGGCAAATTTCAAAAAGTTTTAAACTTTTTTGGGCTTCTGCATAGCTAAGCGCACTCAAAGAGTGAAGTGCAGCACTCCGATCTAAAACTGCACTCCGTTTAGCTCCACTTAGTGAGCGGAGTGCGAGTGCAAGGAATTTAGATTGCAAAGTGGAGTGCACCTTGACTGCGCTCAGAGTGCAACGATTTTCAAACTTCACGCCACACCAAGAATGTATTTCTGTATGTCAAGAGTTGCACTCACAGAGTGGAGTGCAGACAATGACAATATTACTAATACTCATAACAAGTTTTTAGCTTGAGTGAAGTTCGAGTGCAAAGAATTTTGGTTGCACTGATGAGAGTGGAGTTTTAGCGCACAATATTTACTCATTCGAGCGGAGTGCGAGTGCACGGCACATGGGCTACTGTTACTGTGACTCATGGCCAACTAGTCCAATCCGTAATCGAAATATTTCGAAAAATGCACTATTGAAAAGTAGCCCTATTTTATTAATGCTTTTTTTAGAATCCCAAATTGACATGCAAAATCGTTCATAAGTAGGTTGTAAGTCCGTCAACAATTATTTAATGCTTTCTACTATATCCAAAACATTAAAGCGTATAAATTCATTAGAATAAATAAATTAAAAATAATTTAAATAATGATTATAATAAATCATACTAATATTTTTTCCCAGTTAAAATTAGCCCAGCTGTTGTCTGCTATCTATGCCCTAGTGATGGTATTAGTCCTAATTGCACTGGCTCTTCAATTAGGTGAAGATGGTATTTTGGCTCCGTCATCTATTTTTCTGCTGGCTATCATTGCCTCATTCATAGTGTCAGGACTCGCTCACCCTCACGAAATCCTGTGCTTAGGCCATGGCTTCATTTACTTCATCACCATCCCATCCATGTACCTCCTCCTCATTATTTTCTCCCTCTTCAATCTTAATGACGTCTCGTGGGGGATTCGAGAGAATCAGGTTCAGGCTCCAGAAAGCGAAGACGATGACGAGGAAGAAACAAAAATTCCGAAAAAGAAGAAGAAAAAAGTTTCAATTGCAGAGAAAGTGAAAAACTTTTTGTCGCAGATCATTCCTGATGCATGGCTTGGAATTGGAACAAGAACCGAAATGGAACTCACTGAGGTTGTGGCTCCTTCGACGACTTCAACGGAAGCAACGCTCAAGACAGACACTGAGCTTTTAAAAGCTGCAAACCGTAGGGATAGGAAGTGGCTACGTCACAAGTTGCTAAGGGAGTGCAACGTGGAGCATCTTTCAGAGGCGGAGCAAAAGTTTTGGAATGAGCTCATACCCAAATTTCTCAAACCAATTGAGAAAAACAAGAAAAAACAGGTCTTACAATCATCATTAACTTTAATTATTTGCATGCTTTGCAATTACCTACATGCATAAAAAATTTAACTACTTTCACTTTGCATAATTAATTTTTTAATTTTTAGTATTTCATTTCATAATTATTTTCATTACAGAAAAAAATTAAAGCAGATTTACTCACACTTCGAAATAATGTGGTTGCAGCCTTTTTACTATTCAATGCTATGTTTGTGACTGGAATGTTCTTTCTTCAGCTTAACAAGGATAAAATCTTTATTGAATGGCCTCTTGGTGGCACGCACAACATGACATTTGACGAAAATATTGACACGGTAAGTTAATATCGTCTGTCTGTGGGGAACCAAAATGAACCATATCCAATTTAAGCTAGAATCAAAATGAGCTATGTCACAAAAACAAAATAAGAAACATGCGTAAAATGTTAATTTGAAGTTTTTGAAAAGTGTCAGTAGTTCTAATTTAGTTTTTTTGAAAAGCGTAAAGTTTTCTATTTACGTGTTCTTGAAAAGTGTAAAATGTTCTATTTCCATATTTTTTGAAAAGCGTAAAATTTTCTATTTCCATGTTTTTGAAAAGTGTAAAATGTTCTATTTACATGTTTTTGGAAAGTGCAAAATGTGCTGTTTCCATGTTTTTGGAAAGTGCAAAATGTTCTATTTACATGTTTTTGAAAAGCGCAAAATATTCTATGTAAATGGTTTCAAGACCTTCTTCTCTATTTTTGAAAATATTGATACGTTGAACGTTGATAGCTTTGTATAATATAGCATAGCTTAGCATGTCTACCAACTGGTTAAAACACGCCTGCACTTTCAAAATCAAAATGGTTCTTATTGCCCATTAATTGTAATGTTGTCATATAATTTATTTAGGTAAAAGTGACCACAGATTACCTACAATTGGAGCCCCTTGGACTGGTTTTTGTTGGTTGCTATGCCATCATTCTGGTGGTTCAATTCTTGGCAATGTTAACTCATCGTTTTGAGACCTATGCACTTATCATGTCCTCCACTATGATTGAATGGATTGACGGTGCGTCAGCTAACAAGGATCACACTAACAAAATAGAGAACAATGAATTTATAACTCGTTTTCAGAAAATTAAAACAGGTTATTTATATGCACTAAAGTAAACATTTTAAAAAGTTGAGCGAATATTTTTGTCTATTTTGGAATTACCATAATTGTATTTAATGCTCATTTCCTTCCTCTAATTTTAGTTACCTCCACTGTTGGAAGTTCGGCAGTGTCGAAAACTACTAGAAGGAAGTCAATAATTAATTCACAATACGAATTTGAGCGGAAAAAATCCAAAATTCAAACACTAGACAAAGTATATAAGAAAAGAATTGAAGAAATTAAAAAAACCCAGCAAGTTCAAAATAGTGAGTTAAAAAAGTTGCAAAACCTACTATCAGTATTATTATATTATTACACATCCGCTTATAAAAAGTTTTGTTTCATTTTGGTACAATTTAATGAGGTATGGAATAGGCAACAGTCAGTAATGGATTTGGCTTATATAAAATATATATAACTATATAGCACACTTTTTATAGAGAATGTATTGATTTTCGTTTTTATTCCAAACGTTAAATAGACCCAAAAGGAAAAAAAGTCCGCTTAAGAAATGAAAATCAAAATGCTTCAACTTCTTTTACGATGATCCCACGTGCCACTTTAATAAGGGAGGATCGACGTGGTGCAGCAGTTCATAAAAGTGCAGGACGGACCCCAATGGAAACCTTGGGTCGTAGTGTATCACCAGAGTTTCGATCACTGAACCTCTCATCAGCGTATCCAAATGGACGACTAGGGTATCCTGGTCCTGGTCAATGGACCACTGTCCAACTGGACCGTTCATCTCCTTTTCCAACTTATTTTGACGTATGAAACTTTAAAGATACTCAGCTTTACATATTTTACGATAAAATCACAGTAACTAGCGTCACTGTAATAATAATTATTTAATTCATGTTTTCGTTTTTAGGAAGCCGTGCTCTAGGCATTTAGGAGAAAATATCGATAGCATAACAAGTGTGTGTATGTAATAACTATGAAACAGTTATTTTATTTATGGAGAGTGGATCTCAATTTTAGATTTAGAATCACAATGTGTTCTTTTTATCTAGGTAACTAACTTATTTTTAACTAACAATAAAGTTTTACATTGTGCATAGCTTTGTCACAAACAATTTAAATTGTACTCTATGATATTGTCATGATTTTATTAACTTATAGAATCGAGATACTCGTAAAACTTTGTAACTATAAAATTGTGCTAAATGTATAGGTGCTTAATACATAATTTACTACTTATAATCAACGTATGTACAATCAAAATGAGCTACCGTATTTCCTGTAATTAACCACGGGGTGTACTATTCAAATTTCCTACCTCCCAGACCCGTGTATTAAAACAGGTCCGTGTATTATTACAGACCCGTGTACTACCATATAAAACAGTGTTAAATATACCTGTGTAGTATTCAAACTCATACCTCTCAGACCCGTGTAGTAATACAGGCCCGTGTACAATTTTGGACCCGGGGTTTAAAACAGGAAATACGGTATGTCACAAAAATATAATGAGAAACATGCGTAAAATGTTAATTACGAGTTTTTGAAAAACGTAAAATGTTCTATTTTCATGTTTTTCAACAATGTAAAATGTCCGGTTTACATGTTACCGAAAAGGTACAAAAATTTCTAATTTCAGGTTTTTCAAATGGTAAAAAATTTTCTAATTCCATGGGTTTGAAAAAAAGTAAACTGTTGTATTCACATGCTGCTGAACTGCTGAACAGTGCAAAAGGTTCTACTTAAACGCTCTCAAGACATATTTAATTTGAAAATTTTTGTAGAGAGTTGATATCGTAGATCGTTGATAGCGTAGATCTCACTTTTAGAATCATGTGTTCTTTTTACCTACACAGGTAACTAACTTATTTTCCACAATGGATTAAAGAACTAATAAACAAATTTACCTTTTAGCTTTGTATCGCATTTGAATTTTATTTATTGATCTTTTAATGATTACATTAACTTATAGAATCTATAGATACTCCAAATACCTTATAACTCTAGTATTGATCTAAAATGGCTAAAATCATAAATTGCGACAACTAATAAAATGTTAAACTACCTACGCCAGTATTTGCAATACATAGTTCAATGAGTTCATCCACTCAACACTTTTTACTGGCCGATTGCAACGTGCCAGAAACTGATAATAATTTTTACTTGAGATTATGGGAACATGCATAAATGATATTAGAAGACGTAGCCAACAAAATCAGCGAATTAGAAAGTAACTTGTAATTAGAACAACTTGCAATTTAGTTCATAAATAAAACTGAGTATAAGTCAGCATTAAATGTGGCTATATTAATGTAGAAACGACCCTTGTAATACATCCCCATCCCCCTTACTATTTTAACCCGTCTAAATCTCTTTACACAACTTATTCATGATCCCTACCTAATCAACATCAGTTGCGTGATAGATGTCCGCATTTTATCAGTAATAGTAAAAGGTTAAGGGCACTTCATATCTAATTCCAATAATTCTTCAACCGTCTAGCAATTGAGGTTCGGTTCTAAGCAGACATACAGCATCGGGGTCCGGTCCGGACGGTGGTTGGCGTTGGCGGTGGACCGCCATGCCTCGTATAATTATAATTACTTCCTAATTCTAATTTAAGTTCTCGCTTAAACTTAATAGATCTACACAGTGATCACACTTTACAATTTTATTTGAAATTTCAAGTCAAAAAACTGTTATTTTGTACAGTCCAAAGTATGCACCACACTGAAGGTAAAATTGGAAAAAATTATTTGTATAAATTATTGCCAAAAGTCAAGTACAAAACTATTTTATTAATTTGTAAATTTTATTTTGCGCTAGAAAGGACGCATGAAGAAGTGATAACGGAATCGGTATGTTGTCGCAAAAGGATGCTGGTGAAGGGAAGTCGAAAACTAATATTCAATCCTGCAATTTGCAAACCCGCATTTAACATTTTCATCGCCTTGTTGTTTGAATTTATTACTGTTTCTAAGTGTAGCATCGTCCGATCTAGATGAGCTACCAGTAGAGAGCCACCTTTTGCTTTAATATAATGCATTCCACGTGCTCCAATTTATCTTGGAGTTGTTCCTACTTAATGTGTCTGCTACACATGTCCAATCCTTTTTGTTTTCTCAAGAGGAGACAAGTATATACAAATTAATACTTTTTAAAATATTTCCTCAAATACATTTTTGTTGTTGAGGTCAAAGGACATGATTAAGTATCACGCATTCACAATTGTATATAAAAATGCGTATCCTTTAATTAAGTCACGGAGTTTTAAAAAACTTACTTTTTTTGTGTGCTATAATAGTAGTTGAAAAAATGTTAAAACCTAAATGCAATAATTTAGTTCAAACAGGTTTCTTTTAGTATGTATATTATTTAGAATTGTAGCAGATATCTAATTTAATTTTGCAACAAATTAGAGCAGTTAATACTTTAAATAATTTAAATCTACCCACATAATGTGAATATCATTAAATTTATATAATACTTTTACATGAAGTAAGCATTGTTTTATGTAGGTGCACGCGCTACATTTAAACCTAAAAACTACCTATTTTATCTAATCATCGTAGTTTTTAAAAAATATTTTGTCTTTTACAATAAATTAAAACGCATTTGTTGTAAGTAGACTGTAGGTTGTTTTTTAAATGAATTTGTGGTATACTATACACAGTTATAAGCTCCCCTTATATATGTACCACAGCCTATGCGATTTGCCATGGGTTTTAAATATAACGCTATTTTTGTCAGAATTGTTTTTTCGTCCGTCCACCACATTGCCTGTTGGTGCGGGTTTAGTGGTGACTGCATAGTATTTTTCTAATGCTGTTAAAGTTATAGATATAGCGACGATCTCTAATCGGCTTCTTAGTTTGTTGGCAGTATGTCGAAGGCCACGTAATTGTTTGTGACAATAATAGGCACTCGTTGAACTTGTCTGGTGTTCTTATACTTAACAGAAAAGTGGAATGGTTGTCCTCCAAAGAAGCACTTAAAGTTTCTAATCCAATCGGCTGTAATGCAACACTCTTCAATGCACCCCAATCGCTTTCGAATGAAATCTTGGAATGGGAATCCTGTGGCAGTTAAAGGTTCCGTTATTGTATACGCGACCAAGAATGTTTGCGCGATCCTGTCTCCCCACCAAGATTTCCCAGTCTTCGGTCGTCCATGTATATATTAGTAAAATGTTCTTCCTCTGATCCCACTTGTTGTACATTTTTAACAATTCCAAAAGTTCCGTGTACAGTCTGCACTGCAGATATCAAAAGCAGACAGTTCTTTTGCAAATATGCGCCCGTATTGACATAACGTTAATACTGGTCACTATATAATATTATAATAGATATACCGTATTTCCTGTTATAGACCACGGGTCTGTAATTGTACACGGGCCTGTATTAGTACACGGGTCTGAGAGGTATGAGTTTGAATAGTACACGGGGTGTACTATAACAGGAAATACATTATTATGTATAATGGGCAACGTGCTATGTAATTGGCAGTCTTTAAACGTTAACAAACTTAAACTCAAGAAGTAAGTGCTCTCAATTATAAGAATTGAGAGCTATAGAAGGAACCTATTTACTAAAAGACCAAACTCATTGTGAATTTACTAATAACATAATGCACAAGATTCTTTTGACGTAAAATGTTAAATCGTATTTCTTAATTAGTTATCATTGTAAATTTTGCTAGCAAGCAATACAAAAGTATACATAAGTATGAGACTACAATTTTATATTTTATTATGTGAAAATATTTTATGAATTAAATAGATGACAGAAATATTTCCGGCAATGTTTCCAACATTATGTTTTTACTATTTTATTTTACATCTTTCGTGATATGTTTGTAAATAAATGCATTACATAAATACATACCTATAATTATGTATAATAATTAGTGGTACATAGTTGGGACTTGGGTGTAATTATAAATAATAAATACTACTGTAAATATGCACTGGTGTTGGCATTGGCATTGATAATGGCATAATGCGTTTTTATTTATAAATAATTAAGCATATTATGTGTCCAACCCCAAGCAATGTAGTAATTAGTGGAAACTATTATGTCAGCAAATTCAATAAACTAAATAAGGTGGCAGAAATATTTTCCGCAATGTTCCCAGTGGTATTTTTGTTTTTTTTAATGTGTACATCTCCGGAATTACATATTTTTTAAATGAAGACATTTGTTGGCAGTACATAGGACATCAGCTTCCATGGCTGGTTATTCCTTTTCAACACATTTAACATTACAAAACATATGGGTCACATTTTTCATAAATGACTGGAAGCACTTCGCATTGAAAGAAAATTATTATTTGAATTAATGAGTTTTTGAAGGAAGGAAGCCCGATTTCCAAATAATGAGGTGATATGTCTTTTCTATATATACAAATATCGATAGTGCAATACGGCATTAATTAATATTAAGAGCCATACAGGTAGGAGTTAAGTAGAATGATTTATAATAATGCTAAGGCTCATGCCTTATGCTCTTAAAACTAGGTTGAACCAAATAATAAAACAATTATTAACAATTCCACTCTTCCATAACTCCACAGAAAAATTGACATTGGAATTTTTTGTATCTAGAGATTCCTTATCTTAGCATTAGTATCGTAATCAATGGTCAATAGCTTCACACAAACAGATGTGTTTAACTCAGCATTAGAGTTTGTATGTCGATTCAAGGATTAGTATTGACGGGATGGAAAAACATACACGCTGTATTTCGTGTCATATTGTGAGATAGAACACAAACACAAACGCTGTAATTTTTGCCATTTTGCGAGAATTACGCTTTGTTCTCACGACAACGTATTTCGCACTAAAGTGAAGATGAAATTCAATGGAACACAGAATGTCCCAAAAAGGGATTAAAAACACTAAATCCTCGTGGAATAAACCAACTAATACCTTGATAGCTGCCGGCTATTTTTAATTATATAGTATCTAACGCAAACGTCTAATTAACCTTTACTAAAGTCACCGAATTCCCAATTCAAGCTCATATTTTATATAGATACAATTACAGATGCCCACAGCCACACGATACACCGTACGAACATCAGGGTCCATCCATTAATAACGTCATTTATCACTAGGGTCAGTATTGATTTCCATGTTAAACATAGCCGTTTCCGTAATGTTAAATTGACGACATGGGTGTGGGTTGGCTCTAATAGAAAAGAGTGATAATTGGGGTGACATTAATTATGGACCACCCCTACTGATCAGTTGTGCAGTACAAAGAAGGTATAAATAACACAGTCAATAGAAAAAAATTACAGTTTCACCTTCAACCATAGGTAATCTACTCAAATTAGTTAAGGTCTAGAGGTAAATAATTAAACTATAATTCCATTACAATTGAGATAATTTTTTTTTTAATTATTTTAGCACACCCGTTCCTGTTGTGCTCAAAATTTCATGACACATAACATAACATTTCACATAACGTTCACAAGTTTCAAATATTGAAATTTCCTGGACATTTTTGACAGTTGTAAAACAGGAGGGTTCTAATTAATCTCTGCTATTGGGACCTGTAGCTTGTCATTAACATACACAATAATGGCTCGGCATTACCACCATGTCAATCTGACTGAGACTGAGGTAGACGAGGGGAGTGAAGAAGACACCTTGGAGGGAGATGGACCGTATGACTTAAATTTACCTAAATAATTTTAAAAAACATTTATAAATGCATAGTAAAAAATTTGACAATAAAGACACTGGATACTGGACCGTTTTCAGAAAAATTTTAAAAAATATAAGAATTAACAGTTTTGATTCAATAGGATGGTAAATTACTTTGCTAATATATTAATTTACTTACATGCAATTTTTTTGAAGGAAAAAGGAAGCAAAGGAAACTACTTACTCTTGGGAGGGAGATGACCCTTTGCCACTCCATGATGATGAAATTCTAGCATACAAGAAACACAAGTTCTATTTTCTTGTTATCAAAATTATAAAGGTAAACAATATGAACTTAAAACACTAATTTGAAAAAAAAAATAAAAACTTTGAAAAAAATTGAAGTTAAAGCAATGGCAATACCGCCAGCGTTAATTGCAAAAAAAGTTTTGTTACAATATTTTCTTTTTAGATCTTAACATACCTAACTGTATTTGCACTTGTACTTGGGACATCAGTCATATCAAAAATTGCAGTTCTACTCATGACGTCACAACTTAAGTCAGGAACGAGTCGAGCGCTTTGCTACGAAGGCTCAAGTAAAGAACAGTTTTTAGATTCTAAATTAATCGTTAAATTAGATTTAAATGGTAATTATTACGTACAGGCACAGGTGTAAACTCTATTTTCTATATTTATATCATTAATCCAGCGAGACATAAGCGTGAAGTGGATATTTCGTTGGAGGAGCGAATACAGTGGACGTGGGCTCTTTTATTTTGCTTTACGATACCTGAAATTAGAACTTTCATTCAATCCTGCTATACCTCCGTTTTTAAAAAGATTGAGAAACCAACCTTCAAGGAATTCATTATACCATTCATATTTGAAGTAAGCTGTTGTCAATTGTCAACTCGTTATAATAAAAATTATGGAGTCAAATAATAAAAATGCCTGGCTTAACTCAAGTTAAGAAAATAATACTGGTATACTATAATAACCATACTATTACTCGGATTGATTGTGTTTATAGATTCTGCATGTCGTAGGCCTGGGACTGCTCACGTTTATGGTCCTGCCTTCCGTCCACATTGTCAAGGCTACGATGATAGGAAGCGCAGTCTTCTTTGTACCTGGGCTTTTATCTCTCCTTTCAAGGGGCCCAGGAACAAGCTTCACTAGGTCCGGAAGAATAGGATGGATCCTTCCAATGGCCATTGATTTTATTTCTCTTGTGTCTCAAATTACTGGATTTTATTTCTGGTCCACCCGAATGTTCAACGATGACAAATACTTAGCAGACAAACCATGGTTTTTTCCTCTGGCGGTTATTTTAACTTCTTTTGGATGGTGGGAAAACTTTACTTCAGAAAATTCTCCCATAGGTGAGTAAGAGTCTGTGTTGAAGCTAAGTCGAAGCTAAGTAAAATATTATTCACTAATAAGTCAGTACAATTGAAATTCGCTACACGGACTTTTGCTACAAGGACTTTTGCTACAAGGACTTTTGCTACACGGACATTTGCTACAAAGGAAATTCGCTACACGGACAGTTGCTACCCGGATTTTTTCTACCCGGACAGTTGCTACACAAATTTTTGCTACCCGGACATTTGCTACAAAGACACTTGCTACACAAGACTTTTGCTAATCGGACATTTGCAACAGAAACATTTGCTACACGGACTTTTGCTACCCAGGCATTTGCTATACGAACTTTTGCTACACAAACATTTGCTACACGGACATTTGCTATACGAAATTTTGCTACACAAATATTTGCTACACGGACATTTGCTACACGGACTTTTGCTACACGAACATTTGCTACACCGACATTTGCTATACGAACTTTTGCTACACGAACATTTGCTACACGGACATTTGCTACAAGGACTTTTGTTATACGGACATTTGATACACGGGCATTTGATGCACTGACTTTTTCTACACAGAGATTGGCCACACGGACTTTTGCTACACCGACATTTGCTACACAGACATTTGCTACACAGACATTTGCTACACGGACTTTTTTCACCTGTACTTTACCTTCAATCGTTACCTTTTGCTGCATGGAAATTTTTTACACAGGCGTTTGCCACCCGGGTTTTTACCACGCGGACTTTTTGCTACAAGGAAATGTTTTACCCACCACCAACCTAGGGCACTTGCTACCAACGCATAAATTGTGATGGGTAGAAAGTCAGCTATTTATTAGCACATATCAGTATGAATGTAATACTTATTCAGAACGCAACACAATTGATTTTTCTCACCATTTGTATCTGGAAATTGTATGTATTTGTTACTTTGGCCACTAGTAACAAATGTCCTAGGTTTGGCAGTGAGTAGCAAGCGTCCTATAGCAAAAATCTAGGTGGAACACTTGCAGGTAACAAATGTCTTAGTTGGCAAAAGTCCGAGTAGTAAATTCTAGAGTAGCGTTTTACAACCCCCATTAGTTGTCATCCCATAGCCAGTGTAGCTAAATGGAAACGTCGAGGTGGCAAATTTCCTACAACCAATATTATTTGGTCATCGATATCCCACTAATTCCATGCTTACAAAATATTTTTCCTCGAAATTTGCAGGTCTTATAAGAAAACTGGGGAACATGCGCGATCGCTTGGAACTCACTCGTCCCTTCACCTACGGAATTATTTCTATATACAAAATCGCGACCTTCTTCAGTACGATGTACCTCTCCATTTGGCTCGTGGGTAAAGATGACCCCTACTACTACTTCTCTAAATTCCACACTGCTTTCGCAACCAGGACACTAAACGTGACAGAATTAAATCAGCCAATTTCTGAAGGAGTCACGGTGCCCTCAGCCATGCCAAGTGTTGGAAGCACCCTCATCATTCAAAAAAATATCTACTTTGAAAATACTCAAACTGCTGCGGACTACACAATTTTAGTTCAAATTGTCGCCGCTTGGATCTGCTACCTCGTGGCAAAATTTGCTTGTAAAATCCGTATTCAAGGATTTAGCTTCGCTTTCCCTCTTACGCTGTCCATACCAGTCACAATCGCCGTTCTGGTCTCAATGTGTGGACTACGGGATGATTATGTTTGCTTTGCTCGGTCAGTTCTTCCGGACTATCTTTTCTGGACATGCCCTAGCGGGTCCTTTCGATCCGACTTTCTCACCACGGAGTATGGCTGGATATGGATCGTGCTGTACCTCTGCCAGATATGGACTGTACTTCACATCTGGAGCCCCGCACCCACTCGCCTCGCACCTGACGAAGTATTATTCTGCACCCCTTCGTACAACTCGCTTTTGACTGATTCGGGCCTTGTTCTCAATAGGCAAAAAGAGCTCCGCCCTCAACAGCAGCACCGTAAACACAAGATGGCTACAACTTCAAAAGAAAACCTAGGAACAGAGCAGGAAACGAATCTGTATGACGTCATCACTGCGGTGATTGGTGATATAGGCGCCTGCCATAACCAGAGTAAGCTTCTTCAAAGTCAAGAAGACGACGAAAAAATTCCAAAAATTATCGCATGCGCAACATTGTGGCACGAAAAGAAGGAAGAGATGATCGCCATGTTTAAATCTATTTTTCGCATGTATGCGGATCAGAATGCACGGCGAGTCGCGAATAATCAGAAATTGGGGGGAAACGAAGGCCACTACTACAAATTCGAAGCTCAAATATTTTTCGACGATGCTTTTCAAGCTCAAATAAAGCGCAAAATAAATTCCAGAGAAAGTAACAAAATTCAGACGCCAGCGATTAACACTTACGTGCAAGAGATGCTAGCGTGCATCGATGAGGCGGCTAGCTCTGTCCACGGAGTTGACCTCACAATCGGCAAGCCAAAGGTAATCCCCACACCCTACGGCGGCCGTCTAGAGTGGGCTCTCCCGGGGGACACAAAGCTCACAATCCATTTGAAAAACAAGGATAAAATCCGCCATAAAAAAAGGTGGAGCCAAGTCATGTACATGTACTACCTCCTGCGCCACAAAATTACGGTCAACGACGAGTACACTCAAGACAGGAAGGAGGTAATTGCCCGCAATACTTTTATCCTTGCCCTGGACGGAGACATTGACTTCCAGCCTGGTGCTGTAGAGCTACTTGTGGATTTAATGCGGAAAAATGAAAATCTGGGAGCGGCTTGTGGGCGGATCCACCCAAAGGGGAGTGGTCCAATGGTCTGGTATCAAAAGTTTGAGTATGCTATTGGTCATTGGCTTCAGAAGGCGACGGAGCACATGATTGGCTGTGTTCTCTGTTCGCCAGGATGCTTCTCTCTCTTTAGAGCGGAAGGGTTAATGGATCCAAATGTAATCAAGAAGTATACGACGGAACCCTCAGAGGCTAAGCACTTCGTTCAGTACGATCAGGGGGAGGATCGTTGGCTCTGCACGCTCCTCCTCCAGCAGGGATGGAAGGTGGAGTACTGCGCCGCGAGTGATGCCAACACGAAAGCGCCAGAAACATTTAATGAATTTTTCATTCAGAGAAGGCGGTGGGTTCCGTCCACGATGGCTAATATATTCGATTTGATCAAAAATTATAGGAAAACAGTTGAAGTCAACGACAATATTTCCATGTTGTACATTGGTTACCAGGTTAGTGAGAGTTTTGTTTGTAATCAGCCATTAATTATAGATTTTAACTGCTCTTGCGTACCTTCCGTAGAACGGGCTATACTTGACTCTTAACGCTCCGACTCTGAATAATAAACAGCATAATAACCAGGGCCGGACGAAGGAATTTATTTTAGGGAGCAATTTTTTTTCATACGAAAACCTCCATTTTTATTTTATTGATGGTTTTCTTTGGTAAAGCAAAATTTTGTATTTGCATGTTAAAAAAAAGTGCACAATGTTCTTTTTACTTGATTCAGAATAGTGCAGAATGTTCTATTTTCATGTTTTTGAAAAGTGTAAAATGTTCTATTTACATGTCTTGAGAAGTACAAAATTGTTTATTTACATGTTTTCTGAAAAGTTTTAAATGTTTTATTTCCATGTTTTTGAAATGTACAAAAAAATTTATTTGAATGTTTTTGAAAAGTCAAAATATTCTTTTTACATATGTTTTAAAATTGTGTAAATCTCTATTTGTATATATCTAAACAATGTTGTATGGGCTGCGGCCAAATCGACAAAATGAATAAATTATTATTATTATTATTATTATATGTTTTAAAACCGCAAAATGTTGGATTTAAATGTTTTTGAAAATTCAAGCAGCGAGACTGCCTGCGCTGGCCGCATTATCCGGCCATGATAATAACTGAAGTTATTTTTTGGTGTGTGTAGCTTGTACTTATGATCGGCGGTATTCTCGGCCCAGGAACGATTTTCCTAATGTTGGTAGGGGCTTTTGGGACTGCCTTTAATATTGATAACTATAAAAGTTTGTACCTTAACCTGGCTCCAATCATTCTGTTTATTCTGAGCTGCTACTTCTGCAAAAGCAAAACTCAGGTACTAACAACCACGAATTATGAATTTAAAAATAACTCTGGTATTACGTATAGATATATTTATTACTATTTTTTATGTTTTAAAATAAATCATAAATATTTTTGACCAGTTAAAATTAGCCCAGCTGCTGTCTACCATATACGCTCTTGTGATGGTAGCAGTTCTGATTGCTGTGGCTCTACAATTAATTGAAGATGGTCTCTTGGCTCCGTCATCTATTTTTCTGCTGGCCATCATTGCCTCATTCCTTGTTGCTGGGCTCGTTCACCCTCATGAAATCTTTTGTTTAAGCAACGGCTTCATTTACTACATCACTATCCCATCAATGTACCTCCTTCTCATTATATTCTCACTCTTCAATCTTAATGACGTTTCGTGGGGGACACGGGAGAATCAGGTTGATGTTGAAAAAGACGAAGATGACAAGGAGGAAGAAGAAGACAAAATTCCAAAAAATATAGGAATTGCCGAGAAGATCAAAAACTTTTTGACGCAGATCATTCCGGATACATGGACTGAAGGTGGAACAAGAACGGAAACGGAGCTCACTCAAGTGATGAATAAACTGTCCGACATGTCGGACAGGATTGAAAGGTAAGACTACTTTGAAAAGTGTGTACAATAGAAATATATCGTGTGTGAAGAACTAAAATGACCCATATCCATTTTTAGCTAAAAACAATTTCCACTATCTACAAAAATATTGAAACATGTCTTAAATACATTTAAATAGACTAGTTTGCACTTTTAAAAAATGTGAAGATAGAAAATTTTACACTTTTCAAAAAAAAACGGAAATAGAACATTTTGCAGGTTTAAAAAACATGGAAATAGAACATTTTACACTTTTCAAAAACATGGAAATAGAACATTTTGCACGTTCTAAAAACATGGAAATAGACCATTTTACGTTTTTCAAAAAAATGGAAATAGAACATTTTATACTTTTCAAAAACATGTAAATGGAACATTTTACGCTTTTCAAAAACTCCTAATTAACATTTGACACATATTTCTCATTTTGTTTTTATGACATAACTTATTTTGATTCTAGCTAAAATTGAAAATGGGTTATTTTGGTTCCTTACACACGATATGTGATAACTGGTAATATCCCTATTTATTATCATTACTGTTTTGATTTAATGTTATTGGTAAAAGTACATAATTTTATTAATGTAAGAAATTTAATAATTTAAAAAGGCAATTAACATCCTTGAAAGATCCATGTGGCCAACCTTACAGTTCGGCAAGTTCAATTACCGCAGCCGCAACCGCGCCTCCAAGATCCCTCGTTTATGAAAGTCACGAGATTGCAACTAAAAAGGCTCCTTCGACCACTCGGATGACTAATAAAAATAAAACAAATAGGATCATGAATAGAAAAATCTCTTTAGCAGAAGTGAAGCTCAAGACAGTGAATGAGTTTTTAAAAGGAGCAAAACTCGACGATAAAAAGTGGATAAAGCACAAGTTGTTAAGGGAGTGCAAAGTGGAGCTTCTTTCAGACACGGAGGAAAAGTTTTGGAATGAGCTCATACCTAAGTATCTCAAACCAATTGAGCAAAATAAGAAAAAACAGGTCTTAAAATCGTTTACATATTTGTGTATGCCTTGCAATTTCCTATATCTACAAATAATTTAACTGTTTTGAATTTGAAAATTTCTCATGTATTATTTGCATTTACCTACATGTATAAAAAATTAAACTGTTTTCACATGCAAAATAATTTTTTTTAATAATATTTTTGCAAATTTAAAGTCTTTTATTGCATTATTATTGTTACAGAAAAAAATTAAAGCGGATTTACTAACACTTCGAAATAACGTGGTTGGCGCCTTTTTACTATTCAATGCTATGTTTGTGACTGCTGTCTTCTTCCTTCAGCTTCACAAAGATAAAATATTTATTGAGTGGCCTCTCGGAGGAACTCACAATTTGTCATATGACGAAAGTATTGACACGGTAAGTTGATATCCTCTGTGAAGAACCAAAATGACTCATATCTAATTTAAGCTAGAATTAAAATGAGCTATGTCATAAAATCGAAATGAGAAACATGCCTAAAATGGTAATTAAGAGTTTTTGAAAAGTGTATAATGTTCTATTTACATGTTTTTGAGAAGTGTAAAATGTTCTATTTACATATTTTTAAAAAGTGTAAAATGTTCTATTTGCATGTTTTTGAAAAGTGTAAAATGTTCTATTTGCATGTTTTTGAAAAGTGTAAAATGTTCTATTTACATATTTTGGAAAAGTGCCAAATGTTCTATTAAAATGCTTTCAAGACATGTTTTAGTATTTTTGTAGATAGTGGATATTGTTTTTAGCTACAAAAAGATATGGGCCATTTTGGTGCTTCACAGACGATGAACATAATAGTGAAGCACAACATATAGCGTGTAGTACGCCTAATTACTGTATAAAAAGTATTTATATATTCAAAATGTTCTTATTAAACATTAAAATTATAACGTCATATTATTTACTTAGGTAAAAGTGACCACAGATTACCTACAATTGGAGCCCCTTGGACTGGTTTTCGTTGGTTTCTACGCCATCATTATGCTGGTTCAATTCTTGGCAATGTTATCTCATCGTTTTGAGACCTATGCACTAATCATGTCTGCCACTGTCATTGAATGGATTGACGGTGCGTCAGCTAACAAGGAGCACACTAACAAAATCGAAAACAATGAATTTGTAACTCGTTTTCAAAAAATTAAACCAGGTTAATTTTGCACTATAATAAACATAAAATTAAACGAAATGATTTCCTTGGTTTTTAAAGCATAATTCATTCACCTGATTTTAGTGGACTCCCGTGTTGGAGATCGGGCAGTGTTGGAAGCTAGTAGGAGTAAGTCGGCAATTAATCTACCTAACAGAACTCAGCGGAAAAAATCCAAAATTCAAACGTTGGACAAAGTACATAAAAAAAGAATTAGGGAAATTCAAAGAATCCAGCAAATTCAAAATGGTGAGTCAAAGTTGCAAGAACACGCTAGTAGTAGTATTCGCACATTTGTTAATCAAGAATTGTATTTAATTCCGGTAAAATTTAATTACATTATAAATTGACGTATAAAATAGGGCAATAGTCAAAAAACTGAATTGCTTAGTAAAAATATAGCACACAATAGGATATTGATTTTTGTTTTTATTCCTTACGGTTTGAAATAAAGCACAATCAAGAAATCAAAATGCTTCTTATAAAATCCCACGTGCAACTTTAATAATGGAGGAACGATGTGGTGCTTGGGTTCATGAGAATGCACGATGGTCTCCAATGGAAACGATGGGTCGTCGGGCTTCAGCCGAGTTTCGATCACTCAACCCCTCATCAGCTTATCCTAATGGACAGCTAAGGTATCCTGGTCAGTGGATCACTGTCCAACTGGACCGTTCGCGCCCCACTCCAAACTTCTTTTGATGTGTGAAACTTAATTGGTAATAAATTATTGTAATTTTAACAAACGTATACTTAGCTATTAGTTTATGAGTCTACGTGAGAATATTGTTTGCAATTAATAAAGTGGCAGAAATATTTTCGGCAATATGTTTCCTCTGTATTATTTTTTATTATTTACTTCTTAGTTCTTTTTATTTTGCATTTCCATAGAAGCAGAAATATTACCAGCAATGTTCTCAAAAATATTTTTTACTTTGTTTTATTCTACATTTCCAGACATATTACTCATAAACATGACCAGATGACTTTCACTGCCAGTAAATTATGAATATCACACTGACTGGTATCAACTAATTTAAAATAATTGCACATTCACATCTAAATTAATTAATTATCCATGGGTAATTAAGTTATCTAGATAGTACTGTATATCGTGTGTGAAGAACCAAAATTACCCATATCCATTTTTAGCTAAAAACAATATCAACTATCTACAAAAATATTGAAACATGTCTTGAAAGAATTTAAATAGAATAGTTTGCACTTTTGAAAAGTATGTAAATTGAACCTTTTACACTTTTTAGAATCAGGTAAATAGAACAATTTACACTTTTCAAAAACATGTAAATAAAAAACATTTTGGACCTTTTCGATAACATAGAATTAGAACATTTTGGACCTTTTCAAAAACACATGAAAATAGAAAATTTTACACTTTTCAAAAACTCTTCATTAACATTTGACGCATGTTTCTTATTTTGTTTATTACTTAGCTCATTTTGATTCCAACTTACATTGGATATGGGTCATTTTAGTTCTTCGCAGACATTATTACACTTGACCGCCGCCTTTATTATTCCAGACTTAATTAACAACAGAAAGCTTTTAATTTTAATAATAAAAAATTAGGCTGAAAGTGATAATAATATCAATAATTCCTTGTGCTTAGTATTTCACTTCAAAATTAGCCTTCGAAATGCATATATTTCTTTTCTCATACAGTTATATGTAGTATCGTATTCAGTTAGTTTCACAAACAGTTGTAATGTATAACCTAACATTATAAATTTAATGCCAGTTCAATTGTTAGTATTGGATAAAAAAAACACACAAACTTGTTATTTTTGTCATATTGTAAGAACTATGCTTTGATCTGCCGACCATTGATGCCACAAATTACACGTAACTGTCGTATTTTAGTACATAATATTATGAATACCTCATAAGAAAATAAAGGATTTTAAATTTAAGCTCACCATTCCTACTAACGATTATAATAAAAATGATATTACTACACATAAAATGAACTATAGATAATATCCTTATCTAGAAAGTGTATCCAAATTATTATGTTTCAAAATTAGCTTCTGCCTGTGCGCCTTTTTATTATGAATAGTCTATATATTTGTATTGTGCATACATAGTGCCACCGAAAAACTTGTATCCTATCAATTAATAGATTATTACCGTTCATTCAGATCAAATAAAAAGATTCAATGGGAAAAAAAATGTACCAAGAAGAGATAACGAAAACGTCATCATTGTAGAACTAATCAACACGTAGCTGGACAGATGCCGACGCTTTTTCATCCCTGATGTAAACATTGTATGTATATCGTCTGTGAAGAAGCAAAACTACCCAAATCAATTTTTAAATTAACACAAAATACACTATTTATCAAAACACGTAAATTGAACGTTTTAAACTTTTTGGAAAAATGTACATAAGTATGTAGAGCATTATGCAAATTATGCTTTAAAAAGGTGTAAGTAAAACAATTTGAAAAAAACCAACAACTGAACAGAACATTTTGCACATTTAAAAAACATGCAGATGTAGAATTTTGCACATTTTAAAAAGGTGTAAATAATAATAATAATAATAATTTATTCATTAGGTCGATTTAACTGAAGTTCATACAACCAGACTCAACCAGTCACTGTGGGTGAGGAAATAGGAGGCTACCGCGTTATATCGTCTCGGTATTTGTACCCTTTCACCTATCCCCGTCCATTCCTCCACAGTAAAGGAGCCTCATTCCCTAGGCCCCTACAGTAAGTAGTGGTCACTAAGGAGCACCGAAGGAGATTGGGTTTCAATCAACCATCCAGTGACGTTTACCGTACAACACCGAGTCGTAAACGATTAGCACTGGCCGAGGATCGAAGCCGGGTCTGAGACTGTAAATTTCGTTACAGTCTGCAGTCCTAACCGCTCACCCAAGCACGCCTCCTTAAAAACATGTAAATAGAACTATTATAAAATAGATCTACTCTCCACTGTAAGGAGGGGATATTATTAGCAGTTTGTACTCAGCCTCTACATACTTACGTATCATTTAATTTTACTATGCGGATATATGCAAGATTCAAGATGCACATGAAGCTATCTAATGCAATATTTTATTAACTTCAAATTGTAACATCTCTTTTAACATGGAGATGAATATTTCAAATTATTGTTAATTCATTCTAAAGTTCAAAAACTGTAAGCCTTTGCCTATTCAAAGCATTGCACATTGTATTATAGTGTTTAAGCTGACAAAGGGAAATGTGACCCGCTCAACGGATTTTAAAAATAATAAATTAACGATTGTATTGCCTTTTTGATTAGCCACGCAAGCACATATTGTCTATGAAGATCCAAAATGACTCATATCCATTTTTAACTAAAAACAATATCCACTATCTATCAAAATATAGTAAACTACGTCTTGAAAGCATTTAAATTTAACATTTTCCACGTTACAAAAACATGTAAATAAAAAATTTTGCACTTTTCAAAAACATGCAATAAAACATTTTGCACTTTTCAAAAACATACAATAAAACATTTTGCACTTTTCAAAAACATGCAATAAAACATTTTGCACTTTTCAAAAACATACAATAAAAAATTTTGCACTTTTCAAAAACATGCAATAAAACATTTGTACTTTTAAAAATCAAGCAAATAAAACATTTTGCACTTTTCACATTTAAGGAAGGAGGAACACTTATAGTAGGGGCAACCGAGAGTGAGGTCTGGCAAGGATAAATTTTGCATGCAAATGAACGACAGCTTTATCCTTGCTAGACCTCACTCTCGGTTGCCCCTACAGTAGTTTCATTTCGTCTGCATATCGATCTCATATATTGTTACGGTAGAGTTTAAGTTTGTACAACTTAACTCTACACTTATCATTACAAGAACATGTATTTTCACTTTTCAACAACTCGTAATTTACGCGTTTATCATTTTGTTATATTTAGTTTTAGTTGTAATTTTAGCTTCAACTGGTTATGGATGGTTTTGATTCTTAACCAACGTTACATTATGGCCTCCATTCAAGTCAATGCTTTCACAATTCACGTTCAGATTAAACACATATACTAAAAGTGAGAGCAACATACATAGTAAACGTAAAAACGTATTTATTACTCACTATTCAGTTAGGCAGATGAAGGTACCTACATACAAATAACACAGTCACTAGAAAAAAAGTCATAGTTTCACAACAAACCATAAGTAATTTATCGTATAATCGTACAGTTTAGGGCCAAGGGCGCTAATTAATATTATTATTAATTCATCATTATGTCGATTCGATCGCCGCCAATACAACATTATTTAGATAATTACGTTTTTGGATTTTCAATTATTTAATTAGACAATAAGAGCTAGTTAAACAATATATTGGTACCTAGATAATTCCTTTACCATTACTTATAAAAAGAAAAATAATTTAAAAACAAACTACGTTCTGTGTTACCCATCGTCAGTTATTTTATTATGCCCACATAAATTGCAACAGAGAAAACTAAAAAATAAAGAGCCAACATCCGCCCAGATATTGATTATTTTTTTAAATCTATTTTTTAAACTTCATATACCTACCCATAATTCAGGCTAGAAGTAACATATAGGTATACCATCGTATTTTGTACAGAACTCACCAACTCAAGTTTTGTAATCCAAATCAGAAAAAAACTTTTATAAAGTTTTCGACATTTATTTTTCTGGACAATTTGGATATTTTTGAAAACAGGAGGAAGTCAGCTGCTTCCACTAGGATAGTAGATTGTCACATGAAGTTTAAAAGTAGCAATTAACAATATATAATGGCACAGCAGTACCAGCATCTCAATGTGACTGAGACTGAAGCAGACGAGGAGAGTGACAAAGAAGGCACATTGAAGAAGGACGGACTGTAACTAGTAGTGTGACACTATTGCGTTTTCGGGTATATACCCATACACAGTGTATTTGTTCTATGATTCGACAGGCAAGTGAGACGGCACATTGAAAGTACCGCTCGCTGAGCCAGAAATCAATCCTGAACTGTACTATTTGGTCTTTTTGCTGACCTTGCTATGGATATAATACGAAATTCCTGTATGTACTCTATGCAGTGCGGGATTATACTGGCGCCAACCAGATATAGTTTAACTGTTTAAGGTCGGCGAGGCTTTACATCATCTAGCAGCTCCGCCAGTACCAATAGACGGAGCCTTTAGAGCTGTATACCTCGTTCACCATTCCTATATGGAGAGCCTATCCTTATGACGAGGGCCTTATCGTGCATGCTGGGGAGCGTCAGGTTTAGAGGCGAGAGAACGCACGTGGTCCGCATTTGATAGAGAGAGAATGGAGACAGAGGGCATTCCACCCCTAGAAGCACACGGCCTGAGGAGAGTCAGCAGATTACGGACGGACTGTAACTATAAACCAATACAACATAAATAATTTGAATGCATTTATAAAACACACTGAAATATTTTTTTTAAATAGAGTTAATTTGAGCTTGTATTTAAAGTATGGTGTTGAATTATTTTGCTAATATTACACTGTATACGGTTAAATGTATTTTTGAAGCGTAAACGAGACGAAGAAAAAATATTCTTGGGAGAGGTATGACGCTAAGCAAAAATATGAAGAGCAAGTTTTAACATACAAGAAACACAAAAATTATTTTCTTGCTATCAAAATTATAAAGGTAAGTAAAAAAACAAACTTACCTATAACACAAATTTAAGACAAATCAAATAAAAATCAAATACATATATTTATGTAATGTACATAGATTATGTAATTCTGTTATGACCCTATAATCTTCCTAATTATTTTGCATTCAGATCTTAACATACCTGACTGTATTTTTAATTGTACTTGGGACATCAGTCATATCAAAAATTACTGTTCTACTTATGACGTCACAGCTTAAGCCAGAAACAAGTCGAACGCTCTGCCACGAAGGCTCAAGTGAGTAATCATTTTTAAGATTTGTTTTTAAAATGGGAATTACTCGTAATTTACACTGGTTTTAGGCAATATCGAAATTATTTACAGCTATAACAATTAGCATTAAAGATTTCAAAACAATTACATATATCGTCTATAAAGAACCAAAATGACCCATTTCCAATTTATGCTACAACTAATGTGAGCTATGTCAAAACAAATGCAATAAATGAGACATATACTTACAATGCTAATCACGAGTTTCTAAATTGGGCAAAATGTTCTACTTAAATGTTTAAAAAAAGGTAACAATGTCCTATTTACACATTTTTTAAAAGGTCAAAATATTCTATTTAAATGTTTTTTGAAAGTGTAAAATGTCCTATTTACACATTTTTTAAAAGGTCAAAATATTCTATTTAAATGTTTTTTGAAAGTGTAAAATGTCCTATTTACAGATTTTTTAAAAGGTCAAAATGTTCTATTTAAATGTTTTTTGAAAGTGTAAAATGTCCTATTTACACATTTTTTAAAAGGTCAAAATATTCTATTTAAATGTTTTTTGAAAGTGTAAAATGTCCTATTTACACATTTTTTAAAAGGTCAAAATATTCAATTTAAATGTTTTTTGAAAGTGTAAAATGTCCTATTTACACATTTTTTAAAAGGTCAAAATATTCTATTTAAATGTTTTTTGAAAGTGTAAAATGTCCTATTTACAGATTTTTTAAAAGGTCAAAATGTTCTATTTAAATGTTTTTTGAAAGTGTAAAATGTCCTATTTACACATTTTTTAAAAGGTCAAAATATTCTATTTAAATGTTTTTTGAAAGTGTAAAATGTCCTATTTACACATTTTTTAAAAGGTCAAAATATTCTATTTAAATGTTTTTTGAAAGCGTAAAATGTTCCATTTAAATGTTTTTTGAAATTGTAAAATGTCCTATTTACACATTTTTTAAAAGGTCAAAATATTCTATTTAAATGTTTTTTGAAAGTGTAAAATGTCCTATTTACAGATTTTTTAAAAGGTCAAAATGTTCTATTTAAATGTTTTTTGAAAGTGTAAAATGTCCTATTTACACATTTTTTAAAAGGTCAAAATATTCTATTTAAATGTTTTTTGAAAGTGTAAAATGTCCTATTTACACATTTTTTAAAAGGTCAAAATATTCTATTTAAATGTTTTTTGAAAGTGTAAAATGTCCTATTTACAGATTTTTTAAAAGGTCAAAATGTTCTATTTAAATGTTTTTTGAAAGTGTAAAATGTCCTATTTACACATTTTTTAAAAGGCCAAACTGTTCCATTTAAATGTTTTTTGAAAGCGTAAAATGTTCCATTTAAATGTTTTTTGAAATTGTAAAATGTCCTATTTACATATTTTTCAAAATTGTAAAATATTCTATTTACATGCTTTTTGAAAAGTGCACAAGGTTCTATTAACATGTTTTCATGAACATTTTATTTACATTTTTTGTGTGGATATAGTAGTGCATTGTGTTTGAAACTAAAAATTGATATGGGTCATTTTAGTTCTTCACAGACGTTATGACATAATAATTAAACTACATTTTCTAAAAGCTGCGATATGTATTGACGTCGCATATTTCCAGGAGGAAAACATAAACGTGAAGTGGATATTTCATTAGAGGAGCGAATACAGTGGACATGGGCGCTTTTATTTTGTTATATAATCCCTGAGATTAGAACATTTGTTCAATCTTTCTATGCCTGCTTGTTTAAAAAGACAGTGAAGCCAAAATTTAAGGAATTTATTATACCACTCATATTTGAAGTAAGCTCCTCCTTTCGGTATAATAAAATTACTGAATAAATTTATAAAAATTTTCGGTACCGGCTTAACTCATAAATTAAGAAAACAATTGCTGATATGAACTAATCGTAAGTGCTCTGCTGATTGATTAGGTTCTGCATGTAGTAGGCCTGGGGCTACTTGCGTTCGTAGTGCTACCCTCTGTCCACATTGTCAAGGCGGCAATGATGGGAAGTACAGTCTTTATTGTACCCGGGCTTTTATCACTACTTTCAAGAAGAGCTCAAGGGACAAGTTCAACTAATTATTGTAACAGAAAAAGCTGGACCCTTCCATTTTTCGTTGACTTAATTTCTCTTGTGTGCCAAATTACTGGACTGTTTTTCTGGTCTATCCGACTTTTCCATCAGGACAAATATTTATCCTGGCTTTTTCCACTAGCGGCGATTTTAACTTCTTTAGGATGGTGGGAAAACTTCACTTCAAAAAATTCTTATATTGGTAAGTATGTGTGTATCTATATAATACAGTATGCCCCAGTGAAATAGACTCACAAGGAAATGACGCGACATGATACACCCAAATTTCAAATTAACCTATTTTAAAAAATCAGGCTACTTTTTAATAGCGCAGATCAAGAGTTACTCGAGTCTATTTTGCGTTGTTTGGTCACAGTGGCCCGCCAAAGTTTAAAAAAAAATCAAAATTTGTAACTATGCAGACTATGCCGCCCAATAACTTTTACAGTTCTCATCCGATTTTGATACAGTTTAAGTTTTGCTAATCCTAAATCAATTGTCTGAAAAGCTATTTCAGGATTTTTAAAAGGTCAAAATATTTTTAAAAACATGTTTTTAAAATTTAGGTCTCAATATTATATGAAATTTTGATTTTTCAAACAAAATAAAATTTTTGGACTGTAAAAAAAATGAATAAATAATTAAACCAATAATGCCTCGATATTTTTAGGTCATATACGGAAGCTGGGAAACACACGGGACCGTCTTGAACTCACACGGCCCTTCTCCTACGCTTTCATTTCTGTATTCAAAATTGCAACCTTCTTCAGTACAATGTGCCTCTCGATTTGGCTAGTAGGTAAAGATGACCCCTACTACTACTTCTCTAAATTCAACACTGCTTGTTCCACCAGGACACTAAACGTGACAGAATTAAATCAGCCAATTTCTGAAGGAGTCACAGTGCCCTCAGCCCTGCCAAGCCTTAACAGCACCCTCATCGTTCAAAAAAGTATCTACTTTGAAAACACTAAAACTGCTGCGGACTACACAATTTTAATTCAAATTCTCTCCGCTTGGACCTGCTACATGGCGGGAAAATTTGCATGTAAAATCCGTATTCAAGGATTTAGCTTTGCTTTCCCTCTTACGCTGTCCATACCAGTCACAATCGCCGTTCTGATCTCCATGTGTGGACTACGGGATGACGATGTTTGCTTTGCTCGGTCCATCTTTCCAGATTATCTTTTCTGGACATGCCCTAGTGGCTCATTTATGTCTGACTTTTTCACCAGGGACCATAGCTGGATAATATGGTTCGTGCTGTACCTCTGCCAGATATGGACTGTACTCCACATCTGGAGCTCCGCTCCCACCCGCCTTGCACCTGACGAAGTTTTATTCTGCACCCCTTCATACAGTTCGCTTTTGACTGACTTAGGCCTGGTTCTCAACAGGCAGAAAGAGTTGCGCCTTCAAGGGCACCGTAAACATAAGCAGCGTTCCATGTCAAACGCGATCACAGTGGATGAGCAAGAAACTAATGTTGATGACGTCATCACTCCCAGTAACGGTAATTCAGACGCCGACGCCGGGCAAACCCTTAGTAAATCCCATTCTAGTATAGAAAATGAGGACAATGTTCCCAAAATTATAGCATGCGCCACCTTGTGGCACGAGAAGAAGGAGGAAATGAGTACAATGTTTAAATCAATTTTCCGAATGTATGCGGATCAACATGCGCGGACTGTTAAGTTAGGGAACGGGTCAGGAAGTGACGGTCTCTACTACAAGTTTGAAGCTCAAATATTTTTTGACGATGCCTTTCTAGCTGAGAAAATTAAAAAAATAGAAAATCCTACGATGCCCCAAACTAAGAAAAATAGAATACCTCCCACCCCAGTAATTAACACATATGTGCAAGACATGCTTTCGTGCATTAATGACGCAGCAAGTTCTGTCTACGGCGTGACACTCACATTCAACGAATCAAAGCCGAAACTTATTCAAACACCCTATGGTGGCCGCCTCGAATGGACTCTCTCGGATGATACCAAGCTCACAATCCATTTAAAAAACAAGGATAAAATCCGCCATAAAAAGAGGTGGAGCCAAGTCATGTACATGTACTATCTTCTTCGCCACAAAATCACGGGTAACGACGAGTACACTCAAAACAGGAAAGAATTAATCGCCCGGAATACTTTTATCCTTGCCCTGGACGGAGACATTGACTTCCAGCCACATTCTGTAGAACTACTTGTGGATTTAATGAGGAAAAACGAGAATCTGGGAGCAGCTTGTGGGCGGATCCATCCAAAGGGGAGTGGTCCAATGGTCTGGTATCAAAAGTTCGAGTATGCCATTGGTCATTGGCTTCAGAAGGCGACGGAGCATATGATTGGCTGTGTCCTCTGTGCCCCGGGATGCTTCTCTCTCTTCAGAGCGGAAGCACTCATGGACGAAAATGTAATGAAAACTTACACGACGCGAGCTTCAGAGGCGAAGCAATACGTTCAATTTGATCAGGGGGAGGATCGTTGGCTCTGCACGCTCCTCCTTCAGCAGGGATGGAAGGTTGAGTACTGCGCGGCGAGTGATGCGGACACGAATGCACCTGAAGGGTTTGATGAATTCTATATTCAGAGAAGGCGCTGGGTTCCCTCCACAATGGCTAATATTTTCGATTTGATTATAAGTTATAAGAAAACAGTTGAAGTCAACGACAATATTTCTTTGTTGTACATTGGTTACACGGTATTTAAGTGATTTGTTTCTAACTTACAAATTGTTAATACGCTTTAACTATATACACGCTTACGAGCATAACCCGCCAAGGCATAAGTGAGATTTTCCATGAGACATGTTTTTTCAAAAAGAGCGTCCAAAAAAACTTCAAATGGCTTAACAACATGGTGCGCGTAATGAGTTTCGGTCGATGAAACATTTTTTCGAAAAATCGAATAAGGCCTCAAAATGAGTTTTTAATCCTGTTTTTATTTTTTTTAAGGAACACCTTAAGCACAATTTTTGAAAATTTTGGTTGAAAACCCATTTTAAAATATTCTGAATTCAATTTTTGAAATTTTGACTGAACAAGAATAGTTGCCTATAAAATTTGTAAAAAATTAAAATTTTCAAAATTTTAAATTTTAATTTTTTTTAAAATCAAAAAATTTTAAAAAGGATTTTCATCCAAAATTTTCAAAAATAGTGCTTCAGGTGTTTTTAAAACAAATTAAAAACAGGATTAAAAACCCATTTTGAGGCCTTATTCGAGTTTTCGAAAAAATATTTCATTGACAAAAACTCATTACGCGCAGCATGTTGTTAAGCCATTTTAAGTTTGTTTGGACGCTCTTTTTGACAAAAAATGTCTCATGGAAAATATCACTTATGGCTTAGCGGGTTATGCTCGTTAGAAAATTATAAAAGAATTTAACTACCACTGTAGCAGAACAATCTGTTAACAATGATCAACATAAGTTTCGGTTAGGGATTTACATAGTATAATGTTGGACTGACAATATAAACTTACTGATAGCGTTGCTGTAAAATTTATCTTTTAAAACATCCCTTAAATGGATTTTTCTAACATACATTTATGTTACAATTAGCTTAGCGATTTCCTCATCCTCAAAACTATCAAAATGTATTGAGAAACATGTCTACAAGTTAACACCTAATCCTGCTAGCGCTACCCGCACAGGATTGTTGTTAAGATATTTTATAAGCGTGTATTCTTCGATATTCCGCCCGTCCGACGGGCCACTTGAATGGTAATGGTAGTACTAGTCCAAAGTAAAACTGATTTATTATTTTGGTGTGAAGCTCGTACTTATGATTGGCGGCGTTCTTGGCCCTGGGACGATTTTCCTCATGTTAGTGGGGGCTCTTGTGGCTGCTTTCAAAATTGATAATTACAAAAGCTTGTATTTTAACCTGGTTCCAATCACTCTCTTCATTCTGTGCTGCTACTTCTGCAAAAGCAAAACTCAGGTAATTGCAACAATTTTCAAAATACATAATTTTAAAAAAAATGTACCTACTTACATTTGTAGTTTATATTATTGAATTACAATCCGTCGAAATATTTTTTTTAAATCGTGATGTTTGCTCGCCAGTTAAAATTAGCTGAGCTGCTGTCAGCCATATATGCTCTAGTGATGGTAGCAGTCCTGATTGCTCTGGCTCTTCAACTAGTTGAAGATGGTCTCTTGGCCCCGTCCTCTATTTTTCTGCTGGCCATCATTGCCTCATTCCTTGTGGCAGGACTCGTTCACCCTAAGGAATTCAAGTGTTTACTCCATGGCTTCATTTACTACATCACAATCCCATCAATGTACCTCCTACTCATTATTTTTTCACTCTTTAATCTTAATGACGTGTCGTGGGGGACGCGGGAGAATCCGGTTGAGGTTGAAGATGACGAAGATGACGAAGACGAAGAAGATGAAAAACAAGTTCCTAAAATAGGACTTGCAGAGCGGATGAAAAACTTTTTGACGCAGATCATTCCAGATGCATGGACTGGGAATGGGTCACCGTCACCAACGCCCGAAACGGACACTGAGGTGATGAAGAAACTGTCTGAATTGTCAGATAAGATTGAAAAGTAAGTTTATTTTGAAAATAAGCTTGGGCGTACAAACTTGTGATCTCAGGACCGGACAAAGGAATTGCTATTAGACAGCAACTTGTTTCCATGCAAAAACCACCATTTACATTTTATTGATGGTTTTCTCTGGTAAAGCAAAATGTTGTATTTACGTGTTTTAGAAAAGTGAAAAATGTTCTTTTTATTTGATTCAAAAAAGTGCAAAATATTGTATTTACATGTTTTAGAAAAGTGAAAAATGTTCTTTTTACTTGATTCAAAAAAGTGCAAAATGTTGTATTTACATGTTTTGAGAAAAGTGGAAAATGTTTTATTTCCATGTTTCTGAAATGTACAAAAAATTTTATTTGCGTATTTTGGAAAAGTCCAAATATTCGTTTTACGTATTTTTGAAAATTGGAAAATGTTCCACTTACAAGTTTTTTTGAAAATTCAACCAGCGGGGGCTGCCTGCTCTGGCCGTATTATCCGGCTCTGTGACTCTGTGATCTAGTTTGTGCTATTATTACTTTAGTGGTAAGGCCAGGCGTTACACAGATTTTCACAGTACTAACGATACCTTTGTAATAATATTGCTATAGTTATAACGTACGAATTTTAATATTTTAAAAGGCATTTCATATCCCTGAAAGAACCTTCAAGCCAACCTCACAGTTCAGCAAGCTCCATTAACGAAATCTTGTCCACGAGTTCCCTCACTTCAAAAAATTCAATAATCAAAACTGGAAAGGTATTATCGACGACGACGACTGGAAATGATACCAATGGGAATAGTAACTTCAATGGGGAAGCTTCCGTGGCAGTAATTACGCTCAAGACAGACAATGAGCTCTTAAAAGCAGAAAAGAGAGATAGAAAGTGGTTGAGACATAAGCTGTTGAGACCGTTTGAAATCCAATGTCTGACAAAAGCAGAGGAAGATTTTTGGAATGAGCTCATACCTGAGTATCTCCAACCGATTGAGAAAAATAGGAAGATTAAGGTCTTACGATTAGAATTATTGACTAAAACTTTGTCTGTTTTGCTATTACCCGGGTATGGATAATGTCACGGGTTTAACATATTAGTTATTTTTGTTTAATATATCCTGAATTCTATAGTCTTTCATTGTATCACTAAACATTGCAGGAAAAAGTTGAAAAGGAATTACTCACACTTCGGAATAACGTGGTTGCTGCATTTTTACTATTTAATTCCCTGTTTGTCACTGCCATGTTCTTTCTTCAGCTTAACAAGGATAAAATCTTTATTGAGTGGCCCTTTGGTGGATCTCACAACATGACATATGACGAAAATATTGATACGGTAAGTATTGGCTATGCATAATTACTGGCACTGGCTAACGTGTTTTTAATTTCAAAATCAAAATAGTCTAAATATTTGTTGTCTTCTTGATTAACTAATAAAGCATATTATCGTCTGTGAAGAATCAAAATGACCCATTTCTAATGTAAGCTACAATCAAAATGAGCTATGTCCAAAAAACAAAATGAGAAACATGTGTAAAATGTTAATTAGGAGTTTTTGAAAAGTGAAAATTGTTCTATTTTCATGTTTTTCAACAATGTAAAATATCGTATTTACATGTTTTTGAAAAGGTGCAAAATGTTATATTTACATGTTTTTGAAAAGGTGCAAAATGTTCTAATTCCATGTTTTTGAAAAGTGTAAAATGTTGTATTTAAATATTTTTAAAAGTGCAAAATATTCTATTTAAATGCTCTCAAGACATATTTAAATATTCCTGTAGATAGTTGATATTTTTTTTAGCTAAAAATGGATATGGGTCATTTTGGTTCTTCAAAGACCATATTGCCATTTCATTTATGTAGATAAAAGTGACCACGGAATACCTACAATTAGAACCCCTTGGCCTGGTTTTCGTTGGTTTCTACGCTATAATTCTAGTAGTTCAATTTGTGGCAATGTTATCTCATCGTTTTGAGACTTATGCACTCATCATGTCTGCCACTGTCATTGAATGGACAGGCGGGGAGCACACGAACAAAATGGAAAACAATGAACAAAGTAAGCTGAGTAAATACTATAAATAAACAGAAAACTAAATTTTAAAAAATTGGGAAAAATTATACTTTTACGTTTTGGGTGAAATACCATATGGTTAGTTATGGTAGTTATCGAAATTCGTTAAATTAAGCTAAATAAAATATTTGTGCATTTCGGAATTTCGACTTTATTTTTAATAGTACTTTTATTTATCTAAAATTTTAGAAACATCCCGTGATGGAAATTGGACACTGTCGGAAAATGGTAGGTGGAGGAAACCCATAAATTAATAATCGTGACTAAAGTAGACTGTTGAATTATACAGAATTTTTCAACTAAGCTGAATAAGAAACTATTTGTTAGTGATTTTTTTTTGGTAATTTTTATAGAAAGAAAAGGCAGCTCAAGAAGCGGAATTCAAATGACTTCTTCAACTCCAGTATTTATCCCACGTGCAACGTTACGGCCCACAATTATGGAAACTCGGGCTTCAGCACCCGAGTTTCGAGCACTGAACCTCTCTTCAGTGTATCCTAATGGACAACTAGGTTATCCTGGTCAGTGGACCACTGTCCAACTGGATGACCGTTCATCTCCCTTTTCAACTTCTTTTGATGTAGGCAAAATGATCTTTGTGTATTCTTTTATTGTGATTAACTCTCAATAACTTTGAAGACACTCTCACAATCAGACAAAGATTTAAATATTTAGGAAAAAAACTACAAATTAATATAACTAAGGACATAATTTTTTTAATTTTGCAGTTTCAATGACCACATTTTAATTTTTTAATATTCTTTTATAGGGAGCCGTTCTGTAGCAGTAAATATCAATAACGCAACGTGACAAATTATCTTGTACGTGTAACTACATACCATTGTGATTTCATATCTGGAGCCTATTGATCTCATTCTTACATTGCTAGAATTGTGTTTTTTTTTATTATTGTAGGTACCTAACTTATTTCACGTAAATATTTTTACATTATTAATTGTATATATAGGAGTGAAAATTTACTACTTGGTCGTTTTATTAAATGTAGACAATTATTTTTGCTAGTAATACTTAGCAACTGCAACATTTAATTCATTGTGATAAAATTCATGAGTAATAATTATCATAACTATATCGTATGTGAAGAACCAAAATGACCCATATCCAATTTAAGTTAGAATCAAAATGAGCTATGTCATAAAAACAAAATATGTAAGCAACATGCATAAAATGTTATTTACGAGTTTTTGAAAATTGTAAAATGTTCTATTTACCGTATTTTCTCTAATAGTACGCGGGTCTCTAATAGTACGCGGGGGGTCAGAGCTCGAGTTTGGATAGTACGCGGGTCTATTTCACACACTATTAAATGCCAGTGCGCGGGTCTCTATTAATGCGCGGGTCTCTAATTATACGCGGGGGGTCGGAGCTCGAGTTTGGATAGTACGCGGGGCGTACTATTAGAGCAAATACGGTACATGTTTTTGAAAAGAAGCAAAATGTTCCATTTTCATGTTTTTGAAAATTGCCAAATTTTCCATTTACATGTTTTTGAAAAACGTAAAATGTTCTAATTCCATGTTTTCGAAAAGGTATAAAATGTTACATTTACACGTTTTTAAAAATTGTAAAATGTTCTAATTCCATGTTTTTGAAAAGTGCAATATATTCTATTTTGATGCTTTCAAGACATGTTTAAATATTTTTGTAGATAGTTGATATTGTTTTTAGCTACAAATGGAAATGAGTTATTTTGGTTCTTCACTGACGATATGTGAAGTGAACTAATATGCTTGACACAGATTAAAATATTAAGATATTATACTTATAACTAAATCCGTTAAACCGGAGATACGAGTAGCCTAAGCGGTGATAACTTGAGAGTCCGGGAGGAGGAGGATGAGGAGGATGCTCTAGTAAAACCTAGAAATAACCCTTCCACCGCCTCCTAACCTAAATACTTTTTGCCTATAGCCAATTACGGCAGCGATGTACAATTCATTTTATACTAAAACCAAATTAATGAATTGTACTTCGATGCGATGCCAGAAGTGGTTATAGGCAAAATTTATTTTGGTTGGGAGGCCGTGGAAGGGTTATTTCTGGGTTTTACTAGCGCATCCTTCTCATCCTCCTACTCCTCCTCCTCCCGGACTCTCAAGTTATCACCGGCTAGGCTACTCCTATCTCCGGCTTAACGGATTTAGTGATTTATTCGTTTCCCAGCTAAGAATAAGAATCGTTTTCCGCACCCCTTATTTACTGTTTCAAGCTTGTATCATGCATCTGAAAACATAACATTTTAATTTGGGGCATTATGAAAACCGAGTTTAAACTGTAGGTAAGGTTTCGCGTGCCTGTATAGGTGGTAATTGTGAGCAGGGGTCACGGAACCGGGGTGTACAGGGTCAGAGTCCCATTGTCCCTCCCTGAAATGTTTAGCTCCTAATTATGCTAATACAGTGAAATTCGTTTAAACGGAATTCTTTTAAAAGGGAAAACCGCTATATGGGACAAATTTAAAATATTTGGTTGGCCAGTCTATGTTTCAATGTTAAAATTATCCGGTTATAAGGGAACCGCTAAAAGGGATTATCCGGTTTAAAGGAACAGATTTTCCGTTATTTTTGGTATTTTAGGTCACTTATAAGGGTGTTTGGAAGAAAAATGATAAAAATAAAACCGATCCGAACAATTAAAGCTTTACTGTTCTTGACAACTAAAATGCACTTATCTTATCTGGACATTTACATTATCTTTAATCTAAGTAGGTCTTCGTATTTATAGATTACAAAGCTTTCTTAGCCGTTTGTTCTTCTAGTTATTTTTATGATTTTGACTTAAACCTGCACTGCGTAGTCCTCCTCTACTGAGTTCAGTAGGCAGTAGGCACGATGTTAAAGCGGGAAATAAACAAATTCAAATAATAAAAGAGACGGGTTCATGTTCCAGTGTAATAAAGCAGGATTAAGCAAGAAAGTGAGAGGATTATGTACATGGTTGAAAGGAGTGAGTGTCAAGAAACAAAAAAATATGCGGCCATGGATGAAAACTTACTGACTGAAGAGGAAATGACTGAGAAATCAGTAGCCAACAACATTATTCAATGTAACTCTGACGAAGATGAAGAAACTATAGAAGAAGAAGAATGCCCCTTAATTCCAATAAGTGTATCAGAAGCACCAGATATGAGCCAGAAACTCCATCAATATTGTTTAGCACAAGGAAATGCTGAGGAAACCGTGTTCTCGAATCTTTATGATTTAAGTCTACGTGTGCTCCAAGATCAAAATCAAAACAAATCTAAACTAACTGCATCAACTGACTTTGTTTAACAATCTAATTAACCGTTCACGGACAACATTATAAATATCTTACACTTTTACTAAGAATAAAATCTTCAATTTTTAAGTAGTAACTTAAGTCCTCTTAAAGGGGATATCCCTTATATGGTTAAAAGAGAATTCGGTTATAAGGGACCGATTTGGTCGGTTCCCTTTGACGGAGTCCCTTTTAAGTGAATTTCACTGTAAATGGATGCATACTTTATTATGTACCTATGCTTAACATAGGCTTGTATCCACTTGGAAAATTGACTTTCCGTACTCACTGCTTGTGAGTGAAATACTAAATCCTGTCGCTCACTCACGTACCATTTTCACACTGGCTGGCACAAACCGTCCGTCCCTGAAGCACTGTGCTGCACTACTGGAATTTTCCCTTTGTCACAATTACCAATAGCTCCACATGAATAAAGAAATTTTGACCAGTAAAACTGTTAGCAGCTCAGTCTTCCCTGTCACCAGTTTCATACCTTCTTCCAACGTCTGTCAACTCCCCCAAACTATATTTTACGTTAGGGTTACGTTTGCATGCTATTAAAATGCGACCGACCGACCGATGGACAGAAGACCAGACCACGCCATTTTAGACAAGTAGTATAATGCATGTGAATACTATCTCTATCATTTTTCATATGCCAAATATAAAAAACTATAAATAGGAGCTACTTAGTATGAATAAAATAATTCCTTATACATTATAGATGATTTTACATATTTGAAAATGTGAATAGGGGTTATGCACACCATGGTGGGGTTGTAAGGCCCGGTGCACCTTAACGTCAACCCTATTTGACGTTCCTCTGTGTAAATAAGAGGATTGGATGGTCTCTTCCTAATTCGCTATGAAGACGCGTCTGATGGGTTGCTTGGTGGTGTTATTGTCGATATCTGAGTACTTGGAGTTGGCTGGATGATGGAGACAACCAGGTATGATGCGGTTGGGATGAGATGTGAGGAGGTTTGGACCAGATGTGAGGTCTTGGACCAGGTGAGCTGAGAGCCAAGTTGGGGTATGGGACCAGGTGCCGAGATGGGCCTGGGACCAGGTGAGTTGATTTTGGGTCTGGGACCAGATGAGAGCTGAGACCAGGAGTTGGGTCTGGGACCAGATGAGAGCTGGGACCAGGAGTTGGGTCTGGGACCAGGAGTTGGGTCTGGGACCAGGAGTTGGGTCTGGGACCAGGAGTTGGGTCTGGGACCAGGAGTTGGGTCTGGGACCAGATGAGAGCTGGGACCAGTAGTTGGGTCTGGGACCAGATGAGAGCTGGGACCAGGAGTTGGGTCTGGGACCAGATGAGAGCTGGGACCAGTAGTTGGGTCTGGGACCAGATGAGAGCTGGGACCAGAGCTTAGGTCTGGGACCAGATGAGAGCTGGGACCAGTAGTTGGGTCTGGGACCAGATGAGAGCTGGGACCAGAGCTTGTGCTTGAGATGGAACCAGAGACTGGGACCTGAGCTTGTGCTTGCGATGGGACCTGAGCTTGAGCTTGCGATGGGACCAGAGACTAGGACCTGAGCTTGAGCTTGAGATGGGACCAGAGACTGGGACCTGAGCTTGAGCTTGAGATGGGACTAGAGCTTGATCTTGAGATGGGACCAGAGCTTGATCTTGAGATGGGACCAGAGCTTGATCTTGAGATGGGACCAGAGCCTGGGACCTGAGCTTGAGATGGAACCAGAGACTGGGACCTGAGCTTGAGATTGGACCCGAGAGCTGGGACCAGAACTTGAGATGGGACCCGAGAGCTGGGACCAGAGCTTGAGATGGGACCCGAGAGCTGGGACCAGAGCTTGAGATTGGACCCAAGAGCTGGGACCAGAACTTGAGATGGGACCCGAGAGCTTACGAGCCGACTTGGATCTGAGACCAGGTGAGGCTTAGACCTGTTGAGACTTGTACCTATGAGCAGGGACCAGAGAGCTGGGACCAGGGCTTGAGCTGGGGCCAGAGCCTGGATCTGAGGTAAAGCTGAGGAAGTAGGCTGGTACGCTGGTCGGTCGGTCGGCCGTAGACTAGACCTGATATGGTTCTGGCAGGTCCGTCTGATTCTAGGTTGAGCAGTTCTGACCGAGGAAGTGGATTTGAGATGGATCCTAGCCTTGTGTAACTGAGTGGAGACCGGTTGTGATACGCAGATGCTGATCTAGCTATGTTTCTGAGCTGATGAGCGGGTCTAGCAAACTGTACAGACCGGAGGACGTGACCTGGAGAGCGATTCTTTAGATGGACTGACCGAAACTGAGATGATCAAGAGTGCAGTGCGTGACTACATGCGATGCATGAAAACAGCACTGCCGCCTTTACTGTGGTATATGGTGGATGGACCAACGTGCTGAAGCTTGATGCACTTAGTGACTATGTGGTAAACCGGGCAATGTGAGACACTTGAGATGTAGCAGTGGTCGGATGTGCAATAAAATGATGGGTGTGATCTCCTAAGTGCGTGAACTTGGTAATAATTACCAATTGACGTTTAATTACACACACTTAATTACACACATTACACTAAATAACAGATGTGAAACACACTTAATTACGCACAATTACACGAAATAGTAGATTTGAAACTTCAGAGTTGATACACCAAATAAAGAAGGAAGTCGGAAATATCTGACTTGGAACTAATTTTAAGAAAAGGAAAGATGGCTGATCAGAGCTCAGAGCGGACAGGTCTTTTCGCTTCTGTGTTTTTTGGTCGACTGGGAGCAGTGCCAAAAGGGAATGACTGCTACTGCTCCCTTTCCTTTGTTTGAGCCGATGCTGAGGCATTGGCTCCTTCTACTACTTGAAGCTCTCAGACCCATACAAAAGTGGGGGTTTGAGAGCAACTTAAGAGTCGTTTAGTACTCTGGGTTTGACAGCAACCCAAACCCAAATGCTCTGACGTCATGAAAAATTTCTGACCATGCTGTACAGTCACTACTGAACAAAATGAATAAGTGAGAAAGATCATACTATCATTCTCAAATCAGTTGTTTGTGCTTTTACGGTTTGAGTTAGTGGAAAACAGAATAGGAATCTGTACTAAAAGCTCGACATCGTACTACTATTTATCAACATATTTTAATTTTGTTTCTTCCTACTTTAAAGCCATCATACAAATTTCAATTTCGAAGTTTTTTAATTTTGAAAAAAAAAGCTTAAGGGATTCCAATAGCATGCAAAACTTCCTGATGGTATAGACCTTTTCTTTTAGCTGTTGATTCATCAATCAAATATTTAAAAATGCAGGGATTTATTCACTTGATGTAGGTGAAATAATAATAATAAAAATGATTAATTAGTATTCAATTACTATCCATGATGCCATCGCATGTTACGGGTTCTGCCATTGAAAGCTACACAATGATGCAAGCAACACAATTAACAAATTGATGTTCAACACTATAACGAATGAAACAAACAAAAAATTGTTGAACTAATTCAACATTTGGCTGTGAGCGGGTGAGAATAGACGACTGATTTAAAAACATTCTGAAATTTGCAAGAAACTGGGTTACATATTTAGAAGTCATCAAGTTCTAATTTCGAATATTTACATAATTATATAATTTACTGAAAGTGTGATATTTAATTACACAATATTGTGTCGCTTGGTAAAGATAATAATGACTCTAAAAGATTTTTTTTCATGTATACAATTAATTTAGTAATATACAAAAAATATAACTATTTACATTAATAGGGAGTTTGCGCGCTTGCCGTAAAATTATATTTCGTAAAACGCAAAACGCAAAATAATTGTTTTTACGTTTTAAAATTTTGCGGATCATTTTGCGTGTCATAGTTTGCGCAGTTTTAGGTTAAACGTAAAAGTTGTTATTTTTTTAAATCAACAGATTTGGAAGGTTACTATAGGTATCCATGGCAATATTTGTTACGTATGATATTGCGTGGACGTTGTTTGAACACCGCTGCCATATAAAATAACGGCCGTAAATTATCATTTTTCACGCAAAATTTTATTTCTACGTTTTGAGGGCGGAGTTTACTTAAAATTTACGTTTACGTTTACGTTTTTCATTTTTACGGAAAGTGCGCAAACTGCCTAATGATTCATGTACAGGAAAATCAACGCAATATAACCTACTAAAATATGGATTTACCATAGATTTATTATTAAAACTAAAATATTCAACAATTGATTTTGTATTCCTCGCTCCTTGAATTCTAAGATTTTAAAAGTATTCGAGTTCATCTTACACCTGTAGTTTATACACTCATGGTGCCAAAAACGTGCAGTAAAGTATTCATTCAACTTTAAAAAATTAAAACTTGATAAAGTTGATGAAATATTTGACCCAGTTAGAGCAGCCTGGTATGTTTTTAATGAATGCGCAATTGTCACTCATTTACCTCATCAGATTGTTAAATCAGTACAACAGTCTTTTGATCTTATCTCATTCAGTATTGATTCAATTCAATGTATTCATTTTTGTATTGTTTATATCATTGTACATGTTTGACTGGCGGAATTCCTAACATGATATATCAAGATGAATTAAAATTGAACACGAATGAAGCATAATAATAAATATTTTGTCTAAATAAAATAAGTTCATTGAGTGATTTTAAAATATTTAATTAACGAAACACTAGCAAATAACTTTGATGCTATAATTACATCAAAGCTACACAACTGGCTACGGTTTTGAAGATTATACTAATAAAAATTCGTAAACTATACTACCAACTAGCGCATATTTCAGTTTTGTCTATATAGCCAGATCCAGAACGCTTGCAAAATGAATAAAAACTTTACTCGCCTTGCAATTTCTTTGTTGTACATTTTAACAATTGGTTGCCAAGACTGTGTTGGAAACAAGTTTCCTTGTGCATACGATGCTGATTGTCCAGCCCAGAATTGTTGCAAATTAGAAAACCCAGAGCAAGAGGCGTATCACAAAAGAAAGCAGGTAGATTATCCTGATGGGCCAGCAGATTTATTCCTATTTGATTCTGAGGCAAAGGCATTGAAATCTTCCTGTGTCAACTGCAAGGATTTAGGAAGAGCGTACGGTTCACTTAAGCCAGTTATTGGAGCTGATAGCGGTTTAATTGGTCAAAGATGTAACTCAGACAAGCATTGCAGACCAGACCCACAAGGACAAGAACTTTGCTGCATGCGTCTAGATCAAAGAGGATTTTTCAATCAAAAGGACGAGTCTCTAGGAATGTGCTGGTACTGTGACATTTTGGATGATTGATTGTCGTACTACATTTTGTACCACTCAAGGTATTTAATGGCTGTTTTAAAAGCATTTACACTTTACTTGTACGTACATCACTGTTTTTAGTGTTTTTACTGTTATATATATTTGCTATTGTTTTAATGGCTAATGACGTTTTTCTAATAATTTTGGATAACTTTTTTTTAGAATAAGCGGATTACGACAATAAACTCTAAACATGTATCTGGACCGGAGCAGAGCATCAGCTCAACCTTCTAATCTTAGCCTTTAATTTCTATAATAATTTACATATTTATTATTCACTAATAAAATAAAAATTTTTTCATGCTTGAAGCAATGATTGGCACTATGAGTAAACTATGAAGCACCAGGGTAAATATAAAAAAGGATATTATAGATCAATTTTTTATTTCAATTATGAATTTAAAAACTCACATGTTGTTCTTAATCCTAAAGTGACTAGTTTGCTACAATCTTGTGATTCAATGGGGCTATATAAAAATATTCAATTCTAAAGAACATTTTATTTTCTTTCCACGTAAAATTGATTCTTTCTATCGAAACTGTTATGAGCAGTGTCAACTCATGGTGTCTCCTCACTTTCAACAATATCGATAAATGGAAGCAACTTAGCTGTTTGGACAATTAGAATTTCGCAAAGATTATTTTAGCATAGAACGGAGATATACGGGCTTTATTATTTTTTTTAAATCTGTTGAAATAATAAGAAATGTTTTTAAAACAAAACTTGTGTTTTTTCCAGTATATACCTCATTTTTTGAAAAGAATTAAAATTTTTAAAATTTCAAAAACCCAGAAATTACTTTTAAAATCCTATTGTGGCAACGCTGAAATCACGACAGCGCCTAACTTCACTTCTATTTCTCCTACTTGAATTATTTATTAAAACTGTATTCAACGATACTGTCAATAGTTAAACTATTGAATATATGAAATAAATTAGGTTGTAGTTGAGTACCTACCTACATATCTGTGATAACTATCATACAAAATTACTACTGGCATAATCTATCTAAACGTGGATTACTGCTTTAAGCGTTAACGATGCAAACTTGTGTAATTGTTGTGTATGCGATCCTAAAATTGAACTGTTCAATAAAAATATAAAAAAATGTATTTTTTACGACCAAGGATCAATTCTCTAATTTCTATTGTGTAAATATGAAAATATGTATTATGACGGGGTTTAAGGGCAAATGATCATATATTAACTAGACGAAATAAATCATTCATTTTAACAAACACATAATTTAATATAATAGACATTGGTTTTCTTAAAAATAAAATGTCTATGATAGAGAATAGCTTTATCAAATTTTTGTAAAGTAATTATAAAAGCGCAAAAAAAAGATATATATATTATGCAGCAATTTATTTGTATTTACAATAATGTTACAATGTAAGTACTCAAAAAAAGGAATTGCAATGCTCAAGCTAAATTATGAGATAAATTAATGCTGATAATTTAAAAAATTGTAGAAAATTCGTGGTTGTATTTACAGTTTTGAATAATTTTAATGTCGATTAGTTTATTGAAGGCAGGATAGTAATTTATATAATTCAAAACAATCGTAGAGAAAGTATTTTGATTTACATGTTACTACATTACAGCTAAACAGAATGAGAAAATAGGAAGATAGATCAACATACATATCGTGCAATTTTAGTAGTTATTTTTAATAATAAACATTAGCTTTCAGATTTGGTAGATTAAATATAGCATTCTTTTACTACACATGATTATATTATCACTAACCATGCATACTATTTCCTTGTTACAAGTAACATAATGTGATTGTTAAAATGACCTAGGGGAAGAAAATAGCCTTTTTTAGTACGTTGCGCAATGTTTGAGTTAATGGAAGGTTTGTTTCCCAGAAAGAATCGTTTGGGGAAATAGAAACCAAGGCAGAATCCACAGTAGCCCAAGCTTGTTTGACCGTTGCATTAAGTTCCTTTGGTATATCTTTGATTAGGCTCCATGCATCAAGGAGATGAGTGTACTGCAAACGATCGATTGAAGTGAGGATTCTGTCATCTTTTTTATTTTCAAATATCAATTTATCACTACTGTTTTTCCAAACAAATCCTGCTTGTGATGAAATGATATTGGCGGGATAACTCAAGCCAAAATGTCCGGAGGAAGGCTGGCCTTTTGCTGATTGTCCCATGATTAGGTTTCCTCCATTTTTTATATACTCTAATACAATTGGAATTTCTTTATGGTTTAATTTTTGATTTACTACAACAACATCGAATTTAGCCAGGGACAAATTATTGTTTATGTTATTTTTCAATATGTTTGAAGTAGTTAGTTTTTTATTTGTAAAAAAATCATTCAGCGATTTGCAGCATGCCCCATAAAATCCAATGTGGAGTTTTTTTGAAGAAGGCTTTTCTGAACTGACCCATTTAACGGTGTTCAAGAGAAGAGTTCTTTGACTTGATTCGCCTTTTTGATGAAAGTTCACATTCAGAAACATTGAATCAGCAATTCCAATAACTTTCCCTCTACCTACGCTACCACAGGCAATGATTGGATCCAAAATTTTGTTTGTTTTAGTTCTTTTAGTTATTCCAGTAGCAATGGAAAACGCTTGTGGTCCAAAGACGCTCAACGTTCCCATATTTGTATCGACAAAGAAATCTTTTAAACCTTTCAAAATTAGTTTCACATCTAAGAGTAATAAAACAAATAAAGTTAATTAATTGTTGATAAGCAAATAATAATACAAAATACAAATTATAGTCTTGTACTAATGAAATACGACACAGAAACTATGGTTTATTATTTTTGTTCATAACAAATAAATTATTAGTTACATAATTACATTCTTACCCCGAGTGTAATTTTGAATCGGAAATTCAGTTGTAGCACCCACGTGTGTGAATGAAATATTTTTAGTTTCAGCTCCAACTAAAATGTGGGTGACGCAGTAGGCTAATAGGACAAAATTCAAATGCCGCAAAAACATCATTTTTAAAAGAGAACAAATATTTTTTAGAATTTGTCTTGCACTTTTGTTTAGAAATTCTGGAATTTAAAAAAAGTTGGTTGTACTGATTTGTTTTTAGCAATCTATAGGACTGCTCTATTGTGTGTGTGATGAAAAAGTACAAAACTTGTTACTGTACCTGGTCTTTATATTTGCAAAGTGAATCCCTAAAATTTTATATGATGAAAGCAGGACACAAAAGAAGGATTTGAAAATTAATTTGGCATTAATATTCATCTGAACAACCGCGCCAGTTAATGTGTGAACAAATTTTATTTTCGGTTTTATCTTGAACGGCATTATAACAATCCATCTCTGGCAGTTATTAATTCGTTGCAGGGAAAATCGATGGAAAATTAGGAAGATGTAGATTCCAGGTAAGGGAATGATCCACATAAATTACCAGCTGTTAATAAATGATATTGAGGACGAGTGAAAACGTGAAGGGCTGTTTACAAGGTAATAATTATTATTGCAGCTGTTCTTAAGTATAAAAATATCTCCGAAAAACAAAACTGACCCATATCCAGTTGAGGCTACAATCAAAATAAGCTATGTCATAAAAAAAATGAGAAACATATACGTAAAATGTTAATTAGGAGTATGTATTTGAAAAGCGTAAAATGTTCTATATACATATTTTTGAAAAGATGCAAAATGTTCTAATTCAATGTTTTTGAAAAGATTCAAAATTTTCTAATTCCATGTTTTTGAAAAGCGTAAAATGTTCTATTTCCATGTTTTTGAAAAGGTGCAAAATGTTTTAATTCCATGTTTTTTAAAATAGTAAAATGTTATATTTACACATTATTGAAAAGTACAACTTGTCTATAGTCTATTTAAATGCTTTCAAGACATATTTCGATATTTTTGTAGATACATCATTGATATTGTTTTTAGCTACAAATGGATATGGGTCATTTTGGTTCTTTACAGATGATGTGTATGTTTATGTTATCTTGTAAGCATCCTGCATTACGACTTATAGGACTTCAATAACAAAAACACACTGTTTCTGTTTTAATGATAAACATCCCACAACCAAATAATGATTACGTGCTCCAGGTGTTTTGCAACTGATTTAAACACATCACATGTGAAAACGAGGTTTATTGAGTCCGTAAAATAAATGTTGACCTTTAACTAAATGAAAATTATTATTTAACATAAAACATTTTAACAAATGCAGTAAACCCTTCTATATCTGGACCTTTATTATTATCCGCCGAGTATTTTACACCCTGAGAGGGGTTTTTCAATTTCCGGGTCCTCTCATATTATATCCGAAAAAAATTTCAGATACATAATATTTATTTGAAATATGTTTTAAATTTCTCTATTTAGAGCATTTATTTAAGATATTTTCATGAATTTTGAAGGATTATTTTTCCAATTAATCCAGATACAGGATAAGTGAGGGAATACGGTAATTTCATTATTCATGAAAACGTTTTACATTTCCTATAGACCCTGGAAACATACAAAGTTTTAGTACAGTTTAAAAACAACTTTTTTTTTATAGTGTTTATTTATGTCTAGAAGTAGAACAATTTAGTTTTACAGACGTTGGGTGCTGTGTGCAATAAATAGAAGTAATAAAGTTTCGTCATTTGGAATTAATTAATAAATCCTGTTTATAAAAATTTGATGACGATACACTGTCGCTGGTGCTGGTGTAATATAAGGGACATAGCTAACAATATTTATATAACAAATATTTTATTGGCTTTTGTATTGGTATATTTATCGACAACCACCCTGCCTTTCCTTTATCCGCAAACGATGTCAATAGGTGTGTAAATTAGTATGGAAGCCTTTGTGTTTTTTTATTGAGGCATTAATTAATTTATTTATTTGAAAATGGTTTTAAACTTGTGAAACATAAAAACTCCTCTCATCAACGTTTTAGACTGAAAATACAATATTTAATTTAACTTCTTACTATCAGTAGCTTAAAGTTTGTAGTATATAGCAGAGTAGCAGAGTTTTGCATGTGTACTTATTACATTATTTTTATACGTAATATGTACAACAATTACTGTGCTGAATTGTAATTTTTCTTACATTCCAAATTTGCACATGGCTTGACAAAAAAATGTAAAAATAACTGCAATAACTTAGGCCGTGTACGTGACGTTGTTACTACAAATATAATGTTGAAAGAAACGAAATAATGCAATAAATTTTTAGGTGCTTGACTACATAGTAAATCGCCAAAATTTCTAAGAATTTGTTTGAAATCATTTTGTATAGTTTCTAGCTTTTTGTTTTTAGTTAACAGGGTGTGAATTATTTTATGAACTGACCGTTTAATTGAATTTTATTATTGGAAATTTTTGAACATTTCATGACTCAAAAAACTTTAAGAAGCAGGATTCATGAAATTAGTTTTAGTAAAAAATCAAATTTAATCAGAATTTAAATTTATATTTCCACAAACAAATAACAAATGAAATGAAAAAGATGAACTTGAAACATGATAATACAAATGTAGATATTGCAAATAAAATCGTAGGATGTCATGCAAAAGCGTGTAATTAGAATTATTCAATTATTATATTTATTTTTTATTCACTAAGTAATTCTAAATGCTAAAAAAACAGTTAATCTCTGTCACTGTGGTATTATTGTTACAGTAATTATTCAAAATTTGAATATTGAATGTATGTAATTAAAAGTTGTAATATTATTTTGAAGACATATTTTTAATTAGTCAATAAACTAGAGAAATACAAAGACTAAAATAATTCAAGAGGCTATTAAAAAATGCATTAAAAATTCTTTTCAATGAAAACAAAATCGTATAAAAAAGTTCACTGTCTTTCCGCAATCGGCGTATTTAAATACAATGTATAAGTATCTCCCCTGTTTTCTATTGTACTCATTACTGATTGGTTTTCAAATTTTGTTCGAGATAACTTTAAAAATGCGTCAAGTAGTGTCGAGACTTGTTTGGCTCGTGGCAGTTTCAGCTCTCACCCTTACGTTAACTCCAGGTATCCTTGGTATCCTTTATATTTTCCATTTGATTATTCCGGATAATTATTTGGCATAACATTATGATGTACATATGAATATGCAATCCTATTTTTAAATCAATTAACTTGCTATCCTTGTCTAATAATAATACATTTTAATTTCTGTGATAGTGATTGGAGCTGCTCGATTTAGTGGACGACAAGCAGGCGCAATTTGTGGAGCCACGACTGAATATTCAATAACCAGTAAAGTTCAACCTGCCCTTCGAGATGGTGAACAATTCCCAAGCAATCTCGAACCTGACCAAATCATTAAATGGAGCAAGTGCAGTAAGTGTACAAGAAGAACAATAGTGTTCAAATTAAAACTGGATTTTTTTTGTACAATTATTGTTTAACCATAATCTGCCTATATTGTCTGTGAAGAGCCAAAACGACCCATATCCATTTTTAGCTAAAAACTAAATAACAACTATCTACAAAAATACTCGAATATGACTTGAAATCATTTAAATAAATATTTTACTCTTTTTAAAAACATGTGAATAGAACATTTTAAACTTTTCAAAAACATGAAAATTGAATGTTTTACACTTTAAAAAAAATATGTAAATAGAACATTTCACGCTTTAAAATGTTTAAAATGTCACCCTAAAAAATTAAAAAAGCATGTTCATGCAAGCATGCAAATAGAACCTCGTGCACTTTTCAATCAACAAGTAAATAGAACATGTTGACATTTTAAAAATTATGTAAATAGAATATTCTGCGCTTTTCAAAAAACATGTAAATAGAACAATTTTCTCATTTCATAAACTTGTGAATAGTATTGTAAGCATGTATCTTATTAACTTTATTTTTTTTTGACATAAACCATTTTAATTGTAGCGTAAATTAGAAATGCGTCATTTTCGTTCTTCAAAGACGATATGTAATATAATTCATGTAATTCTGTTATGACCCTATAATCTCCCTAGTTATTTTGCATTCAGATCTTAACATACCTGACTGTATTTTTAATTGTACTTGGGACATCAGTCATATCAAAAATAACTGTTCTACTAATGACGTCACAACTTAAGCCAGAAACAAGTCGAACGCTTTGCCACGATTGCTCAAGATAGTAATTATTTTTTACATTCTTTTTTAAAATGAGAATTACTCGTAATTTACACTGATTTTATGCAATGTCGAAATTAGTCGCGGATAATAACTATTAGTATTAAAGATTTAAAAACAACAGCTGATATTGACACCGCATATTTCCATGAGGTAAACATAAACGGGAAGTGGATATTTCATTAGAGGAGCGAATACAGTGGACATGGGCTCTTTTATTTTGTTTTATCGTCAGCGAAGAGGCAAATCTGACTATCTCCTTTTAGTGCTAAAAGCGAAACTAACTATTACCATTTTTTGCTAAAAGCGTAAATGACTATCTCCATTTTTTCCCAAAACACTATAAAAAGGAAGCAAAAAAACTATATGTGCCAATGCAGCATGTTATAAAGCATACGTTTTTGTTAAGGGGTCGTCCATAAATGACGTCACAAAAATTATTGCTCTTTAAGAACCCACATTCTCTCATTATAACTGCTCAACTTTAAAAAGGCGTGTCATAAATACCAGACAAGACCCACGACCTACACAGGCTAAGTGTGACATTATTTATAGACAAGCCATTATCTTTAAATTTTTAGCCATTGATTTTATCATTAGCTATTGGTGAGCCAAATCAATGTGTCAACCTTTTACTGACTGAACTCAGCGTTAACGTTCAAATTTTAAGATTCTCGTTTTCCCCTTAACTTGACTTATCAAGTGTTTAATGTTCCTGCTGGCGGTTTTCTAGTGACTACTGCTTTCTATATTCATCATTTCTGTTTAGTTTTCAGTAGGAATTGTAATAATGGAATTTTATGTTTAGTTAGATATTGTAGTGATCGGAAAACAAATGTGATAGAATTTTAACATTTAGTATGTAGTTAAATTTCTGTCACGCGGAATATTTATTTCTTCATTCATTGTACCTGTCACCTTTCACTAGCAATGTGACCAATCCAACAATTAAATTACTACGCTGCTGGATCTAGGATTTAAAATTCTACTCATTCTTCCTTTGCCAAGCACAAGTAAGACTTTAAAGTCTTAATTTCAGTTATTGTTCGTTGTTATGTCATGCGGTATGATAATTAAGTTTCACAACATTGCGATAGCTTAGCTTTTATAAATGGAGTAGGTGTTTTCTGAGAAAGCAATAATTTTTGTGACGTCATTTATGGACGACCCCTAAACAAAAACGTCTACTTTATAACATGCTGCATTGGTACATATAGTTTATGTGCCTTCTTTTAATGGTATTTCGAGAAAAATGGAGATAGTCATTTTTGCTTTTAGCAAAAAATGGTAATAGTCAGTTTCGCTTTAAGCCCCAAAAGGAGATAGTCAGATTTGCCTCTTCGCTGACGATATGATCCCTGAGATTAGAATATTTGTTCAATCCTTTTATGCCTGCTTGTCTAAAAAGACAGTGAGGCCAACATTATATACTTATATTTATACCACTCATATTTGAAGTAAACTTTCGTAATAGTGTAATACACAATTGAATTATACTGAATAAAATAATAGAAATGTCCGTTACCGGTACCGGTTTAACTCAAAAGTTAAGAAAATATTGCTGATATGAACTAATTGTAAGTGCTCTGCTGATTGATTAGGTTCATGTAGTAGGCCTGGGGCTACTCACGTTCGTTGTGCTGCCATGTCATTGACTTGATTTCTCTTGTGTCTCAAATTACTGGACTGTTTTTCTGGTCCGACCGACTTTTCCATCAGGACAAATATTTATCCTAGCTTTTTCCACTAGCGACGATTTTAACTTCTTTAGGATGGTGGAAAAACTTCACTTCAAAAAATTCTTACATTGGTAAGATGAGTATGTGTATCTATGTAATACAGTATGTCCCAGTGAAATCGACCCACAAGGAAATGGCGCAACATGATTCACCCAGATTTCAAAGAGAACCATATCAAAAAATCAGGGTACTTTTCAGTAGCACAGATCCAAAGTAACTCGAGTCTAATTTGCGTTGTTTGGTCACAGTGAGCCGCCAAAGTTTAAAACAAAATCAAAATTTTAAACTTTGCCGCCCTGTAACTTTTACAGTTTTCATAAGATTTTGGTACAATTTAAGTTTTTATAATCCTAAAACAATTTTCTAAAAAGCTAGTTCAGGATTTTTAAAAAGTCAAAATTGTTTTTAAAACATGTTTTTAAAATTAAGGTCTCAAAAATATATGATATTTTGATTTTTTAAACAAAATAAAATTTTTGAACTGTAAAAACAAAATGAATAAATAATTAAACCAATAATTCCTCGATATTTCCAGGTCGTATACGGAAGCTGGGAAAAAATCGCCAGTTGAAATTAGCCGAGCCTGTCAGCCATATATGCTCTTGTGATGGTAGCAGTCCTAATCGCTCTGGCTCTTCAATTAGTTGAAGATGATCTCTTGGCCCCGTCCTCTATTTTTCTATTATCAATCACTACCTCATTTCTTGTGGCAGGACTCTTTCACCCTAAGGAATTTAAGTGTTTACTCCACGGCTTCATTTACTACATCACTATCCCATCAATGTACCTCCTTACTCATTATTTTTTCACTCTTCAATCTTAATTACGTGTCGTGGGGGACTCGGGAGACGGGAAAATCCGGTTGAGGTTGAAGAAGACGACGATGACGAAGATGACGAAGAAGAACAAGAAGTTCCTTGCTTGAAGTTGAAATTGCTATTAGGCAGCAATTTGTTTTCATACAAAAATCACCATTTTTCTTTGGTAAATTCAAAGGGTGTATTTGCAATTTTAGAAAAGTGCAAAATGTTTTTTTTGACTGCTGATTCAGAAACGTGCAAAATGTTTTTTATTGCTGATTCGGAAAATTGCAAAATGTTCAATTTAAATATTTTAGGAAAAGTGGAAAATGTTTTATATCCATGTTTTTCAATGCACAAAAAACAATATTTGCATGCTTTTAAAATGTGCAAAACAATTTATTTGCATGTTTTTAAAATGCATAAAAAAATTAATTCGCACGTTTTTAAAAAGTTCAAAATTTTCCATATTTACTTGTTTTTTGAAAATTCAGGCTGCTTGTGCTGGTCGTATTATCCGGCCCTAATTATTTTGTAATATTGGTATAGTTATAATGTAAGAATTTTAATGTTTTAAAAGGCATTTCACATCTCTAAAAGAATCGCCAAGCCAACCTCACAGTTTAGCAAGCTCAATTAACGAAATATTTTCCAAGAATTCCTCCACTTCAGAAAGTTCAATAATCAAAACTGGAAAGGCATTATCGACGACGACGACTGGAAATGATACCAATGGGAATAGTAACTTGAATGGGGAAGCTTCCGTGGCAGTAATTACGCTCAAGACAGACAATGAGCTCTTAAAAGCAGAAAAGAGAGATAGAAAGTGGTTGAGACATAAGCTGTTGAGACCGTTTGAAATCCAATGTCTGACAAAAGCAGAGGAAGATTTTTGGAATGAGCTCATACCTGAGTATCTCCAACCGATTGAGAAAAATAGGAAGATTAAGGTCTTTCGATTAGAATTATTGACTAAAAAACTTTGTCTGTTTTGCTATTACCCGGGTATGGATAATGTAACGGGTTTAACATATTAGTTATTATTGTTTAACATATCCTGAATTCTATAGTCTTTCATTGTATCACTAAACATTGCAGGAAAAAGTTGAAAAGGAATTACTCACACTTCGGAATAACGTAGTTGCTGCATTTTTACTATTTAATTCCCTGTTTGTCACTGCCATGTTCTTTCTTCAGCTTAATAAGGATAAAATTTTTATTGAGTGGCCCTTTGGTGGAACTCACAACATGACTTATGACGAAAATATTGATACGGTAAGCATATAGGTTGTGCATAATTACTGGCACTGGCTATATTGTGTTTTTAATTTCAAAATCGAAATAGTATAAATATTTGTTGTCTTCTTGATTAACTAATAAAGCATATTATCGTCTGTGAAGAATCAAAATGACCCATTTCTAATTTAATGTCCTAAAAACAAAATGAGAAACATGTGTAAAATGTTAATTAGGAGTTTTTGAAAAGTGAAAATTGTTCTATTTTCATGTTTTTCAACAATGTAAAATATCGTATTTACATGTTTTTGAAAAGGTGCAAAATGTTATATTTACATGTTTTTGAAAAGGTGCAAAATGTTCTAATTCCATGTTTTTGAAAAGTGTAAAATGTTGTATTTACATATTTTTAAAAGTGCAAAATGTTCTATTTAAATGCTCTCAAGACATATTTAAATATTCCTGTAGATAGTTGATATTTTTTTTAGCTAAAAATGGATATGGGTCATTTTGGTTCTTCAAAGACCATATTGCCATTTCATTTATGTAGATAAAAGTGACCACGGAATACCTACAATTAGAGCCACTTGGCCTGGTTTTCGTTGGTTTCCACGCTATAATTCTAGTAGTTCAATTTGTGGCAATGTTATCTCATCGTTTTGAGACTTATGCACTTATCATGTCTGCCACTGTCATTGAATGGACAGGCGGGGAGCACACGAACAAAATGGAAAACAATGAACAAAGTAAGCTGAGTAAATACTATAAAAAAACAGAAAATTAAATTTAAAAATTTTAAAAAATTACTTTAACGTTTTGGATGAAACATTACATAGTTATTGTACTTATCGTAAGTCGTTAAAATAAGTTAAATAAAATATTTGCACATTTCGGAATTTCGAATTTTTTTTTGTTACTTTTAATTCATCTAAAATTTTAGAGACAGCCCTTGATGAAAAGTGGACACTGTCGGAAAATGGTAGGTGGAGGAAATCCCTAATTATTAATCGTGCTTAAGAACAGTGGAATATTAAATTATATAGGTAAATAATTTCCTAATTAAGCTAACAAAAACTGTAGGCTATTGATTTTTTTTGTAATTATTATAGAAAGAAAAGGCAGCTCAAGAAGCGGAATTCAAATGACTTCTTCAACTCCAGTATTTATCCCACGTGCAACGTTACGGCCCACAATTATGGAAACTCGGGCTTCAGCACCCGAGTTTCGAGCACTGAACCTCTTTTCAGCGTATCCTAATGGACAACTAGGTTATCCTGGTCAGTGGACCACTGTCCAACTGGATGACCGTTCATTTCCCTTTTAAACTTCTTTTGATGTAGGAAAAATGATCTTTGTTTATTCTTTTATTGTGATTGATTAACTCTCAATAACTTTGAAGACACTATCACAATCAGACATAGATTTAAATATTTAGAAAAAAAAACTACAAATTAAAATAACTAAGGACATTATTTCAATTTTGAAGACCACATTTTAATTTTTTAATATTCTTTTATAGGGAGCCGTTCTGTAGCAGGAAATATCAATAACGCAACGTGACAAATTATCTTGTGTGTGTAACTACCATTGTGATTTCATTTTTCATATCTGGAGCCTATGGATCTCACTCTTACAAATTTAGAATTATGTGTTTTTTTTATGAATGTAGGTTACCTAACATATTTCAATTTCACGTGAATACGTTTACACTATTGCTTGTATAGCAGTGAAAATTTACTACTTGGTCGTTTTATTGAATGTAGACATTAATTTTTGCTAGTAATACTAAGCAACTGCAACATTATATTGTGATCAAATTCATGAGTAATAATTATTATTATAGTTATGTATATCGTCTGTGAAGAACAAAAGTGACCCATATCCAATTTAAGTTAGAATCAAAATGAGCTATGTCATAGAAATAAAATGAGAAACATATGCGTAAAATGTTATTTACGAGTTTTTTAAAAGTGTAAATGTTCTATTTACATGTTTTTGAAAAAGTGCAAAATGTTCTAATTCCATGTTTTCGAAAAGGTGCAAAATTTTCTAATTCCATGTTTTCGAAAAAGTGCAAAATGTTCCATTAACATGATTTTGAAAAGGTGCAAAATATTCTAATTCCATGTTTTCAAAAGGTGCAAAATGTTCTAATTCCATGTTTTCAAAAAGGTGCAAAATGTTCTAGTTCCATGTTTTCAAAAAGGTGCAAAATGTTCTAATTCCATTTTTTCGAGAAAGTGCAAAATGTTCTAATTCCATGTTTTTGAAAAGTGTAAAATATCCCATTTACATGTTTTAGAAAAGTGCAAAATATTCTATTTCAGTGCTTTTAAGTCATGTTTTAATATTTTTGTAGATAATGGATATTGTTTTTAGCTACAAATGGAAATAGGTTATTTTGATTCTTTACTGACGATACGTGAAGTGAACTAATATTCTTGACACAGACTAAAATATTAAGATATTATACTTAGTAAATTCTGAATGTGTCAAAAACTAACGATAAATGCATTCGTAGGTAATAAAAACGACTTATTTTTACCATTACACAGTTCTTAAAATTCTTTTAAGCCACCTTTGATTTGATTTGATTTTTGATTGTAACCCAGCAATAATTAATGTTTTAATGGAAGTAGATGTACAACTGCTTCAACAGTATGTTCCAGAATTAGTCTGCTTCCACCTTTACGGACATCACCTTCCTTATGAGAGGTGGACCAAGGCTTGTTTGAGAAAATGGCAGTGCTGTTAGTATGTTCTCTTATCCAATCCTTCATACTCGAGGTCCTACTGTAGACTCCAGGATATCCGGGAAGAGCGCAACCGTTACCATAGGATACCGTGCCACACAGCACATAAGGTTCATTTCCGTTTACAGTCCCAACAATTGCACCCCCTGAGTCTCCTTGACAGGAGTCGAGCCCAACTGATCCAAAGCACGTCATGCTAGGGGGGTCAAAGTCTTTGTAGGATTTAGCACTAGAATGTGTTGTAACAGAAATAAAAAGAGAGCGTATTAAATTTAAGCATTTTTAATACAATATCATTCTAACTACTTTTAAGGGGTCATCCATAAATGATGTCGTCAAAATATCCCCATTTTTATAGGACCCTATTACTCCCCCCTGTCATTAGCTTAACCATTGTGAAAAAGCTATCTTTTACATGGGATGTTCGTAATATCGATGTAAACCTACTTAACCTCCCATGAAAACAAAATGAGAAGCATGCGTAAAATGTTATTTACGAGTTTTTGAAAATTGTAAATGTTCTATTTACATATTTTTGAAAAGGTGCAAAATGTTCTTATTCCATGTTTTCGAAAAGATGCAAAATGTTCCATTTACATGTTTTTTAAAAAGTACAAAATGTTCTAATTCCATGTTTTCGAAAAGGTGCAAAATGTTCTGATTCCATGTTTTTGAAATCGTGCAAAATGTTCTAATTCCATGTTTTTGAAATCGTGCAAAATGTTCTAATTCCATGTTTTCGAAAAGGTGCAAAATGTTCTAATCACATGTTTTCGATATGATGGTCCAGGACATCATTTATCGGTGATCCCTACAGCAAACTACTACAGTACATGTATTTGTGTCAATTCTGTGCATGTACTTTGAAATTTGATTCTCTAATAAGACCCAGCATAATAATAATAGTAGCAATATAATAACGTTCCCACGCACCAACTGCTATCGTTAACAGATGGAACTTCAACGTATTGTAGAGTGCTAGATTTCGTCCCACCATCCTTCGTAGCTCCCCATCCAGAGACAATCCCCATCTCTGGGAGAACTAAATTTGTTGAAATTGCAATTGGCTGAACAAATGGGTCATTAAATGTAAACCCCTGTACCAATTTCAAAATGCAGCAATCGAAACTCTTAGTGCTTCTGTTGTACTGCTCATGAATTTTTAAATCCGCCACAGTACTCACTTGTGTACTATTTTCCATACTGACCAAGCTGGTAAAACCGGACACACAAATCATTTTGGCAGGGGAAAGGCCATCGCAACAGTGGGCGGCAGTGAGAACGAAGGTTGCCGAAATAATAGCGCCGCCGCAACTGAAATAGTTACCGGTACTATCTTGCATTTGGAGGTAGACTTGATGAGGGAATTGTCCCAGTGCGGCAGGTTGACCTCCGACAATTGTTGGATTCATGGCTTGTAACGGCTTCATTTGAGGTAGAGCTTAAATATCAAGTTCAATTAGAAATACCTTTTTTTAAATCTTACAATGGAATGGTTTCACATGGTAGACCCGCCAATTTCAAAAAATTATGTCTACAAAAATCGGGCCACTTTTAGTTTTAAATAGTAGAGATCCAAAGAAACTCGACTGCATTTTGCCTTGTTTGGTCACAGTAGCCCGCCAAAATGTGAAAAAATTCAAATTTTATTATTTTGTAACCCTATAGCTTATTATACAATTCTCAACCGATTTTTTTTCTAACGTTCAGATTTAGACTCTTTTCTACTTAAAAAGTAATTCCCGGATTTTTCAAAATTCGAAAAATTTCATTTTGTTTTGAAAAAATTGGTCTATAAAATTAGGCCCTAAAAATATAGTTTTCTTCAAAATGTTATCAAAAAATGAAAATTATTGAAATGTTAAAAAAAGTACTTACCGTGAGATATGTGTAAATTTTGCACCAAAAATACAATTTCGAAGGCAACATAAATTGGCAGCGGGCCCAAATTAAATGGTAGTACTCCCATTTTTGAATTTTGAGTATAGTACAATATATATTATATTTATATGTATTTGAAAACCACATAACCCTGTGTCGTGTAATGTGCTCAAACTATACAGTCAACAGTGACTGGCAACTGATTGAGCGTAATTAATTACAACTGAACTGAGTGAGTGCAAAATCTACCAATATTATTAGTAACAAACAGAAAATGATTCTTTTTTGCTGATTTGCTCTTTCATAACATTAGGACTATGTTCTCCTGCTCTTGCTTAAGAGTAGAAAGGGTTTATCATTTTGCCCGTTTTATCTAAACAGTCTACATTTTATCTATTTTATAAATGTTCAAACCAAAATGATTTTTAATTTTCGAAGAATTATTGTAAAAAAAATCATTGTATTGAAATTTATTTTATTTGTATTTAAAAATGTGCTAAACACTAGTTTAGTTTGTGTAATGAGTGTTAAACGTCAGTATAGTGAATCAATTAAATTATATTATAATTTTTAAAATATTCGTGATCACAAAAAAAATATTATCTCATCAACTATGTGAACTGAAAATCTATTGCCGGGCCAGGCGAAAGAATTGCTTTTACACGCAGCTAGTGATCCAAATGATCGGGTCCGGACCATGACAATCTGGTCCGCTAATGTCGGACCAGACCAAACGATTTTGATTGCCAATTAAGTCAGCAATTTGTTTCCATACAAAAACCACTATTTTGATTTTATTGATGGTTTTCTTTGGTAAAGCAATATTTTCTATTTACATGTTTTTCTTGAAAAGTTTAAAATGTTCTTTTTACTTGATTCAGAAAAGTGGTAAATTTTCTATTTGCATTTTTTTTTAGAAAAGTGGAAAATGTTCCATTTACATATTTTTTTTTGAAAACAGGAAAATGTTCTATTTACATGTTTTTGAAACGTGTAAAAAAATATAATTTATGCATGTTTTTAAAAATTCAAAATACTCTTTTACATAGGTATTTTTGAAAACTACAAAATGTTCTATTTACATGTTTTGTTTTAAATTCTGGCAGCGGGGCTGCCTGCGCTGGTCACAATGTCCGGCCCTGACCTATTGCAACTATGTATTATGTTATTATATTTAAATCGCTCGGACACACAAACGAAAACCAGCACTAGTTTAGTTACCTATCTTGTAGTTACAGCATCACCAGTTATTTCATTATTTGCATTACATTTTGAATAAACATTCATACAGCTAACTTATCATTAGCGTATTGCTAAGCAATTAATTATTACTATTGAAGTTCTTTGCAGTTTACATAGCAAAGCGATATTATAAAAGTGCAGTTTTGGGCTTTCACTACCAATTTTATGAGAAATAAAAATAATTATCTATATGCTATATACATCCGCCATCCATATTTGCCGTCGACACATTATGGTCTAGAGTCTAGCCTGATAAATACGTTGTTTGTAAAAAATGTTGATTAGATCACGCTATTACTAGTTAGCACAAAATATAAATTTTTTTTAATAATTTTCATTACATAGTTCATAGTTCGAATAAAACGTCAGTCAGGCGGGTTCAAAGTTCCAAAGGTGCATCTACAAAATATTTAAAATTCAAATACCCACCTAGTTATTAAATTACATTATTCGGCACAATCTTTAATATCCAACAGTGACATAACAACAAGCATTAAATTAGAAGATCGACCAAATCACGCATCTTTAATAATAAATCAATTCGAATTACCAACTAATTACTATAAGTTGTAAGTACAGGGCGTACAGGCAAAAACATTTGTTCATGGTAACAATGCCATTGCACTAGTCACATTTATGTACGTATTTTGGATGTAATTTGAACGTAACAAATTTTATTAATTTGAACAGGGATATTTTATTTATGTGAGATGACGGATGTAATTCCAGAATATGTTGTGTATGTATAATCCCAGTCTAGTCTTATCTCTCGGAATGGCCCTGCTCTATCCACTGCCCCTGTCCTAGACCTACTTACATGGGTCCTTTATTCGCAATCAAAAGTTTGCGTCAATAAATACTAAAATAACGTCATTACATTGTATACTGTCAATTGTGACCCTCGTAATCATCAATATATTAATCTACCAGTGGGCGAATGCTGATACTGATAATGTAGACAGATAGCATCTATATTATAAAATCATACACGCTTCTAAACTGCAATTCCTAATAATTCAAATTTCAAATGCTATCAACAAACTAAAGCATGCAATCTGTAGGAATAGGACACTGTCAATCATATAGGCCAGCCGTCCAGTAGAGGATTCATTAATCATTTGCACACGGTAACATAATGTAAAAAAAAATGAAAACGGGAAGCTATATAATCCTATCTTCCTACCATTATCACTATGTCAACTCTTGTCTCTTACTGGTTTAGTAATCGCTATATATTACGCATACAAATATTTGGATATTTCCATCACTTTCCAGCCTTTTGTCATTAATTTTTTTTGCCAGGCCAGAGGCTAATTAAAAATAGCGGAGATTTTTTAATAAAATTCCAAAGTAATTTTAACACATAATTAGATATGCATGGTAATGGTAATATTATTCTAATTTGAATCGATTTTTTATAAATGTCGAGAACACTGAAATTAATAATTCATCAATCAATAATAGTTTTGTTGATGCCAAAAATATATAATCGCACAGCCAAGAACTTACTTACAATGCATGGCTATAATGACTGACATATTAAGCCTCTAAAACTTCAAAGTTTCATTATCACTTAATCAATAATCATATCACCTGCATTATCATGTCATAAATACTTACATGGGATTTAGAGCTGATTCACTATAAAGGGTGACTCACAAATAACGTCATATATAAAATCAAAATTACCCCTCCCCCATTCTTCCTTATATTAATAATATAATCCTTTCATTTACCTATAAAACATAATACGCCTAATATTTGACACGTTACGTCATTTATGGACACAAACTAAAATTGACCATGACCACTGCTGACAGAAAAAAAGCCTGCTATCAGTTACTGGTATAATCCTACCACTATTATCACAGTAACTAATTTTGCAATTCGAACAAGAGCGAAATAAGCACAGCACAATCTAATTATTTAATTTAGCAGGAATTCAATTCACCTTTGCCTTCGTATGGAATGGCAACACAAATTATTTTTTGCTAATTTTCAAAGCAGAAAACCATAGAAAATCCTGCATCGTTTTGCGGGGTGATGAAATTCCCCATTAGCTTCTGAGTATTTTTAGATATGGCCACACAGTATTAGTCAACAATTAAAATTATTACAAAATTACATAAAAAATTCAAAAAAATATACACAGTGAAATTTAGTTTCATTTAAATGGATAATTAAGTATCCATAGTTGAAAAAGTTAAATTTTCCCTGACATTTTGTGGATAGTTCAAAAAGAAAAAGGGAGCTACTTCGCGTAGCAGCTTCGCAACGTGACCTTTGACCTTACCGTTCAATATGGCTCAACCATACCAACACGTGTCAGAGGATGAGAGTGAGGAGGATGAGAATGAGTACTTTGGGGGAAATGGAGTTCACAGGATGTAAGAATATTTTGAGAAAAAAATTAGTTTCAAAATTTCAAAAAAAAATAACGGAAAGCTTCTAATTTTTAAATTTAATTACAGTGAGAAGGAAGAGAAGGAAGCTTACGCTTGGGATATTTTCGAAAATAATCCACCTGAAGATGAAACTCTAGCTTATGAGGATCAGAAACTTTATATTTATACTATTAAAACAATAAAGGTACCTACCTACATACTTATAGACGCTCACTCACTACTTAATTAATTAATTAATTCATACATTTTTTCTATGGCTTTTGAAGTGTTTAATCCTCTCATTTTAAAATTCCAGATCATAACATACATTTTGGTATTTTTAATCGTTCTTGCGACGGCGGTCGTATCCAAAATAACGATTTTAGTCATGACGTCACAACTCAAGCCCAACACCAGTCGGCAGCTCTGTCATGTTGTGCCAAGTAAGATCATTTTTTTATAAATAGCATTGTTCAACTTTTATTTTCAAATATCAGTATGGCAAGTAGAACCGTTTGATGAAGCCATTTCTAAAAATAGTTACTGACTACACTTATGTAGGTAGGTAGGTACGCAGGTAGGTAGGTAGGTAGGTAGGTATACTTTAATTAAATCATATAAATGCTTTAAAATGTAAAGCGATTTTATATTTCTGACGCATTCCCATATGTATTTAGCTACATTCGCTTTTGGAATTTTAAATTTCTTATCAAAGTCTTATCAGAGATTTAAATGATACTGATGGAAAATCACAGTTTAACATTTTACTATCTTGATACATACTATAATGAGTGCGCATGTTAACAAATGTGCCATTTAGGTATAGAGGCGTGCGTAATATCTGTATCATGTATCTATATAGTTTATACAACGGTGAGTTTCGATAAAGTCTTACAAAGTAAATTATACGCATAATATAATTTTGATTATTTTCCTAACTATTATAAATTGCGAAATCCTGCTGGTACCTTTAGAATTGATATAAATTATATTGCTAGGAAAATACCAACTTTAAAAACATTTTTAAAGCAGAATACTTTTTTATAGCGTGGCCTTTATTTTTTTATTTTAACCAACAAACAATCCATCATTAATTTGTTTTGATACTTTACCATGTAGCTACATGTCTAGTACACTGTATATATAGAAAAATACAAAATGCGCTGTTGTGAAACGTGGAATGTGTTTCGATAAAACGTTAATCGAGGTGCCTATAATCTTAATCCAAGTTAAGTGGGACGTGAGAATTCGCAACTGGATTAAAATGCTTAATCTATTATCTATGTATTATTAAAAACAAAAATATGTGCGATTTTTTTTTTGGGGGGGAGGGGAATTTTTCTTGTCAATCGACCTCTAAATATAAGCCGTACCGTGTATATGTAATTACGTAGCAAATAAATTGTACTATAACAATTTAAAGTTATTGGAGCGTTAGTATAGGTAGGTACTCAAGTACGTGTACAAAAAATGCAAATACCATGCATATATTATATGTTATCGGCCGGGATTAGTAGTTTAATTAGCAATGAAAATTAAAGGCAGGATTTGTGTGCATTTATACGCATATCGTCCTTGAAGAACCAAAATGATGCATATCCGATTTAAGCTACAATCCAAATGAGCTATGTCATAAAAACAAAATGAGAAACATGTGTAAAATGTTGATTACGAAATTTAAAAAAACGTAAATTGTCCTATTTACATGTTTTTGAAAAGTGCAAAATGTTCTAGTTACATGTTTTTGAAAAGTGCAAAATGTTCTATATACATGTTTTTGAAAAGGTGCAAGAATTTTTAGTTCTTTGTTTTCGAAAAGGTGCAAAATTTTTTAATTCCATGTGTTTGAAAAGTGCAAAATGTTTTATTTAAATGCTCTCAAGACATATTTGAATATTTTTGTAGATAGTTGATTTTGTATTTAGCTAAAAATGGATATGGGTCATTTTGGTTCTTTATAGACAAAAAATCTATCTGCTACATTCATATATATACGAACGTACTACGGGAGCGTGCATAAATTACGTGATACACCTTGGGGGTAAGGGTTCAATTTGCCTATCTTTTTACATGGACGTGCATACCAAAAAATGAGGGGTAGGGAGGGAGGGCTGAAAAATTTCAGATTTTTGTACTTCGTAATTTATGCACACTTCCTAAGTGATTCATTTTGCTCATACATACATAGTAATTTGAATGACAAAAAGACAATCTAATCGCCTCGCCTATATATAGTTACCTACATGAATTGCATTTTTAATTGATGTCGTGATTTACTTACACAGGGAGAAAACGCGAGGTGGAAATTTCCTTTGACGAGCGAATACAGTGGACGTGGGCCCTTTTGTTTTGTTTTATGATACCTCAGGTTGGAGCATTCATTCGTTCCTGTCGTATTTGCTACTTCAAAACACCAACAAAACCAACTCTTGTAGAATTTATTATACCACTTGGATTTGAAGTGAGTTAAACCTATATAGCTGGAAATTTAAACAGTATAGCATTACAAAGTACATAATCCTATTTGCCTACCTAATAGCATTATTACTTTAAGCTTTATAAAAAATAATGTTTACAAAAATGCAAAAATTTTTTTACACACAGATGCTCCATGTAATCGGCCTAGGACTCCTTACATTTACAGTCCTGCCCTCCGTCCATGTAGTAAAAGCTACTATGATGGGTAGTGCAGTATTTTTTGTGCCCGGACTTTTACTATTGTTTTCACGACATGCTTCCAACAATAGCACGAGTCGTTCTTGGATATTTTTCATGATTATTGACAGCATTGCTCTCCTATGTCAAATATATGGACTGATTTTCTGGCCCTATCTAATGTCAAAGGATGACAAATATTCAATGGATAAAGCTTGGCTTTTCCCCATTGCAGCTGTTTTAACTTCTTTTGGATGGTGGGAGAATTTTGCATCGAAACATTCTACGATTGGTGAGAATTAATTTTTATTATTAATTACTAGAATTTAGGACTCTGCCTACGGCAGGGCTGAATCACGCTTCATTTACCGTTCAGCCTATGACATATTGTCAGTGAAGAACCAAAATGACCCATATCCATTTCTAGCTAAAAACAAAATCCATTATCTACAAAAATATTGAAACATGTCTTCAAAGCATTTAAATTAAAGATTTTGCACTTTTCAAAAATATGTAAATAGAACGTTTTCGACTTTTCAAAAATATGTAGATAGAACATTTTACACTTTTCAAAAACATGTAAATAGAAAATTTTACACTTTTCAAAAACATGTAAATAGAACATTTTAATTTTTTCAAAAACTCGTAATTTACATTTTACGCATGCTTCTCATTTTGTTTTTATGACATAGCTCATTTTGATTGTAGCTTAAATTGGATATGGGTCATTTTGGTTCTTCACAGACGATATGATGCTTCTGCTTATCAGCAATTCCTTATATAAGGTAGCTCTCTATAGATGTGCATTACTATGCAGCTCCTTTATAATTTTGCAGGTTTTGTAAGAACTCTAGGACAGATGCGCAAACGTTTTGAAATCACTCGTCACTACTCATACATGTTCATTCCACTCCTCAAAATGGCTGTCTTTTTTGCCACCATGTGCCTCTCAATCGCGCTAGTAGGTGTAGACAGGCCCATTAGCTACTTTGAGAAATTCAACCAAGCTTTCAACACAACCAATCTCACCGTCACTGAATTAGGTACGCCAATCTATGAAGGGGTCACAAAGCCCTCAGCCACCCCAGACCTTGGTAGCAGCAACCTCATCATGCAAAAAGAAATTTACCTAGAAAACTCCTACACTGCTGTCCAGTACGCGATCATTGTTCAATTTTTAGTTGCATGGGTCTGCTACATTACTTCCAAATTTGCATGCAGAATCCGGATTCAAGGCTTTAGCTTTGCTCTCCCTCTCACCCTCTCCATCCCAGTCACAATTGCCGTCCTCGTCTCCATGTGTGGGCTCCGGAATGATGACGTCTGCGTGGCACGCTCCATCTTCCCAGACTACCTCTACTGGACATGTCCTTCAGGCTCATTCGACTCTGATTTCCTCACCAAGGAATACGGATGGATCTGGATTTTATTCTATTTGAGTCAGATATGGACCGTGACACATATTTGGAGCTCAGCTGACACTCGTCTTGCAAGTACGGAGACCCTCTTCTGTTTCCCAATGTATAATGCCATCCTTACGGATTCGGATCTCGTCCTAAATCGAAAAAAGAATTTTGACGTTCATCATAACCCGATCAAGACGTCCAACTCTATGTCAAAGGTCGACTTGATTGATGAGACGGAAACGGAAACAAACTTAGATGAGGTCATTACTATTGGAAAAATAGGTCCGGACGGTTTCTTACCCACTCAAGAGGAAGAAGATAAGGTTCCCAAGATTATCGCATGTGCAACGATGTGGCACGAGGAGGTTGCGGAGATGATTTGCATGTTTAAATCTGTGTTTAGGCTAGATGCGGATCAGAATGCCCGGAGGGTTGCGCGAAACCATTTTGGGATGAACGACCCTTCCTACTACGAGTATGAGACGCAGATTTTCTTTGACGATGCTTTCAAGCCCAAAAGCAAAACAAATCCAGTCCCCGTCATTAATGACTACGTCCGGGCCATGCTACCCGCTATTGATCAGGCGGCCTCTCTTATACACGAGGTGAACCTAACTGTAGGGAAGCCGAAGAGGATCCCTACCCCCTATGGGGGGAGACTCGAGTGGATCCTTCCAGGGAAAACGAAGCTTACCATCCATCTAAAAAATAAGGAAAAAATTCGTCACAGGAAGAGGTGGAGTCAATGCATGTACATGTACTACCTTCTAGGTCACAAGATCACTGCTAATAGCGAGTACGGTGTGGAGCGGCAGCAGATCATTGCCCGGAACACTTTCATCCTTGCTCTGGACGGAGACATTGACTTCCAGCCCAATGCTGTCGAATTACTTGTGGATTTGATGAAGAAAAATGATAACTTAGGGGCAGCTTGTGGGCGGATCCACCCAACAGGGGGAGGTCCAATGGTTTGGTATCAGAAATTTGAATATGCGATTGGACATTGGTTACAGAAGGCCACCGAGCATGTCATAGGTTGCGTTTTGTGTTCCCCTGGATGTTTCTCACTTTTTAGAGCGGAAGGGCTCATGGATGTCAATGTCATGGCCAAGTATACCACACCCCCTTCCGAGCCGAGGCATTACGTTCAATACGATCAAGGTGAGGACCGTTGGCTCTGTACGCTTCTCCTTCAGCAGGGCTGGAGAGTGGAATACTGCGCGGCGAGCGATGCGCTCACGCATGCGCCTGAAGGCTTCAACGAATTCTTTAATCAGAGGAGACGCTGGGTCCCGAGTACGATGGCAAATATCATGGATGTGCTCATGGACTACAAAAGAACTATCAAAGTTAATCCTAATATTTCCTTCCTATACATTTGCTACCAGGTAAGTGCTGCCAAGTTTTTTAAAAAATAATTCATTTTGGCAATAGTTTCAACATCCTGCAAGACTTTTTGTATCACTACATAATAAAAGGTCGCACCTCTAGTGTCTGAATGCATTTTGTAGGACTTCTTGTACCAATTTCATATGTCCGACGGTAGTTTTGTACCAATTTTATATGTCCGACGGCTTTTTTGTACCAATTTCATGTGTCCGACGGTTGTTTTGTACCAATTTTATATGTCCGACGGTTTTTTGGTACCAATTTTATATGTCCGACGGTTGTTTTGTACCAATTTTATATGTCCGACGGTCGTTTTGTACGAATTTCATATGTCCGACGGTAGTTTTGTTCCAATTCAATATGTCCGACGGTTGGTTTGTACGAAGTCTCTATGTCCGACGGTTTTTATGCCCAAAGTATTTATGTCCGACGGTTGGTTTGTACCACTTTTATATGTCCGACAGTAGTTTTGTCCCATGTTAATATGTCCGGCGGTAGTTTTGTTCCAATTCAATATGTCTGACGGTTGTTTTGTACGAAGTCTCTTTGTCCGACGGTTTTTTGTCCTAAGTATTTATGTCCGACGGTTGTTTTGTACGAAGTTTCGATGTCTGACAAAACTTATACAGATACTGCTTTAAAAAGCAAAGCGACTGAAAATACAACGCTAAATATGTTTTCCATTCAATTTTGGATTTGCTACGACTGAGTAATTCGGTCATAGGCTTTTCAAACATAAAGCATTCGATCATACAGCTCTTCGAGCACTATATGCTTTCGATCACAGAGCCCTTTGGACACTAAGTTTTGAGACAAAAACGTGATTCGTACAACATACTTTCGTACAAAGTGCATTCGAACACAGGAAGCGAGACCATAAAATACATGTGTACAAAAATGTTAGATTTAGTCATTTAGTTTTCTTGAATATATGTTTTTGTTTACATATTATAGGGTCTACTAATGGGTGGAAGTGTTTTGGGTCCTGGAACGATTTTCCTCATGTTAGTCGGTGCATTCGTGGCTGCATTCAAAATTGATAATTACAAAAGCATGTATTTCAACATCACCCCTATTTTGGCCTTTATTCTCTGTTGCTACTTCTGCAAGGCTAAAACTCAGGTGATTATTAAATATTTTCGGCAATGTTTGCAAATGCCTATATACCATACCAGAATATTTGCTCACTACTGCATACCGCAGTGATTATTTTATAAGTATCTGAATTTTATAATTTTAGTTTAGCAATATTGGATTGAATATTAACAATTATTAATTATTTGTATAATTTCCGTAGTTAAAATTAGCCCAGCTCCTATCTGTGATATATGCCTTGATAATGGTGGCTGTCCTCATCGCTCTGGTCCTCCAACTAGTCGAGGACGGTCTCCTCGCTCCGACGTCCATTTTCTTGGTGGCCATCACAATCTCTTTCATTGTGGCGGCACTCGTCCATCCTCTCGAGTTTGACTGCCTCATCCATGGACTCATCTACTACATCACCATCCCATCCATGTACCTCCTCCTCATCATCTACTCCCTCTTCAACCTCAACGACGTCACGTGGGGAACCCGGGAGAATCCTGCCGTCGTGGCAGAGCAAAAAGCAGCGGAGGCAGCTAGACAGGCGGCTGGTGGAAAAGGGGGCGGTGGTGGTGGCGATAAGAAAAAGAACTTTTTGGCAGGAATCATCCCAGAAGGATGGATGGGGGCAGGGAATGATGACGAAGAAGGCTCCATGGAATTTAATTGCGCTGGGCTCTTTAAATTAGCTTGTTGTACACATGCCAAACCGAAAGATGAGCTGGCTCAAGTCATTGTTAAACTTAGTGCGGACGTGGCTGAAAGTAATAAACAAATGGCAACAATACAAAAGTAAGTAGCTCTTTAAAGCAGAAACTTTAAAAAATTTAAATTAAATTAATTAATTAAATCAGATTTAATTTAAAAATTAGTTACAATTAAAAATACTTTATGTAAATGACCTGTTTTTTTTACAAAAGGCAATTAGAGGCTTCAAATGCTGCTCTAAACTTGTCAAACTCAAATGCAAATTTAATGGCAACTGCTCACTTTTCCGGAAATTCAATCCTGTCCAATGATGGAAAGACTAATGGAAATGGAAATGGAGGGGGCCCAACACTCACAACCACAACACTCCAAAGTATTCCTGAAGGAGGCGGAGCTCAGCCTGGTAATGACACTGTGCTCACGAAATCTGCTATGAAAATTGATGACCTCATGAACCCTCCATGGTTAGAAGATAAGGATTTGAGACGGGGTGAAGTGGATTTCCTCACAGGGGTTGAAATTGAATTTTGGAATAAAATGATTGGCAAATATCTCTTACCTCTCTATGAAGATAAAGAAGAAAAGGTTTGTGTTTTTTTTTTGTTTTTTATTTAAATATCCCAATTTACTTAATGATTTTTTTTGTACTGTACATTCCCTCCAAAAGAGTTTTATTAAAAATTTATTAATATTTTTTTTGTTTTGATTTTTTCTGTGTATGCTATGTACACGTGTGTAGGAAAAAATCAAAAATGGACTTCTTGACCTTCGTAATAAAGTGGTGGCTGCATTTTTCATGATCAATGCTGTTTTCGTCACTGCCATGTTTCTCCTTCAGCTGAATAAAGATAAAATCTTTGTGGAATGGCCTCTGGGTGCTACACATAATATGACTTTTGATGATAGCTCTGATACGGTAATAAAATATGTTATTTTTGATTAAGGCAATTTATCGTTTGTGAATAACCAAAATGATCTATAACCATTTTTAGCGAAAAACAAAATGCACCATCTGTAGAAAAAATGAAAATAACATGTTAATGAAAGCATGTATATAGAACCTTGTGCATTTTTCAAAACACATGTAACTTAATTATTTTGCACTTTTGAAAAACATGTATATAAGACATTTAACAATTTTCAAAAAATTTTTAATTATATCATTTCACACACTTTCAAAAAACATGTAAATATGTCATTTTACACTTTTAAAAAACAATTAAATAGAACATTTTGAACTTTTAAAAAACATGTAAATAGAACAATTCCACCTTTTTAAAAACGTTTAAATATGACATTTTAGACTTTTAAAAACTACGCAAATAGAACAATTCGACCTTTTTAAAAACATGTAAATAGAAAAATTTGCTCATTTTAGAACCTCAAAATTAGCGTGTTAAGCATGTATCTTATTTACTGTATTTGTTTTTGACATATAGCTCATTTTAATTCTAGTTTAAATTGGAAATGGGTCATGTTGGTTCTTCATAGACGTTATGCACCAACCACCAACTGAAGGCTTAATATTTATTATAACTTATTCTCTGGTTTTTTCTATACAGATAAAAGTAACAGCCGAATACCTAAAACTCGAACCAATTGGAATGCTGTTCTTGGGCTTCTACGCTATTATTCTAATAGTTCAATTTTTGGCCATGTTGTACCATCGCTTCGGAACTTATGCTCATATCATGTCATCCACTGTGATTGAATGGATTGACGGTGGCTCGGCTGACTACGATAATAAAATTGAGATGAAGAGTATTAAAGTTATTCAACAATTACAGAAAATTAAACAAGTTAACGGTGAGAACATCAAAACAAGCAAAAGATCAATGTTTTAAATTATTTTGAATGTTTTAACTTTTGCAAATAGCAGCAATTTGTTTCCATACAAAAACCAACGTTTTGATGTTTTTTTATTGATGCTTTTCATTGGTAAACCAAAATGTTGTATTAATATGCATTAGAAAAGTGCAAAATGTTCTTTTTACTTGATTCAGAAAAGTGCAAAATGTTCTATTTACATGTTTTGAGAAAGGTGGAAAATGTTTTATTTCCATGTTTTTGAAATGTGTAAAAAAAAATGTATTTGCATGATTTTGAAAAGTCAAAATATTATTTTTACATATTTTTTAAAAACTGCAAAATGTTCCATTTACATGTTTTTTGAAAATTCAGGCAGTGGGGGCTGCCTGCGCTGGCCACATTATCCGGCCCTGGCTACCTTTTACCTATAAGCTATACTTATTACAGCACAAATTACAAACTTCTAAAATTATTGGTGCCTTAAGGTTTTAAGGTCGTCTCGTCTGACGCCACAATGAGATGAATTGCATTAATTTAATTTTCTTATTTGAATTTTTAAAAATTTTAGAGGATACTCCAGATGGTACATTATCAGCTAGACCTGAAGGAGGACGTCGAAAAACAATAATTGACCTTCATAAATCAAAACAGAAGAAAGTCAAAATTCAAACATTGGACAGAGCATTTGAAAAAAGAATGGAACAATTCCAAAATGGTGAGCTAAAATTGCAATATATAAGGGATCGTCCATAAATTACGTCATTGTATATACTATAATAAAAATGATTTCGACTTTGTTTTTCCCTTCTTTTTATAAAGCTCCTGACAAATTCCGTAGAGCCACAAAAGTTGGTTTTGGTGGACAAAATGCTCTCACAACATTGATGACCCGACGTGACACAGTTATGGCAGAAAGACGGAATACATCATTTCAACTTCAACAGGACGGACGAAGATCCCGGATGGGTACCATGGGACGACCCCCACCAGGCTATACAACCCCACCCCCGCCAGATTATTCTATTGATATACGAAGGCGCGGTGCTCCACCTCCAACAACATCTTTCCTTGGAGTAAGTACTATATTAATTAACTATGTAATTACAACTACAGGATGTTGATGTAATTTTAATATTTGATTCACATTTTTTAATTTTTTCAACATTGTTTTATAGGATGACGTATTCCAGCGAGGTCGAGACTAGCGCTATTTTAAAAGCGAAAATCATCATCATCAGAATTATTAAAATCCAGTTCAAAACTTCTATACTATATAAGTATATTGTTGTAAACGCATTAAATTATTAATTAGTTTCCTACACAAACTTAGAAATTTAGCCAATTATATTATGTTGAGTGGACATATTATTTAATTATCATGGTAATTAACATAGTAGTTAACAGTGTCAATAATGCGGACACGAAATCACCTCATAATAATTCATCATACTGCTATTCTCTCAGCGCCTATGATCCCTATCTATCTCTATGGATTTAATATTCTTACAATCGATTGCACGAACTATATAACTCTAACGAACTGTAATTAATCAGTAAACAATTTCATAATGATAAACTTTAATCATCAAAAACATTGTAATAATAAAAATAATAATAGTTTTTACTAAAACTAGTAAAATAAAAAAAAAACTAACCAAAATTTTTATTCTACTATTAAGGACTTTTTTTAAATATTAAAATTAACAGTATCCTAAAAACAGAACAGCATTAAGGGGGCATATTAAAAGAACCGAGTACCTAGGTACTTACACTTTCTTGCTGCTTGCTTGCACAATTTTTGTCAATTAAACTTTTAACTTTAACAATAACATTCTGCAATTCTACCTAATGTAGGTAGTGGTAGTAGGTGGTATACTAATAGACTAATAGTAGAGTAGGCAGGTTGGTCAGTCCTAGCTTAACAAACCGCAAACCGCAATGCTAAATACTAATATTTAAGACGACTCAGGGCCGGACGAAGGAATTGCTTTTAGGCAGCAATTTGTTTCCAAACAAAAACTGCCATATTGATTTTATTGATGGTTTTCTTGGGTAAAGTAAAATGTTGTATTTACATATTTTAGAAAAGTGTGAAATGTTCTTTTTACTTGATTCAAAAAAGTGCAAAATATTCTATTTACATCTATTGAAAAAGTGGAAAAAATGTTTTAATAGCATATTTTTGAAATGTACAAAAATATTTATTTTGCATGTTTTTGAAACGTCAAAATGCTCTTTTTACATATTTTTGACAACTATACAAAATGTTCCATTTACATGTTTTGAGAAAATTCAAGCTGCGGGGGCTGCCTGCGCTGGCCGCAGCCGCATTATCCGGCTCTGAGTCCCTGAGACGACTTAAGTTTAAGACTGATGTGCAGAATAAAACAATTTTCTAGTTCTAGTCATATTTAGGTACCAACCATTATCAATAATAGCAGAATTCCAATAATGTTGACGTTAACTACCACCACACAGGGTTAAATATTTTAAAATAAAAGGTGGAAACCGCAACACCAAGTTAATAACATAATAGTTAAAAACCTCTACACTATATGCCATAATTTTAAAAACACTTATGATCTCATCCAATATAAAATGATTACGTTTACCTCATCCGCTATAGCACCGGAGCCAAAGCCTGAGCCCGAACTGGAACCGGAACCGGAAAGAGACGCTGGTGCTGCTGGGAAGCAACTTAAAATGTTGGCGCAAGTAGACCGTGATCTTATATTTAGCTATCAAACCTCACCAAAATTCAACTCACAATCTATTCCAGGAGATTTGAATTCTGCAGAAGATCTCGACCTCATCGACTTTGGCTCTGACGTTAATAATGTTGAAAATTCCTCTTCAAAGTCGATAACTTCTACTTCAAAAATCCAAGAAAAAGTTCTGGCCGCATCTATAAAAATCACAAACTTGGCAAAACCATCAAAATTACTGCAAAAACAATCATCTAAAAAAGTTCTACTAGATCAATATAGAAATTCGATACTTTTCAAAATTAAATGTACGTCTGTTGAAAAGTTTAAAGTTGTTCCAAGTGTTGGGATTGTAGGAGCTGGAATAACGAGGACAGTCAATGTTGGAATTAATTCAATTTCAAACTCAAAAATAGGCTCGAAAATTCCAAGTTTGAAGAAAACAAAATCACGAAATGGAACTGAAGTCGAAGCCGCAGCCGCCGCCACCACCAACAACAACAACAACAACGGCAAAGACATATTCGACTTTGAATCTGTAATTCCATCAGAAAGATTTCAAGTTCACATATTACCAGTCCCAGCAGATATTCAGATTTTAGCATGTAAGAACGGTCAAGTAAAATTTCGAAGACTGAAATTTAGCTCAAAAAATGCCACCAATGTTGTTTGCTGTGACCACGGGACTGTGTCTGGATCTGGCGGATTAATTCAATTAAATATTAAGGATGTCAATAATAATGATACTTCAAAAACAAGAAATAAAAACCCCAAACTTACATGTGAATGTCAATCACGCTCTGAAATTCAAGATCTAAAGACATTTTGGAATCAAATATATTTAGAATTTTTGAAAAATGCAAAAAGTGAAGAAGAAGGTAAATCAGTTTTGGAAAAGCATGAACTTCGTTGCTTTTTGGGGCCAGTCCACAACAACAACGGCGTCGACGACGTCGGCATCGGCTTTCAAAATCAAAATAAAGACCAGAATAATAATAATGAATTACAAACTGAAATCGAATTTCAAGAATTTCAAGAATTCGACCCGGTTGCAGCCTCCATCCCAAAATTTTGTGTCCCACTCTCCCTCCCATTTGGACTTGATTTTGACTTTGACTTTATCGAAAATTTAAATTTGGAATCTTGTCAAGAATGGCTCTGTTCCATTCCTCAAAGCGTATGTGATCAAGCCGAAAATTTATTTCTTAGCTGTAAAAGAGGTTTAATTTCTAAATTTAAATGTAACAATAATGAATCGGACCTTTCGGATTCTGCTGTAACGGTTTCTGGTTCCGGTTCGGTAACAGAAGCTGAAGCATCGGCATCGGAATCCGAAACTGATGATACAGAAGGTCATGGTTACGGGTTTTTAACGGAACGGAAACGTTCAACGAAAAATGACAACAATAACAATAATGACAACAAACCGTGGGGACCCGAAAGGGTATTAGCGCCAGTGCCAGTGCCAGTATCACATCCGGGAATCCTACAAACGGAACCGGAACCGGCAGAAGAAACCATACCCGCCTCATTGGACGAAGCGTCTGATACTTTGAATTCAAAAATGGCACTGGACCTATGTGACAGAACAGAATATTACTGTTGGAAATACGTCCTATTTACTGTAGGGGTTTTAATTCTTGGCTTGATTCTACATGCCTTTGGATTTTGGCCCGCTGTTGGACCTGAACAGGCAGTTGGTATTGGAAGTAAACAACCAACTGTACAGAATAATTTCAAAAATTTCCACTTTAATAACAAACAATACAATAATGGAAAATTTCAAACTAGCAGTGGGTATAGTGGTGGTGGAGGTGGAAAATCTGAGCTTGACAAGGCTAAAAGTGAAACCTGGACTGATTATTTCCAGTTTAACTTCAATTATGAGGCAGTCCGCCTGTGGTTTCTGGCTCAAGGCAATCGCTATTTCCGGGTGTAGTCATTGTAATACGAACTCCTTAATGAGGTATATAATATACATAGGTACAAGACAAAAAATAAATGAAAATTAGTTTATCAATCAACATATTAATCCAAATCAAAATCTTGTAAAGAAATCTAATCAAAATCCATTAAAAGCAAAATTTACTGTTTGTTATAACGTAAAACTTTAATATGCTTGCGGCTCACTTAATTCTTGTGTATACTTAGACTATCCTAGTCTTAATTTACCCACACGCCTAAGCCTAAATGTAAATACTGTAAATAATTAATTAAATTAAATGAAGCATAAGGTAACAGAATCCTCTACTCATGGTCACGGCTAATAATGGAGACTCGGCTATTATTAGAGACCCAGCTTTTATTTTAAATTTAAATGCTTGAGCTGAATAAAATTGTTTTATTCCTTTTGGTGGAGACCCGCGGCTTGTATTTGAGACCCTGGTTATATTATATTAGAGACTCGGGTTGTACTGCAATGTAATATGCTATTACCCCAGCCATTATATTAGAGGCCCCGGCTTCTACCAGAAATCCAGCTTCTATTTGGAGCTTTACGGTAGCTGTTGCTAAAAGAAGGTGGAAAATGTTTCCAAAGATGATGACAATTAAAAAGGAGTACGGAGGCACATACCTACATAAGCATTGCCACACAATCATCCATTCCATTGACTCCGCAGGAAAGGTGCATCGAAATCGTGAGGAACAAAAGTGAGAATAAGGTAAACAACACAAAGAAAGATCCAATTCAAGAAAGTAAAAGCGAAAACCATTTGAAAGCACTTTGAAAGGTAACTTGTAATGACCGAACCCTATGTATACGAGTAGATGACAGATGTACGAATACTACGAATTCATTTGTCGTTCTAATTCTTTACTTTTAATCCTTATATGCTCATTTGTTTTCATTACTATTTTTAGTGTTACTGAGAATTGTACCTCACACACATGGCTATGCTTTTGCTACGTAAGCAAAGTCACTCAAGTGATAATTTTACTTACACAACGGAAAGGTTGTCGGAGTCGGACATTTTCTCCCCGGGCATTTCCTCCTACATTTTCCTCAGAAATGTCCGATGGGAAATGTCTGGGCAGAATAATAAGTCCAGGGAACTTCCAAGGGGAAAGTGTCCGTATACTAGTGGAAATTCTCATACTAAATCAACTTAATCTATTGCCACTATTGACTACACAAAAGTATACATACGATATGTGTGTCACCGTCTATTTTATCACGTGCAGTTGACCTGTAGCGATGATAAAGGTGGAAGACGAAGGACCTGAATAAAATCAGTGGGCTTAAAATTTGAACAGGAAATGAAAGCGAAAGTTGATCTCTAGAATTTACAACCAGTTATTGTCAGTAAAATCATTTGTTCTTGGTCTGATCTCGCACCACTATATAAAGCATTGTATTGAACTATTTTACTGACGATCGTGCATCACTCAGTTTACTATGTATTATTTCAACTAATTTCATTCGCCTTTTATGCTAGTTAGTTTACCTCGATTCCTCATTTCCCATTCATAGTCACTAAATTAGACAAGCAGCAAAAAATTAGAAAACGAAAACAAAAGAAATTACCTACCTACTTGGTTTAAGTGACAGTAGAACAGATACACAGAAATAAGTAGCATACAAAATTCCCAAAGAAAGCAAACAGTACATTCTAATATCGTTTGGCAATACTTACAATATTACAACTATACTGATTAAGGAAGCAGATAAATATTTAGGTGATATGTAATCCAAAGCTGTTGTTGTAAAATTGTCGCAGTCGTGTATTACCGTGGATCGTTTCGCACTAAAACTTCATTTTAAACTTTTCAGAATTTTCCATTTTGATGTTAGTATTCCAATAACCACAGACGAACAAACACCCCAACATTATTTTGGGAACCTTAAAACTCATAACAGTGAAGTTGAACCTCCTTTAAAAAAAATAAATTGGTCGTATTTTAAAAATGATATTTTAAGGAATATATTTTGGTTTAAGATTTTTGAAGTGATTTAATACCTTCTAGAAACTTTACCACAAAGCAGTGGTTTGCATTACAATAATAATTTCCATTAAAATACAGTTGTTTGAATATGTCAGGAATTTATATTCTAGCAGCATTGGCTGTTTTAGCTTGCAATTTTAGCTTTTCAACTTCAGATTATTTGCCTCAAGTAAGTACGTCAATAGAGAAAACGACCGACTTTGATATTTCTACTGAAGATGGAATTTATAATTCTGAATATAAAAGGGTAAGAAATTGTAGTTTCTTTCCAGTTGAACTATTTACAAGAAATACAATATTATTGTTTACTAATTTATCTATTGCAAACGTGCAGTGTGCCCCGTTCCTGACTATTATGGTAATTCCTTGCATATAAAAGTGTCACAATGAAGTCATGCAAATTTATATAATTTAATTTGACATTTTTGACGTTATAAAGGTGAAGCGAGGAGCAGCCTACCCAGGAGGACATGGGGATTTTAGTGGAGTAGCAAAACAGAGTACTTTTGTAAGTTTATATTAGTTTAGATTTCGTTAAGACTTATTTTCAACCATGAACACTACTTGTAAGTACTTAATTCATAAATTGTGATAAAAGGTTTATAGATTATTTATTTTGTATAAACTGTAACTGTACTACATATCGTAAGTAAAGAATCAAAATGACCCATATCCAGTTTAAGCTGAAAATAAAAAAATCGATGTCAAAAAAACGCTATTTAAGATTGATGTTTAAAATATTCGTTACGCAATTTCGAAAAGTGCAAAATGTTTTATTTGCTTATTTTTCGAAAAGTGCAAAATGTTTTATTTACTTGTTTTTCGAAAAGGGCAAAAAGTTGTATTTACATGTTTTAGAAAAGTTTAAAATGTTCTTTTTACTTGATTCAGAAAAGTGCAAAATGTTTTATTTGGATTCTTTTGAAAAGTGTAAAATGTTTTATTTGCACGCTTTTAAAATGTGCAAAATGTTATATTTACATTTGTTTTTGAATAGTTTGGTTTAAAATTTTTAATTTGCATATTATATTTTTAAAAAGTTGAAACTACTTTTTTTGACATAATTTTAGGATCAAGATATTTTTATTTTTAGTACCGACAGTGCATTTTCGTTTTGTATATATAAATGGGTATGAGCTATGTGAATTCTTCACGGACGATGCTATATAAGTAGTACCATAGTTAAAGGTGATTTAATATTTAACTTGAACACAAAAATTACAAATTACCCAATTCTTTTGAAGGCGGCTCTCGGATCCTACGGTGGGTTTGTGGGGCATGGAAGTAAAGGTAGTACAGCTGGAGGATACGGTGCTGGATCTGGAAGCAATGGCTTAAACGCTGGTGGAGGAATTACGATTGCTGGAGCCTTGGGTTCTTATGGTGGTATTTCAGGACATGGTGGACCCTCCGTTATTTCTTCTGGAGGCTTTGGGAATGGTGGACTGCTTTTTGGAAAAATTTAGGACCAGCAGACCAAGAAACCATCACAGCGCATGCAACCGCACTACCTTTTATATTTCGACTTTAAAACAAAAGCTACTATATTTTATTTTTTACTGCAATTCTACATTATAAATATAAATATGGGTCAGCAATGGCAATAATATTGTAAGCATTGAGAGGCTGTACACTGAAATTGGGATATAATTACTATTAGTTATGATCGTACTTGCTAATTCATTGCTAATTTCATTTATTGCTACTTTTGAATTTTTTGAAGTTGTATGCACGTCTCTCTACTAATTTTGATCCTTATCATGATTTATTTCTGTAGATGGTCCCTGCTAATTAAACTTATGTACATACATAGTACACGGAGCACAATATGTCATATTAAGTAAAGTGTGTATTACAACCTAGTAAAATCATTACGTTCTTTGGAATTTCAATTAATATAAACAACTTTGCAACATAATAAAATTTATTACCGCGTGTTTGCCATATTATTTTGTAAATTATATTTAAAATTCTGGCATGTGTATAATACATTACTATGTGATATATATTTTATTTGTAAGAAATGAGCAGTAAAACGACATGATTATACAAATATTTCCAGAATTACCGCTTTGCTATTAATTTTCTAAAAGCAATAGTTTTTATTATTCCGCAACTGCACTGCACTATACTTGTACTATGTAAACTCGCATGCAATAATTTAACATGAGAAAAACATAAATTTTCCACAATAATTATTTTTTTGTTTATAGTAATATGTAATATCACAATCACAATACAATTAAAAATACGACTGTGTTTAGAAGAAATAATTGATTCTTTAACAATTTACTTTCTTTTTTATTTATTCTTCGTATTTAACTTTCTTCTTTATTTATTGCAATAAATCTCACTCTTTTTATGGGCTCTATGAACACAAGAAAGCGTATAAGTTAGCGCAAGTGCTTTATTTTTAAATATTCATATTATAACTTCTACAAATTATTCATATTAACGAGAATCATCTACTAATAAAATACAATTTAATAGACATGATAAGCATATCAGAAATGAACAGAAAAGGCCTGCACACAAATAGTTTGATTGAAAAAAAAAACTTGCTCATTTAAGTTTAAGTAATATGTTGACTGAATGCAAGGCAGGATAATTCGGCCAGCGCAGGTAGCCCCCACTGCCTGAATTTTCAAAAAACATGTACCTAACTGGAACATATTGCAATTTTCAAAAGCATGCAAATAAATTATTTTACACATTTCAAAAACATGCAAATAAATTATTTTACACATTTCAGAAACATGCAAATAAATTATTTTACACATTTCAAAAGCATGCAAATAAATTATTTTGCAAATTTCAAAAACATGCAAATAAATTATTTTGCACATTTCAAAAACATGCAAATAAATTATTTTGCACATTTCAAAAATATGTAAATAGAACATTTTGCCTTTTTCTGAATCAAGTAAGCAGAAAATTTTTCACTTTTCTAAAACATGTAAATACGACATTTTGCTTTACCAAAAAAAACATCAATACAATCAAAATGGCTGTTTTTTGTATGGGAACAAATTGCTGTCTAAAATTAATTCCTTCGTATGGCCCTGACTGAATGAAATATAATTATTACAGAATTGTCATAGCTGCCTATTTATTAATTTACTTTTTACTAAAAGATACCAATGAAAGTGTGTAGCCATGATTATGATAAATATTTATGATGAGTGAATTATTTAGCGCTCAATTTAAATAGGACTTCAGCAATTTGGTTGGAGTCGAATTGCAAGCGAAATTTATGGTCTCCTTTCTCAATAATATTCACGGATCTATTGGGTCTGATAACAGTGGAAGTGTTCGCACCCTGAAATTAACCAAAATAAATCAAATATTATAAGCTAGAAAATATATAGATAATTTCAAAGAAAACAATTCATTCTTCGTCCTTTACCTTCAAGTAATAATCAATTGTGTAACAGATGTCCCACTTTTTGACAGATCCTGTTTCTAACATAATTGGAGCATCAAACATGAAGTAAAATGGTTTTCCCTTGTGAGCGAAAATTCGCTTTTCCAGTTTTTCACTTGAGTAAGTGACTCCGCTCCCATAAATTTGCACTTTTATGTCGTAGAATCCATCGTTTTCAATTGGGCCCAAAAAACCAAGTCCATGCAAATCAATTTTCTGCCCAGAAGCAATGCTACAATATAGAAAAGTATAAGCTGCACATAATAGTATTGAACAACTTGGTTATACACCCGTATTTTGAGTATTTATGCAAATACTTAAAATAGTAATACTTTTCTAGCGTATTAAATTTGAATGAAAAGCCAACACATTGCGCATTGCCTTCAAAAATATAACTTACTGAATCTTTTTTTCACTGTCATCACACACAAACGGAAGATTTTCTTCGATTGGTAAATTTTGAGTCAAGCAAAGTGATGAAATTCCAGGCAGTATTAGGGACTGTTTCCTTGGCATAGTTTTAAACGGAAGCATCTTAGGATCGAATTCCAATCTATTTATAGTATAACATATTCATAACCTTCGTGTTAAAATATGCTGCGATTAAAGTTACGTATTTTTAATGCGATTAATAATTGATAATATTTTGTAACTATACTTTTTGCTGGCTACCAGTCCTATAAATTTGTAAATTGCAAGACTTTCTTCCACTTTAAGAATATCTTTTGATTCGGTTGCTTTCGTAAACTCAGCATAGGACATGATAGGAAAACGGATTTCAAATAGGCAATCGCCAAGAGCTTCTCGAATATGTTCCTCAGTTGGCTCGATCTTCATTTCTTGGCACTGAAATTCCGCCCATCTGCAAGAATGGCAAGAATCAGCGCGCCGAAATAAATAATTATGTTTATTTCACATCTAAATCTAGTAATATCACTATTCAAAAACTGATGGTATGATGATATAATACATGTAGCATTTTATCACTAATTTTAATTTAACTGTCAATACTGTTATACTGTAAGTAGTGAAACTGCAAAGATCGAAGCACCTGATTGCGCAGTGAAACACGTCCAGCTCCGTGATCTTAATATCGTCGCTGGCTAGAACAGATTTTAAGTTTGTCTGAGAAAGTCGCAAGAAATCATCAGTATCTTTGTATTTTCTAAAGGATCTGAAAGCACGACGATAAAATTAGAAATACAAAATTAATACATTTTATGGAATTAGTTGAACTTTGTACCTCGTTTTACATCAACGACATGACATGTGACACGGGGAGCCCTCAATGTATGCATGGAAGCTAGCAGGAAATTAGTTACTCGAAGTAAAACGAAACTTCTACACTTTGTGTGTTTCTAAATATACTACCCGGGGACGCGGGGATTGGTGAAGGGTAATATGAAAAACACGAAGCCATGGGGTAGCCTGACACTTGACACACATTGATAATGACTCGGATTGTATCAACTTCGATTAAATCGAACTAGTGAATATTTGATTATTTATTCACTTCCCTTCTCGGTCTGACATTGTTTTTTTATATTTCGAGAGTTTTAAAATGATACATCTCAGATTCTCACCAAACCCATATCGTTTAATCCTGATAGCTCACAATAATTCGAACTAATTAATTATTTAAAAAAAACGTTCGAAAAAACGAAAATAAGTTTTCCTTTTAATTTGGAAATGGATAGATGACATACGTAAATTTAAATTCAAAGTCCAAGCGTAAGACAACTTTGGTACTGTCTAATTTTAACACTACACGTGGGAGATGGGAGAATATGAATATGGTAAATAACAATAAGCGTCAATGTTTACCGAGTTTTCCTAATTCAGAATTCAGAGTAGATCAGAGCACCTACAACCGCTACATATAATAAAATATATGATCTTATATCTCATTTCACACAGAGTAGCTTAAATTACTTTTTAAATCAGGAGGAAATTGGAGACAAAAATCTATTATGTAACAGCATACATAATTGACTACTTACAGCATAAACGTTGCAGCTAATTTTTCCAACTTTTCAGCAGCGTTTTTCATCTCAAACCGTCGGCATATTGAGAGCAAATTCAAAATTTCATTTGGTGGCAAATTTAATGATTTCAGAATATCCGGTGACCACATATCTCGTGATGTGAGCTGCAAATTAAACACAAAGGTATACAGTATTTCATGTGTTAGTACAAGGGTATGTACTTAATACTAGAGCCTGTAATAGTACACGGACCTGACTGGTGAAGTGGTGAGAGGTGCGAATTTGAATACTACATACTACACGGGTCTATTTAACACACTGTTATGTTTTATGGCGGTACACGGGTCTGTATTATAGTACATGGGACTGTAATAGCACAGGGTATGATTTAAATAGTACACGGGCTGTAATACTTTTTATTCTAGGAAATGCATCTTGTGAAATATATGAAATACAATAAGTTGGTAGTAATTTACAATGATATCTTAATTCACTTAAACGAGCAGGGATTTTGAAATTATGACTACCGCAGATGTTTGAATAAGCGCCCGGGTAATTACGGCTGTTCTATGTATGAGTGGTAAAATTGTAACTAAAATAAAGACGTACTTCGACAAACATTTCAAATGCAGTGGGATCCAAATCAGGAAGTGGGATTTCTCCTTCTTCTGTAATCAGTTCCCAGTTTTCCTCAAATTCCTTCTCCAAACAAGGCGATGATGCTTTCAAAATGACCTTCAGTGCTCTCACAATTTTCTTTTCCTTCCCCAAACAGAATGTCACGTCGTAATGCCCTGGTTTTCTTTCCAATAAATCCTGGATTTTCTCCAACAATGATTTTTCGACTTCGCCATTCTCTGCCATTGCCATTGCTGGTTTGGGTTGTATAATAATTTGATTTTGTTATTATTGAGTAGTAAAGTGTGAGACCTAGATGGATTCTTCCTTGCTAGTTTAATGTATTTATTCCCCCTTTGAAATTACAAATCTTCGTTAGTTACTCAAATATACGATGCGACAAAAGTAGACAGTGCTCTGGTTGGAAATAAACTAGGATTATGAAAAAACGAAAGCAGTATACAATGAAGCTGAAGAATGTAATCAGTAGTGATGGTTTTCTGTTGCACTCAAAGACTGAATTGTAAGAGAATTAATACACACGACCACAAGTTAACTCATACTGCCGGCCGTGGTTCTCATTCTTGTCAGGGTTACACGTAATTATATCTAATGTAATATTTGTGTATATAATCCAATGTAGGGAAATTACCTATCTACAAACAAACAGCCTGAACACCTTCAATCACTGCGGTCCGGTCGTTACGAGGATGTGGCATGCAATCGAAGTTGTGGAAATCAGCTGATACTCTTTACCATACCATACATAGTAATTATGTAATTAATAACCTGCTGTATGACGGTAAGAAGTGAGGAAGCTTCATTGTGCAGTACTTTTTATATGTACCTACTCCATTTTTAACATAATATTTGACAGGCCAGGCACAAATAGGAGACAGTCAGTAAGTTTAACTAAATAGCTGTCTATACAGAAATAGATGTATAATTAATAATTGAGTATGTATAGATTAGCAAGCCTACTTTAAAGATTTAAACGTTTTAAATTCAAATAACTACTTAAAACGCATATAAGACCACGACGACATATCTACATAGAGTTTTGCTAAAGTTTCTAATTTTCGAGGACGTTAAGCTTCTACACAAATTTGGAGACACAGTTATTATTGAAATAATATTTAATAATATAATATGACAATCCAATACATGCAATAAGCACAGCAGTAAATTAAATCAGAAATGAAAAGACCAATACATAAATTTAAATGCAAAAAACGTATTATTTCTGTACTTTTTTTTAATTTATTGATGAAAATGGACTGACATTTTTTAAATTTCCACTATACATTTTTTTACAACGAATTATTAGCTTACATAAGTTGATTTAATTATACATACTATATAGAATAAATTACTTGATTTTGGTAGAAGAATTTTGTTTCTATAAATTATGTAGACTGAATGTTAATAAATCATTACAGATCTTTAATGATTTGGCAATTAATGTTTTACCTTTATTTATTAAAAAGGGTTGATTTTCATCATACAGATTAATTCAATTTAAATAAGATTTCGGCTATTTGGTTAGAATCGAACTTCAAAAAAAAATTATTGTTTCCTCCCTGAGTAATCCACATTGATTTTCTTGGCCTAATAACAGTAGATGTGTTTGCACCCTATTAAATTAAACAACATAAAAATTATTGCACGCTTTAAAATTTATTATACTTTCAAAGATGATCTATCCTTCAATTGGTAATTACCTTCAAGTAATATTCTATCTTGTAATATGTTTCCCATTTTTTGGTAGAGCCTGCCTCCAATGTAACTGGGGCATCAAACATAAAGTAAAATGCTTTTCGATTCTGGGCGAAAATTCGTTTCTCGAACACTTCACTTGTGTAGGTAATTCCTCTTCCACGAATTTGTACTTTTACGTCATAGAATCCATCGTCTTCAATCGGACCCAGAAAACCAAGTCCGTGCACATCAATTTTCTTTCCACAAGCAAGTCTAAAATAGAGACAACACATATAGTTCCATAATGAACAAATTGGTAACACAGGTATGTATTTAAAGTCTTATAAATACGTATAAATAGTTAAAATACGTTTCCGGCACTAGGCATTAGATTTTAAGGAATAGCCAACGCATAAACGCATTGCTCCAAGAATATAACTTACGATATATTTTTTTTACTATCATCGCACACAAATGGAGAATTTTCTTCCATTGGTAAATTTTGAGTCAAGCAAAGTGATAAAATTCCAGGCAGTATTTGTGACTGTTTCCTTGCCATAGTTTTAAACGGAAGCATCTTGGTGCCAAACTCCATTAACTCCAAAAATCTATTTTTTACATAAATATAATCACAACTAACCTTCTTGTTAAAATACGATGCCATTTAAGTTACGTAGGTTTTATGTGATTATTAATTAATTAATATTTTGGTATCTACAATTTGCTAGCCGTCAATCCGATAAATTTGTAAATTCCGATAGTTTCTTCCGCTGTGAGAATATCTTTTCCAGTTGCTTCCGTGAATTCAGTGATGGACATGATTGGAAAACGGATTTCAAATAGGCAATCGCCGAGAGCTTCTCGAATGTGCTCTTTAGTTGGCTGGATCTTCATTTCTTTGCACTGAAAGCTCGCCCATCTACAAGAATCAGTGCCGAAAAATATAATTATGTTCACATTTAGTAATATCACTATTTAAAAACTCGTGTTAGGTAAAAATACAATTGACATTCCATTACTAATTATGATTTAATTTTCAATTTTCAATACTAGTATGTAGTAAATTGTAGTAGTGAAACTGCAAAGTACCTGATTGCGCAGTAAAACACGTCAAGCTCCTTGATTCCAATATCGTCGCTGGCTAGCACAGATTTAAAGTTGGCCTGAGAGAGTCGCAAAACATCATCCGTATTTTTGTGTTTTCCAAAAGATCTGAAAGCAGAGTTTTTATTAGGAATATATAAGTTCTCAAATTAACTATACCTCATTTTATATCGAAATGACAAGGGAAGATTTCAATGGAGGTTGGCAGGGAATTTTAGTTACTGAGGATAAACGTACGCAAATACAAAATCAAAGTAATCATTGGACCAATTTATAATAGGTCTGCGTCTGGTCCTACACTTGCAAAAAAACTTTTAACGAAGTCAGTGCCTGTAAAAACATTTATTTAGTTTCTACTCCCAGTCACAATTGCGACACACTTTTTAAATCAGATAAAAAAACGACCATACAGACTATATTAAATGCATATAAAAGATTTATTACTTACTGCTTAAATGTGGTAGCTAGTATTTCCAAATTTTCAGCACCTTTTTTCATCTCAAATTGTCGGCATATTGAGAGTAAATTCAAAATTTGATTTGGTGGTAAATCTAATGATTGTAGAAACTCTAGTGACCACGTATCTTGAGACGTGAGCTGAAAATTAGAAAAAAGATACACATATGGAGATGGAGAGAATGCCTAATTGTTTCAGGTGTCGTAATTGTGGCCACCGGATGTATAAAGGATGAATAACGAGATTGTATTTTTGTTTGTAAAGGCTTTCTATTTACTGATTCTGCAATTTTGGATTTCGAAAGTTTTAAACTAATACGAATAATTTAATCAGCCGGCCATACTACCAAACCTGCCACAATTACCCACACTGGCCGTTTAATAAATTGAAAAAATATGAATTATAGGAAAAATACAAGTTTCTAAGCATTACATTAATTTAAATTGATTAAGTAGACGCAACGGTTTTTGAAATTACGACTGTATGTTTTTTATGTATATCGTCAGTGAAGAACCAAAATGACCCATATCCAATTTAAGCTACAATCAAAATGAGCTATGTCATAAAAACAAAATGAGAAACAAGCGTAAAATGTTAATTACGAGTTTTTAAAAAGTGTAAAATGTTCTATTTGCATGTTTTGAAAAGTGTTAAATGTTCTATTTACATGTTTTAAAAAAGTGTAAAATGTTCTATTTACATATTTTTGAAAAGGTGCAAAATGTTCTAATTCTATGTTTTCGAAAAGGTGCAAAATGTTCTAATTCCATGTTTTCGAAAAGGTGCAAAATGTGATATTTACGTATTTTTGAAAAGTGCTAAATGTTCTAATTTAATGTGTTTGAAAAGTGTAAAATGTTATATTTAAGTGCTCTCAAGATATATTTGAATATTTTTGTAGATAGTTGATATTGTTTTTATCTAAATAAGGATATGGGTCATTTTGGTTCTTCACTCACTTCACTGACGATATATGGATTGTAAAATTTGAACTAGAATTAAAGACGTAAAATTATTTACTTCGACAAACAATTCAAATGCGACGGGATCCAAATCAGGAAGTGGGATACCTCCTTCTTCTGTAATGAGTTCCCACTTCTCTTCGAATTCCTTCTCCAAAACAGGCGACGATGCTTTTAAAATGATCTTCAGAGCTCTCACAATTTTCTTTTCTTTCCCAACACAGAAAGTCACGTCGTAATGTCCTGGCTTTCTTTCCAGTAAATCCTGAATTTTCTCCAACAAGGATATTTCGACTTCGACTAGTTCGACTTCGCTGTTCTCTGCCATTGTTGATCAATGTCAAATGTACCTATATAATAATTTGGTTTCGCTAATGAGTAGTAAGGTTCGTGGCAGCGTAGATTAATTAATTTGGCCTAATTATTTACCCTTTGAATTTACAAAATTTTATTAGGTAACCACGATGATAAAAGTAGATAGTTGTGTTGGATGGAATTAATCCGGGGTTTTTAAAAATTTAGATCAGGACGATAAGCTGAAGAGCGTAGTTGGTAGTGGTTTGTTTTCAGTTTCACTCAAAAACTAAATTACAAAAGAATTAGTACGCATACAACATATGAGACACGACAACAAGTAAACTCTCACGAACTGCCGGAATTCATTTCAGGGTTTAATATTTTAACAGCATATGATTGAAAAGCTGTACTGTCAACTGTGCAAATAAGCTATACGTTGAAAACCTTAAAAGTTAAATCTTCAACTATTGCTGCCGTTAAGGATTTCGGTAATGCAATCAAAGTTATAGAAATCAGTTGATTTACACATTAACATTGATTGACTGATATAAAGGTAAGAATTGTTGAAAGTCAGCAAGTAGAGTACTTTGATTAGGTATATTTATAACTTATTTAGCATATTTGGCAGGGCAGGCGACACGGAACACGGATGACGGACAGAGTCGAATCAGTCCATCTAAATATATGCATACTTACTGGTAGATGTAAAATTAGTAAATTAGTTATATAACATATAATGCGTGGCACGCTGCACAGGGCAAAGGACAGGTATGGAGTTGTGGAGTCGTGGAACTCGTAGAGTTGTTGATTGATTGTGTGGAGCAGTGGAGCCTTGAAATATCTCGGAGTTTTCAAAACTCCGCCAAATATCTACCTAGGTAATTTGTTTGTAGTTTTTTTTTGTAGCTTGCCTCCGTCTATAAATAAAATAAGTATCTATATATATATTATACTAATTATATATAAAACTGGATACTCGATACAAAACATCTTTGAAGTTTAAAATTGACTAGGGAAGCGTGCGTAAATTTTGTAGTACAAAAATGGAAAATTTTTGAACTCCTATACCCCCTTTTTTTTGGCAGGTACGTGTAGTATATGTAAAAGCATAGGCAGATTGGGCCCCTACCCCCGCTCATGGTGTGCTACGCAATTTATGCACGCTCCCTAGAATGATTGACGGAAGTGGTATTTTAATATTTAGTATTTATGGGCAACTAAGGAAGAAAACAGCAAAGTTGAACTAAAAGAAGGGAACGGAAGCTCATTAACACGATAAAAATTGCTTAATAAAGGCGTCACATGTCCAAGTCGACAGTTCAAAGGCTCGTACTTTAATTTTTTCCAAACATTCTAGGAACAGTGAACAGTTAGCTCTAAGCAGGCTGACTGTGACCTGTGCCGTACACTGGCTTACACTGTACTGTACAGTGTGCAGAAACTGCAGAACGGAGCAGACGGAACTGTAATATTACTGGTTGGTAGTTATACTTTATGGGATCTATGAAGTTGCAATAAAATTAACAATTAACTAATTTACAATTAACGTTAATTTAACAAGACTGCGGCAGACTAGATCGAGAAGAGTCTTTTAATTGAGTCGAGATCTGGAGGAATTCAAGTGAATATTTAGCTGTATGTCTATATATCAAAGCAAAGGTTCAAATATAATATTTGTATATTCATAAAAGTTGAAAGTAACCTATTTATTTGTGTATGTTTTTAGCTAATTATCGTTATAAGACTATAGATTAAGCTATTAACCATGTAACGCAGTCGAATTAAAATAATTAATAATTAATTTGTAGTTGTGAGGTTTCGGTTTCGGTTGCAGTCCCTTGCGGTTGCAGTAAATCAGCGTCGTTGGATTCTTTCTGGTATTCTATCAATAGATGATAGAACTAATAAAATTCTCTTCACCGTCAACCATAATAATATAATCGCAATACTCACACATCGTCAGCACATTCCACTAATTCAAGCCATAAGAAATAGCTATATTAATCAATATTTAATATTTTAAAAGTCGTGAACAACAAATCTATGAAAAAGAATTCAACTTGTATACTGGGACTCTTACTGACACTAGCAATTAGTGCAGTACAAAATTGCATACAAAAGATTTCTGATTAGATACATTTACACTTTGCAGCTGAGTACTTACACCAAGATACAATGGCAGATCAGGCAGATGGCTATTTTTTGGAAAAGCCGTTACTGGAGAAAATCCGAGACTTCCTGGAAAGAAATCCAGAAACCTATGATGTAACATTCTGCGTGGGAAAAGGAAAGAAAATTGTGAGAGCACTGAAGATTATTTTGAAAGCAGCGTCTCCTGTTTTGGAGAAGGAGTTTAAGGAGAAATGGGAAGTTGCTGGGATAAATGAGCGTAAAGGAATCCCACTGCCTGATTTGAATTCTGCTGCTTTCGAACTGTTTATCAATGTGAGTGTATGTTTTGTGTGGACTTTTATATGCTAATCTAAAACTTTTGTATGCTTCAAATGTAAATCGAACATTAACATTATTAGGTACTTTAACTTACAACTCATTTTCACATCATTTTATTCACAGTTGACTTCCCTAGATTCTTGGTCATTGGAAACTCTGAAAAATTTAAATTTGCGACCTAAACGACTTTTGAGTTTGCTTTCCATTTGCCGACGCTTTGAGATGAAACCTGCTGTACAAATGTTGGAACAATTAGCTACAACGTTTATGCAGTGAGTACTAACGATACGTTTTTTTATACATTATAGATGATTGAGACTAACTTATAAAATCGCAAGTAATAAGTGCTTTTGAAATGTGTTATTTGTGATTTCGAAACTCCACTTAACTGCTTTTAGATCGTTTGGCAAGTATAAAGATACCGATGATTTCTTGCGCCTCTCTCAACCTAACTTCAAAGCTGTGCTTCTCAGCGACGATATTGAAGTCAATGAACTTGAAGTGTTTCACTGTGCAATCAGGTGACTATTAGCTACGCAGTTGCGAGTTAAAAATTAACCAAATTTACCAAATTAATATTAAATAATTTTCTGCGTTTTTTTCTTAGCATCATTATAACAATATGAATATTATTCCCGATCGCACTGAGTTTGACGATATTTCTCCATTGATTTGTGTAGATGGGCAGAATTTCAATGCAAGAAAAGGAAGTTAAAGCCAACGGACGAGCATATTCGGGAAGTTCTCGGTGACAGTGTATTTGAAATTCGTTTTCCAATCATGTCCTCTACAGAGTTCAAAGAATCAACTAAAACAGTAAACATTCTAACAGCGGAGGAAGCTCGTGGAATTCACAAATTTATCCGGCATGCCGATGACAAAAAGTGATTAAAAAATAAAATATTCTAATGATAAAATGTCTAACGTTAGTGGAATCATTGGTTTGATTAGAACTGTCATCAATTAATGTTGTAATATTACCAAACAGAGTGATAGTGGTGGTTGATGCAAAGAAGTTTCTGTTTAAAACTAAGCCAAGGAAAAAAATGCAAGAACTGCTGGAGTCGAAACCTAAATCTGAATCCAAAACTAATATTGACGAGGTCGAATCATTACCGGAAGCAGTTTCAACACTTTGTTTAACAAAAGATTTTCAAGTCGGGAAAAATCCTCCATTTGTCTGCGATGGCAGCGAAAAGTATAATTTGTAAGTTATTCTTTTACAAGCCATACAATCTCTGAATGACGTGGTTATTTTTAATGAAAATTCAAAACAGCAGTTAATGTATTTTAAAGAAATCAAGCGTAATAAATTGTGAATGAAGAATCAAAATGACCCATATCCAATTTAAACTACAATTAAAAGGACCTATTTCAAAAAAAAACACTAAAAGATATAGATATATGCGATAAATGTTAACTACGAAAATATTTTAAAAAGTGCAAAATGCTTTATTTGCGGTTTTTGGAAAGTGCAAAATGTTTTTTGCTGTTTTTGGAAAGTGCAAAATGTTTTTTTGCTGTTTTTGGAAAGTGCAAAATGTTTTATTTGCTTGTTTTTGGAAAGTGCAAGTTGTTGTATTTGATTTTTTTGGAAAATGCAAATTGTTTTATTTGCACATTTTAGAAACTTGCAAAATGATCTAATTTACATGCTTTCAGGATGAAGATATTTTATTTGTTTTGCGGATAGACAATTTAATTTTTGGCTAAAAGTTGGGCAATTTTGTTTCTTCACTGGCGAAATGCGTAATGTGTAATTAATATTCGTGTTTGTTTTTTATATTTTAGCATTGTTTGTGAAAAGAAAATTACAGTTTATGGAATCAGTTTTCTGGGTCCAATTGAAAATGATGGATTCTATGATGTCAAAGTACAAATTCAAGGGCACACATCTGCATACCGAAGCAAGATGTTTGAGAAACGTATTTTTGCTCAAAAAGGGAAAAAGCTGTACTTCATGTTTGATGAACCAGTTAAATTTGAGGCAGGCTCGGTCGGTTCGTGGAACACGTATTACTACATTGTCTACTACTTGAAGGTAATCTGCAATCTGCAGCACATAATTGCATTACTGGTGCTTAAATATTTTGTGTTTTTCTTTTAAAGCTATTTTAATATTATGTTGTCAAACTTACAGTTATTGATTTTTATTTTAAGGGCGCAGATACTTTCACCGTTGAAAGATCGTATGGAGAGGAGTCCGTGTTGCAAGAAGGAGAAGCTAAATTTCGTTTGCAGTGGGCAAGTAACCAATTAGCAGAAGTATTTTTTAAGCTAAGCTAATTATGACACCCTATAAATATATAAGGCAGTACGCAATTTTCTAAAAATCTTTCAATAATCTAATGAAACATAAATTTTAAATAGGTATAGTTTGTATAAAAGTATTTACGAGTCTATAACAATTTTATATAAATAAATCGCACAGTATTCCAATATAATTATTTTTGTTTAAGCGCGTATTTTATTTCATTTATTCTTAATTCTTTCTAAGGGTAGGCAATATTTCAATCGGCAGCTGTGAAAAAAATCTATAAATGGGAATTGGCAGTGATTCTTATGCTTATGCTTGTATCATAATTTAAAACTGCCCCCGCATGTTACAATTAACAGTTCCCTTATACTATATCTATAAGATATTTCAGATATTTTTTAATACTGGTACATCATTGCATTCACCAGTAATGAACGAAATCGTTCAGAGAGATTTTCAATAGATATTTAAGTAGTATAGGTATTAGTTGACTCGTTTGATACAATTATTAATAGATTACCTCTTATATAAGTAGGTGCATACTAAATACTAATTAATGCATAACGTCAATAAATTTAGCTGCGGCTGGTTTAGAATGGTTTAGAAGTTTAAGTACATGCTGGAAACACCAATAAGCTGTATAGTTACTAAAGTATGTACCAACTTCAATTTGCATTTACTAATTTACACGTATAGTATTGGGTTATTTGTAAGAAAATATGAAGTTAAGTTGCCACATCATTACCGCATTTCATATAAAAATGTTCGTACCTAAGCTATATACTATATTACTATATGTAGGCTAGAAAGCGATTACCGTAATATTTATTATTTGAACTACATTATATGCTACACTATTTTACTATAGTATACTCGCTAGAATAAATTATAAATATGTTAAGTAGGTAAGTAGTAAGTAGGCAGGTACTTGCTTTTTATTATCAGGTTCTATCAGTCATGGTATGTTAATATGTAACTATGCAGTACTAAATCGAGCTGGATCCAAGCCAAAGTTCTATACCTAAAATCTAAAATCAACTACCTACATTAACTACAGCACCTGGAGCTAAAACCACAATACAGTATCTAGAAACAAGAGCTCAGTATGTATAATAAAACCTATAATTATAATGCGAAAAGATTATTTTGTAGTTTTGTAAAATATGTTAGTAGAATATTTTGCACTTTTGAAAAACATGTAAATAAAACATTTTGAAAATTCTGAATAACATGGAATTAAAACATTTTGAACTTTTCAAAATCATGCAAATAAAACATTTTGTTTATTTTCAAATCCTTTTAAATAGAACAATTTTTTCATAAATATTACAATATAACATTTTGTACTTTTTAAAAACTCCAAAGTTAACATTTTTAGAATTGCATGATTTATCTCTCTCTTTCACCTTATTTTCTACCTGGAATACTAGTAAGTACTTAATCGTAAATTGTGATTACAGATTTGTGGATTAATTTGTGTATATGTACTACATATCGTAAGTGAAGAATTAAAATGACCTAAATCCAGTTCAAGATAGAATTAACATAGGGGATTAAGGGTATGTTAAAAAAATACTAATTAAGTTAGATGCTTGAAATGTTTGTTACGCAATTTCGAAATGTGCAAAACGTTTTATTTGCAAGCTTTTTAAAAGCGTGAAATATTCAATTTGCATATCATATTTTTGAAAAGTTTGAAACTATTTTTTTAGCATAATTTTAGGATCAAGATATTTTTATTTGTTAGTACAGATATCAGTAGTGCATTTTGATTTTATACAAAAATTTGTATGAGCCACAATGTGGGTTCTTTACAGACGGTGTTACGCGTTAGGTAGGTAGTACCATAGTTAAAGATGATTTAATATTTAACTTGAACACAATTACAAATTACCCATTCATTTGAAGGCGGCTCTCGGATCCTACGGTGGGTTTGTGGGGCATGGAATTAAAGGAAGTACAGCTGAAGGATCTGGAAGCAATGGCTTAAACGCTGGTTGAGGAATTACGATCGCTGGAGCCTAAGGTCGTAGGTTCTTATGGTGGTATTTCAGATCATGGAGGGCAGGTGGACCCTCCGTTATTTCTTCTGGAGGCTTTGGAAATGGTGGGCTGCTTTTTGGAAAAATTTAGGCCAGACCACAGCAAACCACCACAGCAGAACACCGCACAGCCTTTGATTTTTCAACTTTAGAAAGCTAAACTTTATTTTTTTACGGCAATTCTACATTATGAATTTAAATTTTTAAATATGGGTAAATAATGACCCTGCAAGCATTGACACGCTCTGTATACTGCAATAAAGACATAATATTACTATTTTCAATGACCGTACTTGCTACTTATTGCTACTTTTGAATTTTAAGTTGTATGTACGTCTCTCTCATTTTAAGCAATGAAACTTACAATTAGCTGCTTCTATTGTTTCTGCTAATTAAACTTGCGTAACACACAGCACATTATGCCATAAATAAAATGCGTACCTTTGTATCAAAACCATTATGTTCCATGGGATTTAAATTAATGCATAAACAACTTTGTAACAAAATAAAATTCAGATCGTGTGTTTGTCATTCAATTTTTTAAAATTTATGTATCAACATCGCGGTCGAAGCCGAAGTTCTATACCTAAAATAAACTACCTACATTAACTACATTACCTAAAAGGCATTATGAAATAGAGCAACTGAATTATCTCATCGTAGGTGAAATGACTTTCATATATTAATTCATTACGTATCGGCTTCATCAACGGCCGTGGCGATGTGATACGATAAAACTGCAGTTGTTGCAATTCCGATGGCAAATTCTATGCGTTAGTTGTGTATTCTTTATGATCAATGATACTGAAAGATAATAATCGCGGCAGTTTGTAAATTCAGTCTTTTTGTAGTGTTCTGGTTCTGGTAGTGTGTCAGTCTGTATTCTTATTCTTGACTTATTGTCTTGTGTTGTACCTTGTAGTTGTGTTGTGCTACTGTGTGAATTAATTTGCAGTTAAGTGGTAACATTCATGTTCATTGTGCTGGTTTTCATTTAATTTGTACGCACTTCAATATTTGATTATTATAAAATAAATAAATACTTGTGCAACAATGGCGCAGAACGACATAGTTGAAAAATCATTATTAGAGAAAATTCAGGATTTAGTGGAAAGAAAACCAGGGACATGCGACGTGACGTTTTGCGTGGGGAAAGAAAAGAAGATTGTGAGAGCACTAAAGATTGTTTTGAAAGCATCATCCCCTTTCTTGGAGAAGCAATTTGAGGAGAAATGGGAAGTGGCTGTGATTAAAGAAGGCGAAGGGATTCCACTCCCTGATTTCGATCCCACGGCATTTGAAATGTTTATCAAAGTAAGTCATCCACTCGAATTGCAATTTTCCTATTTAATGTAATTACTAAGCATAATTGAGAATTAAAAAAAGTCGGATTTTTAAAAACGCAGTTCCTCGCGTAGTTTAGGTAAAAAAGATCGTTGTTTTTCAGTATGTATCTTAGAGTCTAGAGTATGTACTATAGCACTAAGGTGCGTAAATGTGATCACCCCTTAAACGTGATCAGTGGCCGCTGTTCAAATATTACCGCCTTTAAAAATCTGTGCAACTCATATTCATACAGCTTATAGTCTCAGCTACAATCACTAGTGATTTCAGATTTTTTTTTCAAAAACTCTGGCTATGTAAAATTCTGAAAGTTTTGAACACTTTTTTGAATTTTTTAATACCGATCACATTAAAGACCCTACTTTTCTTTTACCTTTAAATGTATTTAAACTAACTGATCTCATTAAGGGCACTTGGGGAGTTGTAAGACTTTTCGAAATTGTTTCGTACAATGACCTGTAAGTATCTCTTGCAACTTTTAATTTTCGACACTGAGTATTTTTTAGTACATAAAGGATTAAAAGAGAAGTATAATGATAACTTTTTCTTCATTGTGCGTTGGGTGGGTAAAAAGTTACAGATTTTCAAAGTTGAAAAAAAAATGAACCCGATCACATTTACGCACTCTACTACTAACTGTATCTATTTTCTTTGCAGCTCACCTCACTGGATGGATGGTCGCTAGAAGTTCTAGAGAAACTAAGTTTGCCACCAAATCAAATTTTGAATTTGCTCTCGATATGCCGACACTTTGAGATGCAAAAAGCTGTGGACAATTTGGGGAAATTAGCCTCTACATTTATGCAGTAAGTAATTACCCAGTCAGCATCGAGCTTTCAGAATGGTATCATATTGAGCGCAGTGAGTTCAGAGATGAGAAAACATTATGCAGTCAGTGGACATTCACTAGATCTAAATGATCAGCATTTAGATTTAAATGCCTGACATATTTAACTCTAAATACTTGAGAATTAAAACTAAACCTCGGGCGTTTAGATATAAATTGTCACCTGGAACCACAAAAATTAAAACGAGGATATTTCAAATTTCAGAATTTTCGCTTCCAAGATTTTCGAAATTTCAATACCGATCATAACCTATCAGTAGAAACTGAGAGAACGAGATTTTTTCTCTTGATTGCCATTAACTTTATTCGCGGTCAGTCAGAGTTCTGATCGGTCCGCTCATTTGAAGGCGCGCATGCGCAAATACGGAATTCAAAGTAATTAGATCTAAATGCTCAGCATTTAGATCTAATTAGTTTGACGATAAACATTAAGATTTAAATGCCCAGTATTTAGATTTAAATATTTTTCGTGCATTTAAATCTAAATGCTGATCATTCAGATCTAGTGAATGTCCACTGACTGTTATGTGGTCATGGACACAACATTCTGAAAACATTATGATTTCCAGATGTCCGCTTTTTCGCGTCATATCGAGCTCATAAGTACCTCATTCTAAAACATAAATATGCGAATATTATGAGCGTTTTATGAAAACACAGTGTGCCATCTACTGTCTGATTATGCAACTTAATGATACATTCCGTAGGCTGCAGGTTCCTCCATTTCCCGCATTATCATTTCATGCCATGAGATTATTACTATAATAATGTTCTATCTAAATGCACAGAACACATCCTAACTTAAGTAATAATTGGACACATAAAACCAGAACTTTGCAACTATGAGGAAATGATTTAATTTGAACACGATTATAATTCAAGAAACACATAATTTAATGATTAAAACCATCAGCTCAACGTTGTTAGCAAACACTTTCTCTGAAATTTTTATTACTAATACTTGAATTCCAAAATAACTGTAAAATTAGCCACAAATTATTGCAGAATAAAATTTAATTGTAAACAGTGCCATTATGTGATTGTCATTAACTCTCTAACACCAACAATGCTTTTCAAGAAACATAAAACAAGTTTCTGGTTCATAAATACTGGTAAACTTTAATTCACTTTCAGTAAGGAACCACTACCAACTACACACTAAACTGTAGGTTTAATTCATGCAACAATGGTTTTTATAAAGTTCACTTTATCTAGATAGACACAATCGAAGGTAATTTTTTGACGATTTAGGATTTAGACTAAAAAGATGCAAGTCAGCATGCTCCGACGAATTCAGCCAGGACGTGGTAACTTGAAATACGATACTTGTTAATACGATTTAGTGTGTAAAGTCAAAGTGTAGGTAATTTTAAGACTACTGATATCAGGAAATGAAGTGTGTAAAACTTGGTGTCAGTAGTCAGTTATGAATGAAATACACAATTAGAAAACACAGCACCCGGGTATTAATAACTAAAGAAATGCACACTGCATTCTTCTTTTTACTCCGTGTTGTGGTCTGTGGGTCTCTATGCACAACTGCTGCTTCGTCCGTTAAATTTCTGACTTCTAGTTGCCGCCTTGACTATACTCTATTTCCTAAGGTGTTGGTTTTTTGTACTGAACTCGTATCAGTTTTGATGCAGTTATTCTGAACTTTTTATGATGCCTCGTGAGCGTGCGCGCGCATCGTTATTTTAATGTACAGAATATGACAGTAAAATGACTGCTGTCAAACTTCTCACAACTGTATGACAGCTTTAAGAACTGCGTCATATTACAGTCAGTAAACTGTTTGACATAATGATTTCATATTTCTATCAGCAGAATGATGTGAGCGATTTATAAACTCATGAACGGTTTATGATATCATTCTGAAGGGTCGATGCCGACTGGGTAACCATTTCTGCAGTTAATCGTTTCCTTTCTTTAGATTTGATAAATGTGTCAATTAAGTGAAAATAAGAAAGGAACGAATAAAAATAAAATATTCCTTTTCAAATTAATAAGCTGCCTATAAATACCACAGCTTATCAGCTTACACAGTTTTCTATAAAAATGTAGAATTGTATTTAGTTATTATACATTGGCTTTGATAATTCGAAAAAGTCAAAGCCAACTAGGCTCCTTAACCTTGATTTCAATTTAATGTAAAATTTGGCGCCTTATCCTTATTTCCTCTGATAGTAGACGGGCCTGTAATAGTGGACGGGTCTGAGAGGTACGAATTTAAGTAGTAGATGGGTTCCACTATTACAGGAAACACGTTACCAAGGCAAATAGAATAATATTATTCTATTTGCCTTGCACGTTACATACAATTAGTTTAAAGGGTGGTATTTTAGTGCTTCAGTGAAATAATCTTAAATGGAGTAAAAATACCTAATTTGATTTTACTTGTATAATATGCAGTCATTATCCAAATTATATGCAGTGAAATTACTTCGTGTACATATTTTTTCTGGCAGTCATATATTTAGACACAGTTTATCTACCTATCCTTGTTTTATCTGACGAACAACAAAATTAGGATAATTGAATTATGAGTTCAGGGTCGGACTTGGTGGAAGGAAAACTATCTATATTTTTGAATGACGTCAGGAACTGATAAGGTAAGCTTTATCTCCCTCTGTGTACCAGAGGAGTTGGAGTTGGAGTCATTCAGTTGAGTTGCGTAGCCGTTTGTGGTTGTTGTTTTGAACTGTGTTAGCTAAATTAGGTAACAATAACAATATCAGTAGCGGTGTGGTGCGTATGAAACAGCGGGCTTTGGAAAATACTGAAGAGGAAGAAGTTGCCCTGCAAGTACAAAAACCTGTACGTTATCGACCACCACTGGGATGGGTAAAGAAAAATAATTACGTATAATAATTTTCAAGCTGCCCTGGAAGCCCTTTGAGGTGGCTGGAAATTGGAATATTCAAACGAAACAACTCGGTCAGAAAATAAAACGTAACTACTACTGTGTCAATCACGGCAAAAATTGTCCAGTAAAAAAACAATTGCGAATACTTAACAACACACATGACGTAGACTACTTTGAAACGCAAAATGAAGACCATCTTATTCCAGAAACAGTTCAAGCATTATCATTCGAGGTGAAGACGCGGATTCGTAAAATAATACGAAATGGCTCAACAGGAGCACTGAAAATATTACGATTGTTGAAAGATGTTGAAAACGCCCCCACTGTTAAGCAAGTTAGTAATTTTCTTGCAAGAGGAAAGACAAAAAGCAAACACAGTGTGATGAGCAGAGGTGATTTAAAGGAATGGCTTGAGCTTAATTTATTCTATTGTTCCCGAGTGCGAAAACACCGCGTATGTTGTAAACAGTGAACTACCTCTTGGGAAATATGATACATACTACACTTCGTATTTTTTTGACAACTAAATTTTTATTAAAAGTTAAAAATGAAAACAAGGCAATAGATGTTCCTCTAACTGGTAAACCAAAGTGCGGAAGACCCGCCAAAGTCAGTTCCGCAAGGTCAAAGGATTAATCACAGGCTAGCAGTTCTCAAGCCACTGTTTAAATGTAAATGTATGGTAATGTTCCCACCCCTCACTGTACATAGTTATTCTCACTTCTTTAAAAGATTTAACAATTAAATCCACTGACAATTAAAATAATATCATAGAAAGTAATAACACTGACAATTAAAATAAAACTGTGTGAAGTAATATCACTGACAATAAAAATAAAACCATGTGAAGTAATATCACTGACAAATAAAATAATTTGTGTTTGAACCACTGAAGGCCTTCACTGAAAAATAAAATAATTGCTAATACAAGTACTTGTAAAACGAGGAATTCCACTGAAGGTTTAAAATAGTTGTACTGCAGTTAAAAGTAAGACTAGTAGTACGGCCCGTCCTGCGGACGGAATTTATCAGGGTTAAAAATGCACGTGTAAAGCATTCGCACAGGCACCTTTTTTCCAAGCACATGGTTTCGAAGCATAATTGTACCCTCGCTAGTCACACCCAGACCACTCGTACCGACAAACCTCTTACCACCTGCCGTATTTGAATTTTATTATTATGTCGATGGACATGATTAATTCATTAATTCATTAAAATAAATTCTTATTTTCTTTTCGTAAATTCTTTAGTTTGTTTTGTTTCTTTAAACATACAGTCAATATTCAACACCAATAGCACAAAATTCAACTGCATCTAATGCAAAATTTAATTTGCTATCAAACAATATATTGCAAGTTGGTGTAGCTATAATATTTTTCAAGGGAATGGCAATTACATCTCGCAAGGTATTTAAACTGCTATTAGCTGGTTTGAAGTTATTTCCTTGTTTAGAATTCCATCACCTAGCTAATTTAAAGTTATTTAGCGGTGCCTGGACGATACTGTGTGCCTGGACAATAGTAGGAGACAGCGGACATGGACATGAAGGCCGGGCAGAAAGGGCGGACAGAAACGGACAGAAACGGACAGCGTTATTTGAATTTTATTATTATGTAGATCACTAAGCGAATAAGATTTACCCTTAGTTTAAATGTATCATTTGTGTTTTCCTAATCGAACTGTAATTGCCTGCTTGCAGATCCTTTGGCGAATACAAAGACACCGATGATTTCCTGCAACTTTCTCAGACAAACTTAAAATATGTTCTTGTGAGCGAAGATATTGGAATCAAGGAACTCGACGTGTTTCACTCTGCAATCAGGTGATGCGAAGTTTAACTTCAGACCCAATTTATAAAATAAATGTTAATCATGAATAGAAGGTTACACGTTGTTCGTATCAACCAGCGAATGAATTATGGTAATTATGTGTTGTTAAATGTTATTATTTTGGTACTGGTTTTTGTAGGTGGGCCGAGTTTTGGTGCAAGGAATTAAAGGTCGAGCCAAGTGAAGAACGCATTCGAGAAATTCTCGGCGACTGTTTATATGAAATTCGTTTTCCAACAATGTCCGTGATAGAGTTCACGGAAGCAGCCGAATCAAAAGATATTCTTTCAGCTGAAGAAAGCCTTGCAATTTACAAGTTCATCGGATTGACGGCTAGGAAAAGGTAATTAAAAATGGCATTTGAAAAACAAATGTGTGCTCCACTAATACTGATAATTGAATCTGTAATAAAATTATGTGCAAATAAATGTGACTTTTTATTGTTGTAATAAAATAAGACTAGAATTTGATACCAAGAGGCTTCCATTTAAAACTGTACAAAGGGAACCCTCGGTAATACTTCCTGAAACTTCAACACTTTGTTTGACTCGAGACTTAAAACTCGTGGAAAATCCTCCATTTGTGTGTGATGGAAGTCCAAAATACCATTAGTGAGTTTATTTTCCAAGCAATGAGCAATGCAATGTTTTGATTATGTTTATTTTAAAATGTTTCTGTCCACTGTATAAAAAAAAGTGAGCAGTACTTTAGGGTAATCATAAATTTTAAAATTGAGGTAAAACCCAAGTGTTTTCGTGTTTAACATTCACGGTTGGTGTTTGGTTTTATTCTTTTATTGTAGCATCGCTTGTGAGAAGAAAGTTACAATTTATGGACTTGCTTTTTTGGGTCCAATTGAAAGTGACGGATTCTATGATGTAAAAGTACAAATTCTAGGGCAAGGAAGTATTGCATACGATAGTACAATGTTGGAGAAGCGTATTTTTGCCCAAAAAAGCAAAAAGTTTTATTTCGTTTTTGATGCACCTATTGACCTTGAAGCTGGCTCAGTTGGTGGATGGAACAAATTCTATAAGATTTTCTATTACTTAAAGGTAATGATAGTAAAGAATTAGCGTACACAGTCAACAGTTATGCTCTGACACATTTTATTTTTAAAATGAAATTGAACTGTGAACTTACCAGTTTGACTAGGCGTTCTTATTCTGCTTTACAGGGAGGAAACACTTTCGCATGTAATAGAACACAATATTTGAATTTAATCCTGCAAGAAGGAGACAGTAAGTTTCGTTTGGAGTGGCAAAGTAAACAATTAGCTGATATCTTATTTAAATTGAGCTAATTAATTTACATCATAATGATGCAATAAAAGTAACTTGCATTTGATAAAAACCTCGAAAGTCCATTCTATTATGTAATATGTAATTAAAAAGTACAACTTGTATTATCCACAGGTTAATATTAATTAATTACCGAGCTTCAAAGATAATGATATTGTTAGTCCTACTGTGAACCTTTATTTGGCCATTTCGTGAGCTTGCTACCTCCTTCAATAATGTTGATTTTCAATTTGAATTTTTTCTTCTTCTGCAAAATTGATTAGTTAATTCAATTTAAAAATAAAATAAGTTCTCGTAATTTCACTGCCCAAAATAGCGCTTGTGTCAGCCCAAGAAAAAAAAACACCAAAAAATAAAATGAAATTATTATAGTCCGTTTTGGTTCAGCTGCAACAATGCGACTGTATTTATGTTGTACTGAAAATTATACGGTTAACTAACGAGCATAACTCGCCAAACCATTAGCGTGATTTTTCATGAGATATTTTTTTTCAAAAAGAGCGTCCAAAAAAACTTAGAATGGCTTAACAACATGGTGCGCGTAATGAGTTTCGTTCGATAAAACATTTTTTCGAAAAAACGAAAAAGGCCTTAAAATGGTTTTTTAATGCTATTTTTTATTTTTTTAAAACACATCTTAAGCACAATTTTTGAAAATTTTTGTACAAAAACCCATTTTAAAATATGTAGAATCTAAAAAAAATGAAATTTAAAATTTTGAAATTTTTTATTTTTTCCAAAATTTTGACGGAACAAGGGTAGGTGCCTTAAAAATATCGAAAAAATAAAAAATTTCAAAATTTTAAATTTTTTTTTTTAGATTCTGCATATTTTAAAATGGGTTTTTGTACAACAATTTTCAAAAATTGTGCTTAAGATGTGTTTTAAAAAAATAAAAAATAGCATTAAAAAACCATTTTAAGGCCTTTTTCGTTTTTTCGAAAAAATGTTTTATCGAACGAAACTCATTACGCGCACCATGTTGTTAAGCCATTCTAAGTTTTTTTGGAAGCTCTTTTCGAAAAAAAATATCTCATGGAAAATCTTGCTAATGGTTTGGCGAGTTATGCTCGTTAGTTAAATTAAGCTAATTAATGTACACAACGGTGATGTATTAAAAATAACTTGCATTTAATGAAAACATCAAAGATAATCTCTACTAATTTATGCATTAAATAGTATATCGTCTCTAAAGAACCAAAATGACCCATATCCATTTTTAGCTAAAAACAATATCAACTATACACAAAAATATTCAAATATGTCTTAAGAGCATTTAAATAGAACATTTTGCACTTTTCAAACATATGAAATTACAACATTTTGCACTTTTTCAAAAACTTGAAATTAGAAAATTTTGCACCTTTTCAAAAACATGTAAATATGACATTTTACTTTGTTGAAAAACATGAAAATAGAACATTTTACGCTTTTCAAAAACTCCTAATTAATATTTTACGCATGTTTCTCATTTTGTTTTTATGACATAGCTCATTTTGATTCCAGCTTAAATTGGGTATGGATCATTTTAGTTCTTCACAGACGATATATATCGTATGTTGTCCACATTAAATCGAATTAATTAATTAAATAAATAAACAGAAGTTGCGAGTTTGCATTCAAAATATTAATGTTTTGGGAGACTTCTTTTGATTTTATCTTTTTATCATTATCCGTACCATATATCTTTATAGTTATATCCTTAGGGGTCCTTCCTAAAATGATTCCATCGAAACATTCCAATTTCTAGCGTCCAATAACGCCCCTGTCATACTATCATCATATTAGCCACTACATAAATAGCTATCTTTAACATGGAATGCCATTAATATTCAACTATAGACCTAATAATCCTACCCGGGACTTAATGTATGGACGATCCCTTATCATTATCCTTATAGTAGTTTCTTGTAATACATTAAATCTACGCAATAGAATAAAATAACTTATTGTCAGTATGTATCTGTAGCAGATACTGATACGACGTCAGCACAGAAATAAAAGTATTACATATATTTTGGCATACAAGTAACAAAAATTGCATCTGAAACCACAGTTTTTGTGAACTTGACCTTTTTGCAAAATAATTTGTATTAGAAATCATTTTTGAAGAAATCTAATAGCACTCAGCTATTTTAAACATGCTCTATCCTTCAATACTTCTACTTGAGTAACTCAAGTGAGTTCTACTATGCGTAGTTGCTATTTATAGCTTTTAGCTCTTATTTCAGAACCGACGTTCATTTGAGACCTTATAGATTAATGCATTTATTCTATGAAAATGAAAAGAAACTAAAGGAGCCTCCTGAGACTCTTTAATTTCTAGAACAAAATCATCAAATGAATAATTACAAAGTGGCAAGCGGCCCGCTAACTAAACGAAAGCAGTTGGGACAGTCAACATTGGACAGTTCCGACAATTACTATTAACTATTGTCGATGCATTTTTAACCCGTGATGGTATGTCTGTACACGTAATATTTATATGGCGGCAGAGCCTTATGTAAATGAAAATCTTACAAAAGTGAAAATAAATAATAAAATATTGCACATTTGTTTTGTGTTTTGCATTTCAAAAGTTCCAATTTTTTTATTACATTTTCAAAAACCATGTAAATTAAAGAGAAATTGCTTATACGTTATACCCACGCTAAACTACGATAATGATAACCATAACTCCAAAAAGATAAAAATTCTGAAAATTTACTTTTCAATTCTGCTAGATTTGGATACTATATTACTACACTTAACTATACCTACACCAAGTATGCATTATTTACTATGCACAGCTTATTTATACCCATATTATTAAATTTATTTTAAGAGTAAACTGTAAAATTTGAAATAACTGAAACAAATTTTCACTATTCAAATCTCCTAAAATCCATATAGTGTGTGAAGAACCAAAATGGCCCATTTCCAATTTAAACTCTAATCAAAATGAGGTATGTCATAAAAACAAAACGAGAAACATGCGTAGAATGTTAATTAGGAGTTTTTGAAAAGTGTAAATTGTTCTGCTTACCTATTTTTTAAAAGTACAAAACGTTCCATTTACATGGTTTTGAAAATTTCAGAATGTTCTATTGAATTATTTTTGAAAAATGCAAAATGGTATATTTACATCTTTTTGAAAATTCTAGAATGTTCTATTTACATAGTTTTAAAAAGTGCAAAATGGTCTATTTAAATACTTTCAAGTTTCAAGACATTGTGCTTCAAAATTTTTGTAGATAGTGGATATTGTTTTTAGCTAAAAATGGAAGTGGGTCATTTTGGTTATTCACTGACGATATAATCTATATACTCTGTATACCTTAGTTCCAACACACACACTGCGAAAGTAAGTACATACCTACATTAAGCTAAATACTCAAACGTTGAGAAAGAAATCACGAATCTGATTCATATAATTTATTACTTACATAGGTACTTTATTTTTGAACCATAATGTTTTTTGCAGTCAAATGAATTTTCAGGATTTTATCCCATCTCAAGCCATTTTGTTCGATATAATCGATCATGGAGTCGTAAATAAAATTATAACGAACAAAATCATTTTTTTTAACCGGTAATGATATGACGTTACAATACTCCCGACGCCGAGGTGAGATGTAGTCAGCCTTTATAACCAATTCCTGTGCAATCCTTCCCATGTCTCTGTAGTAGTTAATTCTTCTCTTTATATCTTTAGAAATGTTCCAAAGACCCTCCTCAAATTCATCTTTTCGCTGGCAATCTTTCAAAACCACAAAGCAAAGCAAAATGTTTTGAAAAAAAATCCGAAAAAAAGCGTAATATAAGGTAATTTGGAATTATATACAATACATAAAAATATTGGCAACAATATACAGTAACTTCTATTCAAATTACGGTACCTTTAAAAGATAAAAGAGTGCTGATGATATCCGGATGAATTTTTGAAGTTACACGGCTTTCATCTCTAAATTGACACTTGTTGTAAAGATCTTGGGCTTTCGTCTCGTAATCCGGATAATCCAGATCTTCGAACACCCAATCCAAATCAAAACCATTGTTCGTTAGACGGAGAATGTCACTAATGTATTTGACATTTACCCCCGATTTTGAAGACAGCATATTTCGTACAGCATCTCCAATTTTTCCTCCAAAACCCGGGAGATCTTGCAATAACATTTTCTTCCTGAGCCGTGGAAGGGCACTGTCCGTTATTATACCGATCCCATTCGGTTTGTTTAATCCACACGCAAGTTTCGAGATTAACTTTGAATGACCAACCCCAGCTGAAACTTGATATTTTGTACGCAATTCGATAAGGGCAATGATCGTGCTGGCGATGGTAGCACCGTGAACTAAACGAAGTTCGTCCTGATGATAGAGTTCAGCATTGAGCGGATAGATCTGTTGGATTCTGTAGCTGAATTGGTCCCCGGAAATTTGCCTTTGTCGAGCTTCCATGATCGTTCTAGGCTGACCATCGTACTTGTCATTTGGCTGATCTTTTGGCCAACTTAGAGACTTGACATGACCCCCGTCAGGAATACAAATGAAGTTTCTTTTGTTGGACACTTTCTTGTAATGTTTCATCTTCGCGTCGACGAGACCCGTCACATCCATGTAGAATTCATCCCGACAAGTTCGCTCGATTTTAATGGGAATTGGAATGGGTAAATAGGGGTTAACTTCCTTTAAATCTCCAACCCACTTATGTATGACATCCAAAATTCGGTCACTCTCGATGACAGGCAAAAAACTATCAACTTTTCCATAGCATTCTCCGGCAGTGATTTCCACTAATTCGGTTCCAGCTTGTTCACACAGTGCGCGCGCCTCTTTCAGGGCTCGACGTCCATCCCCCCGCTTCACCCCTAAACTTTTTGCTGTATAATTCACCGACAGAATTCTGAAAAGAAAACATCGAACTCTCTGTTAACACAATTTAAAAGGTGAAAACAAACAGGTATTGTTTAAATATAAAATATTATACTCATTGACAATGACATTAAATCAATACACTATTAAGAGACATATTTAATTAAATTAGATAATTTAATTCTTGTGAACATCTTATACATTTGGTCAGGATTGATGACAACAACAGGAACATCTTTTCCAATCAAGTCTGGCCTCAGCTTATTCATCCAAAGCTGCACTTCAAAACAGTCCACGTCCAAAAACAAAATAATCCTTTTTTGTTCATCTTCCGAGCTGCTTTCACTACTATTATTCGGGATACCTAGAAAATTTTTACATCCAAATATATCATTTCACGTAGTTTTAGGTTGTTTCACATACACATAAATATGTAATTAATATTAATGAAAATGACTATATAAATTTGAAAGTGCTTACTTTGCAAGAAAGGCATCCTGAGGACCTCATGCTCTTCTTCTTTCCATTTCCCCGAAATATTCATGTCTAAAATTGAAAATATAACTAAAAAATGTATTAAAAGCTTCAGACAATTTCTTACTAATATGTATGTATGTATTACGTATGTGTGAAATATATACTTGTATTTCAAGACTGATGACTAATGAAAACTTGCTACTAAATAGAATTGTATATAAACTCACTAGTCAGTACTTAAGTGCTTACTACTTAGTAGTATATACACATACACAGCTCCACAAAATTTGAAATTTTAGCGACTGTATTACTATAGTTATTATTAGTTAGTGATATATGGTCCTTGACGAGATCAAATCCGTAATTATTATACTTCCAATTCTTTTCTAGAAGCAAGTTTGTTTTCTTTCAATTTTCTCTGAACGCAAAACCGTATCCTTCCTTAACAATCAACAATATCATCAATACATAGCGACAGTCAACGTCAATCAACAGTTTTGTTTTTAAATAAAATTGGAAGGAAACGAATTTGCTTTTGGCAAAGAATGCTAAATGGAAGTTTACAGATTTGATCCTTCACTGACGATATGCGGTGTATTAATGTGTAATTATCTATTTTTATTTTGAATCACTAGACAGATAGCTATGCTTTGCTTATGCTGCACTCTGCACTAATGGGAACTTCACATTGTATCATCGTGTGCATTTATATTTTAATATATAATAATTTTTAAAAAATAGTGTTATATTCCATCTTTAACGAATAGGTAAACTAACTACACACTAATTACTCACAAAACAATATACGAACTTCAATGTTCAACCTTTCATGGTATAAAAAGTAATTATTAAAAAGTAATAAAAGTACGCAAAATAGTTAGCAATAAATAACTTACTTCAACAGGAACCGGGGACAAAAGAAAACGGATAACTGATTGTAATTATGCGTGGTAGCTTTTAGCTTTTTATTATAAATTCGTAATCCCGATTCCTATAATATTCTTTTAACTTGAAATGTGAAAACAAATCCACAGTTTTTCTTTTGATTGCACACACACCAGAAGCAATATTAGAAGAAAAGATGAAGCAAACTTGCAGATCCAGTAGGCAGTGACAATCTGAACTTGGCAGTGACGGCACTGGTACTACTTCCTAGTACAATGGTTGCAGGTTGCAGTGTTATCACTGTAAAAATATAAGTGCATGTGCATAGTGAGTGCATAGCTTGAGAAAATACAAACTTCAATCATTAGGAATCGTCCACAAAAGATGTCATTTGTAGTGTCAGTGGGTCAAACCATGTACATATTGGTTACATACCTTGTTAAATAGTTATAGTTTTTATTACGCAATTTTACAGTGAGTACGTGGGTCTTAAAGAGTTATAACTTGGATGACATCATTTTCGGACCATTCCTGAACTAAACAAAATACATTTCAAAGCTCCTGTTGGCTGCTGATTAGTGCTGATTCAGAATTCAAAATGTCACGTGCTGAGGATTTTAGCGGACAGAGATATTTATGCAAAGCAGGTGGATTAGGATCACCAGGTGGACAAGAGTGGGAAAGGACAAGTACTTAATAAAGAGATTGAGATGATCTCTTAAAATACACAATGTAAATGGGGTAAAAGTAAGAATAGGGATCAGGAATACAACACATCTTTCTATGGATAAAACTTAATTGCTACAGACATACTATATTTAGATGGACTGACTCTGACGTCTGGCTTTCGGCCTGCAAAATAGGCTTAATATAAATATAATTAAATATTAGTTAAGAGTCAAAAGAGTATTACAGTTTGTTGCCTTTCTTACCTTACCTGTGTATACCTATATACCTTTTATTACCTGTTGTGGCTGTGCAGGTAATTTCCACTCACTGGATTACATTCACAATTCACATATATGTATAGGTAAAGTTATTATTTGTGCAACTCTGAAAATAACGAATTAGTACTAAGGTGCGTAAATGTGATCACCCCTTAAATGTGATCAGTGGCCACTGTTCAAATATTACCGCCTTTAAAAATATGTGCAACTTATATTCATACAGCTCGTCTCAGCTACGATCACAAGTGATTTCAGCTTTTTTCCTCAAAAACTCTGGCTATGTAAAATTATGAAAGTTTTGAACACTTTTTTGAGTTTTTTCATGCCGATCACATTAAAGACCCTTCTTTTCCATTACATACCTTTAAATGTATTTAAACTAACTGATCACATTAAGGGCACTTGGGGCGTTGTAAGACTTTTCGAAATTGTTTCGTACAATGACCTGTATCTCTTGCAACTTTTAATTTTCGACACTGAGTATTTTTTTGTACATAAAGGATTAAAAGAGAAGTATAATGATAACTTCTTCTTCATTGTGCGTCGGCTGGGTAAAAAGTTATAGATTTTCAAAGTTGAAAAAAAATGAACCCGATCACATTTACGCACTCTACTGCTACGTCATTTATGGCAGTTTATAAGTTTACTTATTATCCTGTAAAAATTAATTCGCTTACAGTTTAGTTTGGAGTGCATCAAAAAACATCTAACCTCCAATGCCAACTCGGTACGTTACGTTCTTGAGCTTCGTAACACGTAATTAGTTCTGTCCTGCATTCTAGTTATCATTATCCTACTTTATTTCCTACCACTGAAACTGCCTAAATTTTTTCAAACCTTAAATTACATGACTTGTGACCATCTTTCTAATAAAAAATTGTAAATTCAAAGGGTTCAAGGTGTTAGGGTAGACGAATAAGGACAAAGCAATCTAACGATAAGTCATTCATTTTACTACTATACAAATAACAACAAATCCAAATTATTACACCATTAAAAATAGTAGAGAACAGCAATGTCGAAAAATCATTGTTGGAGAGAATTCAGGATTTATTGGAAAGAAAACCTGAACATTGCGACGTGGTTTTCTGCGTGGGGAAAGAAAAGAAAATAGTGAAGGCACTGAAGATCATTTTGAAAGCAGCGTCGTCTTTTCTGGAGAAGGAATTTGAGGAAAAGTGGGAAGTGGCTGTGATTGCAGCAGGTGTAGGGATCCCGCTTCCTGATTTCGATCCCATGGCTTTTAAACTGTTTCTTAAAGTAAGGTCATCCACTCTATAGTTACGCAGTTTCACCATTCAAATATTCTTACTAGTTAATCATAACCAAACATTAAAATAAAGTCAGAGTTTTAAAAACCCAGCCCCTTGCTAAATTTCATTCACTGTTGACTGTGTATGTATAATCGTAATAATTACTAATTTGTGTATATTGTTTAATTCATATGTACCAATGCCTATGCTGTAAATAGTTAATATTGTTTTTTTATTATTATTATTACTAATAGTGTGTGCTGCAAAACGTTATTATTGTTTTACGTAGTAATAGTTAACAATTTTAAAGCATTGAAGCGTATCTACATCGTTTTTAATTTGCAGCTCACTTCACAAGATACGTGGTCAATGGATATTCTTAAGGCTTTAAATTTGCCACCGAATTAAATTTTGAATTTGCTCTCGATTTGCCAACGCTTTGAAATGAAAAAAGGTGTGGAAAGTTTGAAAATATTAGCAGCAACATTTTTGAAGTAAGTAATCACCCAAGCAACATAGCCTAGGTAAATATACGTTTAGATTTGGTTGCGATGAAATACGTAAATGATAAACGTATATTAATTAGAGAAATAACGTTTACAATCGACTGCATTTGAAAAATATTTCTGCACATGGCAACATATAATTTTAACCGTAGAAACGATGTTTATCATCAACCTCGAATGGAAACTATTTCCTATTAATTTTATTTATGAGTATGAACGAAGTATTCAAGTATTACAGGTGTCCATGGCAACGAGGCAAAGTGTGTGCGATGTGCGACTTGTTTGATTTCTAATTCAAAAATAAAAGTAGCTGCAATCTGACAATGATTTTTGGACAACACAATAAGGCAATGCTGATGAGTCGATCATTCTTTAAGTGGTAAAATTTTCTCTTGTGCTGGAGAGGCGAGTGGCATTCTGTCATTTCTGTCAGTTCATTCTCATTCAGTTCTATCGTATCATGTACTGTACTAAAGTACGGAAAAGCACCCTGCACGGATACGGATTCAAGATTGAATCTTTCAGAGTAATGAGTATAGTATAGTTTATTAAATTATAAGTTTTTGAATTGAACTTATAAGCTTTAAGTTAAAAGTTAACGTTAACCTTCCGCTTTAGTGACTTCAGCACTGCCACTGCCAGCACTGCCACTACCTGCTATACATATTCCATACTCATTTAATCTTCAACAACTCCAACAATATCAATAGCAGAAACATTGACATTCGACATTTTTTGGTGCTGCCTGCTGTTAGATAATTTTTCTGTTTTATCGTCGCGGTTCTACAACCTCCTAGTAGGTACTTACTTATGGAGTACAGGAAAATAATTCAGCTAATTCTAGCTACGGTTTCTTTAATATGAAGACTATTGAAGACGGAAAACCAATGGTAAGTTGAGTAGTAAAAACACTTGCCATACAATGTCAATGTATATTGTTTTCATTCTCTCAAAGCATTTACGATTTATTAACTACCAATTAGTATTTCTGCCAAACCTAAATCGAATTCTTGCTTTGTTTCAAATTTTCCATGTAGGTACCTTTGTTGGTTAGCAAGATTAGAAAACAGAAAAATTTACGAACACGAGCATTTCAACTGCGACCCTAAATTTCAGAAAAAACGTGTGAGCTTATATGAAAATACTGGTATTTGCCACCAATTTTACTTTGCAGTCACTATTATATTTAAATATAAAATATTTATTTAACTCCTACAACTTATTTGGGTCTAAAAAATAAAAACTTGACAACGCAAAGTTGTCCATTTATTTAATAACTGTTTTGTACGAGTAATGAAGTTTTTGTTTCCACCTATTTCCATATTTTTATAGTTTATATTTAGTATAATTGCAGTATTTAATAAAAGCAATAACATTTAAACAACGTCGATTTTTAGTTTGCTACGTTTAAATAAGATTTAGTGTAAACGTTTAAATATGGGCTAGCATCAACGCATACTATAAATTACGTTTACCATCAACGTTATATAAAGGTTTATCATAAACGTTATTTTGCCCGGACATCTAAACCATATTTTAACCAACATTCTACTAAATCTAAATCATATATAAACGTTTTATAAACCATCGTATTTACATTTTGCAACGTATTATAAACGACTATTTAACTTCACAATGTTGCTTGGGCAACTAAATATGCAGGAACCAGGAACATATAATCAAATCTTTAATGGGTTTATTAAAAGTATTATACTCCAATACTGTTTTATATTTTAATTTCAAAAGGGTTTCAACAATAAGAAGTAAAAATGAAATAATAAAATAGCATTTATTATAATAGAGACCCACATTAGGGAAAATCGGTAAGAATAATCTCAGTTTAGTTATTTTTTTCGTAGAACTATCTTATGCTAAATTGGTCTAACAATTTAACTTTATATTTATGGAAATGTGTGGCATTTACATTTTCTGAAATTGAAAGGGAAATATATTTCCTCAAATGTTCATAAAGTTATAAAGGAAGAGAGCAGCGCAAATAAAAAAAACAGGCAAGTATCAAAACCTTCAATAATGTGAAGAAACTAATGACAACAACTGTTATCTGCCAGGCTCAAACTTATACCATAGATGATATTAATTTGATTTAAAATAGGTTATTTTATATTATACTAACCTTTTAATGTAATAATAAAATTATCTGTTTTTTTGTAACTAGACTCACCTGTTTTCTTACTTACAGATCCTTTGATGAGTACAAAGACACTGATGATTTCTTACAACTCACTCAGACCAACCTAAAATCTGTTCTTGCCAGCATAAATGTTGGAATCAAGGCGCTTGACGTATTTCACTCTGCAATCAGGTGCTGCGCAGTTTAACTTCAATCGGAACTTAAAACTAAATTGGAATTAGTATATAGTATAATCTTCTTATATTTTTTTTCGTAACTTGTGCTACACTGTGTAGATAAGCGGAATTTCAGTGCGAGGAAATGAACGTTGAGCCACGGGAAAAAAGCATTCGAGAAGTTCTAGGTGGCTGTTTATTTGAAATTCGTTTTCCAGTCATGTCCAACACTGAGTTTACGGAAGCAACTGAAGCAAAAGATATTCTCACAGCTGAAGAAAGTCTTGCAATATACAGATTTATCGGTTTGGAGGGCAGCAAAAAGTAATTCAAAAATATACACTAAAATAAAAGCATGCACTACTAACAGTGTAATCACTATTTATTATTTATAATAAAATAATAAAAAGCAGAAATTTATTCATTTATTCTTATATTAAAACAGATTAGAATTTGATTCAAAGAAGATTCCATTTAAAACCATACCAAGGAAAGGAACAGTATTATTACTACCATCAATTTCAACGCTGCGTTTGTCTCAAGATTCCAAAATCGTGGAAGATCCTCCTTTTATCTGTGATGGGAGTGCAAAATATGAGTTGTAAATTTCTTTTCCCAATGTATACGGCATTGGTGCGGTGTATTTATTTGTATCGATTATAGATACTAAAGAACTTTACAGGAATTAAAAATTATTTTAATTATTTTAATAGCAATACCATGCCGAAACGGTGTTAAGTACTCATGTGCGTGTTGTTTACATTTTAGCTTTGTTTGTGAAAAGAACATTAAAATTTATGGACTGGGGTTTTTGGGTCCAATTGAAAATGATGGATTCTATGATGTAACAGTCCAAGTCTCCGGGAATGATGAATCTTTTTACGCCAGCGAAATTTTGTAGAAGCGTATTTCTGCCCAACAAGGCGAAACATTGTATTTATTTTTTGATACACCAATCGACATTGAGGCAGGTTCAGCTTAAGAATGGAGCAACATGTAGCAGTAGAGTGCGTATATGTGATCATGCCTTAAGTGTGATCAGTGGCTGGTGCTAAAGCACAAGCTGCATCAGAAATCCTTTACTAGTCGGTAATGATAGCTTGTACTCTTAACTAACGACAGTATAATTTAGGGTGCGAAACTTTGAAAACCTGGGCAGAGTAAAATCGCCGAAGTCCGAATATCAGAATAACTCGTATTCCGAATTTTTTTCGGAGTTTTCAAATTTCAAAATTTCTAGTGTTGTACATTTTAGAATTAAACAACGTGTGCAACGTGATTGATACATTCATTACCAACTAGTTGAAGATACTGTTTGAGATTTTCGTACGGAGAGTTCCCACTAAAATAGATGACAGGTCAAAGTGTCAAATCCGAGAGTTGTGCTATAATGTGATCATTCTATGAGCTCTAAATGTGATCAGAGCTGCAGATGGCTAAAAGCATCGAATCAACTCAGTTTATCAAACAGCTTATTAAAATAAGTTGACAATGCTGTTTTACATCATTAGGGATCGTCCATAAATGATGTCGTCCGGATGGGTGTGGGTCCAGTCAGATTTTGAAGACATATTACATATAGCGGTTTAAGTAATGTTGATGTCATGACAATCATGACATATAGGTGAATGGGTCCTAATAAAATTTTAATTTGGGTGACATTATTTATGAACCATCCCTTACAGCAAATTTTGATTTTTTGCAAATTAGAAAAATGGGTGGGTACTAAAATTCAGTGTATCGTTAGCATTATTGCTCAAGATAAATCCACTAGTTCAGGAATTCCTCGATCATTTATGCAATTGCTGTTATCACATGTTACAGATGCCGAATTATCGTTTATTTTATTTTTACCCACCAAGATGTGGACATCATTTATGGGTAACCCCTTAAAAATCGCCATTAAATAATGTCATCGTTCGGGTCAGCTGGTCTAGCCAGATATTAATGACTGATGACATTCCATTTTAAAATAGTCACTTAGGCCCCTGCTACACATAGCAGTTAATATTACCAACGGTTAGTTAACGTTTTCAGCTTACTGGAGCAGACAGTTTAATAAACCGTTGGTTAATTTAACTTGCAGCTACACTCGCTTTTAATCTCCGGTTAATACTTGCGCGAAGTTTCAAATTTTCTGCTTTCACTGATTCAGATATTTTAGTTTTAAAAATTGAAAATATTTTGAAAATGGAAAACTGTTTTCATATTAATCTTAAACTGTTTACAATTAATTGTAGAAACATTTGTTGATGAATCTATTTATAACTGCAATGCAAAGTTCCACAAGCAAGGCAATAGACATACAAATTATTATGATTCATCATATTACATACTTAAATCGCATATTAGATTTTAAATTGATCCCACGATATTATTATTGACTGGAAATTTTAATTATCTCCGTAATTCCAGTAAAGTAGAGGCGGGTAATTGTGATCGGTCTGGTAACTGTGATCGCTAAGTTTTAAACAGGAAAACATTACCACTGACAGTATATGACTTTCTTACATCGAAGAATAGCGCTAGTTCTTCCGTGTTATAAATACCTTTAAAATAGTCGCTAACGTTTTCCTGATAAAAACTGAGCGATCACAATTACCGGACTGATCACAATTAGAAGACTATACCCTAATTACTTATTTCACATTATTTCAGTTCTATTAGTTTATATAAACTGATTAATTCTGAATTATTACCGATAAATATATATTATTTACATTGGAAAGAGTTATTCACATCGACAACTAAAATAGTGTACTCTACAATGGACAATGCTCTCCCATGTTAAATCCCACATAGAATAAGACTAAGTGTGTTGAACATCAACTGTTGTAATTTGTAACAAATTAAAACAGTAGCTGGCACAAATGTAAAGCACTTTGGTCTTTTTTCTTAAAAATTATGATTTATTAGGTGTTTCGGGTTGAATATTTTTTATTTCTTATTTTATTAGCTTTGTTGGCCTTTGATTGCGTTGCCCCTACAATTTAAAAACAGCGCCTAAAAATTCATACCTTGGACGATATTCATGTCAGGGTAGTATATATCCGACCCCTAAACTAGTAAACTTTTACTAGTTTAATTTACTCGCCTTTTACTCGCCCTGAAGGTAACTGCGCTCGCTGGTTTACGCGCGGTGAGTGTAGCTGGTCCCAATGGTTTGGGACGTTTCACTAGTTTTTTGATTTTACTGCAGTAAATTTTACTCAAATAAACTGCTATGTGTAGCAGGGGCCTTAGGCCTAGGCTCCACATAGCAGTTTATTCGAGTAAATTTTACTGCAGTAAAATCAAAAAACTAGTGAAACGTCCCAAACCATTGGGACCGGCTACACTCAGCGCGCGTTAACCAGCCTGCGCAGTTACCTTCAGGTCGAGTAAAAGGCGAGTAAATTAAACTAGTAAAAGTTTACTAGTTTAGGGGTCGGGTATATACTACTCTGTGATAAATATCGTCCAAGGTATGAAACTTAAGGCGCTGTTTTCAAATTTTAGGGGCAACGCAATTAAAGATCAACAGTACTAATAAAATAAGAAATAAATAAACTTCAAAGCCCACCCGGAACACCCAATTAATTCTAATTTTTCAGAAAACAAGACCGAAGTGATTCTTAATATTTGGTACCAGCTACTGTTTTTCAACACACTTGGTCTTTTTCTATGTGGGATTTAACATAGGAGAGCAATTTATGATTGTTCACTATTTTAGTTGTAGGCGTAAACAACTCTTGTCAGTGTAACAAATTTTGCACTAATCATTATTAATTTTGATTGGACCAGTTTACATAGAACTGATACAGGGTGTTCTTCGATAACTCATGCCCCACAATAAAGTCGTAAAATAATATAATGTTGAGCCATATTTCCGTGCTGTTGCTACTTTGTCAGTATTGCCTACCCCTCGAAGTATGTTATCTTTAAGGTTAGGTTAGGTTTTGGAGGGGGGGGGGGGGTAGGAAAAACTGACTGGAAACGGTTAGGTTATATTTTTTCCCTCAGCCGCCGGAGGCGGCTTCGCCGAAGGCGGGAGGGAAAAATATATAACCTATCCGTTTTCAGGCAGCTTTAGGAGCCTGGTTCAGTGTTAATTCGGTTAAATTTCGATTATTTTAAGCTTTTTAAATTTGGGCAAGAGTTAACGAAGTACGGGCATGAGTAATCGAAGTTGGGCATAAGTTTCCGAAGTTGGGCATAAGTTTCCGAAGTAACCCCCTGATACAATACGAAATCACAAAGATACGTAATTATTTGTCCAGCCCATAATTATATTGTGGGGCATCAATGCGATTTACTTATTTAATGTGATGAATAATAATAATTTGCATGTCTTTTGCTTGTAGAACTTTGCATTGAACTATTTAATTAAATAATAAAATCAAAAAATGTTTCACAATTAAATTTCAGCAATTTAAATAGTGTATAACAGTTTTCCATTTTCAAACTATTTTGAATTTAGAAAACTAAAATCTGATTCTTTCAAAGAAGAAAATTTGAAAGTTACCGCAAATATTAACCGGAGATTAAAAGCGAGTGTAGCTGCAGGTTAAATTAACCAACGGTTTATTAAACTGTCCGCCCCAGTAAGCTGAAAACTTAAACTAACCGGTGGTAATATAAACTCTTATGTGGAGCCTAGGCCTTACTCAATGGTAAGAGATCATCCGTAAATGATGCAGGGGTATACGGTTAGTGGGTCAGCTAGGATCTTGATGACAACGTATGTTAAAGATATCCATCTATTCTACACAATGGTTCGGTTGATGACAGGGTAATCATAGGGTCGTAGAAATGGAGAAACTTCGATGACATCATTTATGGGCAACCCCTAAAATGATAAAATAATGGTGGGACAAAATGTCATTAATTTTGTGACGCCATTTGCAGACCACCCCAAAACATGTGATTTTGTATTTTACGCATGTAGTGTTATTTAAACTCTCATAAATGGAACCTAATATCGCATTATCTTGCATTTTCCATCTTATCTGAAAGTTTTCTAGTGTGATCACTGATCACATAAAAGGCACTAACTTTCACTGTAATATTAATGCAATTTTAACATGATCACATTTTGGGACACGGTGATCACATAAACAGCATTTTTGTAATTTCGAAAATTATCGAAGTTATTTCATACAATTTGGTACAAGTCTTCGAATTTTCAGTTTATCGGTTTGATATTTTAAGGGTATATAGAGAATGAACTGGTTAGTATTTGAGTACACAAACAGTGAATTTGGAGGAAGTACAAAAAAAGTTACAGATTTTCAAAGTTGAAAAAAAATGAACCCGATCACACATACGCACTCCCCTACTACCAGATTGAATATAGCTTAAAGGTAATGAATTGAATTTTACTTTAGGCTCCCGTAAGTAGATTTAATTTTGTACGTATACTAATCGTAAGCATAAATCTTTGACTTTGCAGTTTTTATTATGCTTTACATTATATTAGGGGCCAAACACTTCCGCCTTCAACAGATCAATGCAATTGATACGTTGCTGGTCTTACAGGAAAGAGACACAAAATTTGGTTTGCACTGGCAAAGCTACCAATTAGCTGAAATCTTATTCAAAGTTATGTAGGTAACTGAATCCATGCTGGCGTAATCAAATAACTTGGATTTGTTGCAACACAATTACAACTAAAAAATAGGTTATTTACAGATAATAACTAATATTGCATACTATTGTCAATAATGTACTAACACTAACACTAAAAAATATTTGTTTTTACCATATTTAAAATAATTTTAACTGTAACACGTATGTTGTGAACATTAAGTTAAAATTAAATAGGTATATAAATAAGAATGCATTCAAAATATTTGTTTTGTATGTACTTTTGTGATTTTATTCTTTTAAAAATAATTATTACATCTTGAGTTTTTGTATATTATTATACTACTATGCATAAAACCGATTACTTTTTAAGTATATATAGCTGGATCTGACACGGCACTCGGCGTCGATGAACAATATTTATATGTTTCGTGTTTCCTATTATAGCAGACGGGTCTTGTAGGTCAGGTCGGAGATTTAGTAGTAGACATTCCTATTTATTATTATTATATTATTATTATTTTTAAACATTCTTATGTGATTCTACAGTGTATGTATATAATGAAATCAATGAGAAAGAAAGAATAAATCTTGAATAATAAAATAATATTTAAACCACTATTATGTGGCAGTAGACTGGTCTGAGAGATCGGAATTTGACTAGTAGATGGGTCAACTATTACGGTAATGTTCGGTAAATTGTATATTTCCCATTATATATATATCAGCTCTTCTTATGACAATTCATAAGCATTGAAGAACCCCACTTGCAGAACAGAACTATATGAATTAAGGATGTTGAAGCTCAATAAATTCAAACATGCAGTAAAATTAGTACCGAGCACTGAGAAGTGGCGGATTCAGAAATGTTTTTTGGAGTGGGCTATAATGGCTGCCTTGGGAGGGGGGGGGGGAGGTTAATATTACTATGCAGGTACCTATAGGTATAGGTATATGTATAATATTAAATCCAATATCAGTTCTCACGGTAATACATACTCTAGTTGGGTAAAACCTTAACGTAAACTACAAGTAAAAAATTTGAAGCTCATCTCTTATGAAAGATGGTAGCCCACCAAATCTACTAAAAGACCAAATTATATCATTTTCCCTTAATATGGACACAATAAAATTGATGAATGAGGGTGCCACGAGTTGATTGATGGTATCATTCGCTCAGGACTCAGGACTACCATTACATGTAGGTTACTAGGTTTGCACTGTGTCCACGTGAATCATCAATCATGTACCTGCATAACCATAACCAATAAGACACAATATAGTGCATACACAAAAACTTGCCAATTTAATGAGACATCGACATCTGCTCTAGAATACACGTAACTATACTTATGTAATTTGTTTGACCTTTAGCTTTGACCGTAAGCAAAAGAAGTATGATCCCATTTATGTACAAACCCCCATAATCCTTATTTCATAGTATATTAGTTCCATGATCACAACTGTATGTAATTTTTGACTGTCTTTGTTTGGGAAATATGGATATCTGATAACTGTAACTATGTCGACCATTGAAAAACAATGCCTGTATGTACTGAGTATTGAATGATTGGACATATAAATAAAGCTTACAAACAAACAAAAACCTTTAGCTTGAATTATTATGTTATGTGACTAAATTACCTATTTTGACACTTAAATATGTCATATTGCATCTCACCCTTTTGACCTACATATTCACGCAATATTTACCTTTGACGGACGTCACATCATAACGGAACGCAGTCATCCAGTGTAAAAGAAAGCGTAATAAAATATAATACATATATCGTCTGCGAAGAACCAAAATGGCCCATATCCAATTTAAGCTGGAATCAAAATTACCTATGTCATAGAAACAAAATGAGAAACATGAGTACAATGTTAATTACTAGTTTTTGAAAAATGTCGAATTTTCTATTTAATTATTTTTGAAAAGGAGGATAATTTTCTAATTCCATGTTTTTGAAAAGGTGCAAAACGTTCTAATTCCGTGTTTTCGAAACGGTGCAACATGTTCTTATTCCATGTTTATAAAAAGGTGCAAAACGTTCTAATTCCGTTTTTTCGAAAAGGTGCAACACGTTCTAATTCCATGTTTATAAAAAGGTGCAAAACGTTCTACTGCCATGTTTTTGAAAAGGTGCAAAATGTTCTAATTCCATATTTTTGAACAGGGGCCAAATGTTCTTATTTCATGTTTTTGAAAAGGTGCAAAACGTTCTAATTCCGTGTTTTCGAAACGGTGCAACATGTTCTAATTCCATGTTTATAAAAAGGTGCAAAACGTTCTACTGCCATGTTTTTGAAAAGGTGCAAAATGTTCTAATTCCATATTTTTGAAAAGGGGCAAAATGTTCTTATTTCATGTTTTTGAAAAGGTGCAAAATGTTCTAATTCCATGTTTATGAAAAGGTGCAAAACGTTCATCTAATTCCGTGTCTTCGAAACGGTGCAAAATGTTCTATTTAAATGCTCTCAAGACATATGTATTTCAATAGTTTTGTAGTTAGTGGATATTGTTTTTAGCTAAGAATGTATATGGGTCATTTTGGTTCTTCACATACGATATGATCAATTTCAAAGCACACAATTCTGGTGGGTTTAAAGAACACTGAAACTCCCTTAAACATATCAGTCTTATTTTTGCAAGGAACTTCTACTTCATTACTTTAATAAAGTTTGCTTGACTAGCATATAATTTATCTCCACCAACAGTCCTAAAAAACTTCAACTATTTAGCTCAATACTAATATACTAGTAAACTTATTAGTCAACTTAGCACCTGGCTCTCCCATTCCGATCCGAGAACCCAAAATTACTTGTTTCTGCTCAAAATGAAAAATTCGATTGCAAATCTATTCAGTTCCTATTTCAGATTTTGTGACCAGATTGGATTCAGTATATTATCACTTCAATGGAACATATGCACGAGGATTAAAAATTCACCCGCTGTTGTGAATGGTGCTCCTCATAATTTTAAAACTGATACAAAAAATAAAGTATCTCCAGACACCAGCACCAGCCCTGGATTTCCAAACCACCAATTTAAAAACAAAAAATGTTTACAACAATTCGTATTAGTTTATTTTCTTCTTCACTTTATGTACACTTTGATTCAGACGATTATATACTGTACCAGTGGAGAAAACCTTCTCGTCACTACCATCGCCAGTTTAACTTGGATATTCTACAGCTTCTTTGGCGTTATTTCTTATGCAGTCACATTCTTCAAGCAAAAGCACTGCAGTGAGTTTTTAACCTATTGGGCAAATACGGAGAGGAAAATTATTCCAGGTTCAACTTACATTTAATTAATGCTAAACATTAAAGGGTAATTTTATACATTTTACAAGTATGTCCATTAGCTGTATAGTTTTTGTGTTTGTTTGAACCATATAATTGCAGGGCATGAAGAAAACTGTCCTGATGCCCTGAAAATCAGCGTAATTTTTTCAAGAAAGAAATCTCTATTTTATTTAACAATGTGCTTTGAAATCGTGACTTTATGTGTAAATGTAATAACAGTGTTTTTAAATGCAAGCGGCGCACCAAGAGTACGAATTCCAGTTTATCTGTACTATTTAGCAGACTCCGATCCCGATCTAGAGATCCCCATCCTATGGTTTAAATACCTATCCATCTTTTTTCAGATTATTTACGGGCTGATTTTGACACAAGCAAGGAGCGAATTAGAAATTATGATTGTGGGTTTTTCTCAAAGCATTGAAATGTACTTAAAGATTTTGACTTGTACCAATTGCCATGAGTTTTGGGTAGGAGGTAACAATAATAATGGGCATCCCAAAACATTGCCAGAAACTAAAATGTTTCTTGTGTCAACGACGAAGATAAAAGTAGAAGAATGGGATTCCAAAAAAACTGACCGTAAGAAATGCCCTATGGTTATGACTGACGGCATATTATTAGAGCGTTACAGTGAATTGCAGAAACTTGTCGAAAAATTTAATAGGGTATTTAGCTGGCCCCTTATGATTTACAAAGGGATTTGTATTACAATGATTTCCTTACTTATCTTTGCATCTTTACGGAGAAGACCAGAGATACCCAGTACTGTGTGGTACATCTTCGGCACAACTTCCGTGTTCCTTGCTATTCGTAGCTATCGACTCTTGGTCCACACAGCCCGGGTTTACACAGCGTCCCAGAAATTTCTCCAGGCTCGTCTGGAACGATTGTGTATGGAACCTGGGTTTGATACTTCGATGTGGTTGAAATTATCATCGCTGAAGCCATTTGGGGTTCTATGTGGGAGTCTATATACCATCAAACCCACTGTGGTTTTAACTTACTTTTCTGTTGTGATGTCGAATTTAATTGTCGTTTTGCAAATAAAGACCTAATGGTTTTTGCCTTTGATTTTTGATTGTATCCATTTACGGTTTAAACTTAAGTTGCAGTGTTATTATTAATTATAGAATTATCGTACTAAAATGCATACTAAAATATTAAATAACAGCTTGGGAAAATGCGTTTGGCTTAAAGTGAATTATAATTAATCAAAAAATATTTGTTTAAAATTATTCCTTGAATAAAAACCACTTAATTAAATCAATAGATCAGTTTGATGTTTTAGTCGGGTATTTCAATACAAAACAAGGGGGTCGTCCGTAGTAGGAAAGGCGGCAGGCAGCTCTGGTTCTATATACATTTTGTAATATTACAAACTATATGTAGCTATAGCTATACATCTATCAGTGAAACATTATTACTATGTACAGAAAATTTAATTTGGATGAACTGATTGACTGTCGCCTGGCGCATGACCTCCACAATGGGCTCGTAGCAAAGTTGCTTTCTTATACTGTTATATAGTTAATTATGTATCAGTCATGCTAATGTTTTATTAAGTACTAACTAAATCGAGTTGTCTGCAAAGCAATGCAAAGACAAAAATAAAAATGCAAGTTCCTAACTTGAATGTATTATCTGATTTCCATAGCTTTGCTAATATTACATAATATACTGATATGCTCAACGGTAGCAATGATTAAAGCTGTTGAGTTTGAAAGTAACTTCCAGTCTTCCAAGAAAGCACCGGACCTGATTACGTTCACAAATAAATACATAATTATACCTAACAAATTTCACAAGTATGAAGCACGGCCGTGACAGCACAGTAGTTTAGAATTTACATGTTTTCGTGTGTACTATTTTGCTTCCAGCTTATTAGGGAGCTTGCAACAATTACGTGATATTATGCATTTTATGGAGGGTAAGAGTCAAGCTGCATTATCCTTTAGCATGCACGTACATACCAAAAAAGTGGGGTATTCAAAATTACCGATTTTTTCATAACGTTATTGTTCGAAGTCCAAGCTCTCTCATTAGTTTTTGAGTGCAACAGATAACCACAACTACCAACTACCAACTAAACTGCGTTCGCGTTCTTCAGCTTCACAGTACATACTGCTCTTCAGTTTTCATTTTCACCAGCACATTTTATTTCCTACCACGTTGACTGCAACTGTCAAATGTTGTCGTGATCACTTCTACTTCTGTATGTGACCTTTGACTAACTATTAAAATTTTGTAATTTCAAGAGTGAATAATTATAATTCGACAAGAATTTAGTTGAGCTAATAAGGACAAACAATCTATAATCTAAAATTCACGCACTGTACTACTCAATATAAAAGCAAATCACATTAATCTACAATCAACAATGGCAGAGAACGACGGAGTCGAAAAATCGTTGTTGGAGAAAATTCAGGATTTATTAGAAAGAAAACCTGAAACCTACGATGTGTCATTCTGTGTGGGGAAGGAAATGAAAATAGTGAGAGCACTGAAGGTCATTTTGAAAGCATCATCGCCCGTTTTCGAGCAACTGTTTGAAGAGGAATGGGATACGGCTGTGAATAAAGAAGGGGAAGGGATCCCACTCCCTGATTTCGATAACGTCGCATTTGAACTGTTTGTCAAAGTAAGTAATCCAGCCGGACAAGCGCAGCGGCAGTCAACTCACAAGTACTTACAGCTGTTGTCTGTATCGTATTAACTTATATTTTTAACCGTAATCAAACACTGACATAAAAGTTACAGTTTCAAAAACATCCTTTTGAATTTGATTGTAATGATTACGAACTTATATTGTATGTAGGTATACTGTTTTCATATCCATACCTACAAGAAGGCGTGCTTGGGTGAGCGGTTAGGACTGCAGACTGTAACGAAATTTACAGTCTCAGACCCGGCTTCAATCCTCGGCCACTGCTAATCGTTTACGGCTCGGTGTTGTACGGTAAACGTCACTGGATGGTTGATTGAAATCCAATCTCCTTCGGTGCTCCTTAGTGACCACTACTTACTGTAGGGGCCTAGGGAATGAGACTCCTTTACTGTGGAGGAGGGGACGGGGATAGGTGAAAGGGTACAAAGACCGAGACGATCTAACGCGGTAGCCTCCTATTTCCTCACCCACAGTGACTCGTTGAGTCTGGTTGTATGAACTTCAGTTAAATCGACCTAATGAATAAATTATGTATTATTATTATTATATTCATACCTACATTGTTTATAATTGGCAGCTCACTTCACAAGATACGTGGTCCCTGGAGATTTTAAAAGCATTAAATTTGCCACCTAATCAAATTTTGAACTTGCTTTCAATTTGCCGACGCTTTCAGATGAAAGCAGCTGTGAAAAATTTGGAAAAATTAGCTTCGAAACTTATGAAGTAAGTTAACTATTTATTTATTTATTTATTATAAGATTAATTTTTTTTCGTATTTGAAAAATATGCCAATATACTCACAATGGTATTAAGAAGTAAAAGGGGAAGACATAGATAGGAGCTTACAATATAGGTGGGTACCTAGATACCCAACCTAGTAATTAGTAATAGATACCTACTGAAATCTGAAAATCTGAAAATTAGGAAAACTCGGCAGGAATTGATTCACTATAGTCCGTTGATAACTAAATAACTAATAACCGATGCTTTATGTTAGTAGAATTAAATTTATTACATCGATTTTGTTTTATTTAATTTTATATTTTAAAATGTAATCGCATGAAATCAGTAATTTTTGAAATGAAAATTAAAAATCATTTTTTAATGCTAATAAAATGAAAATATGTAAAGTCTAACCAGCAACAACTACAAAAATCGAAACCTACCTTCATTTCAAGTAACTAATGAAAATGATTAGTTGTCTGTCTGGCTCCTGAATTGCAGATTTGCATATATTATATATATTATGAGTTCACTTTCATATAAAACGAGTGCTATATTAGTTTTGAAAATGTTTTTTTATAAATTCCTAATGACTCATAACAGATCCTTTGACAAATACAAAGACACGGATGATTTCTTGCAGCTCTCTCAGACGAACCTCAAATATTTTCTTGTCAGCAACAATATTGGAATCAAGGAACCGGACGTTTTTCGCTGTGCAATGAGGTGCTACGCACGCAGTTTAACTTCAGTCGAAATTGAAAATTAAATTGGAACCCACAGCAATATGGCGTCATGTGTTTTTTATTTTAACCAGGGTTGCAATAATAATTTTGCTAATTGTGATTATATTTCTATACTGTGTAGATGGGCGGAGTTTCAGTGCAATGAAATGAAGATCGAGCCAAATGAAGAAAACATTCGAGAAGTTCTCGGTGATTGCTTATTTGAAATTCGTTTCCCAATTATGACCAATATTGAATTTACGGAAGCATCTGGAACAAAAGATGTTCTCACAGCCGAAGAAAGTCTTGGAATTTACAAATTTATCGGATTGACAGTTAACAAAAAGTAGTTAGAAAATATTGTTAATTAATAGTCACAATAAAAGAACGACATAACTTATGGTATCTTATCTTGGAAAAACGTGTTTCAAGCTTTAATTGATTTTTCTAAAAAATAGATCGGAATTTGATAAAAAGAAGCTTCCATTTAAAACTATACCAAGAAAACTGCCACTAATACTGCCTGGAATTTCATCACTTTGCTAGACTCCAAATTTGCAAATTGTGGCAAACCCTCCGTTCGTCTGTGATGGAAGTGTGAAGTGTAATTTGTAAGTAATATTCTAGAAGCGTTGTGTTAATTTCAATTCACTAATAAAAAACTCTAAACAGTTCTTTAGTTTTTTAAAAAATATTTAAACATTTCCAAATTGAAACTTATGATTCATTTATTATATTTGTGCGTGTTTGTCTACTTTATTATATAGCATTGCTTGTGGGAGGAAAATTGATGTGCATGGACTTGGTTTTCTGGGTCCAATTGAAAACGATGGATGCTTTGATATACAGATACACATTAGAGGATTTGGAATAACCGACTTGAAAAATTGGTTCGAGAAAAGGATTTTTGCTCAGAAAGGGAAAACATTTTACTTCATGTTTGATGCTCCAGTTACATTGGAGGCGGGCTCACTCAACAAATGGGACACATTTTACGAGATTGCTTACTACATGAAGGTAAAAAAGTTGATCGGATAAATAATAATAATATTGGTTTTCCGGGTGGAATCCTGAAAGATTTGAGATAAATCTCTTGTTTGCCCGGTATCACTTTATATTTCACTCCGTGTCAGTCGAGTCAGTGGTGGTGTCCCCGTTAAATCTTGTTACATTTTCAAACTTTTAATAATTGTGTTTACTTTCATAGGGTGCGAACACATCCACTGTTATTAGGCCTGACAAGTCAATAAGTATTATCCAGGAAGGAGACAATAAATTTCGCTTGCAATTCGACACTCACCAAATAGCAGAAATCTTATTTAAATTAAGCTAGTAAATTCACACTATGTCGAAAAACATTTTTTTAATCAAATGCTTCCAAAAGTGTACTTTAATAAAAAGGTTAATTAATAAATATGTAATTATATAAGGTGTGTAACTACTTATTGTTAAAATATAGACATTATATCCAGCATGTAAATAGATAGGATATATTTACAGTATATAGACATACATATATTTGACATAATTAAGTAGGTGTCATCATTGGACATCCTACATCTATTGCGTAAATCCCGTCCTCGGTAAGGAGGGATTCAGCACATTGCAAATTCCATAGTTAGTAATCATATTACGAATATTATTGGATTATTATTGTATAGATGCAGAAAGCATTATCTATATTGTTAATGTCAAATTGTAACATCTCCATTAACATGGAGATGAATATTTGGAAATTATTAGTGACTTTAAGTTGTCAAGTTTGAGAAGCCTTTCCATAAGAAAGCATTGTATGTTATTAGTGCTGACAAGAGCGATCCTCGATCCTCTCGTCACCCTGTCAAAAGCCATTACTTTTTATGACTTTATTACATTTCACAATACAGGATGGTTGAGCCATATTCATTTCCTCTCAACCACCACATCAGCAGGACTCATGTCCGTACTATTCTATTGTATTGTTCTAGCGCGCAGTATGTATCATTGGTAAAGTACATACACATTCATTGGTATACCTAAATTCATAACACTACTCGTCCATACGAGTTTTCCTCAATACGAAAGACTGAACAATAAATTAATTGGAACTTGAACTCCGAGCGAGCAGCATCTTATTTATTTTCTGTTCCTCCGGAACTTTTCACATTTCATTTTCAATTCACCTCACCATAATAGACTATGGTCATCACCGCTGATAATTAGAGAGATCCATAAGTACTATTTATTACGTTATCAGCACGGGTATTGCTATTACCCTGATTTCGAGTAACTAAAACCGAAGAAGTCCTCCCGCTAAGACACTGGCCAGTGCACCCGAGGATTCTTCGTAATTTCCAAAGTAGTCGAAAATCCCAGAGCTTCCTACTTACATTCGTGTCAACTGTTTAATCCACTGGGAAAAGTTGAGCACAGCCACAATAATTCTGTTTATCCCCTGGAAAAGAATATTGTGAAGAGTCTATTTAATCCGTTGGGAAAAGACTGAAATATTCTATTTAATCCTGTTGGACAAGAATATTTATAGATTCTATTTAATCCATTGTGGAAAAGAATCTCATCCTATTTAATCCGTTTGGAAAAGGATAAAATACAGATCTATTTAATCCGTTTGGAAAAGATCTCATCTTTACGGCAGCGAGCTAACGACACTACTATACTTAATTAAACCTAACGAACCGCCTAACAAGCGGATCCGACGGAGGTTAAGTAAGTAAACTCGAGGAAATAAGCTATCAATTATCCCCTAAAAAGGAAATTCTGATAGTGGAAATATCCGAGGAGAAGAGTAGCTCAGAAGAGGATCAAGAGGATCATCATTGAAAAATTCGGAATTCAAGAGAAGAATAGAATTTAACTTCTGAACGCTACGTACCTCCGTGAGGGCGCACTACAAGCCACTCGTCATTTCAGAGTGCAATAATCAAATTTCAAAGCCCCTCGACCCGAGATTCAATAATCCGGGTACTACATACTTCTCGCCAGGCTAAAACTAGTCACCTGGGGGAATCTGAAATCAATAAAATCGAAGCTCATTTCCATAAGGACGGTAGTGCTACCTCCTTCAAATTTTGAAAATGTACCAGTTTAGTCTAGGATGTTTATCCGGAAGACGGAAAACTTGGGAAAGCGAAAAAGCTTTCAATTCAAAGCCACTTGAAGTAAACGCTGACAAAAAGCGAAAATTGGACGAAAAACTGGGAAGCCTAGAATACCCAGAGAAAATTCCAATTCCCACTGAACTCCTGACGGAAGGTGTGTCGACTCGCCCCGGTCAGTCGGAGTACTTACTACAGCATTACATTGAAGTATCTGCAAATAAGCAAAGGCCACATTCGGAGCAACAAGACTCTGTGAGCCAATCAAACCCAGAAAATCTAGGAAGAAAAGATAGGAGTCAACTCAAATCCGTATTCGAAAAACTTCCGGAAGATTTACAACAATTTCCTACCATAGGAAATCAGACAAGGAGAAAAGGTAGGATTCCAGTCAAATCCGTAACCGAAAGACTCCCCGAAGAATTACAGAAATTACCTAACACAGGAATTCAAACAAGTAGCAAAGGTAGGATTTACACCAAATCCGTAACCGAAAAGCACAGCAAAGGTAGGATTCCAGACAAATCCATAACCGAAAAGCTTGGGAAAGGTAGGATTCAAGTTAAATCCGTAACCGAAAAAATCCCCGAAGACACTCAAGAATTGCCTATCATAGGAATTCTCACAAAAGAAGAAGAGTTCATGAAAACCCTCAACTGTAATGAATACTGGGAGGTCAAATATGGCAATTGGTCATCACCATTGGAAACGCCATACACAGGCAACATAGTTAAAGCCCTGTATTTTGCGTGGGTCGCATCCGACCACTATCACCGAGAACTCTCCATGAAGGGAACTGCCGATTTCCCGATTTCTGAAGTTTTAAACGGAACAATTCCCCTTCAGATGCACAAAACCCTCAAAGCAAGGTACCATGTACTCAAGGCAATGTCAAAAGACGAATATTGGACACAGCTCCAAGCCTTAACTAACCCCGACACGGGAGACGATTTTTACCTGAATACGGTTGGCAATATGGAAGCCACACCTCAAGAGTACAATAAGGATACAATCCGAATATTGATTCAGATCATGATACCCACTCTCAGAAAAGGAGACGTCTACTTTGACTACCTGAGATCCTGGAGTCGTCAAGCGACCAGGAACCAAATCCTACAACGGATAATGAACAAAATACAGAAGTTCAAAATGGGACAAGAAATGCCCGGGAGCAACCGCATTTCGGAATCACCGATTTTCCAAATTCTGGAAATCGAGAATAGATTCGAGAGACGACAATTTACAATTACCTCTCATCTACAGCCTGAAGTCTCAGCACCACATGAACCGACAATTACTATAGAAGTTGGCCTACAACCCGAACTCTATCCAGTCTCAGAAGTGACAATACCGAAGTTATCGTCATTGTACTTCTCACCTCAAAACACATACAGGACAGATGAATTCCTAGAAGCGGCAGTGAAGCCCGCACCGTTGGATAAATCCGATCTATCCTTGTTAATAATAGATTCGGTTCCAGAAATTCAAGATTATAAGCCCTCAACCGCAGGCATCGAATTCAAAACAAGTATAGTCCAGTCACCAATGACGGAGGACGCAATACCAACATCAGTCCAGTCCACAAAGACGAAGGACATAAAATTGAAGAATACAGTTCAGTCAACAATGACGAAGAACATATCAAGGGTTATAGTCCAGTCCATTCTGACGGAGGACGAAATAACACAATCAGACCAGTCAAGATTGACGAAAGTCGTATCAGAACGTTTATTCCAGTCCACAGCGACGAAGGATGAAATGTTGGCAATTCCAGTCCAGTCACCAACGACGGAGGACGAACTACCTAAGAAAAGGTCAAAGCCGGACACCAGTCATAAAGTATTTATGGTCCGCATTAAGCCTGACAAAAAGGCAGAAAGCGAGGAAACAATACCGCACTCAATTGAAACAATGAAGTCATTCAATGAACAAAAGCCGCAACAAGCGCAACAAACAGGCACAGACTTGCCGAATAATAAGCCGTATATGCAGGATATACCGAAACGTCCGATACGCCCGCACGCTATGTATAACCATGCCATGAACGAACTCAATGAAGAAAGGGAGAGAAGAAATAATCTCAAATTCCCTGAAACTCCTACAATTGAAGAAAAAATAGAAATTGTACGTAAATGGAGTGAGTCATCATCTGACTCAGATGTTACACAAATACACTCAGAAAATTCATCGAATTTCTCAGTATTGAACGACGAAGATGACAGTAGCCATCAGTCACAATCCGAAGCGCTCAGCGAAGACGACTCAGACTATACAGTCAGTCTCAAAGAAATTGACGACAGAATTGAAGATTTAGAATCAATTCTCAAAGAATCAGAAGTGGAACTCCAAGGCCTGATTAGACGAGCACGCGAGAGACGAAGGGCAATTTATATAGAAAAATCCCAGTCCTCCACACATATTGTCTATGTTGACAAGCTCAACAATACAGATTTGCGAAAAGGAATCGCAGCAAACCCGTTTTCACCGATTATTGATCGAGACCAGTACATGAGCCATATCCTAGGATACTACATCCTCATGAACAAAGACAGTGATCTAATTCACAAATTGGAACCAGAGTTTCTTACCTGGTACAATCAGAAAAGCAAGAAGTTGGACCACGAAGATCCGCAATACTTCTCTTGTGTCTCTCAAAACGGGAGAGGAGCATCACCAGGCTCCGGTTCGACACCAGTACCAAGACGCTGGAAATGTCATAGCAAAGCATACCTGATCAATCAGAGGAAATTTATCCGAAAACGGACAACTGAACCTTCATTCAAGGCAGTACAGAAGAAACTCGGATTGACATATAATCCCATCACATTATGTGCAAGAATCGCACAGAAGAAAGAAATAGCTGACATGCTATATGCAGCTCCGACAGTCCTGGACTCAGAGCATAACTGCAATCAAGAAGGATGGTGCATCCCCATCCGGGGGAAATTACTGAAAGAATTATTTCCCACTTACATTACCAGTGACGTTGACAATTCACCTGATGTTGTGCAAGCCAGCCAACAGAACCAAGCATTCATGGTAAGACTTGGTACTACCGTCAACGGTCAGGAGGGTGGAAAGCCAACCATTCCCTCCAAGGAAAGACATACTAAGATATGTCTCAGCAGAAAAGAAGCCCGACGATTGATATTCGGCATACAAGAGAATCCCAAAGCAGGATGGATTCTCGGAGCTCTCGGAAAGAATCTCTATAATGACGAACAGTTGAGGAGAGCACTACACAATGATAATTTGACCAGCGCATTTCCCTGGCACTTACTGAACGATCTAGTGAATGATCAACTCAGAAGTAAGATTGGCAGGTGTCCCAAGTATATTTTTCAAGAAGAAAATACTGACAAGCCCTCATCTCAAGAGGCTGAATTCAACTGGACATGCGACACGGGTGCCTCTGTCCACCTTTGTGGAAACCGAGAATGGTTTCACAAATTTACCGAATTTGCGGAAGGAGAGCAAACTCTTATACTGGCAGACGAGAAAGAAGTGACGTCTCCAGGAAGCGGAACAATTTTCATTTCCGCCTTCAACGGGGAAGATTGGAAGCCTCAGATACTTTTTAATGTATGGTTCCTCCCGAATGCAACAAATATATTCTCTGTCAACGCAGCATGCAAGGACAACGGTTTAACCTACATAGGTAATGAAAATGGAGTATCATTTTATAACACTTACTCTCTCCTTCACGATACCCTGGGACCACCAAAGAAGGTGATGGAAGCAGTCACACAGAAAACCTGCTACAATGATACGGGGAATTCGATCATGTCATTCCGCCCGTTAGATCTAGATTCTATATCATCAGAGCCTTTATCTACTATAAGGCCCGAAGCCTCGCAACCGAGAAACAGTTCAGAGCCTGTCACGACGAATGAAAGTCCCAAGAAAACTAGAAAACGGCATAGAAACAAGAAGACGAAATCTGTTCAAGATAGTCACAGCCGGGGGGACACCAATGCAAGAGAACCATATCAGTTTACCATTTATAGCAATTTCATAACTGACCTATCAAATGACCTCACCTCCAGCCTAAGCATATCAAAGCAACCTGGAGGCACGAGTGTTCATAACTCCAGCTCTACAGATGAGCATCAAAGCCCAGAAGCGACTGGCCACAAGAAATCTATCCCCAATAAAGGGAAAGATGAAGTGAAGACAACAGAAGCTCAGGTCCAACCTGTCAACTTCACGTATCATCCAGCTTCACAGCAAGCGAAAATTACAGAAGGACTTATCGACGATTGGAACAATCTCGATCACAATGGCAAGAATAAGCCCATCACTCAACAGGAAGGAAAGTCGAAGGTGATATCCAGACTTACCCTGTTCACAGTCCGAAAAAGTAGAAAGAATACCGAAACAACTGGGAAGACAAATCTTTACCACAAGATCCCAGACATCACTAGACTTGTATACAATCAAGGAGAACTTTTCAACGGACCTAGAAGTTATCTAGAAGCAGTTGAGTCCATAGACAGCCCACTCTGGAAGATGGCCATGGACAAAGAAATGGAAGCACATATGAAAAATGGTATATGGACGCTATCCCCAAGATTCTCAAATCAAGAGATCCGAAAAGTGATCTGGACATATTCTCACTGTGTAAGAACTAATACTTACTATGCCCAGCTCATCACAACTGACTATCGACACATTGGTCACCGTTATGACCCGGTAGTACATACTGCCACAACAAAGCTTATTTTGGCAGACGCAGGTATTAAGGGAAAATACCTGGCAAGACTTATACTTAAATCCTCTACTGACGCAGTCAACATTGACGATCCAGTACTCTGTATTGAACCACCAGATGGTTACAAGAATAACTACAAGCTAGTTTACAATATGGGCATCTCACTCCGCACCATGAAAGAACAAATGAAGTTCAGCGGACGTCTTTACTCTCAGCTCGAGAAGTATCACTTTTACAGATGCAATTATGACGAATCTTTATTCATTCAATCATATACGGACCCCCATGGGGTAGTACACAGAACATGTTTTCTCCTCGAAGGACAAGAAGCGCTAGTCACAGCCACACATCGTCCGGATATTTTTAGAATCGCAGACGAACTGAACTCTACATTCAGTGTAGAAAGAAAACTCAATCCAACACACTGGAATCACATTGATGTCTACATTACAGACCCATACTTGAGCATTTCTCAAGAAACGAGGATCAGCAGTCTACACGACCAATTGAAGGAACAAGATGGTGAAGAAACCACCACTCCGAGTTTCAACCAACCGTTAGCCCATAATCCGGATTTATTAGAATCGGACTACATGGAATGCCATAACTTAATCTGTGGTCTCCTACACATAAGAGACTCCACAAGACCAGAAATTTTCCGAACTATGGAGAAAATTTCGGACAAAACCGGTAACTACACCGTACGTGACTACCTAGTAGTCAAGAAGCTGATCAACTACTTGTACACAACAATAGACGATAACCTTCGTTATTTCTACAATCCCAAATATACTCAAGGGAATTTGGAAGTCCAACATGCAGTTGAAGTCCAATTTGGCATATCACAGCATCTCGTCCATCGCTTTGGAGGATGCATTACATTGAACAAGTCCGCAGTACACTGGAACACGTCCACTGTAAGGGGGGAAAGCAAGGACAAAGCTAAGAACGAGATAGTAGCAATCTACGAAACTCAAAAGGCAGCTTTGGAGCTACATATGCTCACCTGTGAAATCGGTCTCAGAAAATGGCTCACACCGATAGTCTACTTATCAGCCACAGCCGAATACCTGAAAATGCTTTATGAAGAAGCAGAACTGAAACATTGGACATGGAAAGAAAAACGTAAGCTCTGGTGCCTCCAAGAAATGGTAGAAAAAGGCATACTGAAACCCAGACAAGAATATACCCTGTCAGCACAACTGTTCAGCCAGGAAGTTTCATGGTTCAAGCTAGAAAAAGACAAAAGAGATCTTGGAATATCAAACAGAAGAATTCCACAGAAATTGCTGCGAAGCCCAGCCTTCCATAAGGGACTACTTGAAGGTACCCTTACTCAGCAACATTATGGCAAGAAACTCCCTTGTCCACCATCCGAGAAAGAGATGGACGCAAGACGGAGGAAAAGGAAGCCTGTCACAAAAGCAGACTTAAAAGAAATCTGGAAAGACCCAGTCAGCCATAGACAAATAGAAGAAATCGGAAAATTACGAAATCCGTCACTGGAGGAGGACACTCGAGAGCTCTCCAGCAGTCTAGACTCCAAGCAGTCATCAAGACCCCAAGCGGTCAGAAAAGTGAAAGCACAACCAAGGGAGCAAGCTAGCCCCGTTAAGCTGGAAGGACATTTAAGAAGTCAGACATTACAAGCCTCACGAGAGCATGATAATTCCCAGCACACAAGAGGAAGTTCTCTACAAGTCAAGAAAAGACTCAGAACACTTTGCCTCGTCATGTTCATGCTATTATTTCATATAATAGGCGGTAGGACACTCGAATGGTCCGAATCCGCGGGTACAAGCCCCAGACACTCACCAGGACCCACTTTACTAACGTTGTTACACGGATACGATCCTGGAAGAGGACTCAAAGCACGTTATGGGACAACAAGATATCCCTTGTCTTGTCCAGCGTATGCAGAAGATTGGGTCATCCCCCAACCGGGGAAGGCAATCCAGAAACACACAGCGTTCGCACCGAACCAAGAAGCCCTGAATTCATCACTACTACATGAAAGCAAGCAAGCATACTCAGGCAGTTTTTACTCACGATCACAACTTGATCAAGGATTGAAAAACTACAACACTCCACCAGACAGGAGGGAAACGAGACAGTTCCAAACTTCTTGGTTGTCTCATAGCTTCGGAAACTCTCAAGTACGAGCTAGAAGCGGAACTTTGATTAATCTCACAAGGTTGAGACGACTATGGCTAGGCTTATCAAAGACGAAACAAGCCGGAAGCCCTTCACTCTTGAGAAAAGGAAAGAAAGCCCTTTACCACAAGGCAAGTTATAGAATTCATAGGCAAATGAAAATAGAACAAGGAAGAAATCACTCCTTCCACTTTTACCTTATCAGGACCAAGAGTGCACACCGATCCGGGAAGGGACAGAGAAGACATCAGGAGTCGAATCTCTCGCTACACACCCATGATAGTTTCCCCTTCAAGATCATAACTAAGAACGATGGACTACACCATTCAGAGTTGGTTCCTCTAATTGTTCCAACTACTAGTGAAAGCAAAATGAAGGATGAAGCCAGTAATCCGGTCTTAGAAAAACAATATAAGCCTTCGAAGCAGAAGCCACTGGATTCAAAAGATAGACACTACTGTCGAAGATATAGATTCCAAAACTCGGTTACTTTCAACAGTCATGAAATGATTGACTTGTTTAGGTTGGGGAATGTTTTCCGCCACCTTAAGCTACAGAAAAACCCGAAGAAAGAAGCCTCGGATAGCCCGAGCAAAACGCCACACTTTGGCCCTACCATAGACATTAGTCGAATTGGAACGAAGCAAGTCTCAGAGCAGACGAAATTAACGAATCAAACTAAAGTTTCTGGAGTCAGTCGACCCCAGAATTACAGGACGAATCCAAACAGTTTTTCCGTAATAGAAGAAAAGAAAAGAACCGAAAAGGAGCCCAGAAAGATAGTGATACCCTCAGGTTCAGAAACATTCTACAAACTCTACACGTTTTACCGCTGGAACAATCAAGGTTTATCACCTGTAACTATTCCCCAGCAGTGCATCGCAGTGAGCGTAATTTTGAGCTTCATTGCCCGGAGATCCTTTATCAGAAAGGACACATCAGACGTTAACTCACCTTCAATGGTAATGGAAAAATTTGGATTTTATGAGAATTTAATTTTCATGAAGATTCGAGGAAGTTGCCTTATCAAAAGCAATACAGATCAGAAAGAAGATTTGTACGTTTCATACTGTGAAACTGGGAGGACGATCTTCCCTCCAAGAACCGAAATAAGAAAACAAAAGAAGATAACATCTCCCAAGCAAACCCTGGTCGAGATTAGGAATATTAAGATTCCGAATTTACAAAGGAAATCCGAAGCAAGTATAGATATTACTTCGTCACGGTCATTACGCACTTGGCTCCAGATGACTGGACTAAGTTCGTGTTTTCATCCTCAGGCACAATCTCCAGTGCGCTGTCAAACTTTAGCTATTAGGAATCACGATTGCTGTAGTAAGCAGAAATGGACTACATCTGATTCCGTAAACCCGAGAAAGCTCAAGGAGAAAGGAGGGACAGAAATAAGTGGCCCCATTCTTCATCCTACCCGAATAATTAAAGAAATAAAGGAACTTTCAAGGTTTTCTCTTCTGAGTTATAGAAGAAGTATTCGTTCTCTTTTACCATGGAGTATAGAGGAAAGAAACCGACACACAGGAGCAGATTGCTACCCTGTCAATATCCACGTGACCGATTCTAGGTCAAGTAAGTTTATAGCATCCATAGCTATTACAGAACAAAGCATTATAGGAAGAAACCTAATCAACCGCAGTAGGACTTCGAAACAGTTGAAACCGACACACTGGTGCCCTGTAGAAGTACCAAGAAATTATCACAAGATACTCTCGTCAGAATTAAGAGTAACATGTTACACGATTGTAGGCCTCCGAAGCAATCGCCTTTATTTTACCCCAGTTTACGTCAAATTGGAGTATGACTTACCCACAACACATTCATCTCATGGAAAGCAAGATATGAATATGCTCAGTGATACCCTTGGACCAACATGGTTCCAAACAAAGCTATGGAGAAAGTGCTCCATACAAGAAATTGACTCTGTCAAGAATGACACTATTGAAGTTCTCAAAACTAATCCTGTATCATCGTTTTCTCCAAAGGGATTAAGCAGTGAGCAGACGTTAAAGGCTACAGCAAGATCGGATTCCCGAAAAGAATCTCCGAAACATGCCGGACATAAATACAAGAGAGAAAGTAAGCCGGGACAAACCCCCGCCATACAAACCCACTTCAAGTACATATTGTTGTGTTGTCATCTTACCAAGGATGTCTACTCTGGTACAGATACAAGTTTAGGACATTTAAGGGTCCTCCTCTCTCACATGCAAGAAGCCACCTATCACAGGTGCAAGTTACATATTGGGATAAGTAAAGCTTTGACCCTATACCTGCCGGGACCGAAGCATGAAGTAATCATGAAGCCCATTGAATCTATGGCAAACCAATTGAAGATAAAGGTCAAGCAGAAGGACATATCACATGTCAGAAATTACAATTCCATTGAATTTCTAAAAGAAGGAAATCTCGGAATCACCGAGAAAAATGAAAAGCTAACAACTCTAGTTGTGAATAAAGGAGACTACTATCATTTTCAACGTCTCGTCAAGCAAACTGAAGAATTGTATAATCTTAAACAATTCGCACCTGATATCTCTCCAAATAGTCGAGACCTTCCTAAGGATCGAGATACGTACAAGGATAGCTACCGAGAGCTATATCCTGTTTCTGTAGTTCCGCCCACCGATTATGTGTTGAAGGAACCACTCACCGAAAAGTTTTTCGAGCATTCGTTTTCACAGCCAACTATAGGCACCATGCCGTACCTTGACTCAGGTCAAGAAGTCCCGGACCGGGAAGACATAAATCAATACGATTTTATTGGGAATATTACCATAACGCTATATCTGTTAACATTATTCTTGCGATGGTTAAGTAAAAAGAAACCATGCATTAAACGGGAGAAATTAGTGACAGTAACCTGGGATATCGACCTGTATAAGGACCCACTTTACATGTCAAGGCAGCCAACACATTGGTCTTTTCTACCCTACATTGGAAAATCTGGCGAGTCGAGCGAAGTACCTGCCGACCACGACCCAGTACATCAGTTCCAGAGACGCAGAAAGCTAGCTGGACTTCTGACATCGGACTTTACAGATCCTACACGGACCATCATGAACATTCATGCAGAAAGTGGTTAACGTAGACCCACATCAATTACTGGACAAATCAACCTGGACACACCGGACCGTCTCAACAGGAGATAGAGTTATTTAGGGTGTATAATTATTATTGTTATCATTTCAAATTTTTATTATGTTGAAATTCGATTGTTGATTTTATTCATATTTTAAGATTGTTCAGATTTACATTTTATCTATTAATTCTATATTAGAGTTTTTATCGATTCTCGGATCATTCATTTGTTGTTTATTTTGAACCTCTAATCGAAGGAGGGTGTTAAAATATAGACATTATATCCAGCATGTAAATAGATAGGATATATTTACAGTATATAGACATACATATATTTGACATAATTAAGTAGGTGTCATCATTGGACATCCTACATCTATTGCGTAAATCCCGTCCTCGGTAAGGAGGGATTCAGCACATTGCAAATTCCATAGTTAGTAATCATATTACGAATATTATTGGATTATTATTGTATAGATGCAGAAAGCATTATCTATATTGTTAATGTCAAATTGTAACATCTCCATTAACATGGAGATGAATATTTGGAAATTATTAGTGACTTTAAGTTGTCAAGTTTGAGAAGCCTTTCCATAAGAAAGCATTGTATGTTATTAGTGCTGACAAGAGCGATCCTCGATCCTCTCGTCACCCTGTCAAAAGCCATTACTTTTTATGACTTTATTACATTTCACAATACAGGATGGTTGAGCCATATTCATTTCCTCTCAACCACCACATCAGCAGGACTCATGTCCGTACTATTCTATTGTATTGTTCTAGCGCGCAGTATGTATCATTGGTAAAGTACATACACATTCATTGGTATACCTAAATTCATAACACTACTCGTCCATACGAGTTTTCCTCAATACGAAAGACTGAACAATAAATTAATTGGAACTTGAACTCCGAGCGAGCAGCATCTTATTTATTTTCTGTTCCTCCGGAACTTTTCACATTTCATTTTCAATTCACCTCACCATAATAGACTATGGTCATCACCGCTGATAATTAGAGAGATCCATAAGTACTATTTATTACTTATCGTTAAGTTGACATTATTCAAAGAAGCAAAAGTTTTTTTTACATTCTAATTATTTATGTATCTATGTATGTGTGGGTCTTTTCTTTTAATTTCTGATTCATGTTATCTTTTTTGTATCTATTTGACTTCATTCACTTGTAGTATTTTATTATGTTTATTACGTATACACGTGTAGAAATTATAATTATGATGATTTAATATTAAACCACTTTTATGCTGACTTACGCTCCCTTGTGAGCATATACAACCTCACCCCGTGAGAATAATGAGATTTAATTTCAATTGAAAACTTTAAAGAAATAGATAAAAAATAAACAGCGAATCAATTTCCTCTAAAACTTTACTTTTCATTACATAACTATTTTTTTAAATATTGCAATAGCAAAAAAGAGAAAAACAAATTCTTACTGTAGAACATCCATTATATGTTTCCATATATTTAAATATTGCATATAATTTCATTTGCTAACAACCAGTATTGAGTAGACCATAGCCTCTTTTCGATTTAGTTATTTCTTTATCTATGAGGCTAAACAATAAATATGACTTCTTAGAAATTGTAGAGTGACAGAAATGTGTCCTCAGATATCGTGTGTGAAAAACCAAAATGACAGCAATATCCAATTTAAGCTATAATCAAATCGTGCTATGTCATAAAAACAGAATGAGAAACATGCGTGAAATTATAAGAGTTTTTAAAAAGCGTAAAATGATAATTAAGAGTTTTTGAAAAGCGTAAAATGTTCAATTTACATGTTTAAAAAAGTTTAAAATGTTCTATTTACATATTTTTGAACAGTGTAAAATTTTCTATTTACATATTTTTGAACAGTGTAAAATGTTCTATTTACATATTATTGAAAAGTGTAAAATGTTCTATTTATATACATATTTTTGAAAAGTGCAAAATGTTCTATTTACATATTTTTGAAAAGTGTAAAATGTTCTATTTATATACATATTTTTGAAAAGTGCAAAATGTTCTATTTACATATTTTTGAAAAGTGTAAAATGTTCTATTTACATATTTTTGAAAATTGTAAAATGTTCTATTTACATAATTTTGAAAAAAGCAAAATGTTCTATTTAAATGATTGCAAGACATATTTGAATCGTTTTGTAGATAGTGGATATTGTAATTAGCTACAAATGGATATGGGTCGTTTTGGTTCTTCACAGACGGTATGTATATTACGTGTACCGTTTAAGTACTATTTTCCGTATATTATTATAGAATCACAGTAATTACTTGGCAACTCAAGGGCGAACAATATCATTAAATTTAAAAATCCTATTAAAATCAAAATCCTATCTATGTACCTACTTATATATGTAAAGGTTTTTTATAATTATTTCTTCATTTCTGTATGGGTCGACAGTTTTGGTTCAAACTTCAAACTGGTCGGACAGTCTAAATGAATTAAACGTTACTTTAAGTGACTTTCGATGGGTGTAAGAACGTCACATGTCGAAGTGGAAAGTTCAAGGGCTCGTAATTCAAATCAATCTACAGACCTCGAGGAAAAGATTAATAAAGATAAAACGACTAACGACAACTACTACACATAAAATAACACTGTAAACATTTGACAGCCAGCTATCTGATGTGCGGGCACAGTACAGATAGCAGAAATTCCATAAGAAATTTCACCTCCAAAAAAGCCGAGAAACTCGGCTTCAATTCAAATGCCAATAACTCCAAAACAAAAACCTTAATTAACTTGTAAACTTGGATACAGGTACACAAATGTATGGCGAGTAAATATGTACAGTTAAATTTAAGGTGGCACACCAACATTAATGACGAAATCAGTTTATAAACTGCAATTTAAAAAATTAGGAAATACGCGAGAAGAAAAACAAGAGCTAAGCTGCTGAGCGAAGGAGAGGAGGTGGAGTGGAAAAGGCGATACACGAGGAAAGTGGGCGGACGCTTCCAGACCATACACTTCAGCAAGCAGCACCGTGATGCTGTGGGCTTTCGGGCTACGAAGGCTTAAGTGTAGTGTGACGTTGGACGTATGAACGTGTGACGTGAGCTCATGCATTACACAGTTTGGATTCCCGCTGCTTTACTCGCGCAATTACTTAAATTTTATATTATCCCTGCACCTGCATTTTATTTCTATATTACCCTTCAGTGTATTTCTATATAATCCCTTCATTTTATTCGTATATTACCCTTCATTTTAATTCCATATTATCTCTGCATTTGATTTCTATATTACCCTTCAGTGTATTTCTATATAATCCCTTCATTTTATTCGTACATTACCCTTCATTTTATTTCTATATTATCTCAGCATTTTATTTCTATATTACCCTTCAGTGTATTTCTATATTATCCCTGCAATTTGTTTATATATTATTTAGACATTTTCATTTCATATTTGCCTTCAGTTTTATTTTTGTATTAGTCTATTGTAGCGTTTTATATTTTATTCTAATTTATTAACTACTAAAAGGGCACAAAAATGAATTCGCATTAAACAAAAGCACAAACGGCGTCAGATGGTACCTCCTGTTGACAGAATGTAATGTTTAAACATGAACAGGTAGTTATTATCCAGCGTTGTATTTTGGATCAGATAGAAATCTTTTAAAAGTTAAGATCTGACAAATCCGTTCGTAGAATACGTATTACTAACTCCAGTTTATCACAAAAATGTGAATGTCTAAACCCGGGCCTGCTTTTGCACGACAAAAAACTGATGGGATGATCAAAATTAATAAGTAATTACAAGTTACAAGATGTTCTTAAAAGCGTAACTGTGAAAATTAAATTTTTTATTAGCACAATGTACGAGCAGCAGCACGGAAAGACAAGTATTGTGTTTTTGACTCCTCGTTCAATTCTAAAGATGCAATTTTAAAATAGATAGCATGTGACAATAAAAAGTGGTATTTAATTATTATTAAATGTTAAAAAAATAAAAACCGAAGGCTTATGTAAAATTTTAATGTAAGGCTTTTATAAAATTAAAATTCTAGGCTTATGTAGAGATAAAATGCAAGAATAATATAGAAATAAACTGCAAGGGTAATATAGAAATAAACTGCAAGGATGATATAAAAATACACTGAGGGGTAATATAGAAATCAAATGCAGAGATAATATAGAAATAAACTGCAAGGATAATATAGAAATACACTAAAGGGTAATATAGAAATACACTGAAGGGTAATATAGAAATCAAATGCAGAGATAATGGGAAGGGGGGCAAAAAGTCCGACGGGGGCAAAAAGTCCGGAAGGGGGCAAAAAGTCCGGAGGGGGCAAAAAGTCCGCCAAAAGAGGGCAAAAAGTCCGAAGTGGGCAAAAAGTCCGGAGAGGGCAAAAAGTCCGGTAAAGGGGGGCAAAAAGTCCGAAGGGAGCAGAGCAGGCCCCATAATTGAAAAAAAACCACAGATATAATTTCTGATTCTCAAATTCCTATAACTTCAATACGTAATATTTATTACTGCATTTTATAAAGTTATAATAGCGATCCCTACGTATGCAATTAAAGGGAAGAAAAAACAACTTCTATAGATATTTCACTAAGCACCGCCAGATTTCAAAACTCACAGCTCAGGTGTCAGGGGTCGGACGCAAATGGCGCCACCCACGCTGAGGGTGGGTCAGTTAGACCAAAATTATACCTCATGTTAAAGGTAATCATTTACGCGATGCTTATAAAAGTTTTAAGGGGGGTCCAAAAATTTTGTAAATTTGAGTGGTGCCATTTGTGCGTGGCCCCTGAAACAAAATTGAACAGGATGAGCCTCATAATGTAATTTCATTTCTCAAACACATTCAAAGCATGAACATACTGAATCCAAATTGTCCTTGACCTTTTAAAATGTTTTGTTAAGTTCAGTGTGCTGACACCAATTTTTGAATAAACCATTGTGGTTTGTAGCCTCACGTGCACTACACGCTATAAGACAATGTTATATGACCGCAGTATTAAATAAAAACTAATATTTGATAACAAGTTGTAATAAATCAACTTATAAAGTATTCGTATCAGATCATTATCTTTAATTTATCACAAAGATGGTAAAATATTACAAGAGAAAAAGTGATCCCGTTGATGGCTACTCATTAAAACAGGCCGTGCGAGCATGTCGACGAGGAATGACATTGACAGAGGCTCAGGATACATTTGGTGTAAATCGGAAAACGATCAAGCGACACCTCAATGATGCATCGTTTGTTTCATTTTACAGTCAAGGAAGGTTCACACGCGTATTTAGTGCAATTCAAGATGAACAGTTAATTGAACGCCTCATCAAATTAAGCAAGACGTATTATGGAATGACAAGATTGGCGCTTTCTCAGTTAGCATACAAGTTAGCTGAACAAAATGGAATTGAACACCCTTTTAAAAATGAAAAAGCTGGAACTGGGTGGGTGACTTCATTTCTTCGGAGACACCGTGACAAGTTATCGATGCGAACAGGGACACCAACCAGTATGCAGCGATTCTGGGGATTTACTAGAAACAACTGCAAACTATTTTTCGATAATTTAGATGAACTTGTTAATAAAAACAAGTTTACAGCTGACCGCATATTTAATATGGACGAAACCGGAACTACAATTGTACCAAGTCGATCTCCTAAAATAATTGCTCAGCGGGGTGCCCGAAGTGTTCCGATTATGAAAGCAGCAGAGAGAGGAAGCTGTGTTACTCTGGTTGGGTGCTGCAGTGCAAGTGGGATTTACGTTCCACCTATGTTTATTTTTCCAGGAGGTAAAAAAACTCTTGACAATTTCGTTCAAGCTGGCCCAGAAGGTTCTACTGCCAGTGTATCTAAGAAAGGATACATGACCAGTGAAGTGTTTTTAAAATGGCTGCATCATTTTAAAGCACATGTTGATCCAAGTACCGATTCACCTGTACTTTTAATACTAGATAATCATAAATCGCACATCAATCTTGACGCTGTAAACTTTTGCAATGACAGTTCAATCGAAATCCTTACTTTGCCCCCACACACCTCTCATAAACTTCAACCTCTAGATTTAGGGGTTTTTAGTCCTTTAAAATTGAGATACGTAGAAGCGATGCACGCATGGATGCGAAGCCACAAGTTTACAAAACCAACTAACTTCAACATTCCAGAAATAATTAAAACTTGCTACGAAGATACAGCTACTGTTAGAACTGGAGTTAACTCATTTCGAAAGTCCGGCATATGGGATTCAACAATCGACCCACCAGGGCCCAACCGATACTGCTTTCGTGATGACGAGTTTGTAAATGAAGACGGCGAAGACAGTTCACCTAACATACCTTGTATTAATGGCAATGATAACCCAGTGCAGCAAACCATTCGATTAGTGGAATACAATGATTCTGATGCAGACTCTGAAGACACTCGAAGTGATTTTGCTGAACGTCAGTCCCAAGAAATCAATGACAGGTGTGATGACAACATTAGTGTTAGCGCATCGGCTGGCGATGAAGACGTGATCGATGAGTATGTTTTAGAAGATTTAAATGATGAGGCGTTGGAAAATCCAGACATTATATTTTCCCAGGAGGAACTGGACAATGCTTTGTCATCAAGCAATTCGGAAATACTGTACTTTGGACATCCTGCAGCCGTGGTGGCTTCCAATCAGAATTCAAGTGAAGGGGAATCAAGTGACTCGGACACAGAATTGGCTGAGCCAGGACCGTCTACTCGGGTAATTTTTTATTAAATATCAGTTACTGAGCATACAACTATAAAGTTTACAAAACCCCACAAATTTTTTTAAACGCCAATATTACGGACGTGATAGATGCATTTTTTTAATACATATTATATTTATTTTTTTTTGAAAACATAGTCAGTATGTAATAATTTCTTTGTGCTTTCAGTTTAATGTCACCCCTTCTGAAATTGAAAATCAGTCTCAATTGCCATCACCTACTCTTCCGAAAAATAGTACGCCACCCCGCGCTTCAAAAAAGGAAAAGTCTGAAATTGTTACATCACCATCGTTCAAACGCTTGTTACAAGAAAAAGAAGACTCGAAGGAGAAAAGGTTAAAAGCAGCTGCCGTTCGAGAGCAGAAGCGAAAGGAAAATTCTCAGCCAACTTCAAACAAAAAAACGACAAAACCTAAACCCAAATCGTCAACAGTACAATAATCAGCCTGTGAATTTTTGTGACTTTTTTACCCTACGAATTTATGCTTCTTTTTAATGAACTTATAACAATTTACGAAATCTTAGCATATTTTTATAATATTGTTTTTGTCAGAATTGGAATGTAAGTAGAAGGCAGCTGTCTTATATACGGTAGCTATGGCGTTTATTCTTCCGATACTACTCATACTGAAATGTTCTTGTACCGAAAAGTCCGCAATGGATTTTCGTTATTATAGTTTTAAATAATAGCCAGTAGTTTGTTTAGTTTTATGTGTTGATTGCTGGAAAACTCTTTCCCCTCAACTCTTGTTATTTAGACCAGAAGTCCTAATATAACATAATATAATATACATAATAATATAAATGAACTTAATAAATAATCTGGAGAATAAAATGTTTCAAAAAGCTTGTTTTGCTTCTCCGGACTTTTTGCCCCCTTATTTCGGACTTTTTGCCCCCTCCGGACCTTTTGCCCTCTTTTGGCGGACTTTTTGCCCCCTCCGGACTTTTTACCCTCTTTTGGCGGACTTTTTGCCCCCTCCGGACTTTTTGCCCCCTTTCGGACTTTTTGCCCCCGTCGGACTTTTTGCCCCCCTTCCCATTAATATAGAAATAAACAAATAAACTGCAAGGATAATATAGAAATAAACTGCAAGGTGCGATAGAACATTGATGATGGGCACGCCTAGCTCTACATACACCCCTCCTCCAACACGAGCCACATCCTTCATTCCTCGCGCGCCACTCTTGAACTCGAGGTTCAAAATCAAATGGGAATTCACTCGTCTGTACTATCACTTGTAAAGTACGACGAGATGCTCGTCAAGTAAACATTGGGTGCTATTACTATTATGGTCAGTTTAATTCTAATTACTCAGCAACTCAGCGCAGTCAACAGTTAAGTGGCGAAAGTGATAGTGTTGATTTGCAGTTGATCAACTTTTTGTTTTTGAAAGCAGTTTAAGTCTGAGAAGTTTTAGTTCGTCAGTTTCCGGTTATTTTTAAGACGATCGTGACCTACTCAATTCCAGTTATCTAGTAAGTCTATAAGGCGGTCCTGCCGGACTCGGACACAGTTTTTAGATTTTGGAATCAGTAACGAACACAGGTAACGTAAGGCAGATTTTGATTAATTCTTGTCATTGTTGTACTCTTTCGTCTTCGCTACAACGGAGTTAAATATTATTGTGAATTATTCGTTATAACTCTACGTTGTACGTAGTGTAGTTGATAGCGCCAGCCCAAAAATCATTGGTGTTGTTACTTTTAGTTGGGTGTAATTAGGATTAAAGTTGTTAGACATTAGAGATGACGGTTACGAAATAAAAATAAATTTCGTTTCAGCTACACAAGTGATTAGTAACCAGCGGCGGACTGGCTGGTCTGGAAATCTGGAAATTCCCAGAAGGGCCGCGGCTCCGAAGGGCCGCTTGCTCGAGTAAAAATAATCCAAACTGATTATATCTGTCCTAATTGAAAGACATAATAGTTAATAAAATGTTAATGTTACTAATAGTAACACTTTAAAGGTACACGAAGCCCAAAACACACTACTTGAAATCCAAAGCGAAAGCAAATTGGAATTTTCACAAATCGGTTATAATTTTAGTGTGTTTTGTTGTTTGTCGGCTTCGTGTACCAAAAGATTTTAAACCTATTGGTTGGGCAATTCCAACGGCGATTCCAAGGGCAATTCCAACCGGGAGGGGGGGGGGGGTAGATTGTAATTGTTTCTAACATTGTCAAAATCCCCACCTCTCCAGGAGACCATTAACCATTCACCCCAGTCCCGTCCATGGTAATTAGATTTCTGAATCTGCCACTGATTACCTGAGATTGGGTCTCCACACCTTTTCAGCCTCGAATCGTTCCTTTAAATTGCGAAATTAAAATAAATTGTTGTAAGAGTTATCAGTAGGTGTAAAGGCATGCGTCCGGCTATGTTTTATCCCTGTTTCGTCCCTATGTTACATCTGTATGTATGATTAATGATTCATCCTAGTGTTGCCGCTATGGTCGTCCGTAGGTTTGATCTCTATGTTTCATCCCAGTGTTGTATCGGTATGTTTTATCTTTAAAAATGGTATGTTTTTCATAGAAGCCCTTGGGTAGGTGTCTTACGTTACTGAAGTACCCTTTAAGTCATGTCCGGTCCAATAACTGCAAAAAATGGTCATCCCTATGGTTCTGGGCTACTCCTCGAGGTTTGCTCCCTTTAAGAGTAGGTAAGCGGTGAGAGGGGTGCGGAGGAGGGTCTGCAGGACAACTGACTGGAAACAGGTTATATTTTTCTAATGTAGGGGGAGGGGAATATAGCGTAGAAACCTGAATATAACTGTTTTCAAGCAGCTTCTGAAGCCTTGTTTATAGTGCCACTGTGCCACTTATTCATAAGAAGCTAATAATTTTTCAAAATTATTGATCCTGGCATGATTTAAATGGTCCTTCAGAAAGGTAAGACACCAAACCAAGAGCGTCTAGGGCTTACATACCATTTTTGGGGATGAAGCGTTGGGATAAAACATAGATGAAATATATAGGGATGACCATAGTCATAGCGACAGCACTGGGATAAAACATAGCCGGAAAACGTCATAGCAACACTGCGCCAACCGTCTCTCAACCGTCTATATTCTGTTGATACATAATACGCACATTAAATCTAACAGAAATTATTATTATTATTATTATTATTATTATGTATGTATTTATACAGCCGGATATGCACCCATTGGGTATGGCCAACTGTGAGTTAATACAACTTTAATTTTTGGACGGTCGGAGCACCGTAAGCAGATATAATATCTACTACAGTACTCCACATCCCACAACCTACACTTGTAGTATTTGGATCGTTACGTATTCCTGTAGACCTCTTAGCAAGCATATATTTAGGCTGGTTTTCACCAGACAGCACAAAGTATTTTCCCTTTCGGAGGAAAAACACAACAGAGTATCTTATAGAATCGAGACGACGTTCTCACGGTCCCCACGACTCCAGTACGCTCTGCCATGCCAACCCATCAGCGAGCAACTCTATCGAATGTCATCGGGTGGCGACACTTGTAGTATATTTTAGGAGAGAAGTGCTTCGAGGAGATCTTGAGTTTATACATTTGAATGTACGAGAGTCAGGCAAAGTAGGTACCTACTATTAAGCAGCACTGAAACTCCGTCTCAGGTAGATGACTACCACGGATTTTTTCAGCCTGCACCCAACTCCCTTAAACTCTCACTCCCACCCCAGCTCAACTCCCCACCGACATACCAAAAATCTAACAGAAATTATATTGTAGTTTAGGTCAATATGTATACTTCTTCCGCCGCCGCAATTTCTAGAACTAGATGCCTATAAATTCATGTTGATATAAATATACATAAACCTACATAATTCATTTTATAATATGCATTTACTCTTCAATAATGGGGTACAAATTGAATAATTTTGCTTTGGCAGTTTGAGTTTGCACCACGATAATATGGCGGATTCTAGCTTAGTCGAAAAACCGTTACTGAAGAAAATCCAGGATTTACTGGAAAGAAACCCCGAAACCTACGACGTGTCATTCTGTGTGGGGAAAGAAAAGAAGATAGTGAAAGCATTGAAGGTCATTTTGAAAGCATCATCGCCCGTTTTAGAGAAACACTTTAAGGATGAATGGGAAATGGCTGTGATTAAAGAAGGCGAAGGAATCCCACTCCCTGATTTTGATCCCATCGTTTTTGAACTCTTTGTAAAAGTAAGCTTCGTACTTGTAGTTGATGATTATGAAACTAAACAAATTAAATAATGCGTGTAATGCAAAAATGATATTAAAGTAGTTGCGGGCACCCCTCTGACATGATATTACCAATCTAACTATCGGTTTACTGTTTCTCGTTATGATATTCATGGTTTTTAAATGTTACAGTTAACTTCACTGGACACTTGGTCGCTGGAAATTCTAACGGAATTAAAGTTGAAGCCAAATCAACTTTTGGATTTGCTTTCTATTTGCAAGCGCTTTGAGATGAGAAGTGCCGTGCAGATTTTGGATACATTAGCTACAGGATTTATGCAGTTAACAAAAAAAGACAAACTTTATTTTAATTTTATGCTATTTATTATTGATTTCATTAATTTGTGGTGTGTGTTACTGACTTGAAAAGTTTAAGGCAGGGAATAAAAATATAATAGTTTTATCTACATGCACGAAATTAATACTATAAATATGAGTTTAAATTCGGAACGTAGAAAGAAGTATTACGTAGATTTGAGACAACCAAAAGTGATATCTGGCAAGGATAAATTTTGCATGCAAACAAACGGCAACTTTATCCTTGCCAGATATTACTTTCGGTTGTCCCACCATTGCGTCTATGAAAAGTTATAAGAATGGTTACAATTTGACTCTGCTTCGGCTGAATAATATTTTTGAAATATGGAATTTTAATGAAACAATGCTAGGTAAAATATGCGTTAAATGTACGTACATTGCGGGTGCGAATGTTGATTTTAATTCGGAGTCAACCACCTGGCTCGTTTATTTCGTACATTTAATGATGTCATTACCACATTAAATTAGGAAAAAAATTGCTAATCATTTTTGTTTGTCATGATTTGCTATTTGTTCCTTCAAAATTAAACACTATTGCTTCCAGATCATTTCAAGAATACAAGGATACTGAGGAATTTTTGCAACTTTCGGAACCCAATTTGAAATACATACTTACCAGGGACGATATCGGAGTCAAGGAGCTGGAAGTGTTTAACTGTGCAATGAGGTATTGTGAAGATGAGTTTAAGTCGATAATTATACATTGAATTACTCAATCAAACGGAGATTAAAACGCCTGTTTTCTCCAATTAACACCGAATAAGGATAAAATTAACATTACCAACTAATAGCTAAATGATTACATTATTGTTTTTATCGTACAGATGGGCAGACACCCACTGCAAAAAATTGGAGGTAGAGGCAACAGATGAAAATATTCGAGAGGCTCTTGGCGAGTGTCTTTTCGAAATTCGTTTTCCTATTATGTCATGTGTAGAGTTTACAGAAGCTATTGCACTGAAAAATGTTTTAACAGCGGAAGAAGCTCTTGGAATTTACAAACTTATCGGATATTTGGGTAGCAAAAAGTAATTCAAAAGTTATATATTACAATATGCTAATACACAATTGCATTGTAAGGGCATGACTTTAGTAGTAGTTTTTTAAAAACAAAAATCATTAACGACTGTTTTAGCAAAACTGGATTGGAATTTGACACAAAGCAGCTTCCATTTAAAACTACACAAAGAAAAAAAACACCAACACTTCCTGTAACTTCAACACTTTGCTTGACTCGATACTTACAAATCGTGGAAAATCCTCCTTTTGCCTGCGATAACAGTCAAAAATTTCATTTGTAGGTCTCTTTCCCATACCCTATAGCAATAGTTATGTATTTATGTTAGTCGCACTTCATTAAAGTACTTCAGTAAATTCTTAAAAAAGCTTTAAATTCATTTATTATAAAACAAGCAGGAACGGGTTAATATTCTTGTGCATTGCTAATATTTTAGTATCGCTTGTGAGAAGAAAATTACAGTTTACGGACTTGGTTTTATGGGTCCAATTACAAGTGACGGATTCTATGAAGTAAAAGTCCAAGTTAAAGGAGAAGGAATTGCATTCAACAGTGGAATGTTGGGAAAACGTATTTTTGCCCAAAAAGGCAAAACGTTTTATTTCGTTTTTGATGCACCAATCGAACTTGAGGCATGCTCAGTGACTAGTTGGACCAAATTTTACCAGTTGATCTATTACTTGAAGGTAATGAGTTGCACATTTTTGCTCTCACATATTTCATTTTCTACTTAAAGCTTAAAGTTTCGAATTCAAGTTTTTGCTGTTGAGGATTACAGGGTGCAAACACATTCGCTACTGTAAAACCTCACAACAGAGATTTGGCCCTACAAGAAGCAGATACTAAATTTCGCATGCAGTGGTGGAGCAACCAAGTAGCTGAAATCTTATTTAAATTGAGCTAATTAACTCACACCGGATCACACCATAATAATATAATCATAATTTACAATTAATAAATGCCTCAAAGGTAATCTAATACTATTAATTAAGTAAAATATAAACTTCAAAATTAACAACAATTAATTGATAAATACTGGCCATTAAATTTTATAAGATAATTTCTATATATTATAATTTTATAAAAAAGATCTTTGGGTTTAAACATGACTTCGAAATTGAATAAATAAGTAACAGTTGATTCTGCATTCAAAGTATTTTTGTTTTCGGCGTATCTTTGTGATTTCTGTTATCCGTATCACGTCATTACTTTTATATACTTCTCCTGTAATAATAAGTGTATCTGGCATTTTCTTATAATGTTGTACAACTATGCACCAAACCAAACTAAAGCGTTTAGTAGCAGCTGCAGCGGATGCGATGCTCAGACAAAAATAAAAGCAAGATAGTCATTACAATTTATTGAATTTATTACAATGTAATCAATGAAGGTAATTAAATAAAACATCAGTTATCAGTCATTGTGATGATATGCATCATAGTTGAGAGAACCCTAGTTACCTTTACCGTAACAGATCAGAAAACTAACACGATAAAATTACTACTGAACAGACTAAGTTTTGGGGCAAACATTAAAAATTTCTTGCCGCCACATTAGCGACTAAAATTCAAATGCTTTTTCGTCGACTTACTCACTCGAATTCATTTTTACGTGGTTAGGTTTCATACAAAAATTATGCTAAAATTACGGCGCATCATTATAACTGTAGTCCTAAATGGATTTCCCCAATTTGGGGGCTTTACGAGATCGAGGCCTATATTGTGTCCCCATTCCGTCCCTGCTACTAATCAGGCTGAATTGTCTCAGATTGAATAGTACGCGAGTCTCTTGTTGTATGGGGGCAAGAAGGTCTAGTTTAAGTACTACACGGGACGTACTATTAGAGACAAGAAAATACTGCATATGTGCTTTGTGTGCAATATTTTTGTATATTTCTGATGCTGCTTAATTTGCTTATTGTTTGTACCATTTGACATTTAATGATCATAGCTCCAGTTGAATATAAAATTATGATAAAAACGCTGATGGTTGGTATTCGTGTTTTGAGTAAAATACTTTATAAATATATTTGATAGTATGATTATTTATTATCCTCAAATATAATACAAAAATTCATATTGCTTACTGCATAATAAATCACTAATTGTGAGATGTAAAGATTGTAAGACCGGATGCTGATTCACTATGCTGAATACTTTTAATTTATGTTCGCCAAACTTATTATTAGTTACGTACATGTAGTTTTCACGTCATTATCTTCGTTGATGTGAGCCTCTATTGTAATGTATCGTAAGTAATGTAAGTTATTACAAATTTAAAACTCAAGTAAGAACTATACCGAATAAATCGCTCATATTTTTAGTTAACATATATTTTATTTGCATATAGCTATATGAGGTACATTCGAGTTGTACTCACAGTGCAGTGCTGACTTAGAATTTAATTTAAATTGTGCCCAATACAACTTTAAAGTAAAAATATACAATTATGAAAATTGTCGGCCTGTATCAGCTATTAAAATTAATTCTTTTCTTCACTGTTGCTGGGGCCATAACCCTAACAGGCATTGGTGGTAAGACTTTTAATTTTAATTAATAATTTATTTGTAATAGTAACATTCATATTATCTCTCCCTATCCCATTCTGACTGTAAAAAAGGTGAACAGCCTTCAATTGCAATATCTGGAATACCATGGTCTCCTCCAGTCCGCACTAGTAAGAATTACAATTTTCAGTCCCCACTAATCCACCTCAAGATAGAAAAACAGGGCCCGGAAAATGCAGTTAAGCCATTTTATTATTATGATCAACCGCTATCCCCCAGCAGGGGATTCCTGCGACCCATTAGCATGCCAAGACCTACAAGTAGAAGACCCATGCCGCCAAGTAGACGCCCAAGACCGCCAAGTAGACGTCCAAGACCGCCAAGTAAAAGACCCAGACCGCCAAGTAGAAGACCCAGACCGCCAAGTAGAAGACCCAGACCGCCAAGTAGACGTCCAAGACCGCCAAGTAGAAGACCCAGACCGCCAAGTAGAAGACCCAGACCGCCAAGTAGAAGACCCAGACCGCCAAGTAGAAGACCCAGACCGCCAAGTAGAAGACCCAGACCGCCAAGTAGAAGACCCAGACCGCCAAGTAGAAGACCGAGGCCGCCAAGTAGACGTCCAAGACCGCCAACAAGACGACCCCGTGGTCATCTTCAGGCCAATCCTAAACAACCACATATCATTAGTTCACTAATGAGACATTAATGGATTGAATTGTTACGTATTTAATACAGATATTGTTAAAGGTAATATTTATTTATTTGGACTTTACGAATTGTTCAAATTGAAGTTTATTGCATTTAAGTTGTAAATTTAACTCCATTCTCAATGTTAATTTTAGTACACTATTTCAACATACATATTTCTGGTGCTACATAATTACCTGCAAGCTGTGGAATTTTAATTATTTTGACTAAAATGTATGCAAAAATGCTCTCTTGACTGAAATTCGCCTTTGGAGGGAAATACATTTGACAGTAATATGATTAATTACCCTTGAATTTAATAAATACAAAAATTCATGCTGTACTCATAAATCGCAAAATGTGAGATGTAAAGATTTTAAGACCGGATGTTGAATACTATGTACCTACATAGTATTGTAGTAGGTAATTTATGTTTGGCTTTCATTATTATTAGTAGTAGGTACGTACCTATACATACAATATACATGCAGAAGTTCATTGAAGAAGTATATTTGTCCATCATACTGCAAGCAATCTGGTCATTTGTTTGCTCATTAAAAATAATCACTCCAACTGTTGAGGTGGTGGTTGAATTTAAAAGGTCGAGGTAATGCGTATAAATATCCACTTTATCGGTAATTAAATGTATCTTCGTATTTTTGGACCGTAAATGAACTGACTTTACATTTTTACAACGAATGAATTGGCTTTAGGCAGCATTTAGTTTACATAGAAAAGCCACCATTTTGATTTTATTCATAGTCTTCTTTGGTATACAAAAAGTTGTATTTTTACATGAAATATTTATAATGTTATCTTTACTTGATTCAGAAAAGTGTAAAATGTTATATTTGCATGTTTTCGAAATGTACAAAAAAATTTATTTTGCATGTTTTTGAAAAGTCAAAATATTCTTTTTTACATATTTTTGAAAAGTGCAAAATGTTCCATTTACATGTTTTTTGAAAATTCAAGCAGCGGGGGCTGCCTGCGCTGGTAGCATTATCTGGCCCTCCTGACACTTTTTTTCATAGTAAGTGATGATATACAAAACTAAATTACTAAATTATTATTGTTTTCATTTATTTGTTAATTATAAAACAAGTCCAAAATTGTCAAACAAAATTTCAGACTTTCAGAAAACGAAGGAAATACAACTTATATTTACCTATATAGTATGTACTTCCCGCTCTACCCGTACCGTACCCGTACCCTTAAATTATAAGACGTCATTTATGCACCGCCGCGTACGCCAAATTATGTAACAATTTTCATTTCATCTGTGAATGGATAATTAATTAAGTTTTTCAATTAGAATTTGTATATCCTACTTTTAATTTAATACCAAGGCAAAAGTAAATTCCCTGTATGACACATAGGTAATTACGTCCATGATGTCTTGGAAACAAAAAAAATGTGAATTAATGTGGTTATCATAATAATTCATGTCAATTAATTACTGACAGGTCAGAATCAGAATTAGAGTCAGAACTCGCTTCACGGGTACGCGGCTGTATTCCCAACATACTTATATTAGGAGTATGTAATATTAGGAGATCAACAACAACAACAATCCCAATAAATAAGTAAGTGCCTTCCCCCACAATTACAAATAATGCAACCATGACTACTACGATCAGGACCAAGTTCCAACTTGAGCTAATTAGTTTAATGAGCTCAAGAGGTCTCGAATTTAAATACAGAACTGCCTTGAGTCTTGAGTTCTTGAGCTCTCTTCACTAATCCTGTTCCTGCAAAACTAATTAAATGACACTATAGACTAGACAATAAATATAGTGAGGAATTTAGAATTAAGCTCAATTAAACTATAAATTGCTTTTATATCTGGCTAGAGGGTCATTTACTTTCACAAAGGGTCTATCTCCAAATTATTAACGCTCACAAAGGGATTTCAGTTTAGTTGTGATTATTTTCTTATATTGTAAATGTTATTTTTAAGCAATGCAAAATGTTATAATAACAGCGATTTTTAAGCCTCATCTAAAATGCATGGGAAAGTTTTTAACAGAAAATACAATATCTTAACATTATAACTACCTGTAGGCTAATTGCAAAAAGCGGTACATAATACTTTAATTATTTTTAAAAGTTTCTTAGAGAGAAAGTAAATATTTATTTACAACTGACGTTACAATAACGCTTGCCATAAAGACACAGTAAGAACAACAATACGCTTAACACACTTTTTGAAAAAAGTTTAATGATTGTTAACCGATTTAATGCTATATCATAATTAATAATTCATAATTATTAATTTTTTCAAAACAATTTAACCCAACGCTAATTATTAAAATTATCACAATTCGCAATATGTGTTTTAAGTTAAAGCAAGTTACATTGATTTTTATATCATCATATCAGTGCAATATGTAACACTTTTTTTGTTGCATGCTCCCGCAAATAGAAATTTTTGTAGTGGATGTGTTTTGTCAGTATAACAGACGATGCATTATGTAAACACTACACTATGACTCAGTGAGTTGAATTTACTAAACACATAGTTTTGCATTTTAGCCATCTGAATACATGCAGGTACCTACTTAGGTAGTTAGACAATCTAGCATCTTAATCGGTTCAGTGAATAGTGATGCAAGATGCAACACATTGTCTGGACAATGCAAGAATGCCTCGTATAATGGGAGCGTGCATAAATTACGTGGTACACCTGGGAGGGTGGAGTGGGGGTTGTACGGGTTCAATCTGCCTACCCTTTTACATGGACGTGCATACCAAAAAATGAGGGATAGTAGTTCAAAATTTCCGATTTTTGTACCACGTAATATATGCACGCTCCCTAAGTAAGTTTAGACACCCACATTTTCCAAAAAATATAAGCCGGGTCGATATTACTTATAGTAGCCACCGTATATAGGGGCTAAGAAGCCAGCCATCCTTTTAAAAAAAATATACTGTTGGGGTACTAAAACTAATACGAATTACACTAATGTGCATTTAATGTGGGGTAGAATTATTACTACAAGCTAGAAAAAAATTAATATGTCCTTCAGCTTAAATTTATATATGAGAAATCATAGCACTTAATCCATATTACCAACATACTCAGTACAAATGTTTAATTTGAGTCACAATTTTGAGGGTTGTCATAGACGTCATATATATATACTCACACAATCATCACACTTCACACTTGGTCACTCAACACTCGCATACAGGGATCATTTCATGGACAAAACTGAGGACTGAACGTCATAAAGTGTGGCACTGCAATAAGTCGGTCTGGTAAGTTGAGACATTCTTTCCTTTTAGTTTTATTATTTCTTTAAGACAATACGAATTCGGTACAGGACCTACCACCACATTATATTGTAGTAATCAATTGTAACTAATTCTTTTATAAAGATTAAGTTTACAATCTAAATTAGATTTTTTAAATGTAAATATGGAAACAACCGTGCTAAATGCACAAGATCCAGAAAATCCAAAGTCAACTGATACATGTAATTTATTTATTAAATAAAATTATCAGATTCGAAATTTGAGAATTTAAATTTAATTAATTTATTTTTTACTAAAAGATGTATGTTATACGTCTTGGTGAGAAATGAAAGTAAGTTAGTAGCCATTCCTGAGTTGTTATTAAATAAAATTTAAAAGCTAAAGTTTAAAGACTTGATTCACTAAAACTGCTAACCAACGCATAGCAAACTATATAGCTAATACATATAGCTAATATAATAATTAATAAAATCAAACCGGACGAAGGAATTGCTTTTAGGCAGCTATTTGTTTCCATACAAAAACCACCATTTTGACTTTATTGATGGTTTTCTTTTCTTTGGTAAAGCAAAGTGTTGTATTTACACGTTTTAGAAAAGTGCAAAATGTTCTTTTTACTTGATTCAGAAAAGTGTGAAATGTTCTATTTACATGTTTTGAGAAAAGTGGAAAATGTTATATTCCATGTTTTTGAAAAGTCAAAATATTCTTTTTGAAAATGTTCCATTTACATGATTTTTTTAAATTCAAGCAGCGGGGGCTGCCTGCGCTGGCCGCATTTTCGGCCCTGTTAAAAATTCAAATTCAGAAATACTACACTGACATTTCAATATTTTCCAGCTGACATCTTTGATAATCCCCAAAAGAAAAAGGAGCCTAATCAAACAGGAAAAATGTGGCCGAAATCAATCATTACGCTTACCATCCTTCTTCTAGTCGTTACATATGCCTGCTCCATGGCAGTAAATTCTAATTCTAGCCCTGAAAAAGATGTAACTGAATCTGCCTCCAGTTCTAATACGGATTACGAAGCGGCGGCTGATAATGATAATGATCCTAATTCAACAGAAACGACGGATGCATCAAGTAAGTTACACAGTAATGGTTATAACCTTCAAATATAAATCTTTAAATCATATTAAAATTTAAACAAATAACTTTATCATATATTTTTATTCAGCAACTGAGACAGAAAATGACGCAGAAGACGGCTCAACGGAAGACTCGACGACTGACGACACAGCAACGGTAACGGAGTCAGACTCAGAATCAGATTCAGAATCAGAATCCGCATCTGAAGATGCCCCAACCGCAGAGACTGACGCAACAACATCTGCAGAAGCCACAAGTGAAACACCAGAACCGGAAGCAACCACGGAAGCAGAACCAGAACCAACAACTACAACAACTACGGAAAGAATTCTTACCGCTGAAGAAATTCGACTCACAGCCATTCTTGACGATACCAACACGACCATCCAGTCCACCAAACTTGGGCTGTACAAACAGAAAACACAGCTGTCTCTCAATTTCCTCAATACTGTCATTTCTCTCCTTCAGAACATCCACAAAAATATGACTGACCTTCTAAGCTCCTCCTCTGATCCTGCCGTCTCCTTTGCAACGTACAAGGAGGCAGATGACAACATTGAGAATCAGCTGAGCCTTGTAGAGACTCAAATGGATAAGAATCGTGACCTACTTCAGAAATATATGGTGGCTTATAAGGACACGGAACAGCAGCTCAAGACAGTTCATACGACACTAGGAAATATTCTCTTACCTGGATTTAGTCCAATCCATGCAGATGCGGATCATTCTGGTGAGTAGTTGATTGGGTTTTCTATCACTTTAAGATTGTACTTTATGTGTAATTGTAATTGTAATGCAATCGTAATTTTGTACTTAGTTTAACATTATTATAAGCGTAAGTTGTCAGATCACGGTTGCTAATTATTTTGAGTGAAGAATCAAAATGACCCACATCCGTTTTTAGATGGACTGAAAATGAACGGTTGCAAAAATACACTAAATGAGATAGTTAAATAAAATGTTAGTTACGAGATTTGAATAGGTGCCAAATAATATCTTTTTAATTTTAATTTTTTTATCAGTGTGTTTTTAAGCAGTGTAGAATATTCTATTTGAATTATTTTGAAAAGTGCAAAAATTTTTATTTGTATGTTTTTAAAAAGTGCAAAATGTTTTATTTACTCGTTTTGGAAAGAGCCAAAAGGTTTATTTGTACGTTTTTAAAAAGTACAAAATTTTTTATTTAATTGTTTTAAGATAGTGCAAAATGTTTGATTTCTTATTTCTATGTTTTTGAAAAGGGCAAAATATTGTATTTGCATGTTTTGAATATGTGCAACAAATTCTTTGTACGTTATTAGGACGAACATAATTACATTTTTTTAGTCAATGGGTTTTTATTTCACCTAAAAATGGAAATAGCTCGTTTGGATTCTTCCTGCACAATATAATTACCGCATTTTCTGTAGTAAAAGAGGTGCTAGTAATAGTGGATGGGTCGGTAATACCTGACAGGTCTGGGAGATCAAAGTTTTACTAGTCGACGGATCCATTTAACACACAATTATATGGTAGTAGAGAGTATTAGTAGAACAATTTAAGTAATAGATAAAGTCCATTATTGTAAGAAATACAATATCTAAAATAGTATTTTAATCTTTTTTGTTTTCACAGGCTGACACATGGACTCGGGCGGAAACTAAAATAAGGATATATGAATGATAACGTATGGATGGTGGATAGTTTTGGAATTCTAAAAAGCTTTACTTGCAACTAAAAATTCAGTAGTATATACTAATTATGCACCTCATTATTGTTCCTATTAAATAACTACATGCCTACTACATCTACATCTACAGATTTAAATTTTAATTATAGACTTTATTATTTTGTATTATAGTATAGAGTTTAAATGCTATATATAACTCACTGCACTAAAACTTCAAACCCATTCTACGCACACAATATTACGATTAAATTAAATTTTCAATTCTATTTAAACCCATACTGATTAAATCGTAGACTTTAGTTAAGCTGAAAAGTATTTTTTTTAATATACGGTGACACAACAAATTAATCATTATGTAAATATGCTACGCAGTCAAGTGTAAATGGTTCAAATGAAATAAATTATCAAGTATTATTGTTATATTATTAATTACTTAAATGTTCACAATTATTTCAAGAAACTTACCTGGGTATTATGTATATTTTTTCATTATCTATATAATAAAGCAATGCATGGAAAAACTATTTCACCCAAGGCTTTTGAACTACTTAAAATGTGCAAACTTAATAGTGTAAAAAACACAGATTTACAAGTGCAAGTGCTATTTCGATTTTAAAAATAATGGGATTTTTCAACGTCTTGCCAGATAATAAATGAGCGCTGAAAAAAATAGAAAATGTGAGAGACGTTTTTTCAGTCAGCACGCAATCAAAAAGGCATATCGTCTATGAAGAACCAAAATGACCCATACCCAAGTTATGCTAGAATCCAAATGAGCTATGTCAAATAAGAAGACAGTAAATCAGATACATAGGTAGTTCTATTTATGTTTTTGAAAAGGTCAAAATGTCCTATTTACATATTTTGAAAAATGTCAAACTGTTCCATTTAAGTGTTTTTTAAAAGTGCAAAATGTCCTATTTACATATTTTGAAAAATGTCAAAATGTTCCATTTAAGTGTTTTTTAAAAGTGCAAAATGTCCTATTACTTGTTTTGTGAAAAATACAAAAGGTTCTATTTTCATACTTTCATGAACATCTTATTTTCATTTTGTCTGTAGATAATGCATTTTGTTTTTGACTAAAAATAAATATAGGTCATTTTGATTCTTCACAGACGGCTTATGTTGTGCACCTGCCGTAGCCAAGGAAGGATAATTATTTCTAGTATTACGACAGTAAGAAGTACCAACAAAAATTTCAACAATTTAATGAGAAATCTGGCAGAGCTATAAGTGACTACCATTACTGTATATGTATATCTATGTCTACTATAATTTATAATAATTTACATCTATTATGTATTATTATTAAAAGAACGTTGTACAATACAGACAGACTTAATAATAGTGCAGATTGAATAATTGCTCTATATACATTTACCCGTAATTTAAAGCTAAACAATTCAACTATAATACCACATAAAAGTCCCCTTATATATAGATTTTATTATATATAGGGCAGAGCCCGAAAATTCACAAGATAAGTAAGCAATTCACAGTGCAATTACACACAATCAGTATTATAATCAAAGCCGCATACTTTTGAATCACAAAAAAATCACCGACACGAACACCCAATGGTCTCATTGACCTCAAGTACAACTTCCCCAACTTGACATCTACGACATTCTTATTATGCCAAAGATACCTCCAGGTCCTCACACAGTCCACAGACAGCTCATTCATCTGACCAATGATCGTGTAGACTGCGAGTTCAAAGCCAATCCAAAAGATCGCCCATGCATTAAACATTAAACCAGCGGCGGGATGAATATCAACGCTGAAGGATTTGACCCCTACATAAATGCAGAGAACATGACACGTGATGTTACACATGATGAAGGCGGGAACTACAAGATCTGCGACGCAGTCATTGTACAGAACATTTATGATCTGGAGTCTCCTGTAGAAGAGAACTGTTCGCTTCATATTTAGTTGAATTTCCCGCAATGCTTGAGTTTGAATTGTAACCTTTGCTTTGGATTGGGATTGGTTTTCGCCGCTGATTTTAATGGCTTGAAGCCAAGAGTTCCCGCACATGCTCAGAACCACAAAGAATGTGAACCAGTAGATGGCGATGAGGTAGTAGAGATGAAAGTAGATATGTACTTCAATGAATGGGTATATGTAAGCGATCCAATTTCCATTAATGAGGTAAAACATAAACCTCGGATTATTCCAATCAAGAAGGAAAACCGTCGTCTTGAGGGAGACATTTTGACAGGACCATGGGATGACAAAGCGGAAGGTTTTTTCCAAGAATGTTTCCTCATCTGATTGGTACTCTTTTGAAATTTAAAAAAAGAAGGCATTAAACTTCATTAAAAAAAGATTTCAAATTTCTTAATAATTCGTTCAATATTGAGATATTTTCAAAATTACCTGCCACCGTCTTGTCCATTTTCAAAAACTGATTAATCAGCTCCCCAATCTCTATCCTTTTAATCCAAGTGTTGACACTCATGACAGCAAAACAATTAAACGCTAGCAACCAAATTGAATGCATCGCAAAATCTGCTGGATCAAATTCCTCAGCTTTTCCCGCTGAGGTGGTATCCTCATCCCCTGGTTCCAAATGCTTCGTTGGGGTGATCACAAATCGGTTCAAAAATGATCCAACAAGATGAATACAATAAAAGCAAAAATAGACTATAAACGTTCTCCATATCATCAACTGAGTTGAGTACCAAGCCTTCGGAGTTTGAACGTAATTCGTGAGATGATTCCATTTGAACGGGGAAAGGCAAAGAAAGTAAAAGAAGTTTAACATTTTACCAAAATCACGGAGACTTTTCGGTTTAAACATTTTGCAGATTTTTGTGATTTTCTATATTATAGTTGTTTTTGGGGGGTCAACTTCGTCTCCTGCGGTGAGCTTACAACAGTCAAAGGCAGTAGTAGTGACTAGTGACTACAAAACTTTACAAAATGACGTATGGCGAATTTCGTAGTAATAACCTCTAGTATAATTTGTGTACATGAGGTTCAGTTCCGTAAACACGGCAATAATGTAGAATAATATCCGTGTATGCGGTAAGATGCAACTGATTATAGAAATTACCATAGATACATAATATTTACACATGTAAGTATGCTATATTTCAGAATCGCTTCGCTTATTCAAACACTATTTAAATACACACACACAGAGTCAGGAAAGACCCAAATGAATAATAATTGACGATTCTGCAAACAGTTTACAAAGTTTATTTGTATATTTTATAAACGAAAAATTGTTACTGTGTCAACTTCAACTTGTTTTTGGCCTGACATGTACGGAAACTCGGCCAGGAGAAAAATTCCTGGGTTCCACCTTGAATTTTTTTGAAATTATATTTTCGACAATTTTTATTAACCTCTGAATAATTGTGTAATACTCTATTGAATGAAGATTATATAATGATAAATTGGTTACTCACAATTAAGAAACTTGAGTGGTCAGTGAAGCGATTACGCTTAAAAATTTCACTTTTTAATTGAACACGTGGATGTATAGTCTATCAAAATATCTATTAGTTGTGCTGTAACTAGTGAACTAGCTTGCTCTAATTTCCTGCATTATTGTACTACACATTTTCTAAAAGCAGTTACTAGTTTGCAACAATTAGTATATCCTTACTTTATTACCCTTGGTAGACATTACCTTACAATTATTAAAAGTAATTGTGAAAAAATGTTTTGGAATCAACAGCTTAAATTTAATGGTTTATCGTATTTATCCAAGTTGTAATCGTTTCGATATAACCACTAATTAAGCTTGTTACTTAAGTTTGCTAATTATGATTGAACCTATTATCATTTTTAGGTCCAGTTTGATAGAGTATTGTATAACTAGTTAATAGAAGTTAAAAAAATGGTTGGAAATGCAATTATTGAAAAAAAATTGAAAGTCGAAACTGGGAACTTTTCTCCTCCCGGAGTTCCGGACTTGTACATGTTCGACCTTGTATTTGTCAGTATATCCATTTTTCTGTGTAGCTAATTACCTACATAAAATTATAATTCTTCTTTCGTGGCCCGTGGCCTCAGCTTTATTCTTTGAAACCTGGAATTGAAAAATCATTTCCTTTAAAATGTAATGAATCTCATTAAATCTGGGTCGATTCCTATGGTCTCCGAACTCCAGCAATCTTTTATCAATTTAAATCTTAAGATGTAAAAATGAATTTTAATCAAATTACAAAATTCAAAAGCAATAATTGCTATTTGATTCTGTAATTTCCAAAATTTGGTTAACTCAAATGTTTTTATTTGCAAATTTAGGGGGTTCAGGTGTGTGATGCTATCATTTTTAAATAAATCGTGTAGATTAAATTGTAATTTAATTAGGCACAGCGGCACACTATTCATAAATTTAAATCTAATGAATATTTGACTATGATGCACAGAGCCGTATACTTCGGCCAGCCCCCGCTGCTTGAATTTTCAAAAAAACATGTAGTAAATGGAACATTTTGCAATTTTAAAAAGATATGTAAAAAGAATATTTTGACTTTTCAAAAAAATTGAAATAATATATTTCACACTTTTTAAAAGAAATGTAAATAGAATATTTTGCAATTTCTTTTTTGAGATTTTTCAATAGATTATTAGATAAATAAAATCTTTCTAAACAGGAAAAGTTAATGATTCCCATACACTTTATTCCCGTAAACCTTTTTGCATACATTCCAATTCCTTATACCATTTAATTGGGAATTCAACAATTCATCATTCATTTTCTTTTTCTGGTTTTCTTTATTAGTCCATAGAATGGCCAATTATTTCCAAGAAAGTTGAAAAGCGTAACCGCCATTTTCATCACTGAAAGATACTGCTAAGATGGAAAATTGGGAAGTGAAAGAAATTGGCGAAGTCACGTTTCCACAGAGGCTTAAAACAATTAAAAAATGCCAAAATGCTTGTTAAAGCTTTAAACCAAACAATATATGGAAATTTAAAAATCTGTAATTATTAAATAGGTATTCTTTAACATATGGTAATATTTTAGGACAATTTAAAATTTAATTAGGAAATAGCATACCCATCAAATCTTCGGGGAGTTCCCCTTGGAAGTATTTCGTACACATTCAATATATCAAACGATTGACAAGTAGTTAATTTAGTAGACGCCCACTCCACTGTAAAAGTAGTATTTGTTTCCAATATTGGATTGACCACGACGATTGACAACTTGTCCCATGCTTTTGTAGGACCGTAATTAAGACTTCTAGAAGATCCTCTATTCGTGTACAAAAAGTTCGTTCCATAGTTACCGGGTATTATTTCAGAGATTTCGATGAGAACGAGAAAACCTTTCTGTAATTGTCCACCACCTGATGTGTAGCTTAGATACAGTTTACGAGAATAGTCAGTCCCAGAAAGAAAGCTGTTTGAATTTTTCCTACAGACAAATAAAAATATAAAACAAATTAAAGAGTTTGTATATTCGTGGTTTTGGCATTTGTGTGTAGTGTGTAGTATTGTAGTGTTATCGTTTTTAGTAGAACCTCAGTTTGCCATTTGACACGTGATCTGTTAAGAACCAAAATGACCTATAATACGCAATTTTAGCTTCAATCAAAATGAGCTATGTCATAAAAACAAAATGAGAAACATGCGTAAAATTTTAATTTTATTGAGTTTTTAAACAGGTTCAAAATGTTCTAATTCCTTGTTTTTGAAAAGGTGCAAAATCTTTTAATTCAATAATGTTGAAAAGTGCAAAATATTCTAATTCCATGTTTTTGAAAAGGTGCAAAATCTTTTAATTCAATAATGTTGAAAAGTGCAAAATATTCTAATTCCATGTTTTTGAAAAGGTGCAAAATCTTTTAATTCAATAATGTTGAAAAGTGCAAAATATTCTAATTCCAAGTTTTTGAAAAGGTGCAAAATCTTTTAATTCAATATTTGAAGAGTTTCTTGGCAAAACGGGCTCCATTTTTTTCAAAAATGAGATTATTTGTGTTATTTGTTCTATTCAACTAGATACATTACTGTGTTGAATGGTAAAGGTCAAAGTTCAACAAAAGCAATTTTAAAAAATAGCCCAAATTTCGTTTTTTGGCAAAACGGGATAAGTCCATTAAATTAATTTTGGCAAAATGGGATGAGTCCACCTAAAACCTGCATTTCTGATTTAAATTTGGTTTTTGAGTGTTTTCTCAGTTTGTAGAAGACAATTGCCGTTCGTTAATGTTTTTATGCAAAGAAATATAAAAAGTTAGGAAAAAGTTTGGTTTCACACAAAAGGATTAAAATTTCATGTCACGGACTTTTTACCCCATGTTAAGTTATTGGTTTTTTGGCAAAACGGGATAAGTCCACAAATTTAAATTTTTGAAAATATTCTAAAATATTCAAAAGTCGGCCTACAATTATGAAACTACGTGTAATTACGCTTCGTTAGACGCAGTACCTGTAGACAAAAATTGAGTTACAAAAACTTAACCTGTCACTACTTATTCGTTGTTCCTGTAAAATTTGATTTGATGGACTTATCCCGTTTTGCCAAAAAACTCTTCATTTTTAAAAAGGTGCAAAATGTTCTAATTCCATGTTTCTGAAAAGGTACAAAATGTTTTAATACTATGTTTTTGAAAAGGTAAAAAATGTTCTAATACTATGTTTTTGAAAAGGTGTAAAACGTTCTAATTCCATGTTTTTGAAAAGGTGCAACATGTTTTAATTCCATGTGTTTGAAAAGTGTAAAATTTTCTATTTAAATGCTCTCAAGACATGCTTCAATATTCTTGTGGTCAACTTTGTTTTTAGCCAGAAATGGATACGGGTCATATTTTTTCTTCACAGACGATATGGTGCCTATTTGAGAAACTAATTTTGAATTAGCAACAAATTATTTAGCATTAATATAATCAAAAATATTACACTAATTCTGTGGCATTTATAACATATCCACCATTGTTTCCAAAATGTCCGTTCAAGACTGATATAGTATCACGTGAATTTCCACACAGGAGCGTGATTCTGCATGTAAATACATAGTATTCTCCATTGTGGACATTGTCAAGGGTCCATAAAAGTGGTTTTTCAATAGAAACGTGAGATGCTTCGTCAACTGTTGTTGGTTTGTATTCAAACAGAAAAGAGCTGGCAGACGGAAGGTCAGGAATGTTAATGAGACCAGCTTTACCTATATGCACCACATACATTTAAATAATACAAGCTGTATACTTAAATTTAAATATTGCCTAAATACTCATTTCCTGAACAAATATTGAAAAAGTTACAAAATAAAAGTAAAATGTCTGACTTAAAGTTACGGCCTTCATCTGACTCTTTGAAACCTTTTCGGATGCAGAACAAACGCTCACTGAAATGTTAGCAAATCATACATTTTTATCGTAATAATGAGTTCAGATAACGAAACAAAACTTTACTTACAATATATAAAAACTAATCACGTTTTGAAACCTGCAACGTGCTCCTGTAAATTCAATCAACATCTTCAATGTTAGAGACAACATTTTGTTGCGACACATACGCTAAATAAAACTTACCAAAGCTACTCCGCGTCTCTTGAATCCAGCCCAGATATTTCGAGACTTTCATGTAAATCCCTGGATATTCTTTCTCTGCGCATCCAATTCCAGTGGAAATAACGCCGATTAACATGAAGGACTCGTTGCTCAGCCGTACACTAAGTGGTCCACCCGAGTCCCCTTGGCAAGAGTCCACGCCACCCTTCACCACGTCCCCTGCACACAGCATGAAAATAGAAACAAAGACTTGTGCCCCCTCGTATGCTTTGACACAGTCTTCCCTGCTCACAATTGGGACGGTCACTTTCTTAAGAACATTCGGTTGACTTCCTCCAAATCGCAGGACGCCCCAACCCGTCACAACTGCTTCCCCACTAGCTTCGTAGTCTGGTGCGGGGAGCAGAACTGGCTGGACTTCTTTTGATAATTGGAGTGGACGGTCCAGCTGGATGATGGCGAGGTCGTTAATCCCAGAAATGAAAGTATATTTTTTATGAATGTGCACATATCCTATTCCACGTCTTTGTTCTGTTCCATCCTCTTCTTGCCAGTTATGATCTCCTGCAACTATCGTCCAGGATTTATAATCTCCGGCCTCTAAGCCATAGAAGCAATGAGCAGCTGTCAGAATGGAACTATGGTCAAGAATGGAACCTCCACAATAAACTCGCGTTTCATCTCGGATTAGAATTTGAAATGGAAATTCATTCCGCTCCGCAGTTTTTCCACCCACAATTTTAGTTCGTTGCAAGTCTTGCATAGGAACACTACTTTTTCCAGGTCGCACGTAAATTGCTAGAAAAATCAAAAACTCCCAAAATACTACAAAAAGTTTTCTTCTCCTTCTACTTAACGAAAACATTTTGTTTGGTTTGTAAAATATTTTTTGTTGCTTTTTAGTTTCGGTTCAGAAAGCAGGTTTAAGTGCTCGTTGTTGTAGTTTTGCTCACAGCTTGGAATAAAAAGGGGAATGTACAAATTTTAATATTTGTTTAAATGCAAAATTGTAATACTTAATAAAAAAAGAATTACAGTGTAGTGTTAGACGTACATTATTTACAATTTTATTCTCAAATTTATTTGTGAATGCTCGTTACTAAAAAATTGAAGTTAACTTTGGCAATACGTTGGGTTGGGATTATTAAGCCTATGATGAATTTTTAATAGAAAATTTCAGGAAAGCCAGTTTAAGAGACGGCAAGAAAATGTAGTAAAACTGAACTGTGGAGCACATAAAAAAGGATTGACCACTTTACTTACTTAAAGGTAGGTTTATGCATTCCATGAATTATGTATTTGATTTCTAAGTAGGTAGGAATGATATTGCAAGGAAAGAAATAGAAATATAACACTGATACATGATGAGACACTAAAGAGATACACGTGAGCTTTAAGATTATTTGTAATTAGCTCACATGCATAATTCACTCACAAAAATACTAATCACTTTATGCTAGGAATAAACGCGCATATAAAAACAAAGGCAATGCAAAAATCTCCTATATGACGCAATAACTGCACAGTAAAGGCATACAAATATAGTAAGGGAAGAATCTAAATGACCCAACTAAAATCAATCAGCGCTTCTTTTTTTATGAATTCGTATGGAAATACATACAGAGCATAATACATAATATTGTACGCTCAGGTGGCTCATGCGCTTGTGTCTAATTAACAATTTAAACATTACGTCGTTCTGGACTTTGGCTTTTGTTACATTTGCAATTTTGGAATCATTAATGAATATGCAAATTACTTTTTAATAATGCTATTATTTTTGCCTGGCGCGGTGATGAGACTAAACAATGAAAATGTAAATTTGAAACCAATATTCATATATATTTTAAATCTAATTTATTCCAGGCATCCTTGATTTTTTACATCTCATAACGATAAGTAAAAAAAGGCTCTGGATCAGCTGATCAGCTTTGACTTTAACCAAAAACAAAATGACATATTGTAACTACGACAAAGCAATTCACGACTGGGCCTAAGTCAAGTCAAGTCAAGTCATTGAGCTTCGAATGAGTGGCTAGTCAAGTCTAGTCAAGTCATTTCCCTTTATGACTTGCGCTAGTCAAGTCAAGTCAAGTCATTTCCCAAGTCAAGCCAATGCCAAGCTAGTCACATAGTCAAAAAATTTTAATTTTAGCGCCTTGTCAGCAAGGAAATCCTGACTTGACTTTGTATACAAAGAAGCCTGATATGTTCGGCAAAGTCAAGTCACGAGATTTAAAAGTAGCTCATAGTCAAGTCAAGTCAAGTCATTTCCTAAACCACTTCCGATAGTCAAGTCAAGTCAAGTCACTTGCCCAAGCGACCTAGCCTAGTCAAGTCAAGTCAAGTCAAACCTCAAAAAATAGCCCCAAGTCAAGTCAAGTCACTAGTCATCTAGTCAAGTCAGACTTGACTTGAACACCCTTGCTACCAACCAATGCACTTCAAGCTGGAGAACACATTGAAAACAAATTTCAAATCTTATGCTATACATACAGCCTACAGATATACTGTCTACAGCAGGTGCAGGAAGTCAGGAAGCATGTTACACACAAGAACAAGAACAAGACACACTGTAAGTTTGACGCGATGGTAAAATGAAGATGTGATGTTTTTTACTTATGTACATTGCATAACATATTTAAAAAATTTACACTAGGTTATTTTCTATTTAGGTTTTTAATTTTATTCTAGCCAATCAATAGTACGTAATTAGCTAACTTTGTCTTAAATCTTCTGAATCAAAACACACTAGCACTAGCCATTTTTAGTGTTGTAGAGACGGAACTACACCACTATCCTTTTCTATTTAAATAACTCCATAAATAGAATCCCGCCAGTCCCATAGCACAAAGGGCTATGGCATTTAGGTAGGCGAGCGAGAAAATATAGCACACAGGTAGTAGTCAACACAGACAGTGGAAATATTCCAATTGACCATTGCTTGGAACAATGGGAATCCTTTAGATTCATACTCAGACAGTAGAACATCCCAATGCCATCGCTTTTAGCGATGGGATACATACTTAGGTAGCCAAGAGAAAAGAAAAGAAGTTGAAGTCGTGAGTAACAACAGTAACAAGCAAGGATTCACATTCTATCTCTTGAACCGAGACATTCTCATTTTACTCGAGCTACAGAATAGTCATATTCCCGATCTTTTACACTTTTGAGCTCTGACTACAGCTATTCATTAGTTTTCACAGCGGAATATAATAGGAAACACGTAATAAAGAACTCAAGTGATTCTATTCTTTTGATTAAAAAGTCATTAGCAACTTAAAATACGAAGTTTAGCTTTTCCTTTTCGAAAGTCGTGATAGAGAAACTGACCTATTACACCAGGTCAGAAGTTAGACGTTGAGGTTAAGATTTACGAGCTGAGGGAAGGAACCAGGATTCTTGCCTTTTACCGAAGACTCTGAGGTCTCGGAATTCCATCGGACAGTGCCGTGGGACATTAGAAACTTCCAATCTCACCGGTAATTCCACGCAATATAGTTACTTACCTACCTCTTCTCACACTCTGTGATTCTTTTTCTCACTCGTCTCCGTCCGTGAATACATTATGTAATATAAAGATTTGTATAATATTTGATATTCAAGTGATTGATCGAGGTTATAAAAGTATTAAAACATCTTCCTCAAAGATATTGATCACTAAACATTTCTCTTTTGTTTCTGCTGTTGTTATTTATTTATGAACGCACATTTCGTATGAATAGAAATATTTATTACATTAAAACTAGAGTTTAGGTCATAAACGAAATCTACTTCTATGAAATTTGAGCTTCGGATCCGCTCCGTTTCCTCAAAAATCATAGGTGCGGGGTAGAATTTTCGTTTTTGTCCCTATTACCTTAAAAATTCTGAAAATTTTGACCCAAAATTTTGAAATTTCGAAAATTTTCGAAAAACTTTTTTGTTAATAGAGTTATTTTTACGTTATTTTTGTACCTAAAGAATTTATTTTGTTAATATTTTATCGTATTTTTACGAATATAAAAATTCACGAGAGACCAGAGAGAGACAGAAAGAGCAAAATCTGTTCTGTATTCTGTTTTCCTATCATTTGGCATCTTTGCATCGGAGGATCTTTTTCGGTATTGACTAACTTTCAATGAGTGTGTACCCATCTAAATCGTGAATTGTGAAGCGTGATTGGTGACAGTTGTGAAGGGACCCGTAACTCACTAGCCAAGAGTAAAAACCCACCCCATAAAAATAGGTACATACTTATGATAGTTGGAATCCTCACATTTTTAATTTTCATAATTATCGTGGCGAGACTCGAACTCCGACGCATCGACATACCAATCGTCGAACTAATTATTCTTGTGCAGCTCATACGGGATTTCACCAGATTTCTGATTCTATAATAAATGTTGTGTATAATATTTCTATTACTATTATTTTCAATCATTCTTCAAGTTTGGGAAAACCTGTTAATAGACCACATACCTGTACGCGCTATTTTAGTTATTTTAGCCAATATTATTGACATAATTAAATACGTCATTATCAGCCAATAATTCCCGCTCATCCATATATCAAACTGAGAACTATATTTTCATTTACTTATTAATTACTAGCTTGAAAGTTGTTTTATTTTTTTGGACAAGTATATTATTTCAATCCCATATTCAGAATCAACTCTTAGTGTGGAGGAGAAACTTTTTTTTTACATATTTTACATACACTTTTATAGAGTGACAAAAGCTGCCTTTTAAAAACAAAATTATTTTTAACTTTTACCACAAAGTACAAAGTCAAATTTTCGTGTGGAGGCCGAACCTCCAACTTTCTGAAAAATCCCATTTTCATATTTTAATATATTTTAACTATGGCTCATTTGAATGAGGAAGAACAGGAATTATTTGGTATTACTGCTCCAGCAAATGTACATTTGGTAGACTCAGATGACGACGACATGACTCAGGAAGAGATTAGGGAAAGAGATGAATACATAACTAGACGAGCTGCGGCTCAAGCTGAGGACAAGCGTATTTACGCACAAAAGTTGAAGGATATCCAGGATAAAGCCGCGTCAGAGAGAATAGCTAGAGGCCCTAGCGCCGAAAGTAGCCAGTCTCAAGGAAACCCTCCAGCTTCCATTTCATCAGCCCCTCAACCTAGAATTTACTTTAATAAAACGCAACCTTCCGCTAAATTACCTCCAAATCCTTTCGATTCCCAACCTATTAATCCTCTGCCTAATTTGACTAGGGCTCCTGAACAAAGTGCATTTGCATCGAGCAGAAGTTTGCTAGGTAGATCAGCTGAGGATATAGCAGCACTCAGGGAAGTTTTCGCTCCACCAAGACCCACTAGTAAGGAAGCGGAGTTAACGCGCACTATACGCAATAACGAGATAATTAAAGACTGGACTAAGTACACTGGTGATAGTGAGGTAGCCGCGTTCTTAGCAAAATTTAATGAGGACGCACTATATCTTGACATGACAGAATACGACAAATTTGACGCTCTCGATCGCGTACTGGACGGTCAGGCCATGGACTGGTGGAAATCTGAAAGGTCTTCATGGAAACCTACAATCAAACGACAGACTCCAAGTCATAATAGGGAGCTATGGAAAAAGCTCGAGACAGCATTAGCAGTTAGATTTGACAATGAGTCATTAGTGAACAAGGCCAAGGCAGATTTACCGAAGACTGCATTCAATAAAATTATGGGTAGCTCTGAGTACATTTCAACTAGATTAAGTGTATTAAGACGCATTGACTATAATATGAGTGCAAATGACTTGGTAACTGGTCTATTAAAGGGTTTACCGAAGCGAATGCGTAGTCATATGATCGGTTGTACTACTATTGACCACTTTCGAACCACTTCAGACAAAGCCATAAGTACGGGCGTTATCCATGATTGGTTAGATCCTCCAGTAGCTGCACAGAATACATACTCAGGTCCAAAACCTGAGGAACGTACATACGCCCGAGCATTTCATACTAATGCCCCATACCAACATCAGCAAAATGTTGGGATCGTAGTAGAGCCACAACGCGAACCCATAGCTCAGGTTGCCCAAGGTGCCCCTGTTAACCAAGGAATTCCTCGATACCCGCCTAATCCAGTTAATGGAGCTCCCTATGAAGCTCCTCCTGATCCTAATGTCCCACGCGGGGCCAATGATGACCCTGCGATGGTGAAGTACCCTTACTATAACGAGCGCCGTCGTGCATATTGTGTAGCTGCAGAAGGTACCAGGTCAGCATGTTGGCAGTGTGGCAGGATGACACATAACTTCCGTACATGTCATGTCTTATTTCGAGCTCAGGGAATCCCCATTCCACTCAGACAGCCTAGACAAATTAGACGGCAAGATGCACCACAGGTAGACCGAGCACCACAAGGAAATGGTAATTTAAACTAGAAGGGGTGGATATGCAAAATATATCCAGACCCAAGCCTCCTGCTTCTGAGCATTCTTTTAAATCTGTATCTATTAAATACACAAAAGTTTTTTTTAAGTCACCTAAACCGGCTAGAGTGTACAAAACCATAGCCAAAGCCGATGCCGCTTTGCGAAGCTTGGCAACCAAGCAGAACAAAGTGCCTGACGTTTTGGGGCATAAACCAGGTCATCTATTATTAGAGGTAGGTCAGGAACTTGACGATTTCGACTTCGAAAAACCTGTAGGTATTCTTTTTGATTTTCCTTCTGAGAACGAAGTACATTATGCACGGAAATTCAGCAATGAGTCTACCGAGATAAGACGTGAAATGAAGTTCCGTACGAATTTAAATAATATAAGTAACTTGGAAGTTCTTGTGGACACTGGTGCCACCGTTTGTACAGTAAGTTTAAAAACTTTGAAGGAGTTAAAAATAGAAAAATTTATAAAAAAGTGTAAACCACTCACGGTATACTTGTCAATAGATGATAATAATGCACATACTATTAATAAGATAATTTACTTACAATTTTTTGTAGAGGAGTATAAAGAATGGATCCAGTGGGGATTTTTCGTGGTCGAGAAAGCTCAAGATCCTATCGTCTTTGGATGTGATATGCTTAGGACATATAATGTAAACATTGAATGTGGTCTAGGCACAATTATTTTTAGACCAGCTCAGGAAAGGACTCAGAAATCTATGAGGTCAGACGCTGAGAAATTATGTAGATTGAAAGCTTTTCCCAGTAAAGGTGCACTCAAGCGTATGAAAACACAGTCTGCATACTTACGAAAACATAAAGCACTTCAACAAGGTATGATAACTGCATGTAATCCTCTTCGAAAGGATGATTTAAATAAAGTTTTGGATGGGATACAGGATGACGACGATATGCAGGTTGAAGGTAATACTGACTTCGGTCAAATTGAGGTCACAATCGACGACATTGAGTCTATAGGTACTACCACTATCAGACGAGTCCACAGTACAACTTCATCCTTATTGGAGGAGGTTCGGTCGGTGCAATCTAGCGAAGCATCAAGCCGAGCCGTCCAATATTACAAACAATTTAAATTGCGACTGTTTACCGTTCGGCCCTCCCTCATTAAGGATGACACGGCAACGGAGGTTCCTTTTTATACAGAGGACCCCGAATATTCAGGTCAAATAGCCATTCACCCAAATTATAATTTATTTGAGAAGTTAGGGATTATGGTATTACAAGACACTGTTAAAGTCACTAAGGGAAAAGGTGTTTTGCATGTAGCCAATTCTCAACAATCTGGGGATTTAATTTTACCACCACAACCAACCCTTTCCAGCTATGAAACAATGCCCACGGAGCATCTCCGTGCTACTAGGATAGTTCAAGACAATTCCCCTAATATGCATGTAAATGATCAAGAGTATACTGACGCAGTTGATACTGCACCGGTCCCAGAAAGTGTAGAAGGCAGTCAACCATTAACCGATGACGAATTTTCCAAATTCAAAGTTTTTAAAGGTCTAACAGGACCACAAAAAATTAAGGTTAGGGATTTATTAAGCAAGTATTACAAAGCTTTTGGTTGGACCGAGAATGACTTTCTGGAGCCGATGCGTGACCCTAGGACTGGTAAGACATTACAAGCCACAGTGGAGTTACTCGACAAATCAGCTCAGGTTGTTAGCCACAGATCAGTCAGCGTCGAATTACAAGAAATCACTCGTAGCTATACCAATACACAAAAGGAATTAGGTTTGCTTCAAAATTCTCATAGCCAATACATATCCCAGGTGCAAATGTTATCCTCAGGCGACACCTGGAAACCTACAGTTGATTACAGAAAAATTAACCTTAAAGTCAAACCTGAACCTATGCCCGTCCCACCTCTCCACACCGCTTTCAAATCCCTTTCAAATTCCGAGTATTTTTGTAATTTAGGCCTCCGAGATCCTTACCAACAGATCGAGCTAGAAGACAACAGTAGAGATATACTTGCCTTTATGACTTCTGACGGTCAGTTTCGTCCCACTCGTACTCCTTTCGGTTTCGTCAATTCGAGTGCAATTTTACAGAATACATTAGATATTATATGGTCTCCATATAAAAATTCATTTCTTAACAATTACTCCGAAGATAACTGTTTCGGAGGTAAAAATTTCACTGAATTGTTGGAACGTTTGGAGAAAGTATTATGGCTCTGCATCCAAGCTAATATTAGATTATTACCCAGAAAATGTTACATTGGTCATCCTAAAATAGTTTTCTTAGGTCATAAGGTCAGCCGACAGGGAATAGAGATAGATCCCGATCGAACAAATGTACTCATGAATTTTCCCGATCCACAGGATACCACTGACGTACGTCGGTGGCTAGGGTTAAGCGGATTCTTTAGGAGATTAATTTTTGGGTATTCGAAATTTGCTCGCCCATTATACAACCTACTAAAGAAAGACGCAGTTTTTATCTTCAATGCTGCATGTCAAAAGGCGGTGCAAGAGATGAAGGTAGCCATATGTACCGCTCCAGCATTAGCGTTCCCGGATCCTACTGCCACCTTGGAATTATGGGCTGATGCCAGCGATTATGAGGTCGCTGCTGCTCTTATCCAAGTTATCACGAATGGTACCCATAAAGATCGACAACCACTCGGTTTTGATTCTCATACCTTATCACCTACTGAGAGTAAATGGACAGTCACGGAGAAAGAGTGTTATGCTATTGTTCATGCCTTCCAGAAATTCCATAATTTACTTTTTGGGAGGGAAGTTCTAGTCTACACTGATCACCAAGCACTGGTTAACATTCTACGTACTCCTCAGGTAACTGGCAAATTAGTGCGATGGAGTCTCAAATTGAGTTCATACCGCCTTCGGATTATGTACGTACCGGGTAAACAAAATGAGATGGCCGACTGCCTTAGTCGCCCTCCTCGAGCGGACAATCTTCCTGTAGCCATTCTTAGAGGCATGACAGCGGAGACTGAACATCCTAGGGAACCTGAGGACGAAGAGTACATAGTGCATTGCAACGATACGGATAAGTCAGTAATTAATTTGAAAGACATGCAGGCCCTGGATAAAGATTTAGCCGAGATAATCAAGTCACTGCAGGTAGATGAGGAAAACAACTGTAGAGGTAAAAATAAATACCGGAATGATTTCCGCATTAACACAGACGGTATCTTGCAGCACGTCAACTACGAGCCACTAGGACCATTATGGGTAAATGTATTACCAGTCACTGAGGGAAAGCGCATAGCACGTAAACTGCACAGCAAATCACATTTCAGTTTCCGCAAAATCTACTACTCCATGGTAGATAAATACTGGTTCTTGCAGATGTGGGATAATGTCACCAAGGCATGTCGAGCATGTGACACTTGCCAAACATTTAATGTACCACGAGTCAAAAAGTCAGGTCCTATGCATGCTATGATTACTCCAACTACTCCTTATGCTAAAGTTTCTATAGACTATCTTGGTCCCCTTAATACTACCTCTAGTAAAAACACTTATATCTTGGCCGTGATAGACCAATGCACACGTTTCCTGCATCTCATCCCAACTACAGGCACAACAGTGGCTGAAACGGTAAAGATATTAGAACCGTTAATAGCTAAACATAAAATTCGAAGTAAAGTATCTGATAATAGTCCAGCTTTCACAGGTCATAAGTTCAATGAGATGTGCACTCGTCATAATGTTATCTCCATCCACAGTTCACCACATCATCCTAGCAGCAACGCCTACGTAGAAAGGGTTAATTCAACATTTGGTAGCATTATGAAAAAGCTTAAATATGAAAACAATAGTATTGAATGGGATATAATGTTACCGCATATAGAGAACGAGTATAACGCCGTGAAACATGTTAGTACTGGCTATAGTCCATATTTCTTGATGTTTGGTAGAAGTCTTCATTTTTGTTATGTCACAGGAAAACCCCTCGACGATGATTACGATTCAAATGACCCAGAAATGCAACAGGTTAGAGTTCATGAACTTCATAAGGCACGACTGCTTGCGCATGAAAACTCCTGTCATAATCAGCCTAAGAGGAAAATGGCTTTTGATAAAACACATCCCACTGTATTATATAAAGAAGGTGATTTAGTACTCAAGAAAAACTATTATAAGGCACCGGGTACAGCAGCAAAATTCACAGTTAAATACACAGGCCCATATAAAGTATATAGTACCGCCACCAATCAGCATATGTACTTATTATGTGACAAAGATACTGATTTACAAAAATACATTGATGAAACCGTTCTCGAGATTGTACATGGTCACAACCTAAAACCTTACCTACTAGACGAAATTCCTTTAGTAAATAATTATACTGAACCCGCTATAGGTGATCAATCTTGGTTAAACAAACACGTATATACTCCCGAAGACACAGTTTTTCAGATTGAACCTTGGGCAGATCCAGAACTTAAAGATTTCGATGGGGATACAGCGGCACAAATCAATGTAGTCCCCCGCGGAATTTTTAACGAAGAATATTTATTTGATCCCAACAATGAGTTAAAATTGAGGAATAGGGTAATTAAGAGAAATCCAACTACTCATAATTCTAACATTTATAAGAAACTTACTAATAACTACTCTACTCATGCACCAACTTATATACCAGAGTTCGAATCACCTCTGGGAAATACTTAAACTCAAATTGTTAACCTCGAAGTAAGTAACGAAGATATTCCTTTAGATTTACCACCACCAATCATACCGTCGGTCGCGGAACCTATTCCCACGCCGGCGGAACCCAATACTATAGCTATTTCTAACAGAGTAAATTCGGATAATTCTCCAACTGCTAGAAGGTATTTTGACGTAGAAACCATAGATAGGTATCCTGCACGGATGACTACTACGATTGCCGATGACCCTTTTGCTAGAGAATCTCGTTGTAATAGTCATAACATGAACCACTTAGGTTCTCAGGGTTCTTTTATTGAAAAGGACGATTGGAATCTGATTCAGGGGATTGATATTACTACTGGGAAACGATATTCAGATTTTGATTATGATAAAACAAAAACTCATTTTAATTCATTCCGAAACCCAAGTAAAGACATTCCTATGTCTCAGATTTCAAACGTAGCACAACCAACAGAGGCTCCCACTTATAGAGCAGACTCTGTAGATACTTCTAATCACTCAATTTATAGTTGTCACATTAATAATAGAAAAGGATGCTCCGAATTAGGTGATGTATCCCATAATAAGCGAAACAACCCAATAGAAATTCCCGTAGCACCAAAAAGTTGGAATGGAGAGCGGAATGATAATTCCGCCCTTCAGCCCAAAATACAGACCAAATTAATCGTAACTGAACTGAAAAATAAAAAGATTATTAAGATGGTCAATGTAAATGATGAAACACATGTACTTGAAGAAATCGAAATCGACACAGCACCAAAAGAATCAATCACTCATAACACTCCGGATATTGATCCAGCTGACAGCGATCTCGAATTCTTGGAGGAAAATGAAATTGAAACTCCCACTATCCCAACCATAGAGCAACCAGCGGTCATTGAAAATCATACTGTCACGCTCACACTCACACCTGCAAAGGGAAATAATAGTAAGGTCATTTTGAAAAGTAAAAAGTCAGAGTCAATCACTGAACCTACTGAATTACGAAGGTCAACAAGACCTAAAAAGATAGTCAAACCTTATGATCCGTCCGACGTTGAGATTCCAAAGACCAGGAAACGGAAGGAGGGAGGTTCCGTACATAAAAATAGAAAGAAAAAGAGAGTAGCAAAACTGAAAAGATGTCACGTAAAACCTACTGATGCCATGGCCGAGTTGGTCAAAGCCATGGGTAGCATAGGGCAGATGATGGCATGCCAATACCAGAGACCAGTTTCGAATGTTTCTTCTACCGATACCTCAGACTCTTCATCTGAGGAGTCAGATTAATTTTTGCATGAATTAAGAATTATGCATGTGATAATTTTAAGAAACTTGCAACAATTTTTATTTTAGAAATTTTCACTCTGGGAAAAGCACTACCGATCCCATCACTTACTTAAGTAGTGATGGAATTTTTCTTTCTTTTATTTTTCGGGGAACATATAGACATACTTGAAAAATGGCCAATCCTTCACCCAATCCAAATCCTAATAAATTACCTCACGGACCACCACGCATTCCTGAAGGACAACTAGACCCGGACAACGAATTTGCTAACGCTGGAATCGAATCAGATGATGAAGATTGGGATCATAAATATGTCTACAACCAAGACCGGTCCCGTAGAGTTATGCTACATCAATTGCGAAACAGGATTCCTGGACAACCCGAAGCACACCGTTATGTCATGCGAATGACCAGTGACAGCACTCCGCATCCAAATGACATCCAAGCCAGACAACCCGACGGAACTTTTACACATATGACTCCCCAACCTGTAGATCCACGCCCGATTATGCAGAATACTCCACCAGCTTCCCCTCGTCGCCGGCAAATCGTCCAGCAAATTCCTACACCGGCCCGAAATCCTCCAAAGTCTCCGATTATCAACCAAGCCGTCGCCCTAGATAATGACTCCGAAGATGAGCCGTTTGATAATATCGATATCGAAGATCCAGCACCATACGATCATGAAGGTTTTGAACCCCTGGAAGGACTCCCTGCTCAAAATATTAAACGCTCCACGAGCACTGCAGATTTCAAATCTGAAAATGTCCGGAAGAAGCAGAAAAGCGGATCTCCTCCGAAAATTCCAGAACCTCAGCCAGGGACTTCACAACAATTAGAGCCCATACCAGACGAGATCCGGCAACTTCAACAACAACAAGACGAGGCCAATCGCAGATCTGCTGAGATAGAACAGCAACTACAGCGCTGGAGATTAACTTCCAGCACTTCTTCATCGACTCCGCCAAGAACTAATGGTATCTTCAGCCCACCCACTAGACCCACGGGAAATTTATTGTTGGGCCCAGCTCCACCACGTATTGCTGTCGGCCTCCCGAGATTCACAATGAGAGGAAGAGGACCCATCAGAGCTCCTCCAACAGTAGAAGTTAGCCCGAATTCAGCTCAGCCCCTGGACACAATTACTCCAGCTCCGGCCCCAACTACAGTAGAACAAGCTCCGGCTCCAGTTCCACGAGCACCATCACCGCCACCACTAGCACCAGATGCGAATACTCCTACTGTTGATCTACTCCCGGATTTAGGCACTACAGCTCCTCGGTATGCAATTTACACACCGAAACCTCGAGCCACTATTGAAGCCACTCCACCATCTCAACAAAATTCGGCCCCGAGACCATCACCACAGCAAATGCAAAATTTACCGAGACCATTGGACCGTCGCGACAGATATAGCAACCGACCACGGGCCCCGGCCCCACCGCAAAACACTCCTCCAACACCACAGGCATCATTTCGCCAGCCGCCCCGTTTCGGACCGAGACAGATTCCCCAGCAATGGAGACCCAGAGCTCAACCACCAAGCTCCAATTTCTCAAAGAATCGGCAACCGGATTGTCGCTCCAAAAATCAATCAATAGATGATATTCGGGGATACTCATGGCCAAAAGGTCGTCCATGGAGAACTCAGGCACCACCACAACATCATCGGTCCCGCTCTCCAACTCCTCCCCGAAAATCTTCCAGATCCCGAGACTCTTCCAAGCACGATGGATACCGAGCTCCTTCAAAATCTCGATCAGATGCGCCACCGCGCCACCAAGCTAGAAATGCTCCGGATCCACCAGCTCGACAGCAACAGCAACCTCAGATTGCTCAACAACCAGCAGCTGTTCCGAATGGATTTTATTACCAAGCCCCAGGACTTCCTCAGCTCATTCCACTCTTCGGTGCACCTCTACAGCAACCACAAATAGTCCATATCCCCATTCCTCAAGTCCAACCATTTCCTCCTTTACCTGAAGTTACGAACCACTTCGTTGGAACACCATGGGACTGTGTACTCTGCCGTCGTAGACACCAGCAAGGGAATATTAGACATTACTGGCAACGATGCCCTCACCGCCGAATCAGCTACGCAAAATTTGCCCGAATTATGGAATTAGCTCAGCGTTGTTTCTTCTGCGGCGGACACCACCCTACCTATGCCTGTCCCCACTTCCAAGATTTCCATGGCCACGGCTATTAACCGTTTAATTTCTTTTACTACTATGAATTGATAATGGGCATGGATGTATTGTAGATATCCTATTCCTTCAGTACTATCTGCAAGGAAATTTTCACTTTAATTTTATTAATTTTTTTTTACACATATTTTGACACTACATAGATTTTAAGCTTTACATTCCCTTAATTTATGCACAATTGAATCAGTGATTTCTGAAGCACCATTAACTCACCTTTATTTTCATTCTTCAAAATATACCCAGTTCATTTCCTTGGGATTCCTTCAAATTAATTATTTAAAATTAAACACTCATATGAATGAAAAACACAAACTCAGTTTTTGCATGCTTTGAAACCATTATTTTCATTTGCACAGTTAAGGGTTGGACACATAGAATTTATAGACTTTACGACTCCACCTCAAAGAAGGAATGGAGCACCTACTAATAATAAAATTCGAGACATTAAGTACATACCAAAAACTTCCATGAATTTCATCCATGGGATTATATACCAGGTCTTTAAAGACCTGGGAAGTATAATATACTTTAAGTTAAGAATTTTAATTTTAGATACCACATTCATGAGACCTACCACCGCATTGGTATGGTACAAGTAAAGTAACTTGGAAAAGGGTGTTTTTGTTCCTTTACTATGATTAGACTTACCATTATGGACGGAGACCATGCCAGAGATATTCCTGAGGAACCAACTCTTCCACCGGCAATAGAAGTTTCACCTCATCTACCGATCCAAGTGGACACAGACAGCGAGGATGACGAACCCATAAATCTCCTCAAGCCAGATGACTACCAACCTTACGATCCATTAGATTACTATATTGACGAGTTATACCATTCCCCCATGGAGGCTGAACAAGCCAAAGAGGAGGAAGATGATGAAGATGACAATATGGATCCTGAGAGTATTACCACCGATGACGACGATGACAATAATAATGACGATGAAGATCCACCGGCCCCTGATGTCAACATGATCCAATCAGAGGACTCGGAGGACCCCTTCAAAACAGCTTGTACCCATTTTGACGAGACAACTACTCCACAGCCAGAACCATCAACGAGTAATAGGAGGTCGGATCCTACGTTAAACGTCCGCGGGTTTGCTCCAGCGTCGGAAGACGAAATACTGGAACTACAGCAACGCCTGGGAAAGTGGATCAAGGGATTTCCGCCTCACACAGTTGTCCATGATACAGAGAACTGGACTCCAGCAGCACTATTACTGGAGAATGATTCTGATAGCGATATGCCACCATCGATGGAAGAAAAAGCAATTCGCCAGGATAATTTGGAGATCCTACAAGTCCAGCAGCAACGAGATGACTTGATCTTCGACCTTCGCCGTTGCCACGGTCAGACTATTCCGACACCTGAGAAGGGGATTGACACTGAGGAGGAGAGTAGACCCGAAACACCACTTTCGAATTCTGAGTTGGAGTCTACTCCAAATACCACCACAATTCCTCCTGTCCTCACTCCTGAAACCTTCAATAAAACTTCCCGTAAACGTTCCCGTGACGATACTCCATGTACCCTCCATCCCCCTTACACCCACCATAATTTCGATTACCGTCGTGGTAGCTTATCCACCACCCAACTGCAAGATGTGATGGAAGAACGAAGGAATTGCCAATACCGGAGCCCTTCACCAAAACATATTCCCCAAATTCCTACCCGAGAGAGATCTGCAAATTCCCTGCTTGAACAGCTTCGTCAACGTCGCGAAACCCACCACGAGATGCGCTTAGCACGATGGCGTGCGGAACAGATGATATTTGACCCACGTTATCGCCCAGGCCCCGACGAACCTAAATATCCACAAGACCAAACCTCCAGACACTTTGCCAACCAACTCCCTCGCGATAGAGTCACCCGAACCCCTCCCAGCTCCGACACCAGTGATGGCGACTGCAGTTACATCGACACTCGAAACTCCACATACCTAGCCCACCAAGACCCTCCCACCACCGAGGACTCTGAAGAAGAATCCTACACATTTCAATGAGTCATCACGGAATGTTCCACATATATATGTTGTTAATATTTGAGCTATTGATATCCATCGCTAGTTTAATTTATTGTTTTATATTCGTTAATATTTGAGCTGTTTATATCCATTATTATTTTGATTTGATATTTGTTAATATTTCTGCTGTTGATATCCATCGCTAGTTTTGATTTCTATGAATATTTGAGCTGGTGATATCCTGAAATTTTATTTAAATATGTGTATATTTTCGATTGATAACTCGATATTTGTGAATAGTTGAGCTGTTGATATCCATTGCTAGTTTACAGATACTATGTATATAAGCATATAATTATATATTTATCTTCCCAAAAACTATGTACATATATTGAGATAATAGTTTCTGTTCACGAGTTTGATTTATCCTCCATTTCGAGTCTTAATTAAGATCCCGAGAAAATTTTAACGCATTAAGTCAAAAATTAGTGTGGAGGTGCAACCTCCAATTCTTTGGAAACGTAATTTTCTGGACCCACGGTGAAGCCGAAAATTTTCTTTTCAAAAATGTAATTATTTTTTTCCCGAAACTTGAAGCATCAGAAATTTTTTTAGTTTGCCTTTACCCACTATTTGTAGATTCTGAAAATATCCACACTCTATTTTTATGTGAGTTTTCATTTTCATAAAAAGTCCAATCGTAAATATTGAATTTTCCGGACACCAAAAACAATAACAAAATTTGATAAAACATTAAAAACTGTTGCACAACCTGTAGATAATTCAAATAATTTAACTCTGTATTTTGTTGATTTCCGATTTTTTTTTTATATATAGTCATAAATTAGTGTGGAGGTAAAACCTCCAGTAATTTTTGATCAGTAATCCAATTCTCATTTTACTTATCACGTCCAAAATTAGTGTGGAGGTGAAACCTCCAATTATTTTCTTTCAGGTGACACAATAATCACCAGTTGAATTTTCCTGAGACTACACTAAAGTACCTATATAGATACATATCTCAACATATACCCACCATACCACATTTTATTGATACTTACCTAATTCCATTCCGAATGTAGTACTTATGTAACTTCACCAATGAGACTGAAATTGGAATAATCTCTGAATGAATAATTAACCCATTGGAACAATGGGAATCCTTTGAGGATAAATACATTAATTTCAATGAATGTCTGTCAAACTTAGATTTAAGTACACTCAACTCTGTATACGGTAGACGAGACGTTTATTAGACACTAAATGTACATCCTGGAATGGATAATTTATGAATGAAATACCTGAATGTAACTAGCCCGCATTCTCGCACACTTTCCGCACGCTATCCTAGACCGCCGATGGGTCTCGGCTGATATCGTGTGGAGGGATTTGTAGAGACGGAACTACACCACTATTCTTTTCTATTTAAATAACTCCATAAATAGAATCCCGCCAGTCCCATAGCACAAAGGGCTATGGCATTTAGGTAGGCGAGCGAGAAAATATAGCACACAGGTAGTAGTCAACACAGACAGTGGAAATATTCCAATTGACCATTGCTTGGAACAATGGGAATCCTTTAGATTCATACTCAGACAGTAGAACATCCCAATGCCATCGCTTTTAGCGATGGGATACATACTTAGGTAGCCAAGAGAAAAGAAAAGAAGTTGAAGTCGTGAGTAACAACAGTAACAAGCAAGGATTCACATTCTATCTCTTGAACCGAGACATTCTCATTTTACTCGAGCTACAGAATAGTCATATTCCCGATCTTTTACACTTTTGAGCTCTGACTACAGCTATTCATTAGTTTTCACAGCGGAATATAATAGGAAACACGTAATAAAGAACTCAAGTGATTCTATTCTTTTGATTAAAAAGTCATTAGCAACTTAAAATACGAAGTTTAGCTTTTCCTTTTCGAAAGTCGTGATAGAGAAACTGACCTATTACACCAGGTCAGAAGTTAGACGTTGAGGTTAAGATTTACGAGCTGAGGGAAGGAACCAGGATTCTTGCCTTTTACCGAAGACTCTGAGGTCTCGGAATTCCATCGGACAGTGCCGTGGGACATTAGAAACTTCCAATCTCACCGGTAATTCCACGCAATATAGTTACTTACCTACCTCTTCTCACACTCTGTGATTCTTTTTCTCACTCGTCTCCGTCCGTGAATACATTATGTAATATAAAGATTTGTATAATATTTGATATTCAAGTGATTGATCGAGGTTATAAAAGTATTAAAACATCTTCCTCAAAGATATTGATCACTAAACATTTCTCTTTTGTTTCTGCTGTTGTTATTTATTTATGAACGCACATTTCGTATGAATAGAAATATTTATTACATTAAAACTAGAGTTTAGGTCATAAACGAAATCTACTTCTATGAAATTTGAGCTTCGGATCCGCTCCGTTTCCTCAGTGTTAAATGGCCTTGTACATATTTGTCATATTTAGAATTGAATTTTTTTTATGTAGGTCATTACCCACATAATTAGTATTCCTCTTCTGTAATCGTAGCTTCATCCTTTGAAACCTGGAGTTCAGAAATCATTTCCCCTAAAATGTAATGAATCTCATAAAATCTTGGTCGATTCCTAGGTTCAAAACTCCAGCAATCCTTCATTAATTTGAATCTTCAGAAAAATAAATAAATTGCAATACAATAATTACAAAACTTGCCTTAATTGTTATTTTATTTCATAATTTTCCCAATATGGCAACTCACATTTCTTCATTTGAAAATTGAGGGGGTTCAAGTCTTTCCCCCCGGATAAGCCTATCCACGAACGAATAGTTGTAAGCCGGTAAGCCCATCCAGGATACGGTATTCTAGCTAAAGAAAACATTTCCCATAAAGTGACTCCATAGGCCCATATATCCGAAGAAATAGAGAATTTCATGTCGTTCAACGATTCGATGGCCATCCATCTCCAAGGCAACGGTCCCTAAAATACATGGAAATATTTTAGCTTAATATATAATTTTATTGGAGATTATATGTACTTAACTTATTTTCTAACACAGAAGACGGGTCTGGGAGGTTAGAGGTTCCTACTATTATAGAAAATACAGCATCTATGTCCTATGCATTTTAGTGGTATACCTCTGAAGTCTTTTTGTAGTTTGCATAATTGAGCAGTTGGCGAGACAATCCAAAGTCACTGATCTGAGCAGTTCGGTTTCTTGTAAGAAGCACGTTACGCGCAGCTAGGTCACCGTGAATTACCTGTTTCAAGGTTTAAATCAGGCTCAATTTGAGAAATTCCATTTTTCAGTAATAATTTACACCAACATATTTAGGTAGACTTGCCAATCGTACCTTAACCAGTGGTACCCTGACCATTCGTACCCTAGAAAGTGAGGGTACGACTAGGCCGGACTAGGATGAGGGAACGAATGGTCAGGGTACAAATGATCAGGGTGCGACTAGGCGGGGTACGACAGGGCAGGCGGTACGACTTAGCAGGGTACGACTAGGCACACAATCCATATTTGTACTTTAAAAACCTTGTTATCTGTAAGATACACCATGGCTTTTGATATTTCTTGCGCCCATTTTAATTAGTCCAGTGTTGAGATTTTATTCAGAGCGGAATACTGGTCACAAGTAACTTGAACGTCAATGTCAACCGTGTCAATCTTATTATCAGCGGGGTCTGCCGATATCATATTCCTGTAATTATTTCGATTTTTTTGCAAAAATCTGTACATGTCCCCAAGGGGACAAAGTTCTAGGGCCAGAAATATCTCACCTGAATTTTATTCACCATTATTATAAGCTAATTGCATACTTTAATAACAACGAAAAGAAATAATTGTAATGTGAACTACTTATCAAATGCGTTCATGTTGATTACATAACAATATTGTATTTCAAAATAATAATTTTTATTCTGTCGTACGATTCTTAATGTTGGCGGTGCATGTTCCAAGAAGTGGAACGATGTTGTCATGCCTTCCAAGATAAGCCATTATTTTTGCTTCCGAAAGCATTGATTTGAATTGTGAAACCTCAACATCCGCTTTTACAGTTTTTAATGCCACAGGAATACGTCCATTATTATCCTGGTTTCGGATAAATCCATGCATCCCAAGTCCAAATTGGCCAGATCCAATCACCTTGTCTGGACCTTGTTTCCACATACAGTTTTAGCAAGAGTAAAAATAAATAAAGTAATTATTGAGTTATTTATATTACTCCTTAAATTGTTTTTCTAAATTCCATTATTACATGGAATTAATTGATCCCTTGAAATTTCAAAGTCCCGTACAAAAGGTAGAGACATAACTGATTCTTGTGCTTCCACTTCAAGATTTATACGTGGATCCCCATCAAAAAATGCATTCAGCTCGTCATTAGTTAAAACGCGGATTTCTGTCTGTAAATTTTGAATTTTCCGTCGATAGAAGATTACAAAGCTTATGAAAATGAGGATAATTGGGACGGCGACAGCTAGACTAATTGTAAGGATTTTTTCTGTCATCGTGCCTGTAGCTACTTCAGCAGCATCGGTGTTTCCATCCACAGGGCGGGGTGTACTTGGAATGCTTATTGGTGGTATACTTTGGGTGGGATCCGGATTGAGTGTTGTGGAATTAACTGTTTCTGCTTTACGAAATTAATTAATTGCAGTTACAAGTACGCATAGTAGAGGCAACCGAAAGTGAAGGCTGGCAAGGATAAATTTTGCATGCAAACAAACGGCAGCTTTATCCTTGCTAGCCTTCACTTTCGGTTGCCTCTACAGTAGTTGCCTAATGTTGTTATAAATTGAGGCATTGATTGTGTGTCGTATAATTAAGTAGAAAATAACATTACAACATAATTATTGGAACATACCCAAATAATACAAATCAGTTATATTCGGATATTCGCGTTTCGCTTCTAAAAGTTGGTCATTATACGAAGCATTCCATCCAAAGGCTGTCCCCGCTAATTTCCTTAAATCGAATCTTGCCGCCCCTGCCCAAAAGTGAACGAATTCGCCCATATTTAAATGGTGCTTCATAAAGTACGCGGACCTGTGGAAGGGAAGTTCCTGTTGAAGGAGATCGAAGTATCTGTTAAGGACATGTCTCCCTCCATAGTTTGTATAGATTGGCATGAACCAATCACGGAACCAGTACGTGAAATTTCTTGGATAGCTGACACATTTTCTCATTTTTGCCGTATTGTAGCGAATGGCATGACTGGTCCAATTTAAATTAGTGTACACGTCATACGTAAATATGTCAAACCATGCATTATTATTTCCGTCAGGTTGACTTGTTCCCATCCATGTTGACTCAGTAGGTGACCAGATACGGTTTTTGGAAGAGCGCTCAACGAAATACCCCAAATAATTCGTTATGAGGTCCATGTTATATTCTATTAATTCGCTAGTTGGTGAGAGCCATGGATTCGCTCGGAGGGAAGCCACGTCTAGAACATTCCTGCCGCCGTGTACGTTATTTGGGTCAAGGGAGTAGCCCCATTGTGGTCCTTTATATTTGCCCCCTCCATGAAGCACAAGGAAGAGATACGGATCCGGGCCTAGGGCTCCGTAGGTAGCAGTTGTGTAATTCCAAACACTCGAGACAAATTCGAATATCCACGTCGCATTTCTACTCACATTCGGATCAAAGTAAACTGCAACGCATGTCTCTCGATTTAAATAAGCCCGCGTTAAAAGTTGACTGTGGCCCGTCCAATTTTCCTGCCAGGTCAATGGCGGATTTTCTGTATTTAAATTTGTATTTTCTTCCCCGTGTGGTTGTGAATGTAGTAGTAGCATGATGAAGAGATTTAGATAAATTGCTAAAGTAGAATGCAATTTCGGAAATTTCTGAACCATATCTAATATTTAAAATTATAAGTGAAGGGTGAAAATGTAGAATGAAGTATTTTTTGCAGTTTTAATTTAAGCATCACAGTCAGATATAAACTGTTTATGCGTCCTAACTTGGAAGCTAAGAAAGAAGACAATAAGAAATTAATTCGAAATGTTTTTATTACATGAGGAAAGTTAGTATTGCTGTAAAAAAAGTAATAAGTCAAAGTGCACGATATATATTTGCTATTACTATGCAAGGCGTGTCAAATTTTGTAGGTAGATATATTTGCTGCCTATGCCTATAGGAGGAAAAACCTATAATTAAAACACTTTGAATTTGAATAACAAACTTTGACTCCGGCTGAAAGCGAGGTTAGGAATGTGGTAGGCAGGACGTCGACGTGGTCCAATATGGTGTGTATAATAATACCGGTATACGGACATTTTCCTCCCGGACATTATCCCCCCCGGACACTTTCCCCCCCGGACATTGTCCCCCCCGGACAATATCCCCCCCGGACACTTTCCTCCCAGATCGTACAGAGGACATTTTCCTCCCAGCATCAAAATCACAACCAAAATGAGCGAGTGTTCTTTCACAGAAATTATGTACTCGTAGATGTTTTCAGAAATATGCTACAGCTATGAACTCAAGTACTAAAATTCTCATTCTTCACCATTTTTAGTGAAGTAACATTTACGTAAATAGGTATTAGTCAAATGCAACAAATTTAATGTCAAAATTAATGCAATAGTCTTGTAGTCTGAAATTTAAACGCATTTCCCTAAGAAACATTTTAATAAAATGCAGTATGCATATTCCACCATATACTAATTAGACAGTAATTTGCTTACCATTTTTGAGCCCAAGCTCAGAAGGTAAATAACACTATAACATTTTTTCCGATCAAACATTATTCAATCCCCAGTTCTCATTCCTCATCCAGTAGTCATAAAGCTAATACTAGCTGCCGATTTATTCGTGATAAGTTGCATCTGTGTTTTTTAAAGTTGCCAATGCAATATGGCTTTAGAAGTAATAAAAACTTCCAGAGGTGGGAAAAAGTTAGCATTCTAGGGGTTAAATTACATTGGATCGAATTAGATGCATTGAGGTCAGACTACAAGATCTTTGCAATAATATTGACATTACTTTCGTTGCTTTTGATTAACAAATATTTAAGTAATTGTTACTTCACTAAAAATGGTGAAGAATGAGAATTTTAGTACTTGAGTTCATAGCTGTAGCATATTTCTGAAAACATCTACGAGTACATAATTTCTGTGAAAGAACACTCGCTCATTTTGGTTGTGATTTTGATGCTGGGAGGAAAATGTCCTCTGTACGATCTGGGAGGAAAGTGTCCGGGGGGGATATTGTCCGGGGGGGACAATGTCCGGGGGGGAAAGTGTCCGGGGGGGATAATGTCCGGGAGGAAAATGTCCTACAACCAATAATACCGCATAATAATAACACATAATTAATATGTTGATAATTATGTAAAATAAATTAATAATTATTTATAGAGCTTTTTCTGAAATACAAGTGTAACTAAATATTTCACTCTGACTCACCCATAGTTAAATATTGCTAGTTCGAGTTTCCTGGTTTGGTAACAGCTAATTACTAAAGAGGCGAAAATATTTGAATGAAAAAACTTGGAAAACCCGAATGTCTATTGGTGTTTTCTCATTGTCGTCGCCATTTCTAAAGTATAGCTTGTAATTATAAATTTGAACAAAGGTTTTGTTTTGGTGTTGTTTACAAACCCAAATGTACAGGAGACTTTTTTATTTAAAAATGTTGCAAGTTTTGGGTCACCCACAGCAGCTGTGACAGATATTGTTTTATTTACTGCTTAGGTCAACTTTGTTCTAATGCAAAATACCATCATACTAAAGACAAAGCAGTGATTATTAAACAACTATTACCTGACAGCACTGCGTGTAATGACTTTCAGGGTATTTACCGCAAAAATAATTTGTGTGCAAGTTTACATAGAAATTAATCCATAAGTACATGTTCGTAAATACGCTTATGTAAGCTATTTAGAAAAATCTGGTTTTTACATTTTTTTGCAGGAAAATATTACATTTTTATGTTTTGTGGTTTTGTAAAAGCATACATTTTTTATACACTTTATGAAAAAGACATCTCACTACAATATGGGGCTTTGTCTTTATTCTATATAAATTAAATTTTATTATTTTATTCAGCCTTAATTATTTCTACGAAATGAAATAGATTATTATGCCTATAGCTGCTCTATATTAAATATTCACTAAGAATTTACTGGATTTTGCCTTTTCTAAACAAGACAAAATTTAATATTTACTATTTACAAGATAAGCAAGCAATTAACAGTGCTGTTGCATACAATTAAAATAATGAATAAAGCTGCATATTTTTGTATTACGAAAATACTCCCAACTCGAACCCCTAAAGGTCTCATTGACCTCAAGTACAACTTCCCCAACTTGACATCTACGACATTCCTATTTTGCCAAAGACGCTGCCAGGCTCTCACGCAGTCCGTCGACAGCTCGTTCATCTGGCCAATAATCGTGTAGACTGCAAGTTCAAAGCCAATCCAAAAGAATGCCCACGTTCCAAACAATATGGCTGCCGCAGGGTGAATATCAACGTTGAATGATTTGACCCCTACATAAATGCAGAGAACATGGCACGTGATGTTACACGTGATGAAGGCGGGAACCACAAGACCTGCGACGCAGTCGTTGTACAGAATATTTATGATCTGGAGTCTCCTGTAAAAAATAACTGTTCGCTTCATGTTTAGCTGTATCTCCCGCAAAGCTTGAGTTTGAATTATAGCCTTGGCTTGAGATCTGTTTTTGCCGCTAATTTTAATAGCTTGAAGCCAAGAATTTCCGCACATGCTTAAAACCACAAAGAATGTGAACCAGTAGAAGACAACGAGGTAGGAGATATGGCAGTAGACATGCGATTCAAGGAAGGGGTATACGTAGGTGATCCATCCTGCCTTCCCTTCAACGAGGTAAAACATAAATCTTGGATTTTTTGAATCAAAGAGAAATACAAGAGATTCCAGAAATACGTTTTGGAAAACCCAGGGAATGACTAAAGGAAGGGATTTTTCCAAGAGTGTTTCCTCAACCGATTGGTCGTCTATAGAAAAAAAAAATTTTTTAAATAAAAACATATTTTGCAAAATTAATAATTTCTGGTAGAAAAGTATAAATGTAAAATTACCTGAGAAACACTTGTCCATTTTCAAAATTTGATTTATGAGCTCGCCAGTTTCTATCATTTTTAACCAAGTATTGACGCTCATTACAGCCAGGCAATTGAGTGCCAACCACCAAATGGAATGCATGGCAAAATCTGTTGCATCGAAATCCCCATCTTTCCCCTTATATTCCTCACCAAACACGTAGCGCCTTAAGAAAGATGCAAAGCAGTGCCAGGCATAAAAGCAGAAATACAGAACAAAAGCACTCCACCCAATCAAATGAGTGGAGTACCAAACCTTTGGAGTTTGAACTGAATTTGTGAGTTTGTTCCATTTAAAAGGGGAAAGGTGGAGAAAATAAAAAGTGTTTAGAATGTTGCCGAAATTTCGAAGACTTTTTTGCTTAAACATTCTTCAAATTTTATTCTGTGTCGATCTTTTGGTTAAATCTTTTAAAAAATATCTAGCGCCACTGTAACATGCCCATGCTGAACCTATACGAGAAGTAGAGTGACTAAAAAATCAACGAGAAATACAATTTACGAGATTTACTAAATGACTTCTATGACTATAATGTGTGTACTCACGCGGGTTTAATTTCCGTAAACATGCTGTGAACAAAGTCAATCTGAAATAGCATTTAACTGAAGTAAGATTTTATTTACATAAGGAATTATTTTTTGGTATTGACACAATTGAACGCAGCGATATGCCAACAAGCTTGAAGGTCTCCACAAGCTAGACGTACGTTAAACTAATTGCTACGATTTAGCAAATCGGACACATTAGTGTACTGTTTTCTGGTGGTTTTGAGAAAACAAAATCAATAATGGGTGTGGATTTTTTTATGCATGTTAATTATATTGTACAAGCATTTCGTTATATTGGAGAAAGTACGAATTTAATCATATAAATAAAGTAAGAAATTTCATTCAAAATGATTAAAATTTCATGTCACGGGCTTTTTACCCCATGTTAAGTTATTGGTTTTTTGGCAAAACGGGATAAGTCCACGAAATAAAATTTTTGAAAATTTTCTAAAAAATTCCAGAGTATGTCTAGGATTATGAAACTACTTGTAATTATGCTTCGTCAGGTGCAGTACCTACCGAAAAAAATTGAATTTGAAAAACTCAACCTGTCACCATTTATTCATTTTTCGTTGTTCCTGTAAAATTTGCTTTGATGGACTTATCCCGTTTTGCCAAAAAACTCTTCAATTTATGATATACCTTTAAAATGAACATAAAAAGAATGATACATATTGCATATTGGGTTGACTAGGTGAATTGAATTTAATCAATAATAATTTATTGTCCTCTAATTATTCTCATTCCGAGAACTCGTGTAAGCAATGAAATACACTAATTAGGACCATTTTTGACACCCATTTATTACCAGCTGGGATATACGGGACGCTATAGACTAAATATGTTTTTAACAGAATTTTCATCATACATACTATAAAAAAACATTACTTTTTTGAATTTCTCGCCATAGATAAAGCTTGTTTTGACTTTGACACGTTGCTCATTTTTTAAATATTGAAACCATGCATAGTTCAAATGATAACGTCTAAACGAAAATAATCAATAATTATGTATGTACACCATACAGAATCTGATAGAACATTAGACTTCCAGTTACTGAAGTCAAAATGCCTGAATGAAGTATGTGAAAACGTTATTATTATTGTTATTAATTAAACGCGTGGTGAAAAACTCGTCTTTACTGGTTACTAACGACATTAAAGACTAAATTAAGCAAGTATTTAATTTGGACGATTCTGTCTTTTCTCTATACTTAAGATTTAATTATTCTATAATAAAATCAGCTATCCTATAATCAACCAAATAAATACTATTGAGCACTTTTTAAATATTATTATGAATTTAAGTTATTATCCAGTGTTTAATTATGACATGCAGCATTGATTCTAGCTTTGTTATTAAGGCTAATATATATATTTAATTGTTGCTACTGATTGAAAGCTACACGGTCTAGATCCATGTCAAAAAAATAACCTACTTATAGTTTGATTGAATCGTCAGTATTTCTTATGAATATGTAATAAACTCACAAGCTAAACAGAGTGTCACAATTACGATATTAAGTCTGCCTTTTAGTCATTTTCATAAGAAAGCCACAGCTGAAATGTTCGCACCTAAAAGTAGCCAACAGTTCGGAAAAATCTTAAACTTTTTCTATTTTCTATTCACCTTGCCCTTTAAATGGAATCATCTCACAGCAAAAGTGGAGAGCCCAAGATCCCGCTTCTCTGTCCATTTAATCGGCGGGAGAGCTTCTGTCTTTCTCCTGGTTCTCAATTCCGCACAAAGAACAATTTCATTTTTTTGGCATTATGTTTTTCTCAGTAGTAGTAACCATGACAATGGTGGTGGTGACGTAACAGAATTTAATACGACAAATTTTTGCTTACACTTCATATTATGGGTGTCAACTGTATTTCTTTCAGTTATGAGTATTAACACATGGATTAACAGAAAGGAGATTGTCCAGCTTATTAACACGTTCATTAAGATGGATACAGCTATTTCGGGTAATACAGATATTTCAAAACATTATTTTATTGATGTTTTGTGTTGTACTGTATCACATAGTTTAGGAATGGTCCACAAATGACGTCATAAGAAACCTTATTTTTAGGACCCAAAACGAAACCCATGTAATCGCCTTATTCATTGTGAAAATGGCCATCTTTAACATGGAGTGTGATGAGTAGCCAAACCTAGACCCAATTTGACCCTACCGTTGACTTCATTTGTGGACGACCCCTTATTTTTTACTAAAAATGAATTTATTTCCAGAATACAATTTATGCCGCCACAATAAAAAAACAATTTTAGAAAAAATTCTACCACTTACAATTCCATGTGCGGTTTGCAATGTAATGGCTGCTATGGGACTCTGGGTACTGGACGTCACAAATACGCGATATATGTTTGGTTTCCTCAGATACATTTTTGGTTGGGGAGCCTGGGTCATTTTTCCACTACATGAATTCCAGGTGTACATTCAATGCCTATCTAGTATGGTTCTGTACTGGTTCATATTTCCGTGTGCTCTAAATATGTGCAGCAATTCCTGGCTTGGGAAAATTAAAAAGAATTTTAAAAATGGCGGGAGGAAAAGCGAAAATTTTAGTAATAATGGAAATATGCTAAGGACCGTGCTGCTCTATAGAAGACTTCAACTAAGCAATGTACTGTACAACGCTTGCTTTGCATCTCTAGGATTTCCTGCATTAATTCTCTGCAATGTATCCTGTCATGTCCTCTGTATTTGCATCAGTGTCAAATCCTTCAGCGCAGGCGTGGTCATGGCTGAGCCCGCCCTAATAGTATTTGGGTCTTGGGCTTTAGTTTGGAAATGCTTTGAGCTGGTAGTGTACACAACCATTGGGAGAATGAATGAACTCTCTGTGGAAGTTGTGAGAGGCTGGCGACAATCAAGTCATGTTGGGAAAGGTCAATGTCAAGGTCAAGGTCAAAATACTGGGACCAATGTGAAACTTGGAAAATTATATTTTAGGTCGATGCGACCTTTAGGCGTTCGTGTTGGGAGCGTTTTTGTCATTAACCGAAATACCGCTTTGGTTATTATATCAATTGTTTGCAATGTTACTGTAAATTTCTTGCTTTTAGTGTAAAATTATAATTCCCATTACGAAATGTCTCAAAATTTTAGAAGTATTTAATTATACCCATTTAACGTAAGTAGTCCAACAAAATACTGCATTTAAAAGTAATGACAAATTATCATAATTACATCTTAATTGTGAATTATTTCGTAAATGGCTTTATTAACTTTGTTAATTTCCCCAATTATATTTCTAACCCATTTTCAGTTAGTATTGTTACAGTGTGACAGTTTAAATTAAGTAATTAGATTTTATCGTAATTGTAACTTGGCCAAAGCCAAGCTTTGAAGGCATGAGAAATGTTTTATAAGCTGCGTAGAATATATCAGTATTGACAAGCACATACTGAAAGTTAGCAAATTCACTTTGTCTGTGTCTCATATCGCATTTACAAAAATGTTCAGTACAAAAATAATTCAGGATTTAGGGAAAATTCTCAACTTTTTTTATTTTTTGGGCATTTCCCCCTTTCATTGGAATTATATTACAAAGTCAGTTGAACTCCCAATAGCCAGGTACCGAGTTTCTCTACATATGTTCACAAGTAGTGTGAGCGCCTTATATTTTGTTGTCAATACAACTCACTGCACAATCTCGTTTTTTTGGCGATTTGTATTCTTCAAAAATCTTAAAGAGAGCAATACCTATGCTGAAAATAGTTATGAAAGAGGTGAATTCGATGCAACTGATTTTGCAATGCATTTGATTTGGTGGATGGCTCTTAATCCGGGCTCAGCTTTTTGTTTTAATACCCTGCTCAAGAGAAAAGAAATATCAGAGCTGATTAATCAGTTTTTGAAAATGGACACAATGTTTAAAGGTATAGCTAACATTTTGACTGATTTTGACTTGAAGTCTGCAAAATGAGTAAAAGTGTAAATTAAATATTTAATTAATGGCCTTAATAAATTTCAGAAACCGGACACAGACCAACATTAAAGAAAACAAAACTTTTGGAAAAAATCCTACCGTTCATAATTCCATGGGCAGTCCAAAACTCTCTTGTCACATGGGTTATGTTTCTAGCTCAATCTGACAATCGGCGCTTTATGTTCTACCTCGTCACGTCTCAGGCCAAGGGTCATTGGGTCTCCTATATTTTCCCATTGTTCGAACTAAACTTTTGTTTCCATCTTTTATACATCATAACTCTGTATTTTATTATTTTCTTTGTTATTCTGAGCGTCTGCGGGAACACTTGGCTGCAGGAAATCAAAAGGCAAGCAGAAGCCAAAGTTCAAAGAAGCGGGAAAACTGTAATTCAAAATCAGTCTCAAATCGAAAAGAAAAAGATGACGATTCTTTACAGAAAACTGCAGGTGTTAAATATACTGTACAACGCATGCGTCGCGGACATTGCGTGTCCCGCATTTGTACTGTGTAATCTTTGCTGCCACGTTCTCTGCATTTACATCAGCATCAAATCCTTTAGCGCAAGCGTCGCTCCACACCCAGCCGCTGTAATGTTCTTCGTGACTTGGGCTGTGTTTTGGTTTGGCTTTGAACTCATTGTCTACACAGTCCTGGGGAAAATGAATGAGCTCTCGGTTGACTGTGTCAGGGCATGGCAATATATTTGGCGTGGGGAGGGTGTAGCTCAGGTGAGTGGTCACGTGTAACTGGATGTGAAGTTGGGCAAATTATACTTAAGGTCAATGCGACCCCTAGGGGTTCGAGTTGGCGGGATTTTTTTAATTAAGAAAATGGCTTCACTGTTCATGATACTGTTTGTGAGTAATGTGACCATAAATTGCTTGCTTGTCATTTAATAATAATAATAATTTATTCATTGGGTCGATTTAACCGAAGTTCATACAACCAGACTCAACGAGTCACTGTGGGTGAGGAAATAGGAGGCTACCGCGTTAGATCGTCTCGGTCTTTGTACCCTTGCACCTATCCCCGTCCCCTCCTCCACAGTAAAGGAGTCTCATTCCCTAGGCCCCTACAGTAAGTAGTGGTCACTAAGGAGCACCGAAGGAGATTGAGTTTAAATCAACCATCCAGTGACGTTTACCGTACAACACCGAGCCGTAAACGATTAGCAGTGGCCGAGGATTGACGCCGGGTCTGAGACTGTAAATTTCGTTACAGTCTGCAGTCCTAACCGCTTACCCAAGCACGCCTGCTTCTTGCTTGTCATTTAACTTTAATTTTGTCTGATGAGTGAGAGCGATTATTTCTGTAATTGTGTATTGCCTTCAGGTACGATTACTTATATTAAATTAAATTAAATTGTCTTTGGAAAATTATTCGCATTACGAATACGTTATTATGTGGTTTTCTGATAGCTATTTCATTGTTTTCCGTGTAAGCAGATTAATTCATCGATTCAAATAATTATAGTGAATGCATATTTAGTGTCTATCTTAAACGGCCACGCGCTTGCAATGCGAAAATATGTAAGAAATGTTAATTAAGCAAAATTAAGTTAAAACGACTATTCACAACTTAAATGACAATTACGATGTAATTATGAAAATTGTTCATTCCTTTTGTATAAAGGAAGTTATAGGCTATTCGAGTTAATCGAGCGTAATTACTCATTTCTGTGTAATTAGTTTGTGTTTTTGCTATCTATTTTTGCCAATATTTGTCAATTTAAAATTATAGTCCAGACCAGTATTATTTCACGTGTGTATTATAGTACATGCGCAGGGCCAGATAATGCGGTCAGCGCAGGCAGTCCCTGCTGCTTGAATTTTCAAAAAACATGTAAATAGAACATTTTGCAGTTTTCAAAAATATGTAAAAAGAATAGGGGTATTCATAATCTCGCTATAACTATTTTTGGCACTATAAGACTTTCGCACTATAGCGTCACAAAACAAGCAGGATAAAGCGCGATATAGCGACTTTCAATTGTCGCCATGGAGACGGCATCTTGACTACATTCAATGTTAAGTGGGTTTTGCTACAAAAAAAATAAGAATAGATGTTTGTTTATAATGTTAGCTGAATAATTCGTTACCTATGGCAACAATAACAACACGAACGTTATAACATATTACAGGATGGGGCGTTCAATATTCTAGACGACTTTGGCGTTATAGTGCAAAACTATTTAGCGCGAAAAATAGTTATAGCGAGATTATGAATACCCCTAATGTTTTGACTTTTCAAAAACAAGTAAAGTAAAAGTTTTTGTGCATTTCAAAAAGATGCAAATAAAAAATTTAACACGTTTCTCAAAAACATGTAAGTAGAACATATTGGACTTTTCTAAATCATGTAAAAAGAAAATTTTGCACTTATCTAAAACATTTAAATACAACATTTTGCTTTACCAAAAAAAACCATCAATAAAATTTAAATGGTGGTTTTTGTATGGAAACAAATTGCTGCCCAAAAGCAATTCCATCGTCCGGTCCTGAGCCCTGAGTACATGCATTTAAAAAATATAAGAAGACTAATAAAAATATTTTAAAACATCAAAAAGCTGGAACTATTTGTGTAATGTCCAATTTATTAAACCACATTATACAATAACCATATAAACGAAAATTTCGTTTCAAAAATGCAAGGTTGTTACATTAAAAGCAAAAAATTAATTGTAACATTACAAACAAGCAATAGAATTACCAAAGCGGTCATTCGGTTAATGACAAAAACACTTCCAACACGAACGCCTAAAGGTCGCATCGACCTAAAATAATATTTTCCTAGTTTCATCATAAACCCTGTGTTTTGACCTTGACCTTGACGTTGACCTCTCCAAAGAGTTTCCTGCCGCCAGCCTCTCACAACGCCCTCAGAAAGTTCATTCATCCTCCCACTGGTTGTGTATACTACGAGCTCGAAGCATATCCAACCGAAGGCCCACGTCGCAAACATTAGTAAAGGGGGTTCATCCATGATCACGCCTGCGCTGATTGATTTCACGCCAATACAAATGCAGAGAACATGACATGATACATTGCAGAGAATTAGTGCTGGGAATGCAAGATTTGCAAAGCAGGCGTTGTAAATTACATTTATTAGTTGAAGTTTTCTATATAGTAATACGGTTCTTAGCATATTCCCATTATTACTAAAAATTTCCCTTTGCTTCCCCGCCCTAACATTCCAGCTATTTATTACCTTCCTATTAATTTTGCCAAGCCAAGAATTACTGCAAATATTGAGAGCGCACGGAAATATGAACCAGTACAAAACCACATTAGTTAAGATATGGGCGTACACCTGGAATTCATGTAGTGGGAAAATGACCCACGATCCACGACCAAAAATGTCCCTGAAGAAGCTAAACATGTATCGAGGATTTGTCACGTCAATTAACCAGAGTGCTATAAGAACTAATCCTTGGTAGATAGCATAAGGAATTGCAAATTGTAGAGTTGATTCTAAAACTGTTTTCTTGCGGCGAAATGAGTTATATTCTGAAAATAAATTCATTTGCTTGTAACACACTTAACAATGATAACATTTTCATCAAGCAGTTTTTAAAATATTTTGGTTTTACCGCTTTACCTGAAATATCTTCGTCCATTTTCTTAAACATATTAATCAGCTGGACAATCTCCCTTCTATTTATCCACGTGTTAATACTCATAAGAGAAAGAAAACCAGTTGACACCCAAAATATACAGTGCAAGCAAAAATTTGTCGTATTAAATTCAGTGATGTCATCATCACCATTGTCATCACCGTTACTATTGAGAAAAGCATACTGCCAAAAAAATGAAATCGCTCTTTGCCCGGAATTAAGTACCATGCAAATTACAGAAACTCTCCAGCCAATCAAATGGGCAGAGAAGCGGGATCTTGGACTCTCCACTTTTCCTGTGAGATGGTTCCATTTAAAGGGCAAAGTGAAGAGACAATGGAAAAAGTTTAAGATTTTCCCGAACTGTGTGGCACTTTTGGGTGAGAACATTATTTTAGCAGTGAATCTTTTACGAATGGGCGAAGGCAGAATTTTGCCGTACTGTCAACTTGATTGGTGAATTAAACAATACAACCAAACTAAGTTCTTGTTCATATTTTATACGTTGGCAGTATATCTTACAATTAGTTCCAATAACTAAATACGCATTTGCTTTAGTATTAACAGAAGGATACTTTACCTCGATAAATAATTAAGCGCTGTTTAAATACACCTACTACACATACCTTCCATTAATATTAAAAAAGCGAATCGTTGTAGTTATAGAGTTAGCTAGGATAACTAGGCATGTTTAACTTGATCGAGAATAATCAAATTCTACTTAAGTATAGAGAAAAGGCAGAATTATACTGATGTAACTGATAATTTAGTTATCACTAACGCTAACAAACACACTAAAAGACATGTTTTTTTGCCACGCGTCTACCTAATGATATTTTTGCTTCATTTATGTGGGACCCTACTTAGAATTTAGATACTGACAGTTTAGTGTCAGTTTTAGAAAAACTAGTGCAATTATATAAGTATGAATATTTAATACTGCCACACTCATAATTTATAACCTATTGAAATACTTGACCGATTTTGACGTGTGACATACCATTTTTTGACCAAGCAATTACATTCTTAAAATTCTAGTTTCTATTTCCTAATCTCAAATAACCAAACCAAAATGTGACTACAAAGCAAAGCTTCCCAACCCAGTTCTTTATGCTTAGTCCGAAATTTTGGCCAATAAAAACTTCAAATGTAAAAGCAATTAACGCAAGCCCACTCCCAAATGTAAAACAGTATATTGCAGACAAAACGAGAGAATCATCCAGTGAAAGAGGCTGCATTTTCGATCCCAAATTCCTACCCATCCCTTGTGTATCATTCTCAGTTTTGAACATATTTCGAATTCGCCTCCCTTCTTCGCGTATAAATATGATCCAAGTCAGATCCCACCAGTATTTAAAAATCCCAGTCGTTTGCAAACGACTAACTTTCTCCAGAGGAGCATCAACATTGGCTAAGGCAAAACTCCAGACGAGTAGGCTCTTAAAATACTCCTGACTGCAACGGATCAGGTGCTTGTTAAATTTAGTTTTTAGAGCATCCGAAATGTCTTGGATTGGGTCATAGGCGTCCAGAACGATGCCGGTTCTGTCCGCTGCAAACTTCTTGAAACCTTCCTCAGAGTACAGATTCATTTCAAATGTGTTATTTAATAGCAATTCGTGATTTCTTATTTCAGGGATTTGCATCAGAGCCGAGTCTTGATCCTCATCCTGGTGGCTCATCTTTTTAACCTCACGCTTCCACGTGTTTAGTAACATATTAAAGTATGAGATTGTCCCACCAGACACGCCCATTTGGTAGTTGTCATGGAGGAGCTCTGTGATTGTTTTTCCCTGATTTTCAACTGTGGGCAGGACGACACGATTACTATGCCAAAACGAGCTGAAAATAAGAGAGATAACAAGAGAAAACAGAAGCCATTGTGAGTACAGGCCACGACATTTCTGACCAATATGGTTTATTTCCCCAATCTGACCCAAGAACGGTGAGAGCGTAAGAAAGGCTGTTGTTCCAAATTTAGATGATCGGCGTAGGGCGAATTGCAGAAGAAGCCAAAAAGTAAAAATGGTCGCAGCAAAAATGATCCAAACCAGTCCACGAAAAGGCTGGACAAGTGAATTAAGAACAAAAGGGTTGTCAACAGCCGAATTGCCTCCGTACAGTAGGTTGAAAGTGTGAACCTCAATGGTCACTGTTGGAATGAAGTTATAGTAACTTATGGCTCCGTCAAAGGTAGAAATTTGACCAGGACCCCTTGATGAGCATTTTCCATTGATATGAGTGATCATTTCATCTTGGATTTCAAGAGTAAAGTTCAAGTGGTGTTTTAGCGTGTAAAATATTTGAAGCAAGGAAGCAAAGTTGTACTTCGAGGCATGGATATCTCTAAGAGAGAGATGGGGCTTTAATTCAGGACGCCCGATTATTGACCAAGTCACATCACCGTACCAGACTCGAACTGGATGTAGGTGGAAGTTCCGTCTTTGGTTTTTAATTTGGTTCAATAGGGTTGCTCTGTACGAACTTTGTTTTGAAAAACTGGCACTAATGGTTCGTACTGGCACTGGTTCAAGGCAGATTTCATAACCGCCTGCGCAAAGCAATCTCACTTGATCTGCCTGTACTACTCTTGCAGTTGTAAGTGTATCCAAAGGAATCAATGCAGTGGCTTGAATTTCAAGCTTTACAAGTAAGTAGCCACATGTAATTCAGTGGAAATTTGCACAACGTTTCGTTAACGTATGCGACCTTCGCCTTGGCACTGGTGCTGGTCCTGCTATTATATTCGGTAATTAGAATAAACATATCCTTATCATGTCTAATCTGGTTTAATTCAAGTTCTTGGGAAGAGCTTGAAAATGGCCCATTTAAGTACATATTTGATTCGCCATTGGTTAATGCGTCCATAGGTATCGGTGTCGGTATTGCAATGATGACGTAGCATATTTCTTGATATTTTAAAAATTGATTTAGTCGCTCTATTTTTGCGAAGTTCTGGGAGTCAAAATGTTGAACAATTGAGTTGAAATCATGTAAAATTTTATTCACTTTTATTTTTATTTCCAGCGTAAAATCTCTTACAGGCGGCAGCAGGTGTTCGCTTGTCAGAATTATAAATTGACAGTGTTTAAAGGGATCGAGAGTCAGTTCGAGTGATTGCTGGTACCAGTGTCCAATAATATGTTCATTTTGAATTTTAACTGCGCAGCAAGGTAGTACTGAGGACAAGATAACAAATGAAAAATATAGATAGAGATACTGGCAGGTGGTAAGCCGACGACGCTTCATTTTGGTTTTTAAAAATGTCTAAGCACGGCTGATTTATGGTTGGGTTACTTTACTTTAAGAATTTGTGTTCTGCGTCTTGCGGCGTGTTATTAAATGGGCCAAAAAATGATTTGAAACTAACAAGACGTCACTGTAACTTTTAGAATACATAATACAATATATTGCTTACTTTGAATGTATGTACTTCGACACTTTGTGAACACACATTACATACAGTAATTTGTAAATTGAAAATTTCTTTGGCTTTTGGCGTCACTGAACTGTCACTTGCCAACTTCTTATTGCGAAAATGTATTCTATATTTTTTTGTAATTTTTGTAATTGAAATTAGAGCACCTATTGTAATAATACAATTTATTCTAATTGTAGTATAGATTAATAAATAGCTTTTTAATATTCTAGACATGGTTTTAGAATATTTATTTTTCTATTACTGAATTTGATTAATATTTTATTTTGTTTATTTCCACTTAAATTATGTTGCAAGATGTTGGTTTTCGTACTCCTATCGTTTTAAAGGTCGGAAGTAATGTAATGACTAACCTAATATGTACCTAGGGACTAAATTGAAAAACATGTTTTTATTTGCAATATTTCACGTACGCACAATATTCCTGAATAAAACATTATTGTTTGTAGATCATCTCCAAAAGGCATTTGTCGATTTATTTCTTTGCAATGTATGTACCTTCTACCTAAATGACACGCTAAAATCATCTAAATAAATACGTAAGAGCGGCAGAGAGGGTTCTGTATGCGTATATAAACATCAAGAAATGGAAATTGGAATAGAAAAAAGAACCCCTTGGACATTTTTCAGGAATATGCTGTTGACGTTATGAAGAAATAATAAGCAATTAAAGGCATAGTGTTATAAAAATTCAAAGTATATTTTAGTTCTTAAACAAAGGAATTCACTTATAAATGGTTAACTACTGTGAATAGTCTTTTTCAGATTCAAAATCAGTAATTAAATTCACGAATTTAAAATGATTTTACCTGACATGTTTTCGTCTTTAATTCATCTTAAATTCTTTCAAAATATATATATTTAGATATAAAGATATTAAATTAGGATTTAGGAGATAATCCTTTAAAATAAATGCCCCTGATTATTGACTTAAGTCCATGACATTCCCAAAAGCGTTTTCGCCCTAATCCACGCTAACATCCACGCTTAACATTTGTGTGACTGATTTAATTAAAAAGCAGGAAACACAATGTTAAGCAATATTGCAGGAACGATCCGCAATTTAAATGAAATCATTAATTGCTAAGAAACAACTTAACTCAACAATATAAAACTAAAGTTAAGGATATAGAAATAATCATCAACAAACCTTAATTCAAATATTTAACAGAAGCAACTCAGAATTTATTTTTTATTTCAAAATACAGTGCATTTCCTTTTCCGTTTTTGATTTATTTTTTGCAATTAAATTCTTTGGTCAATCGCCGTTTGTTGCTGCTTTTAGTGCTCTCTTGGGGATTGATACTACGTTTGTGTATTTTATAATTTATAAAAAAGCATTTCAAATCCCTTATATGATGCAGGAGAAAAAGCGAATTATTCTTCTTTCTGTCAAAACAACTGAAGGTAACGGTCGCAGAATAGAAAACAACAGGGGAATTACTTTGTTTAAGGAATGGACTGCACATCCAGCGGTAAATTCTTAGGCTTTGCCTGAACATATAGGTATACATTTAATTTTTTTACAGTAACTAAAAGGTAATATCTAACCATTGTCTAAGAGAAAACTGGAAAAAAGTTTTTCAATGTGAAACTAAAGATTTTTGAAATATGAAACTTTTATCATTGTTTTATATGTAGACATCCCGACATCTCATCTTCGACGCCCAAATAAAATACCTTCCATATTGAAATCTGACAAAAACTATTAGACAGTGGATAGGCAATTGTTCAAGCTTTGTATAATAAAATTTATTTTGAATGCACCTGCTACCAAATTTTCTAATAATTTACACAAAATTTCAAGTCCTATGTTCTCCATGAGGCAGTGATAAAAACTGTGGGTAGAGTAACGTAGTGGACAATTTCAACGAATCCCCAGAAGATTGAAATTTTGTACTCGGCGTTAAAACCATTCAAATTTCTTTGAACGATGCTATGAAATTCAAAACATGAATGTTAAATGTGAAATATGAATGTTACAAACAATGTTTCGGTAATAACATTAGGTAAAATGTAATAAAGCTTTTACAGGTGAACTTACAGTTTGTTTAAGTATAAGCTTGTTTACGAATTTCGATTCAATTAGAGTGTTATATAATTATATTTATTCCAAAAAACAAAATAGTTTCGACGCCGCTCACTATTTTCTAAGGTCTAGGAAATATTTTGTTCTAGTGGAAATGGCTGTTTCATCTTTTATAAGTTACTGCAGAAAGGTGCAGTCCCACCCTTATGGAACCCACAAGTAAGTTCTTGAAATCTCACGCATTCTTCGGTCAATCCGCATTACGGGGATAGAGGTAGGGGAATTTAATCTTATGGATAAGATTTCAACTTTGCTTTTTATTGATTTTGTTGTTACTAATCTTGCGTCTGTGCTACTTGCATACAGATAAAGTTTAGAAATTAAATAAAGTTTCGCAATTAACGCAAGGCCATACTCAAAATTTAAGTATAGTTGTATGATTCTGATTATGAGCACCTGAAAAATGTTGGTCTATTTTCAAAATTTCATTAATGAACCCTCGGATTTCCCGCCTTTTCACGAAAGTATTAATAGCACCAAACGCATGCGCGGGCATGGACAACTACCAAATTTGATGTAAAACAAAGTCCGTCGGGTCAAATTCAACCTTCTTGTCAGGAAAAATGTAGTAGAGCCAAAAGTTTGAAATGGTACAATGTAGCGAATACAAGAAAAAGTACAGAATGCTTAAATGGGATTATTTTCAGAAAGTAGAATATATTTAAAATTTTACCAATTTCCCCAATGATGTTTGGAGTTAAAATTTTAACACACGCTTAAGTACACTTTGAGCTGACAAGACGATACTGGTCTTAAGTCGGAACATTCAAAAACAAAGTATTCTCATAGAATGGTCCGCGATGATAAATGAATATAATTATCTGTACATGCTCTAGTAATTGATGTACACCTTGATCGTTACCTTAGTTTAAATATTAAATAATATGTAACTAAACCTAAAGTCCTGAATTGCTCATACAATGTAGCACATTACACAATACGGTATTGACGTTGAAGTAATCAATTTCCTTTGAAGATATTTAATGTTTTAACCGAATAATATCATTACTTGCTGTACAAAGTTATTATTTATTATTAGATTTATTATTATTTGGTTAGTAATTAATCTAAAACTCAAATTTAATACGCAATAAAGTTATGATGGCCGCTTATCATGTATAATTTAACAAACGACTAAACTGGTATGTCATATTTTATCTTAAATTACTCTAACAGTTTTTAATTTATTTGCTTGTTTTATTGGACAAACAGTAGACCAAAAAATTTAATAAATTAGAGACAAAACACAAAAAATATAAAATGATACAATGTAGCGAGTTTAACAAGCAGGGGTACAGTATTCTAATTTTCCATACTGATAAATGTAACAATGCCTTTTTGGACTTTTTGAAGTCTTTGAATGGATAACCGACAACAGAATTTGTAGCGGAGGTCAATTTCAATGGCACTAGTTTGAAGTGAAATATGGAATAGTTGAAACAGAATAAAGCGTTAACGATAAAGATAGTTTATTTATAGCACTAGATAATTATAGTATATTATCTTCTCCCTATTAGCACCCATTAAATAAGGTCGTCCAAAAATGAATTCATCAAAATGTCCTGTCCTGATTTCTATAATATAATATATTATAGCCATGGATTAAATTCGCGTAAAGTTCCTATGGGTAGGATTGCATTAAAACCCACTGAATTTCCATGGGTAAAATGCATGAGTTATCTTCCTATAACCCCAACCACAACCACCCAATACCTTTACCCATGGATTCTGTCTATGGAAACCTAAAGCATAGGTATAGCCTGGGTTAAATCAATTACAACGAAATTTTTAAATGCTCCCAAATTTCGAAGTCACTTGCAATCTAAAATAAAAGGTTACGTTTATTCAATATTTGAACTCAATTATTGATTATTACCTAGCGCAATTTTTAGTTATGTGCTTCATAAATGCCTGAAGTACGTTGTAGATGCAAACTTATCTTTTGCATTCAACCAAATTGTGGCATATTTTCTTTATCTGATCGCTCCACTTATTCACAATCTATTCGTTTTTATTTGCTTACTTAATTACCGCGACACGAGTTGTACACACTATTAAACTATTAAAAGCAACTATGGCCCTTAAAATGATTAAAGTCACGTTGCCAATTAAATCATCTAGGTACATACATGAATTTGAAGCTAAAATTGAACAGGCAATCGCTATTCTAGGCTTCTAAATAACTAGCATACAATTAATAGTAACATTGCAGACAATGAGAATAATCATCAAAGCTGCAAATTTCTTGACTACAAAAACGTTCCCAACCCGAACACCTAGGGGGCGCATCGACCTTACGTACATCTTTCCCAATTTAATATCCACGAGCCGCTCATCCCGCCAAAGATACTGCAAATCCCTAATACAGTCCACGGACAGCTCATTTGTCTTCCCAACCGTTGTATATATTGCAAATTCAGCCAAAGTCCAGTTTACCGCCCACACGGCAAAGAAACAGTAGACTACCGGGTGTATGACGTCATACAATTTGACTGAAATGTAGATGCATACAACATGGCAGCAGATATTGCACAAGATGAAGGCTGGCCACATGATGTCAGCAAGGCAGCAGTTGTACAGCAGGTTCATCAGCTGGAGTTTTCTGTACACAAGCACTGTCTTCTTCATATTAGTTTGAATTTTGCCGCTCTTCTTACATCTATGTTGAATTGTTTCGAGCCACGAATTGCTGCACATGATGAAGACGACAAAGAAAAGGAACCAGTACAGGATGAAGTTAACGAAAATATTCAGATGGAAATGAAGTTCAAGGAGAACAAAAACGTACGTGATCCATGGACCCATTACTTTCCGCATGAGGTACAACATGAACCTTCGGTTATTAATATCCGTCAGGGCAATTCCCCATAGGAATAGTGCGTTACCAAAGAGCCATGGTATTGCATGCGGCAATACTTTTTCCAGGACTTTTGTCTTTTTGGTTTGGAATTCTAGAACAAGTCAAAAGAAACCACGTGTTTAATAGAAATCACAGAGCAATCGTGGTCTTGTTTGTATCTAAATAATTTTTATTTATTGGAAGAGGTTAAATTATTAATTTTTTTTACCTGAAAACTTTTGATCAATTTTCAGAAGCGCGTTAATGAAACCTTGGATTTCCCTCCTTTTCAAAAAGGTATTGACGCAGCCCATAGCATATGCAATCATGGCCATCCACCACAGTTGATGTAGAACAAAGTCCGTCGCATCAAATTCAATCGTTTCATCTCGGAAGAAGACAAAGCGCCAAAAATACGAAATCGTACAATGTAGAGAGTACACGCAAAAGTAAAGAATGCTCATTTTCCATGGCAACAAATGTAGCCATGACAACAATTTTGATGATTTTCGCCTTGGAGTTGGAGTGTAAACAGAGTTTGTGGCGGAGTCCACTTTGAATGGTACTAGCTTGAAAAAGTAGAATGTATTCAAAATTTTACCAATTTCTTGAATAATCTTTGGGGTAAGCATTTTGCATAAATATAATTGTTTTATTTCAAATGTTCGTTTGTTGGATACTATTACGTTGCAAAATGGAAATTGTGAATTGTTTTCGGGCTTTTATTTCAGTTCTCAGGAAAGTTTTTTTCCAGCTGCCTACTTCGCAAAAAAATGAAAACTTTCTATAGGCTCGTCAAAATCCAAGTAGCGAGAATTTAGATTACTCAGTAAAATGATGCGATCAACCTATTTAATACAGAGCATCATTAATACTTGTCTGGTAAACACACGTTCGCAAAACTGTACGTCAATAAGTTCAATAATTTATAAATCTTTTACATTGAATTACTGAATTAAATGTTTATTTGCACTCAGACGAGTAATTATGTACTCATTTCTATTAAGCAGCGTGCATTCATACGATTAAATTAAAATGAATGCTTATTGGCCTTATTCAATAGTTATTTTTAGGCCAATCATAATCCCTATCTGATGAAATCAATATTAATAAAGTTAGTTTATTATTTTTGCGTAGTAGTAGAAAAGTAGAAACATATAGGTAATGATGGAATATTCAAGATCATGCTTTGTAAATATGCAAGGGATAATATATATTTTAGCAACGATTAATTTAATCTTGCAACGGCGATACTTAAGTTCAAAGCACGACCAGTTGAACCACAGTCGAATTAAATTATGTATGGTAAAGATAAACATTTACAAGTGAGGATATTAAATCGAGATTAAGGAGATAACCCCCAAAATAAGCCCTATTACTGTTTATATGTCCATTATGTTCCTTAAAGTTTTTTTGCCCAAATCCATGCAAACATAAAATACATAAAAATTGTCATAGCAGTATTTTTAACTAATACTCAAGCTGTGGTGTACTCTAAATAACTATGCGCATTTGTTTGTTATGTTGGGCTTTTTTAATCAATAAAATTTTAAAAATATTAAGTCTGACGGACCAAAAGTTGACAAACAGATAAACAGATACTATGTTAATGTATGTATATTGTAATGAAATTATTATATATGTCGGTACCACGCTGCTACTGCACAGGTCCTCAGTTAGTTCTTTTTAAAATAAAAAAGTTTAAAAGTATTACACAAAGTAATTGTTTAGTTCATTAACGTTTGTACTGTAATAATTATCGTTCCAGCCTATTTTTCTAAATATTTTTATAATGACACGACTCGTCGAATTGGTGTAATTATGTCCGGATTTAAATCGATTGTCCCCTTTCGCAAAAATGATAGTGTGCATGTAATTACGTCGGAATGTTTTAAGCCCTTCAGTCAGAGGACATGGAAACGTATTATCTGTATATATTTGATGAAGCGGCTAACTAAAAATCATTAAAAATAATTCCAATTTCATTAAATATAACATTTAGTTAACCTTAGAGTGATTATGCCTAGTGGCGGTCATGCTCTAATTGTGGCCACCCTCTCTACTTGACGAGCATGTCACATCGATAGTTTGTCCTAAGGCATATATTGGTGTGCACTGCGACTACGTTTAAATTTAAGGCACGAACAAAACTCAAATCAGTGATGCAAACTAAAATCTAAAAAATTGATCTCCCACCAATCTTTCGTATTTAGAACGCTAGTAAATTGATGCTTTTGCAAGAATCTCCAGATGATCGACAGCTTAAGCATTAGAAAAGCAGATACGCTGGTTAACTGGTTACTGCCCATAAGCATGGATGCAATTTTCTTTGAAAATGATCAGCTACTACTAAATCAACATACAGGGGGTGTAAATTGTATTGAATTACAGACATTTAAGAATGGCGACAATAATTATTACAACACTTCAGATTTTCAAAAATCCTGACGTTTCGAAAATATTTTTTATTGTATCTTACTTAGAAGTACTATGATTTGCATTTACGATTATTTTTACCCTTCTAAAGCACGATTTAGCCAACGTTTCTTTACATAAAGCTTTTCTCTGCGAGCTCTGGCTCAGAAGTTCTGACCAGGACCGAATTATGCGACCACCTTAGGCAGCCAATTTCAAAAAAGATGTAATTTGAACATTTTAAAGTTTTCAAAAATATGAAGAAAGAATATTTTGACTTTTAAAAAACATGCAAATAAAATATTTCCCACTTTTCAAAACGTGTGCAAATACATTTTTTTGTACATTTCAAAAACATGGAAACAAAACATTTTCCACTTTTTTCAAAACATGTAAATTGAACGTTGAGCACTTTTCTGAATCAAGTAAAAAGAATATTTTTCACTTTTCTAAAACATGTAAATACAACATTTGCTTTACTAAACAAAACCATCAATAAAATCAAAATGGTGATTTTTGTATAAAAAAAACTTGCTGCCTAAAACCAATTCCTTCGTCTGGCCCTGGTTATGACTATCTAAAGTTTAACTTCTATGAACCCGGGCACAATTTAGCAGTCTCACCCTACCCAAAATTTATATTTGACATATTTTTAAACTTTATGTTCGAACATATAAGAATAATAATGATAAGGTAATTATATAAGTACAGTAAGCATCTTCAAATTATTTGAGAAGCAAAACGAATTTAACTAGTAAGAAAAACATAATAAGCAAATTAAAGTAGTATGTATGTATGCATACATATAAGTACATAAATAATAATTATAAGTTTAATAATAATAGCTTCCATTATTATTTTAAAAGTTCCTATTTTTCCCTGAGCTCAAATAACGGTTTAATGAAAAACAATTATTTTAAATAACAACGCCAGGTTCGTTAGGTGCTTTTAAAAAGTATTAAGATTACCAATTAATAATTTTAAACTTTCCCAAAGTACATATAAGGTAACGATGCTTGGCACAAGACTGCGTCACGCCACTACGCCACAGGCCCGCTGTTTAAGCATTTTATTTTATAGGTTGTATTAGTTTTGCATTATTTACTTTTCACCAAATTATAAAACTGGACTCTGTTAGATTATTTGAGTTAAGCAACGGACTGGAACTGGAGCTACGCGAACAACAAATATTATTAAGGAAAGCAAAATGTTACAAACGCAAATACAAGAATTAAGCCTCAACATTAGAGCTTATGAAATTCTGCGTTTTGTAAATGCATTTCCATTTCAAGTCTTAAAAATTTCACATAAAAAGTCAAAGTCAGACACGAAATCGTTGGATTTCAGCATCAAAGTAGAGCGACAAACCTCAAGATGGCGAAATTGGATTTCAAAATTTTGGACATTAATAATAACTTGTCACACACTTTTATTGTCGTTTAATCTTCTTAGATTTATCATGTTTCCTTCAAAAGGAAACCATGCATTTTACTTCCCATTACTTCTAATGGTCAATTGGTCTCAAATATTAATTCTTCTTGGTAACTTTAGTGTTTGCTTTAAATGGCCCGAAATTAATAGTCTTATCCTTGACGAAGTTTTGAGAGGATGGCTAAAGTTTAGCAGAAATAATATTTTACTTGGTAATAAAAATATATAGATTGTAAATAAAATTTGTAACGAATATATGTTAAATTGATATAAATGTATAAAATCTAACTTCTTATTTTTACCGTGGTATTTATTTCAGGATGGAAATCTCATCAAAAATTAAGTCTACGGAAGGTCTTCCTAATAACCTTGCCACTAAGTTTACTTGGAGTGGAGCTATTAATCATCCCTGTGTTTTTGTACGACCCAAATATACCAGTATTCATCTATTCGATACTATTTCCAAATGGCTGTGGTAATTACGAGTCAAAGCTGGAAGTGTGGAATGGTTGGACGCTATGCTGGGTTTGTATCGATTTATTTTTGTTTTTTCCATTGTTTTGCACCATATTTCACGGTGTATTTACGGTGGTATCCTTCATTGACTATCTCAACTTCAGGATTGACATTATAGCAAGTCAAATAAAGAATATTAGATCAAATAGGTAAAAGTTCACGCATAATATTTTTATTATGTAACAACTATTGTCACATTTCAAATTTCATTTAATTAGAACTAAACAGTTTCAACTTTGTGTACAGGTTGCAATATATTAAGCATTTATACATGCAACGTAGGACGTTCATCGATTGAAATAATATAATTTGAGCTATCTAATTTTGCTTTTTAGGTGTCAATTAGGCAGTGCCTGGTTAAAATGGAGACTGTACAACATCTGTAAGAACATTAGGAGTCTCCAGTTACTCACAAATTTCTTTAATCATGGATTTAGCAAAATCACACTTGTGGAAAAACTTGTGTCAATGATAGTAGCTGTAATCTGCGGCTTTTTTACAGTTCGTTACTTTCACGAATATATAATTATTTCGCTGGCCACTTTTAGTTTAGCTATAGAAGCAACCACTCTTTTTATTGTTATGTTCAACAATGCGTTTCGGCCACTAGAGAAAATAAATAGCGTTCACAAGGATTTGAAAATTGTTTCCAACCAACTCGAAGTGGATTATGAGAGACAAATGATGAGGGCATCGATTAATTCACTGAAGATCCAAGGAATCAAAACGGGGAATTTTCGAACATTTGAACGTGAATCAACTCTTATCTTTGCTGATTTTGTTATTAGTCAAGTTGTAGCATTGCTTGTTTTGAAAATTTAATGTAAGCATTCAGTGAAACAAATATCTAAATATAAATACTTTTTGCCATTTTAGAGACATGAGATCACGCTTGAACATTTCTAGTCTGCCAAAGACTTAAAATATTCTTTCCAACACTCACTTTACTGCTTTCAGATATTTCAGAAAATCACTTACAAACATCTCACCTAGTCACACATTATTCCTGTCCCACCCTCACCCTAGTAAGGGACTGACTCGAATAGTCCTAAGTACAGCATTGTCCTATTGCTGTATATCAAGATAATCATAGAAAGTATGATCAATATTATGTTATTTAAATAGTATTAGTTAACTTTTTGTTGTTAGTGGAGATCACTCAGCACTAAGTTTAAGTGATTTGATATAGAATAATTATTAGATAAATATAGTAAGGAGTACGGCGGTTGCGATAGCAACCTCTCATAGTTTTAGTTAAGGATATTTGCAAATATCAATAACAAACTTTTTAATATATGCCGAGTCATCATAATCTGTCCAGTCCCAGTAATGTAAAACTTAATGTAAAACAGAATCAAACAACCAGCCTACCGACTAGCACCTCACAATAATTACTCCGGAAAATAAAATAAAACTTTGATTCTCACCTACCTGATCCTGCTCCTACCATTCATTTATTATTACGAAGGATATAATCATAAACTTCTACCAAGGTGCGGGGTATCGATCCCCGTACCTTGAAGTTTATGATTATATCCTTCGTAATAATAAATAAATGGTAGGAGCAGGATCAGGTAGGTGAGAATCAAAGTTTTATTTTATTTTCCGGAGTAATTATTGTGAGGTGCTAGTCGGTAGGCTGGTTGTTTGATTCTGTTTTACATTAAGTTTTACATTACTGGGACTGGACAGATTATGATGACTCGGCATATATTAAAAAGTTTGTTATTGATATTTGCAAATATCCTTAACTAAAACTATGAGAGGTTGCTATCGCAACCGCCGTACTCCTTACTATATTGTGTTTATTATTGCGTGTTAACTTAGTTATTAATGAATAAAGAGACCTGCTGCGTAAAGACCAGCTCACTAAAAACAAACCTGTTATTTGTGTACCTTATTGAGTTCACCTCACCCCTTTGCGGGGAGTATTTTTACCGACACCTAACATAAATATTGCGAATATTTCTGGAAGGTAACATGCTACCTGCTTTGAGTTTTCTTGCTTTAATGTCAATAATGAATAATAAAAGGCGTTTAATAAAAGAGGAATATCATGCTCAGAATGGACAACATATATGAAAATGGTCGAAAATGTTACATCGGTGAGAATCATGCCAGGCAGGAACACCGGGAACCTCCGTTGCAGAATTCAAGGCTGTAACGAGTTTGAAAGCTTACCCCACGTTCTCGGATCTGCAAGCAGGGATCTCTCCTACGAAACGACCGCCACAACAAAATTGTCAAAATTATTGCAAAAGCTCTAGAGACCAACGGGTACACAACTCATATTGAATTGCCATGTATTCAAGAGGACGGGACACCACGAAGAGTAGATATATTAGCATACAACGAAAAGCAAAGGAAAGGCTACATAATCGACCCCACCGTACGCTTTGAGACCCATGCTGATCAGCCAGAAGAAGTTGACAGGGAAAAGGAAAGAATGTACGAGCCCTGTATTCCTGACCTCAAGTTGAAATGTAACCTTAAAGAAATAGAAGTAATCGGTCTGTTTATTGGAGCAAGAGGAACGATCTCAAAATTTTTCGAAGCGTTCCGGAACCAATTTAGACTCTCGGTACTAGTCATGGAAGACGTACTGATTGAAGCAATCCGCGGAAGCCACAGAATCTACCACAACCACATATATGATCCCGGTGCCAGCACCAAAAAACAAAACAAAATTGTATCTTATCAAATATAAACATCAATGTCAAATACTTAATACGTAATAAGCATAAATATCAAATACACAAAAATTGTATCTAGTATACTGTGTCCAAAAGGGCAAACATGAATGCATGTCAGTGAATTTGTTAATAAAATTTATTTCTCTCTGAAACAAGAGCCAAAAACGTGTAAGGAAAAGTTTACCACACGTCAGCTAAATCTTTTCATTCACTTATATGTTTAAATGGGCCATTTATGGTTTATTATGGATTTTAATATATTATTTTTGTACATTTTAGGGGGCAATCAGATAATAGAAATTAATTTTAAGTGGGCGTCCACCATTTTGCTGGTAGAGCGAGAAATCAGAAAACCCTACCCAGAACATAAAGTCGGAAACATGAAGTTTACTATTCCAGCCTTTTTTGAGTCCTTTCGAAAAGATATGCGGCATCCTTCTACAATGTTACATGAAATAGTGATTGCGGTCTGGCGACATTGGACCGGAACGACATTAAGTCGACGACATTCCACAGAAAGACATTTCCCCTAAAACCGTTGCGCCGAATAGACATTGAGTAGACGACGTTGCGTCAATAGACATCGAGTGGGAGACAGTAAGTCGAACGACATTACGTTGTTAGACATCACATCGAATTACATTACGCCGTTAGACATTGCGTGGTTGTTTCATGCAAACAACACGAAAGTGAGGAGTGCAGGGAATAACGACTTCATTTAAGTAAAATTGACACCGTACTCCAGTACAGATAGAAAAAGTCTCTCACTAGGCAGTATACGTATTACTTATTTACTTATAGTATGATAATGTGTATTTTATTTTTTTCAACATATAAAGAAACTAATTTAGCAAGTAATATCAAACAATGCAAACTATGTGCATAAACATTTTGGCAATATAAACACCAAACAACACAATAATGTTACTATATTTCGTAAATAAAATAAAAAACAATAAGACCTTACCAAGCTGACATCATGAATACATAGATAGTTTTGATTAAAGAACAATAGGTACGCCGTAACTGCTTAACATACACAATAATTGGTATGAAAAATCTATTTGCCAACCACGTATTCATGTTTCCGCTAAAACTCTAAAGTACAATCTCAATAGTACTAGCGGACTGAATTACAGTGTTCTGCTAGAATTATTTTCTTAAAAAATCAATTAAATAAAAATTAAAGTTTTCTTTACACTAGTCACATTTTTATATGTACATACTTAACTAAAATAATATCATAGCCTATCACTATCAGGCTATTATCATAGCCTGTTAGTATTATTTACTCGTCGCTGTGCCAGTAATGCAAAGCATTCATTGATTTGAAAATTAATATAAAAATATTCGATGCTTATTTCTGAATAGGGTAAGGTAGGGTATCTATGGTAGTCAGGTAACTGTGGTAATGGAAAACCATAAAGCAACGAACGACAGCCGTTGTCCGAAATTCGTTTCAGTTCACTCAACTACTCATTGAGTACGTTCTGGCTGATGCTCCCCGCGATAATCGAAAACTTGTGGGAGAAGAAAATCACTAAAGTTGTTGTGTCAATTTTATTAGTAAGGAAAACTTATTTTCATTTTCTTCAAGTCCCTCTAACTACTGATACAAAACCATTCGTATTGAAACCGATTGTGGAAAGATAGTTGGGGTTGTTTGGCATAAGGTAATTACAATAAGGAGGAAATACAAATTTAATATTTGAATTGGTGAATTTATTTTTTATTTTTAGTCATTTCCAAGCGGTCGTCTAAATGTGGTAATGTCAGGGCTTCTAACTGTGGTAGTGTGAAAACCATGCTAAACTCATTGGAAATTTTGTGAAAATGGAGCAAGTATGTTCAAAAAATATAGGTGATAATATTTCAGTTTGTTTTCATTTGTTTAGCATGTCATAAATTGTGAAAATGGGAAAAAAGAAATAAAGTGACAAAAGTAACTAAGTAAGCCATACACCAACGTAGACCTTAACAATGTCATTTTTTCTGTGCAAAGTGGATCATTAACAACATTAATTTAATTAATTAGCTTGTATTTGGTTAGTAGTTTTAGTACACACGATTATTTTTATTTTATTCATTAAATGTGATTTATAGAACCTAGTGTGATTAAATCTGTTCCGGCTTAATATGCGTTATTTACATGTTAATTGATTTTTAACTTGTGTTTTTTGGACTGAAATTGCAATAAACGGTGGGTGTTCATAACTTTGCTAAACCAATAATGAAGGTGCCCATTCATTTAATTATTTCATAAAAAGCAAAATAAAGCTTATGTATTTACATTTTTTTCGTACCATAATATTTGTTAATTTTAGCAAAAATAATACTACCACAGTTAGAACCCTGCTTACCACAGTTACCGGACCTAGCAAATTTCCCACTCCACCTAGGTCGTATAGTTTGAACACCTGTAGTTAAATGATGCGGCAGTAGAATTTGATAAGAATTGGGTACAGTATTCAGTACAAAATGTGTGTCAAGTGTATAGTGCTATTCCTTTCAAAATTTTATTAACTTGGTATTACAGATTGAAAAACTGAAAGTTTTCCAAAAAGCTACCACAGTTAGAAGCCCTCACCCTACTTAATTACAGTGTCGTCAAAAACGGTTGTCGACGTATTTTTTTTCAACTCATTGTCCAACGCCGAAACACATTCTACGTAATGTCGTTCAACGACATGTCTGCGCCGGAGGGTACACTGTGAATTGTCTGACTACGTACTGTCGTGGGTACTTAATGAAACAAGGGTCAAACCGGTGACCTTTATCTGACCGGGTTCAACCCCCGAGTTCTGCACACTCCTACCCCAAAAGTCCTGAATTAAATTTCTAATATTTTTAATTTTTAGGAATAAATTATATTTTTATATTTATGAGTACCTTAACCTATGCATTCATACTTTATTTACACTATTTACATGACGGAGCAGATGGTAGAGTTAAGTTTCGGGGCGTCCACCAAGTTACAGTTAGGGGTAACTACTCCCATGGGGGATGGCAGGGATGAAACGATGCTCCAAGAGCCAATGCCTACCTATGTTTACGAGATATGAAAATTTGCAATGTTTGCGTATGAGAATTATAAATGAAATTATTTTGCATGAATTAGATTAGAATTATTTCATAGTTATAGTATTAGTTATAAGAATTATTTTCAGCGGATGAGTGGCTCAGAGGTAAAACCGGTTGAAGCGCAATCACTCCATGGTCCCCACCCCATGAGCTCAAGAGGACTGGGCAGAAAGGAGATGTGATAGATTGCATCCAGAGTTCCAGTCGAAAGTGCAATCCATCTCCTTCCCCCTTTTCGGCCCAGAGTGTCCTGTCCATCCTCAATTTTGCATTAGAATACTAATTATGTAAATTTTATTTTATGTTGAGTGTCAAATATAAGAAGTGAAAAGTACTTTTGAAATAGTACAGTGTTAAGGAGGGTTGACAGCGATGGGGTCTCAGTCGTTCCAAACTTGAATCTAAATTTGACTGAGACTGGGAAGATGGTCGAGGAAACCGCTGACATCAGTTAGCCAGTGATGTGGTCAGGGCCCGCTGCCATCCCGACTCCCGATGCTGTCATCCTCTCCTTTTTGCATTTGCCAATTTGAATTCGAATTTAAACTAATGAGATGCTGACCTGGACATTGTGCACGAAACAATTTTATTTTAATTTTAAGAAGTGAAGTTCAGATTGTTTAGCCAATGATTTCTAATTAGGGCAGTGGCTCGGGGAAGAACGCTACTCTCAGTCACGATGACCGAATAACAACGCCGGTGGTGGAGCAACCAAGATCTTTGAGCACCATAATAAGCAACACCACCGACGAGGTCAGAGAATCGCTTCCCCCTAAGCCCTTATATTTTACAAAATATTTTGCTGAGAATTTTCATGAATGTAAATAAATAAATTAATATGCGATTTAAATGTGAAGAGATAGTGAACTCTGATGACTACCACTTGACCTACTAAAGTGTATGAATTACGAACCAGCATGAAACAATACTTAACTTAGGTATGGCAATCGTACATCTTAACATTACATACTAATTAAATATATTAAATTAACAATTGTATGAGAATCGAATTGGATTTTAAGCCCATGAATTGAATTGGACAACATCGGAGATCAGTAAAATTTAAAAGTTCTACGGATAAATATTTATTTAAGATTATTTGAGAAAATGATACGGATTGAAAATAAAATGGAAACGGAAATGATACTCTGAAATCTGAAAGTTTTCCTCTGCCAGAAGGGCAGGGACTAAAAGCATTAATTTACTTTGAAATATTATTTGATTTGTTTTGTTTTCATGTTTGGTTTTCGTCCACACAATTTACAATTTTATAATTTTTACAATTCCTTACGGATACCGAGGATACGGATTTACAAGCCAATTGGATCCGAAGGTAAAGTCCAGGTGAGTACAATTTTGGTTCACAAATTATTAAATATAAATTCTTTTTACAATTTTGTTTTGATTACTCGAAGACCTTGAATTAGTATTTTGATTCAATTAAAACAAATATTAAATATAGGAAGCACCACAATGGAGAGGAAGAAAATTATAAAACAGATTAATAATATAAATTCCAAATTGAAATATTTCTTTTTACTCTTTTTAGGTTTCGTGCACCAACACGACTGGCAGAGGATCACTTCACTCCCTGGATCCCCCTGCAAATTCCGAATTCTTCTCGGAGTCTCCATTGTGATCTTTCCCAAAATATAATATAGAATTTACGGAGATGAGAATAATATGTGTTAACGTGGAGAGTAATATTTTCTGACTGGTGAGGGCAGTGCTCCTTCTTCTGCCTCCTGAGATGCTTGGCGTGGTTCCGCAGTGGAATGTATTGCTCCAAATGTAGCTTACGTTCTGTTGTTGGTTCCGCACGTTGCTCCCAGTTGCAATGATAAGAATGCGCTGAGGTGAATGGCTTAAAGCTGTCTTGTCTGATCCTGTCTTCTTCTTCTGGCTGGAGATGGCTTCGGCTACGCTCCGGCTAAATGAAGAATCGAGGAGGAAGGCGCAGTGGCATTTTCATTCCCCTTTCAGAATCCCTCTGCAGTAGGAGTGTCCCCACGACTGGAAGCTGTAAGAAAAGGAGGAAGGAAAATAGCACGCATGCAATTATTTCTTACCTGATTCTAGAATGATATTAATGATTTTGGGTTTTTGCTTTCAGATTAAACGGAATATTTTGAAAATAAAATTATTTTGTTTGATAAAAGGAAATCTTGAAACTTTGAAAACTGAACTGATTGGATTTTACATTGCTTTATTCTAATAAGAAAAATTTTATCACTGCATAAAATTCATTGTACGGAGTCATTAGATTTGAATTACTTAGAAAAATAGATTGAACGGTGAACATCATGACGGAATTAATTCATATAGCATCATAAAACATCTTATACGTCCTTAAAATTGAAAATATTATACTAATTAAAATACAAAGCATGAGAATAAAAGTAAAGAAAGAAATACATCTAAATAATATACATATGGAGGCCTATCGTGAAGAGATGCGTACAATTTGTACCAATTAATTTTTCTAATTTATAAGATAAGCCCTCCCACAGATACCATCACATATTCGGTATTGCATGTGGGGATACCATATTATTATAAACATATTAATTATTATCTTAGTTTCTTAAGTGTGTAAAGTTATGTTTTTAGATTTTTAAGTTTTTATTGTAAATTTTTATGTTTTACGAAGATAATAGAATTTTATGATTTTAACGTAGATCTTGGGGATGAGATAATTTCTAAGTATTTTCACTTTTACTTATTTATTTAGCAGGGTACGGTAAAGTTTTAATTAATTATATTATTTTTAGTTGGGAATAATTTATTTCGGGGGAAGATTTGGATTTTGATTTTGAGTTGCCTTTTGAGTTGGAGCTGGATTTTCTGACGGATTTGCTGGAGCAGAAGACGGTCCAGGATGCGGAGCATCAGGAATCCCAGCATCCGGATTGATTCGCGGCAGGTTTTCCGGAAGAAGAAATTCCCTGGGAAATAGAAAACCCGTATGCATTGCAACGTTACCATCTTTCCGATAAACAAGGGTGAAGCTTACGTTCTGATTCATATTAGAGACCTCCAGAGTTCGAGGGTAACGACGGGGCGCGTCCTTTGGAACTCGGGTAGGCTTGATGATGGAGTGTATCGGTGGAGGAGGAGCTGTAGGGCTTGACTGATCTGATCCCATCCCCCTGACTTTGACCGGTGGCAACGGAGCCGGATTGATAGGTCGTAAGCGTGGCATGAAGACAGCCTTGCTGAAGGCCTCACGAGGAGGTCGATCGAAATATTGGAGCAGGGCAGTGTTCACGAGATTCGCAGTAATCCGTAGCTTGTTATAATATGAATTCACCCCTTAATGAGGTACGAAGTCGTTGACGTATCCCGGACTAACTATCAGAATGTTAGGAGGATCTTTAGTGATCGTGATCTTCCTTGGAAATTTTACTTGATCTTCTCCCTTGATTATTTCGAAATCATTATTGATCTTTTCAATCTCGAGGGTGGCGGCAACGAGTTGAAGTTTTTCGGAGTCAGAAAATTCCTCTGGTTTAGCTTCAATATTATTGATGGCCGGAGTTCTACTCAGACTGCGATTTAAGGCCAATTGTTGTCCCCGAGGGGAAGGTTGATCTGGAACCGGATGATTTTTTTCGGCGGGAGGAGGTTGTGGAGGAGCTCCCGATGCTTCTGAGGTAATGGTAGCTGGAGCATTCTTCTGTTTTGGAGTTTGTTTTTCACCCAATTTATACTGGCGGCGAGTTGAATTGATTGGAGGCTTCCGTGCTTTGCCAGTAAATGCACTGAAAGGCTGAACTTTTGCTGGAGGAGCCTTTTTAAGCACACGTCCAGATGAGCGTGTGGGCCCTTTCTTCACAACAGCGGAAGTTGAAGCAGACGGAAGAGGAGTGGAGCGAGGAGGTGGTGGAGTCTGTGGAGGAGAATTTTTAGAAGGGCGCCCCTTGCGCCTAATTTGATCTGGAGCAGTTTTCTTGAGTTGATAATTCTGTCTGCGTCGAGCGTTAAAAAAATCTTTCTTTAGCTGAAGGAGCTCTTCCTTCTCCTTTTCTGCTTTTGCTGCCGCATCCCTGGCGAGTTTTTGTTGGAGAGCATTTTGATAGGATTTACGGCCAATGTTTGAGAACAGATCCAATTTTGATTTTGCTTTCTTCATCTTCGCTTTTTCCTTCAGAGTCGGAGGATCAAGTCTTGAGGATGAAGCTGTAGGCGGAGAAGGCGTTCGTGTCGAATTCTTTCGATGTGGCGTACTACCTGGAGACGGACTTTCCGGAGGCGTTGGCCATGATCCACGGCGCTGCATCTATTTGAAAAGTTCACAGATGGGAGCACAAAAATTAAAGATGTGACCTTCAAATTTTATCACCCCCATGACTGTAGCACTAAAGTTTTGGTTGTGGTTTGAAAGGGCGCCGGTACTGTACTGACGCTCTGGGAATCACTTTGAGCCTTAAAGTTAAAGTTTTTACAGCTATGGAATGTAAAAGAATTTACATTCTTTTGAACGTTCAGTATTTTTAATTTGGTCACATTTTAAGTCCTAATTATTTTTAAGAATTTTGGTAAGGAATTTATTCAATAAATTAATTTTACTGAACTCTGTTTGAGGTATCTGTAGGTTGCCTACAGAATTTAAGTCTGTGTTTACCTTTACAGTTTCCACATTTCCTCACTCTTTTCTTTTTTGGTTTTGGTTGGAAACGGGGACAATCAGCAAAGATGTGCCGAATGTTTCCCCATTTACGATGAGACTTACCTACTGGGCATTTCCTAATTTTATCATTAAAAGAAACCTGGGTCTCTGCGACCATAATTTTATCAGAATTAGGTCGCCCTAACGCTGAGCATTCGGCGGTGACGGGTGAAGTCAAGTTTTGGGTAGAGGTGAAGGCGATCTGTGCGTCCAAGTCTGATGATTTTGAGGGAGTAAAAACAGGATCAGGATCCCAATTAGTAGCTTCTGTAGGACTGTGAGGGGTGGACCCACACTCTCCCGTGTCGGGCCCAAGCCAATAGTCTTCTTGATCAGAGGGGATCTCCATCTCCTCGATATCATTGAAATCTATGTCCATCTTGCTGCGACATACATGGGAAATATTTTTCAAATTATACTTACACCCTATCCCTAACTTGAATAATTAATTTCCAATCATAAAATATTTATTGAATTTTAAATTTTCACATATCTGTTTAGGACTCTTGAATCGTGAAGTCCGAGTTATGAATTCCGATCGTTGGAGTTCCGATCGACTTTCAACTTTGAGAATTTCGGTTCAAGGGAACTAATTGAATTTCTCACATATTTATTTCTATACTTCCAATAACTTAATTTTCGATATCTAGACAACCAAAAATAAGTCAAACATTATAATTTTAATCTTTATGAATATTTAATTTGGGGATCAGTGCAGTAATATTCTGGTTCATCGACCCCACGCAACTTATGTAATTATCTAATAATTTTACTTCCATGAGTCTCAACTGTTCCTCATGAGAATTTTGAGATGAAGTTTCCTCCCTGTCCCTACTTTTGGTTTTCTGCGAGCTTTTGGGAGTCCCAGGAGCTTTAGATCGAGGGCTTTGGACCAAGAATTTTTGGGTCACCCTGCAAGATCTGGTTATGGCTCCTGTTCGTCTTTCGCTGTCAAAGAGGAGGCGGGGAGTAACTTCCCGTCGTCTCCTACGAGACTTAGGATTTTTGGAGATAGCGGAAACTTGGTCCGCTGTAGAATCGTAGTAGTCAGTCGCTTCGGACTGAGAATCGGCGCTTTCACTTTCAGATGACTTTTCAGATTTGTCTCCCGAAGGAGTTTTAGCTTTATGATTATCTGGATGTTCACTTTCATCCTCGGTAGGGACCCAGTAAGTAATACTAGATTTACCGTGACGTGGACTACGTGTAGGATGAAAGTTTTTATTAATTAATTTATTTGAAACTGGTTTTACTTTTTCTGATTTTCTACTAATTAATGTAGGAATTAAAATTTTATTTCCGCTGGATCGAGAATGGGCGGATCCTCGGGCGGAAGGTGAATTCGGAGACTTATTTTGTTGTGAAGCAATTGGACTCAGAATTTCTTTGTCCATGCTTATATTAATCTTATCTAACTTAGAATCTAACGGATCTGATTTTGAACAGGTTCTGTTTTCACTCAGGGTCGAGCTCGTTCCTGGACGTTCTACACCCCTTGGAGCGGTGAAAACATCTCCTTGAGTCGAGCTTTCGGAGCGAGCTCCAATCTCTACACTCTGTGCCTGATTGTTTGTGTGTGTATTTGTATTTTGACTTACATCTAAATTTTCTTTATTACTTGGAAAATATTGAAATTTATTATGAGTTATGAATTTCGGGGGCTGTAAGAATGGGTTTACAGGTGGTGGACCTAGTCCACTTTTAGAACTTAGCGTGGAAGAGAAATCTCTTTCCCCAGTCGAACTGGCGCAATTGCCCTCTACACTTGTAGTAGGGAAAAATTTTTCAAATTAAGTCGAGCTTGTGAACAACGGTTCACCCCCTACACTCTTTGGAGGGGAAAAATTCTGTCTTTGAGTCGAGCTTTCGGAGCAATTTCCGATCTCTACACTCTCGGAATTTTGAGTGAGTCTGACTCGCCGAGTCGAGCTTTCGGAGAAAATTCCGATCTCTACACTCTGTGGTCGTTCAGGCTTGGAGTTTCCACTTCCTCCGGAGGGGCTTGAATGTGTTTTGCTCTCTGAAGGGGTGGTTGAAGAATTTGTTTTGTCGGTATCAGTATTTGTGTCTGTGGATGATAAAATTTGCTTTGATTTTGAGGCTGTTTGTGTCCAGGCTTCTGGATTTTGTGAGCGCAAAATCTTACCATCCTGTTGGTAACCCCCAGGCGTTCGACAGAACGCCGACTCTTGAAATAAGCCTGGATACAAAGGTTTAGAACTTTGATGGTTTGGAATTGGAACTTGTGGATGAAGCACTGGGGCTCGGACGCCCCAAGACGAATGAGAATGATCTGTACTTCGTATACTTAATTGAGGCGCTAAAGAGGAGTCACTATCAGAATGACAAGAAAGTGGCCCTCTTGGAGGAATTGGTGTGTATGAATTTGGTGGTTGGGCTGAGTGGGTAAAATCCCCCCTCGGCTTAACGTCTACTATAGGCATATTGTTTATGTATGGTGGATCGGCGATGGGATCCAAGTGTGGTTCAGAGAGGAAAGCGTCGTCCGCTGGTACCGGCCTGGCCTGGTTAATCCACCCAATACGACGGGAGATTCCTCATACGGTAATATTTGTGGATGTACATACTTTTTAAGATTATGACCATGAGCTAGAAGTAAATAGCGCTCCGAAAGACATTCATTTATGTCTTCGTTGACGTCACAAAGAAAGTATGAGTGAATATTTTCGTTAAGGCTATAGACTTTGTAAGGACCTGTGTAATAAATTATAAATTTGGCGTGTGTTCCGGCGGGGCGTGTAAAGTTTCATGTCAAAAGTGATGGCTGGATAGCGCTTGTCGAAGGCGAGCTTCCGGCGGAGCTGACTTTTGCAGGAATTGTGAAAAGCCTGCATCCTTACCCGGAAGAGCTCACCGATTCGAACTTGCTGTTGTTCAAGGTCCCATTCGGGATTGAGATGAGGAGTAAGAATATTTGCTCCATAATTCGGAAGACTAATGCCATGCATAAGGAAGAATGGCGTGAATTGAGTACTATAGTGTTTAGCCTGATTGTATTGATCTTGAACCTCGGGGAGGGCTTCGTCCCAGGCCCGTCGGTGATAATAAATTAAATTCTTTAAGATGCTCCTAAAAGAAGTATTGACCCGCTCACAATATGCATTGGAGCTCGGGTGATATGGAGCAGTAGTGACACGTGTAATTTTATTTTCTTCACAGAAGTGTATGTATTCGTTCGCAATGAACGCACGACCATTGTCAGTGACAATGCATTTGGGGTGATATTGTTGTACGAAGGGCCGGAGGACTTTGAGGAAGTCCTTCCACTCGGTGGTTCTAACTGGGTACAGCCAGAGAAATCTGGTGCACTGATCGATGATTGCTATTATGTATTTTTTACTCCTGAATGTTTTTGGAAGGGGTCCCATATGATCAATTGAAATTTTGTGAAAAGGGATTTGGGGAGTAATCATTACATTTAAGAGACCTCTATTTTTCCTATTAATTTTGGCGTACCTTTGGCAAGTCACGCAAGATCGGCATACGTTGACTACAATTTGGTGCATATTAAAAAACCAATATTTAGTGTGTAGGAGAGCAAAAATCGTTTCGTTGCCTAAATGTGATTTCCGGTGGAAGTCTCTAGTCACTTCCTCCGAAAAGGGATATGGGAGTACCGTGAGCCACATGGGGCCCAGCGGATCATAATTAATACGTTCGAGAGTTCCATTCTCGTTTAACTGAAATTGTTTGCGGTATCTATTCTCCCCTACATAACCACCTTCGATGTCTTTTTGTAATGAAATAATAATGTTAAGTAATTTAGGATCATCAGTTTGAATAGTAAAAAGTTGGCGATAGTCATCGATAATCCAATATCTGGCCGGAGTAAAATCCGTAGCACGAAGTGAACAGAGTTTTACGGTTGATTCAATTTCGGGTTCTATGTCGGAAGGATCGGGTAAGTCACGCGGAGGACGGCTGAGACCGTCAGCCATCTCGTTGTTCTTTTCCTTCACATGAAAAATTTTAATTTGATAAGAACTTAATTTGAGGCTCCAGCGAATCAGGCGAGAATTAACTTCAGAGGTCTTAAGGATAGAGGTCAACGCAGAATGGTCTGTGTAGACATTAATAGGACGACCAATGATTAAGCTATGTTGCTTTTCAAGGCCATGAACGATAGCGTAGCACTCCTTTTCTGGAGTAGACCATTTGAGCTGCGGACCGGTGAGAAGATGAGAGCTAAAGGCTAAAGGCCTACGAACTCCATTGATTTTCTGAATGAGGCAAGAGCCTACGCAGTATTCAGATGCATCCGACCATAATTCCATTTCACCTTCTTCGGCTGGATAAGCTAAAAGCAGAGCATCGATGATCAACTGTTTAAGAGAGTCGATTGCGTTACGACAGGACGCGTCAAAATTAAACGGAGCATTTTTCATGAGTAATTTGAAGAGTGGTCTGGCCACGTGTGAATACCCATTGATCATGCGACGGAAGAAATTGGAAATTCCAATAAACCGCCTGATCTCCGTGGTGTTCTTCGGATACGGATAATCCACAATGGCTTTGACACGTTCTTTATCGATGCCTATCCCATCGGCGCTAATGCGATGTCCGAGAAAAATAATTGAGGGGTAAGCTAAGAAACATTTAGTGGGTTTTAATTTAATATTAGCTCAGCGACATGTGTGTAAAACTAGCTCTAGCCTCACGAGCACCTGAGCAAAATCTTTACCCCCGAAGCTCGTGTCGTCGACATAAGAGGCTAGAAAGTCACAGAGAAGGACATACCAGATTTTATTCATAATCTGTTGGAATAAAGTACCAGAATTTAGAAAACTAAAAGGCATAGTTAAAGGGCGAAAGACACCTAAATGATTGATGTAAACGAGAAAGTTACGGCAACTTTGATGAAGACCTATCTGTTGATATGAGTTAGCCATATCGACATTACAGAAGAGGGTACAACCCTCAAATTTTGCAAATAATGAATGAGTGTTTGGAATGGGAGCTGCAATGGGTTTGACCCTTTTATTGACATCCCGAAAATCAACGACGGGGGGCCAATCTGTAGTGCCCTTACGGACAACCAACATACGAGAGACCCATGAGCTTTGACATGGTTCTTTGCTTTTTCTTGCGATCCCTGCCTCGGTTTCGCGGGTAACCACGTCTTGAAATTTCTTGGACATGACTGTGGCTTGGTGAATCATTGGAGAATCGTCCAACATCTCGATCATAACTTCGAGAGTGGCACCTGTAATTGGATCCCTAACTGTGGCGTGGAAATCTTCTGGTTTCCACCCGAAAACGGAGTAGTATTTACTTAGCAATTCTCGAAGTTGAAGTTTTTGTGAAGGTTTTAATGTCTCATATATATTAAACTGTGCAAACTCCTCGTCGGAGAGAGGCTGTCTCCCTTCAACGACTGGAGGAGGTGGTATTATTGTTCGTGAGGAAGCATATTGTTGAAATTCTGTGCTAAGTCTAATAGAACGAAGGTGATTGTTGTCCTGAGGAATTATTCGATATGTAGTAAGAGTATCCTGAGCGGGTAAAATGAAATCATCATTATCCGAATTTGCTAGGTGACAGACGCCTTGGCCATCCTCAATGGTGAGGCATGTCTCCATGACGTTGAGTCCAAATTTTTGAAATAAAGAATTATTCGGTTCTAATATAATGTCCCCAGTAAAAGACCTATCTTCTACGTAAACATTTACTGGGTTGGGACGATCATGTTCGATGAATGTAAGTACTACGTTGCAAAGTCTAAGTTTAAAATGAGGTAATAATTTTTCTGCTCGAGAGGACATAGTAGAAGTGGAAAAGCTTTGAACGTCCTCATCGAGAGTATCATCTGATTCGTAGCAAGGACGAATAGTCTGGGTGACTAAGGAGTCATCCGTCGTATCCGTGTCAACTGGAATCATTTCTGATTGAATATTCAGACCATAAAAAGGGTCGTCTTGTAAAGGATTAAAAGCATAAATTATATCAGAATTAATATTGGACTCAGGATCTATACTATCAGTTCGAGTTAATTCCTCAGTAACTTTCTTTTTATTATTCTTTTTATGTATAGGTTGTGTGTGTAATCTTTTTAAGTTCTGTCAATGAGATGAAGTGTCATCGTTAGCGGGATTAGAGAGGAACTCAACAGTACCTTCATAGCACATAACCCGGGCTCGATAAGCTTTGAGAAGATCCATCCCAAAGACTAAATTATCGCGGGCTTTGTCGAGTACGAAGAAACCCCATTTAATCCATTGCTGGAATTCTTCGATGTATAAAATGACATATACATACTTAGTAATGATATGTTTATTGCCATCGTTAAGAGATAACATAGCTTAAATAGGTGAACAAGGTTTAACTTTGTGTTGTAATTCTAGATTAATTATGGTGCTGGGACTAATGGTACGAATTGTAGCTCCTGTATCGGTAAGAACTTGGATGTGGATATCGGATCCATATTTATTTTTAGCTCGAAATTCGCGACGGATCTCCATAGTAGGTTGAGATATAGTGCGCGCGAAGTGAGTGGATCACTCGGCTAGGATACTAAACGGATGTTTCAAGAGTCGTAAAATTTTTAATTTGGGGATGCCTTCACAGGCTGCTACCCTAGAATGAAAATACGAATCCGAATCTGAATCAGACTCAGAGTCTGGTTTGGAGTTCTTACACTTAGGAGAATTAGGCATTGAAGAATACGGAGAAATTTGTATGCTTTGGGCTGTAGCCGGGAATAAGAATGTAGTTTCAGTTGTATCTGGAATATGAATCAATTCTGATTTGTTGATCGGTATAGTATCAATATCAGTTGATTCAACCGTGCACGGATCAATTGTTAGTACTTCAGTTTGGGGCTCAGGTGTGTCTACACCCCCCCCCCCTTGGGGTTTAAAGGATCCTGTGAATAAGAAGTAGGATTCCTTGTAGCTGAGAAAGCAAATGAGGTCCCTTGTGGAGGAGGGACTTGCTCAACTGAAGAAATGCTCGGCCCAGACTGAGTGGTTAAGCCTCTTAGAACTTGAGGCGCCGATTGCATTAATTGAGGTGCAGGCTGCTGATAAGGATGTGGAAGAGCATGAAATTGCTGTTGCGGCATAGCCTGATATTGAAGTGATTGAGTAGAATATGGTGTATGTAATTAAGCATATGGAGGATGTGATTGTGTGCCTAATTGTGTATGTATGTGTTGTATAGTCTGATTTAGATTTTGCAAGGCTTGAGCATAGGCTTGCTCTTCGGCGGGCGCTATACTCCGAGCTGCATTATTTTGATTTGTATTATTATTATTGTTCGGAGCTTGCGGTCGACTATTATTATTGTTGGCTTGTTGGGGCGATCGCGTGTCCTTCGGCTTAGGCGGAGGGAACGGGATCCCCTGATATTTCAAAAGAATTTGACATCTACGAGTAGAATGCCATTCACTGTTACACTTGAGACAATTAAAACGACCTTTATCGTTTTTGGTCTGAATCTTTTGAGCTTGAGCATAAGCGGAAGTGTCGGCGCATTTATACTCCAGACCGTCCCATGCTACATAATAATCGCGATTGATGAGGTCGCCCGACTTCCGTTGATACGGATGAAGAGAAGTCGAATTTGGGCTCGGAGTTGCTTCGAGACCTTTTAAGTAAACTTTAGGTTGGCCGTGCGGAGCCCCACCAGGAGGATTATTTGGAGCACGGTGCGACTGGTTGCGCTGAGCTATATTTATGTGTCGCTGAAGGATGAGCCTGAGAGAATTGATGTCGGTCTCATTCTCAACCTTAGATTTGTAGTGATCCGGCAGACCGTCGATGATCTGCAGGATCTTCTTTTCAGGATCCATTCGAGGATCAATGAGATGGAGACAAGCAGAGCGAGCGGCGATGTAGTCACTTGCATTTTGCTTGTTATTATAGGCAGGTGCGTTCAAGTTCATTTCGGCCCGTCAGGAGACGTATGACCTATCGAACTTGCGCTTTAGATCTGCAATTAAATCATTCCAAGCTTGAGCACATTCACGGTAATCGGTAAAGTCCAATTCGGTCATGTACAGATGTTTGTTATGGTTCCACCATTGTAAAGCTTGCCCAGTGAAACTTTTGTCAAGAGTGGTCAGGACTACGGAGGAATGAAGGTCAAGAAGATGGATATATGAGCTAAAGTCAGTTGCCCAATCTTGGGCATCTTTTCGGCGCATTTAGATTGATGGTAGACATTGTAACCAGTCGAGCTCATGCCTTTTTGTAGCTTTTTCATAATAGGATCAACTATTCCGGCAATCATGGCTACCTCCCGGCGAGTAGGAATGAAAAGTTCTTCATCGGCACTGAAATCCTCCTCCTCCACATCTGGAGGACGGAAGGGATTAGTTGGTTGAGGACGACTCGGAGTCGTCGGTGCCTGAGCTTGTTGTGTCGGAGCAGGTCGCGACTGCGGACGGTGGCGATGAGCCGATGCAGTGCGAGCTGGAGAATGAGAAGCTCGAGTTGGAGGAGCTTTAATCTGTAATAATCTCAAAGTACGTGGTGGAGGAGCAACGGAGGCTTGTGCCTGTGGTTGCGGGTTTGGATGTGAAGGAGGAAAAGGTGGGTAAGCGGAACTCGGGCCCAGAGGCAATTGAGTTTGTGGAGCCATATGTGGCTGCTGAGCAAAAGTATACGGAGGTTGTTGGGTTTGAGGATAATTAGGATAATAATTTGTTGGCAATGGTTGAGGAATTTGAGAATAATTTGGATATATGGGTGTGTGAGATATGAGATAAAAAGTTTGAGGAGCAAAGGCATGTGAAGTCTGAGGATACCCGGTATGCGGTGGTGGTGGTACCTGAGGGTACTCCCACGAATGCGGAGGCTGAATTTGAGCCTGTACTGGTTGTGTTGTAGGAGGTGGGTTTGGAGGAGCAGTTTGAGATCTAGAATTGTGGGCTGAATGATCGATAGCAGCATATTGTACAGCTTGAGGACGAGTGCCAGGCGCAGTGACTGGTCTTTGAGTTCGTTGTTGTTGAGTGGCTCCAGGTTGCGAAACCTGAGGAGCACTTGGAACTTGAGCGGTAGAAGGCATTTGTAGACTTCGAAAAGCTGAGTTTAAGTTTGCCTGATTTGTCTGAGGACGACTAGGCGTTGATGGTAGTGATATGGCTCGGTGGCCTGAAACAGTATGAGATTGACCTGGGTCAGAGTGGTAATGACCAGTGGGAGGAGGCGAAGTTCTAATGAATTCTGCAATCGGGTTAGTCCGTCCTACCTCTTCCGGCTGGAATTGTACAGAAGTTTCGCTACGGCGGAAAGGATTACGTTCTGCCCCGTTTTCAACGGAAGTCAGGTAATCGTTGACAGTATTTTCCAAAGTAGCTCCGGTGTCAATCGCGACTTGAATGATATCTAAATAAAACCTATCATCTAATGCCTGGATCATAATTGGAATTTGCTGAGAAGGAACATTTTCAGCAGCAAATCTTCAAACGAGATAAGTATTTATAACTTGTTTATCCGCGGCAATGTTAGCGTGAGTCAGTGATTGAGTGTTATTGTCAGTACGCTGAACAGAGAGTACAGTAGCCACAGACTGTGGAGACGTATGAGCTGTATTCTGAGGCAATGTTTCCGACGAAGCCATATAGTTACCGGGGTCAGGACCAATGGCCTCGAAAGTCCCGGTTACTGAAGACTGACGTTCTTTATATCCAAAAGATTTAGAAGCACAGATGCCATCAGGCCATCTGTCTGGGAAAAAGCCGAGGGTTTCTCCTGCTTGAACTACTCGGTATGTGGGATGAGCATACGATCGAATTGTATCTTTCTCCACAACATAACCGGTTTTATTAGTGTTAGATTTTTATATGATTTTAGGCGCTTCCCCGAGGGGAAGGGTACGCTTTCGATAAGGAATGAATCCAGTTGTCGAAGAATTATCGAATTGAATGAGCATTTTTTTAATTCGGTGGCGTTGTAAGCTCGCATTGCTGTCACTTTCGGAGTAGTGATTGCTTTCACCGTCTGTCCCCCAGGAGGAAGCGGATTGGTCTCGATGTCCCTGACGGGAAAAATCAATTTTTCTCCTGGATCTCCCTCCCCGCACAGACCTATTGGTGCTGCGAGAACTTGGACGAGATCGAGAATCATCCCGATTGAGATCATTTTCAGGAATTTGGGATGAAGTTGAAGCTGCAACTTCTTCCAATAAATTCCGATGTTGAGAACCCGGTTTCCCAAGATTAGGGTTAGGAAAGACAGTCCGATTCAGATTGGGTTGACTCCCTAGAAAACCGGTGGCTTGTGAGCCGTCTAAATCTTGTGAGGAAATCTCCTCCCCTTCGGCCTCGGCCATGTTTGAAGAAAGAGGAAGATTCCGAATAATCTTAATACTGAGACTTTATTGAGAAGAGCTAATGAAAATTTTATTATGACTTTGACTAATGTTCTGAGATAGTTGTTCGGAGTATGATAAACCTCAGCGGACGCTAGAGGTGTGTGGAAATGACCTAGGTATGAGTAGAGGATCTTAGCGAACGCTTCAGATCTCTATGAATATTTTATGACCTATTTTTGAATTCAGAGCCTCAGCAAACGCTTCAGGAATAAATTCAATGATGCTGGTGATTGACCTTTTTACTGACGTTTTTAGAGATATACTTGACCTTCCTTAAAATTCTAATTGAACTGGGTTTTGACCTACTTAAATGAGGGAGGAATGACCTATTACTTAATTATGGGGTACGAAGAGAAGGCTCTGTCTGTTGGCGTCGGATTACTGGTAAGGATCCGTTCACCTCAGGCAGTTGACTTCTTGAGAGGTGAAAGTCAGTAAAAGGAAAGTGAAGATTTCCTTTGAAAATCCGCTTTTCTTTCTTGAGAACTGAGTGAGAAATTTTGAACGTTGAGAACACTTGTTAGCTAATGAGGAGGTACGGCGACGGGTTGAGTTTCCGCAACTGTCACCTGTTCTCAAGTTTGGAAAGTGGGATTAGTGGAAATTCTTACTTTTCTTTTGCGAAATTTTTGATTTGTAAAATATTTATGAAATTTTGCAATATTATGTAAAATAATGTGAAATGGTATGAAATTTCTTTCAAGAAATGGAAGTACCTTGAATCGGGTTGGAGGATTGCTAGGCTTATGAGGTCGGTGCGTAGCTGCCCTGCTCTTATACCAGAATCCCAGATGAGCCAACGATCGATTCAAGATCTGTAATTCCAGTTCTGGAAAGAATTTATTGGTGAGATCGAATACAGAGATGTAGATGATGAGGAGCATAAAGAAATGTTCCTTGTCTACGATTTTATTTTACCCGGAGATAAACCAAAGAAGTGCGTCCTTGACGAACAAATGGTATTGTTCCCGAGGAATAATTGGAGGCATTAATTCTTAAAAGAAAATGAAAAACTGGGCACGGATACCAATTAATTTCACTGTATATATGTATGTATGTATGGAATTGATTTTATTTCCTATCCTAGGCGGGAGCGAGAAACTGTTGGTTTCCCTTGCTCCGGAATTATTAACTTTGAATTAAATTAAGTTAACTTGTCAAAAGAAAATGAATTTTTGATTCGAAAATAATTTAAAATTTTGAACATAAATAAAATTTTTGACCTGAAATTTTGGAATTGGAATTGAAACTGAAAACTTTATGTTTGACTTAACTAGATTTTCCGCGATCAACACACACAGGGAGTGAGGATGTTGAAAGCAGATTTTATTTCCCCGCAGAGTTCTCTATCCTGAACTTTTCATAGTCTACCTACATTGACTTAAGTTCGATGAGGTCAATCTATCCACTACTCAGCCCCGGAAAACTATTTGTCTCCCCCGGGCTGTTATCCTAAACTATAAACTTAAATTGAAATCTACTTCGGATTAATGCTAACACTGTTACCGCAATTACTAACTGAGTTAATCCCTTTCTGCGACCATCCGAAAATTGAAATACGTATTAATAAATTCTTTATGGAAATGAATAATAATTACGATGATGAGAACGAAAAATAATATAAATATGTCGGTGGTCGAGAAGGAGATGAGGAGTAACATTGGTAATCGTGACTAATGAATTCTGTAAAAGCTAACTTAATTTATTAATACACCTTAACCATATGAGGCGTGAGCCGTGACAATAGGTAAGTATGTAACCAATAAAATGAAAACCAAACTCAAAATTTTCAACTTTCACCGATTTTCTGGGAGGGAAACAATTTTGGAAAATATGGAAAAATTCATAAAATTTTGTTTTACCACTTACGATTTCTGAATTATTTTCAACTGAAGGGATAGAAGTTCAGGTCAATGAAGGATAAAGTAACAAGAATATCCTTAGTAACGGCAGAGGTTCGGAATGTACTTGGTCACTGGTTGATGTGAACAGTTTCCCACTATGTATGAGATTTTCCCGGTAAGAAGTACACTTACACCGTATGGTTATTGTGTGTAAAACGCACTGAGGTGGTACACAGTCACGGTATGGTAAAGTACTGGATGTGGGACCACGAAAATATGTACCTCAATGTAAATGAACGGTGACAAAGGAACTTGTCCTTCACTATGTCCGTATATGGGAAAATCTGTAAATTCGGATCTACCGACTTCCCGGATAAATTCCGAAACGGCGGTTTCAGTTCACGCAACGAAGGGAAGTCACTGATAACTGTTTTTATGAGTTTTCAGGTCACTGTCGAAAGTTATACTCGGAAAAACTTCACTTGCCACTATCGGCCGAAGATGCCCTATGCCGTAGTAAGGCAAGGGAAAACTATAAAACTTAAAGTCTGTTTTCAGGTGTTTTTCGAAGAAGTTATGAAACTGACATCCACTTAATCAGATTGAGGGTGGTCAAATAGACTGGAATTACACTTTGAAGATTTTCAAAACTCAAAATTTCAATGAAAATTTTGGATGAAAATTGGAAAAACTCAGAGAGCGAAAAGCTTGCTTGCTTGCTGAAACACGAACACACCAAATGGCGTGATGTGGTTCAGGAAATGAAAACCAAACGTATATGTGCAGTGTGGGGTACGAAACACCCACTAAACGTATCTTTGGTGCTGGGCCGTACAGTGATGCGGAGTCATCAAACCAAGTGCTAGCGAGATAGTGCGAACATCGGCGTGATGGGTGTGGCCATCCCAAACGCCACATCGTATCGTTACGGACCCGAATAAGCTAGATGCTTGTGCATCGGTGCATGTGAGCGTCCTCACGTGTGCGAAAAATTTTATCGCGCGAACGACAGGCGGGGCGGCGGAAGGATTTCGCGCTCCCTCCACCACCACTGAAAATTTAATATGTATATGATTCGTGAACACAGGGATGATGCCTTTGAGTTAATTTCATCATGTATCTACTATGTTTAAGAATATAGGTGCATCCCTATGAATGAAAGGTATTATATTTTTATTAGATGTAAAAAAAATTAAGTTTTTCATTTCTAGAATGAACATTCCGGTTTTTAGGAAAATTCTGGGAGAAGGAGGCAGGGTTTTATCCCTACCCCGCACCTTGTGAAACGAGGGTCAAACCGGTGACCTTTATCTGACCGGGTTCAACCCCCGAGTTCTGCACACTCCTACCCCAAAAGTCCTGAATTAAATTTCTAATATTTTTAATTTTTAGGAATAAATTATATTTTTATATTTATGAGTACCTTAACCTATGCATTCATACTTTATTTACACTATTTACATGACGGAGCAGATGGTAGAGTTAAGTTTGGGGGCGTCCACCAAGTTACAGTTAGAGGTAACTACTCCCATGGGGGATGGCAGGGATAAAACGATGCTCGAAGAGCCAATGCCTACCTATGTTTACGAGATATGAAAATTTGCAATGTTTACGTATGAGAATTATAAATGAAATTATTTTGCATGAATTAGATTTTAATTATTTCATAGTTATAGTATTAGTTATAAGAATTATTTTCAGCGGATGAGTGGCTCAGAGGTAAAACCGGTTGAAGCGCAATCACTCCATGGTCCCCACCCCATGAGCTCAAGAGGACTGGGCAGAAAGGAGATGTGATAGATTGCATCCAGAGTTCCAGTCGAAAGTGCAATCCATCTCCTTCCCCCTTTTCGGCCTACAGTGTCCTGTCCATCCTCAATTTTGCATTAGAATACTAATTATGTGAATTTTATTTTATGTTGAGTGTCAAATATAAGAAGTGAAAAGTACTTTTGAAATAGTACAGTGTTAAGGAGGGTTGACAGCGATGGGGTCTCAGTCGTTCCAAACTTGAATCTAAATTTGACTGAGACTGGGGAGATGGTCGAGGAAACCGCTGACATCAGTTAGCCAGTGATGTGGTCAGGGCCCGCTTCCATCCCAACTCCCGATGCTGTCATCCTCTCCTTTTTGCATTTGCCAATTTGAATTCGAATTTAAACTAATGAGATGCTGACCTGGGCATTGCACGAAACAATTTTATTTTAATTTTAAGAAGTGAAGTTCAGATTGTTTAGCCAATGATTTCTAATTAGGGCAGTGGCTCGGGGAAGAACGCTACTCTCAGTCACGATGACCGAATAACAACGCCGGTGGTGGAGCAACCAAGATCTTTGAGCACCATAATAAGCAACACCACCGACGAGGTCAGAGAATCGCTTCCCCCTAAGCCCTTATATTTTACAAAATATTTTGCTGAGAATTGTTATGAATGTAAATAAATAAATTAATATGCGATTTAAATGTGAAGAGATAGTGAACTCTAATGACTACCACTTGACCTACTAAAGTGTATGAATTACGAACCAGCATGAAACAATACTTAATTTAGGTATGGCAATCGTACATCTTAACATTACATACTAATTAAATATATTAAATTAACAATTGTATGAGAATCGAATTGGATTTTAAGCCCATGAATTAAATTGGACAACATCGGAGATCAGTAAAATTTAAAAGTTCTACGGATAAATATTTATTTAAGATTATTTGAGAAAATGATACGGATTGAAAATAAAATGGAAACGGAAATGATACTCTGAAATCTGAAAGTTTTCCTCTGCCAGAAGGGCAGGGACTAAAAGCATTAATTTACTTTGAAATATTATTTGATTTGTTTTGTTTTCATGTTTGGTTTTCGTCCACACAATTTACAATTTTATAATTTTTACAATTCCTGACGGATACCGAGGATACGGATTTACAAGCCAATTGGATCCGAAGGTAAAGTCCAGGTGAGTACAATTTTGGTTCACAAATTATTAAATATAAATTCTTTTTACAATTTTGTTTTGATTACTCGAAGACCTCGAATTAGTATTTTGATTCAATTAAAACAAATATTTAATATAGGAAGCACCACAATGGAGAGGAAGAAAATTATAAAACAGATTAATAATATAAATTCCAAATTGAAATATTTCTTTTTACTCTTTTTAGGTTTCGTGCACCAACACGACTGGCAGAGGATCACTTCACTCCCTGGATCCCCCTGCAAATTCCGAATTCTTCTCGGAGTCTTCATTGTGATCTTTCCCAAAATATAATATAGAATTTACGGAGATGAGAATAATATGTGTTAACGTGGAGAGTAATATTTTCTGACTGGTGAGGGCAGTGCTCCTTCTTCTGCCTCCTGAGATGCTTGGCGTGGTTCCGCAGTGGAATGTATTGCTCCAAATGTAGCTTACGTTCTGTTGTTAGTTCCGCACGTTGCTCCCAGTTGCAATGATAAGAATGCGCTGAGGTGAATGGCTTAAAGCTGTCTTGTCTGATCCTGTCTTCTTCTTCTGGCTGGAGATGGCTTCGGCTACGCTCCGGCTAAATGAAGAATCGAGGAGGAAGGCGCAGTGGCATTTTCATTCTACTTTCATTAATGTCGCCTACGCAATGTCGTACTTCGAAATGTCGTTCCGGTACAAAGTCGTAGAATCTTACAAATTGTACTATTGCAAAAATTTCTTGTGTTCTTTTAAAACCATTTACTTTCTCTTAAAATTGTATGTTGTTCTTACTGTGTCCTAGCGGCAAGCGCAATTGTAGCGCCAGTTGTAAATAAATATTTACTTTCTCTTTAATAAAGAATTTAATCTACTTTTAAAGCGGGTCATGTATATATTTCATAAATTGTTAAGCAGTGTAAAGTTAACTTGTGGAAATATTATACACAGTAAATTATTAAATAAGTTGCCAATTCCTAACCTAGTAAGGGCGAATCCATAAAAAATCCTGGCTCTGTATATTTAGCATTTACTACAATTGAAGACCAATATTTATTTTATGATCAAAAGAGGAACGAAAGAAAAATAATGCATTTATTAATTTATTTTGACTTTGTTTTTGTTTGTCAACCTATAAACATGTTTACTATTAATGCTAGTGATACCACCGCGGGCGGCGGTCATTATAAACCTGGACTGAGAATCTCAAATTAGGCTTTCAGATCTTTTTTCTTATCAGCAACATTTCTTAGCTATTTGTAATTACCTGACAACGTTTCTGGAGCGAGCAGTTTAGTTTAGTGGACTTTGTTTTAAAATAGTACTGACTGGGGTACAGAAAAAATAATCTAAACCACTATATATTAGGCAGTTTGCGCACTTCCCGTAAAAATGAAAAACGTAAACGTAAACGTAAATTTTACGTAAGCTCCGCCCTCAAAACGTAGAAATAAAATTTTGAGTGAAAAATGATAATTTACGGCCGTTATTTTATACGGCAGCGGTGTTCAAACAACGTCCACGCAATATCATACGTAACAAATATTGGCATGGATACGTATAGTAACCTTCCAAATCTGTTGATTTTAAAAAATAACAACTTTTACGTTTAACCTAATACAGCGCAAACTATGACACGCAAAATGATCCGCAAAATTTTAAAACGTAAAATCAATTATTTTGCGTTTTGCGTTTTACGAAATATAATTTTACGGCAAGCGCGCAAACTCCCTATTATAAAGTCATAAAGTCAGATATCACTAAAGCAACACATATTATTAAGAAAATCGTAAAATATTCTCATTTACGGTTATATGTACGTATGGACGGTCGTTATTATGGTTTAATTATTCACAAGTAGGAGAGTTGCTGTAGAACTACAATCAAGATATTAAAATTCATATTTTAAAACTATAGAATGTTTAAATAGCCATCACTATGCCAATAATGACCATGTAGAAACGAGAAATAAACTCTCTGACAGCTTATAATAAAAGTTTATCATTCCCTTATAAAATGAAAACTTTGAAGTCTGCCGTATCATTTCAATTTAATAGTTTTTAAATTGGGTGGCCGCAATAGCTTTTTATTTCGAAGCAAGAACTCATAATACCTAACCTATTAATTCGAATTAAATTCTTATAATGGAATGACACGAATTGTGCAACTGGTATAATTATGTCAGGATTTAAATCGATTACTTTATTCTTTTTCACAAAATTAAATGTGTGAATATTGAATTTATTACGTCGGAGTTTTTTAAGCCATCCAGAGATAAGACTTCTAAAACTATAAAAACTGTGGTAATTAAGACAATGGCTTCCTTAGAATCATTAATTAGAATTCAAATTACATTAAATAATGTATTTAGTTAAACTTTTTCCAACTTTATATTTTAGGTATAATTTAAACTTTGTGTTTGAACATATAATAATAATGATCAATAATAAGTATGATAAGCATGTTTGAATCTCATTGTGCATAATATTATTGGAAAAGCAAAATGAATTTAACCAGCAAGAAAAATATAATAAGCAAATGAAAATGGTATATATGCATATATAAGTATGCACCTAATTATTATAAGTTTAATAATAATAGTTTCTTAATATTTAAAGTCTTTCCATTTTTCCCTATGCTTAAGTAAATAAAATACAATTATTTATTAAATACCAACATTAAGTTGGATTATTATAAAATTATTTAAACAAATAATTCTCTTAATTTAAAGCTGCCTAAAATCATAATGCCACGACGTTTGGTTTTAAGGTTGCCTAAGGCCGCTGGTCCGCTGTTGAGTTGTCATGGACTTTGTCATTTGAGTATTATTTATTCTACACCAAATTACTAGAGTGAACATTGTTGGATTGTTTGAGTGAGACAACGGAGCTAAAGCGAACAACTTTAATTCAAAATTGAGGAAAGGAAAATGTTACAAACGGAAAAAGAGCTTAGCCTCAACATTAGAGCCTATGAACTCCTTCACATTCTAAATATATTTCCGTTTCATATCCTAAAATTTCCTTCTAAAAAGTCAAAGTCAAGCACTAAATCGTGTAATTTTAGCATCAAAATAGTGAGACAAACCTCAAAATGGCGAAACGTGATTTCAAAATTTTGGACATTATTATTTACTTGTCACACACTTTTGTTGTCATTTAGTCTCCTTAGATTTGTGATGTTTCCTTCAAAAAATATTCATGCATTTTACTTTCCGTTTCTTCTAATGATTAATTGGTCTCAGATATTAATTCTTGTTGGTAACGTTTCTATTTGCTTTAAATGGCCGGAATTAAATAGTATCATTCTGGGCGAAGTTCTGAGAGGATGGCTACAGTTTAGCAGAAATAATATAATACTTGGTAAAAATTATTCAAATTAATAATAGCAGGAACAGGTTAAAATGGATAACCATCAAGTTGAATTTAAGTGAGTCAACAAAACCTAATTTCTTATTTTTTTACTTTGTTTATTGTTTTTATTTCAGGAAGGAAATCCCATCAGAATTTAAGTATACGGAAAGCCTTTCTCATAAACTTGCCACTAAGTTTACTCGGAGTAGAGCTATTACTCATTCCTGTCTTTATTTACGACCGAAATATTCCAATATTTATCTATTCAATCATATTTCCAAATAGCGGCTGTAATTACGAGTTAACGCTGCAAGCGTGCAATGGTTGGAATCTATGCTGGGTTCTTATCGATTTAGTTTTGTATTTCCCATTGTTTTGCACCGTATTCCATGGTGTATTTACAGTGTTATCCTTCATTGACTACCTCAACTTAAGGATAGATATTATAGAAATTCAAGTAAATAATATCTTAACCAATAGGTAAGTTCTTACTTATGGGTTCGTGTAATAGTTGCCCCCGTTTAATTCGTCCCCACATTACTCACCCCCACATTACTCACTCCCAAATTAGTCGCCCCCGGGTAATAGTCACCTCTACATTAGTCGCCCCCGGGTATTAGTCACCCCCGCTTAAGTCGCACCCGATCACTACTCGCCCCCGTTATATTCGCTATTCGCCCCCTATTATAACTAAGCAGTTGCAATTTTTGCACCGATTTCAATACTTTAAATTTTTGCTTTTATACATGCAATGTAGCACGCTCATCAATTGAAAAATATTTATAGCCATCTTATTGCGTTGTAGATATTTAATCGGCCGTGCCTGGTTAAAATGGAGAGTGCACAATATCTGTAAGGACATTAGGAGTCTCCAGTTACTTACTAATTTCTTCAACCGTGGATTTAGCAAAATCACACTTGTAGAAAAACTTGCGACGATGATGATAGCTGTAATCTGCGGTTTTCTTACAATTCGTTACTTTCATGAATATGTAATTATTTCGTTGGTCACTTTTATTTTGGCTATGGAAGCAACGATCGTTTTCATTGTTATGTTTAACAATGCGTTTCGGCCACTGGAAAAAATGAATGGAGTTCACAAGGATCTGAAAATCGTGTCGGACCAACTCAAAGTGGATTATGAGAGAAATATGATGCGGACATCGATTAATTCACTCGAACTACAAGGAATCCAAATTGGGAATTTTCGAACGTTTGAACGTGAATCAACTCTTAACTTTGCTGATTTTGTTATTAATCAAATTGTGGCGTTGCTTGTATTGAAAATTTAATGTAGGAAATCCCTAAAATTAATGCCTAAATGTTGTGACCCCCGCCCTCCAGGAGGATTGATGCTCGACGAATGACAAGAAAGCAATTAATGGTAACATTGCAAACAATCAGTATGATGAATATGATGATCAAAGCTGCAGCTTTATGTATAGCCAAAAGTTACTACACACTATGAAAAGGACAAGGAATATAAACCAGTAGAGAATAAGGGTGGCAAAACAATTGAAATAATAATGAAATTCCAGAATTGGGAAAATGTAAGTGACCAAGGAACCCATTAGGTTACGTAGGAGATACAGCATGAATCTTGGGTTATACACGTCCATGAAATAAATCGCTTGTACGACAAATATGTTGATGATCGTCCATGGAATTATAAGGGGTAGGATTTTTTCAAATATATTGGATTTGATTCCTTTGATTTCTAAAATAAATTGGTAAAATATATGATAGATTTATTATACCATATAGTAACATCAAAATATAATTACATGTTATATAAAAAACATTTTGTTTATTGGTAAACTTTACCCGGGAAAATGGTGTACATTATTAAAAGTTGGTTAACAAATCCTGGAATTTTAATTCGGTTTACAAATGTATGTATTTACAGGCCCAAATGCAAGCCCTGTCATTACTTTCCACCAAACTTGATGTAGAACAAAGTCTGTCGCCACAAGTATGACAGGATACAATGGAAGGAGCTCACGCAAATATAGAAAAAGTTGAATTTCCAACCAAACGAATGCAAAATTGAAAACCAGTAACATATAATAAATGAGAAATAACAGAGAAAATAATAATTGCTCACATAATAAAGCTGTACAACATAATTATTGGGGCATGTCCACAGGCATAATTTCATAAATTAGGCAAAATAATAGATTCCACTTTCTTTGTCAAATTAACTTATTCCGACAATTAATTAACTCCTGTGATGTTGCTTTTCTGAGACGTTATAATTATCTTTTAATCGAGAAACAGTCACTCATATTCTATTTTTACGTCTTGTAATGTATGCAAGTGTTCTGAATATACGTACATAACATTTATTAAGTCAATCTCTGTATGATGTCTAGAAATAATAGAAATAATTAATTAGAAGCCAAAAATTTTAATAACCACAACAAAATAAATTCAGTTACTATGACTACTAGCTTGCAATCGTTGTAAATCAACGAATACTTTTAATGTAATCGACATCGTAAAGCCTATTTAATCAGAAGCAAACAATTAATAGTGATATGTATTACACACAATAAGAATAATAAACAAAGCTGTGAATTTCTGTATTATAAAAACGTTTCCCACCCTAACTCCTAATGGTTGCATTGACCTCACGTACAATTTCCCTAATTTAACGTTAACGACCCTGTTATCCTGCCAAAGATATTGCCAGTTCCGTATGCAGTCTTGTTGGGAGAGCTCGATCGTCTTTCCAGCAGTACTATAGACTACAATTTCTAAGCATATCCAAAAAACTGTCCAAGACGCAACAATAAGATACACCATTGTATGTACAATGTCGTACATTTTGACTGTAATGTAAATACTGAGAACATGGCAACCAATATTACACATAATGACATAATGAATGAGGGCCACATGATTTCAGCCACACAGTCGTTGTACAGCACGTTCATCAGCTGGAGTTTTCTGAAAAGTATAACTGTCTTATTCATATTAGCTATATTTTTGCCACTTTTGCATTTACTGTTGATCGCCTCTAGCCACGAGTTACTGCACATGATCAGAACCACAAAAAATAAGAACCAATACAGAAAAAGTTGAGCAATTAAGTGGAAATAGAAATGCAATTCAAGGACAGGAAATACGTAGGTGATCCAGGGGCCAAATAATATCCGCGCGAGGTACGACATGTACCTCGGGTTGTACATGTCCAGTAAATGCATTGACAAGAGAAAACACGCGTTCGTGAAAGTATACGGGATCACCAATGCAAGGAACTTTTCCAGGATTATTGACCTCTTTTTTGAATACTCTAGAGTAAAAGACATTATAGTGTTGATATTCAGGAGGTTTTTATAGATTACCGCGCTCAATTAATTAAAATATTAGAGAAACAAAAATTTACCTGGAAACATCCTGTCTATAATCAAAAATTGATTAATAAGCCATTGTATTTCCAATCTTTTTACAAGTGTATTAACGGACCCAAATGCATGCGTCGTGAGTGCCATCCCGTCGCGTTAAATTCAACCGCGTCATCGTGACAGAATACATAGAGCCAAAAATATGAAACAGTACATTGAAGTGCGTAAAAACACATGTAGAAGATGTTGACCTTCCATACAACAGAATATAATTGAAAATACTTTGATTTGTCGTTTGGTCTGTCAATAGAATTTGTATTGCAGTTCCATTTAAAAGCCAAAAGGCCCAGAAAATAGAACATATTCAGAATTCTTCCAAATTCTTTAACTCCTTTTGATGTCAGCATTTTTAATGTTAAATGTACGGCACAATGTAAATCAATGAATAGTCGTCCACTTTGTTGTGGTAGAAAATTATTTAGTGAATGTGTTTTGTCTAGATAAAAATACTAGATAAATTGTTACTTTCTTATGACGTCGCAGTACAAAATAAATATTTGGGACACGTCTACATGACTCATTCAGGGCATAATAGTGGCTACTATCATATATTCTACTTTCCATGTCCATCGTTCTTATTTTGCCAATTAATTAGACGTTGTTAGGTATTTATTTTGTTATTTTCTGGAATTTTCCCAGCTATCGAAATTTCTTGGCACTGTATTGGACCTTTTTATCAGTTGTTTACGATATAGTATCTAAAGATGTATTTTACTCAGCAACAGTTTTAGATGTTACGTGAACGTGAAAAATTCATTTGGCAATATTATCATTGGCAAAACATCACCAAAGTCGAGAATGCCGCCCATGTGCCGTTGATTTTCCAGACGTACGGCCCAATGTCACGTCAGCAGACAGGTCCAGTGAATTGCCTTTAAAAGATGACCGAGGACGGGACATGATCAAACCGGGGACTTGGAAATTACGCCTGCAATTAATACAGTTATTTAATACCTATTTCATGTTGGTTCTAATTGTTGTGATTAGGAATATGACATATAAATTCATAGGATACATGTTTTACAAAAATAATTACCTTGGTAATTAGCTAACATAATTAGAGCACTCTTTTCCTTTATATGTAGGTACATACATATATTTATATATAGGAGTTTAACCTTAAATTACCTGTCCAAAATAGTAAGCGGGTCTACTAATAATTATAAACAGCCTCAACAATACCAAGTAGAAACAATACGTTCCTAATCGTCCACAGGGCAGCGTTTTACTCAATAATTTTCAATTTTCTTGTAGCACAATTTATAAAATTCAATAAACAATTTGTATTATCGTACTAGCTTAAGAAAAACTGATAACAGCACCTAAATATTTAAAAAAAATGTAGAAGTAAATTAAAATTTTATGACTTTTTTTTTACTTAATTAAATAATAATTTACGCGACAGGGAATTTATTTGAATGAAGAAACGTTCCCTAGAAATGGTCCAATTGCTCGCCCGTAACAATTATTTGGTTACTTAATCATCGAATCTTCATTCAATTCACATATAAGTTTGATATAAGTCATAATTACATGAAATGCATAGAAACCAATACAGTGCAATGTTGGCGAAGCAATGGATGTTAAAATAAAATTCCAGAAATGGAAGAATGAACTTGATTCAGGAACGCATCATGTTTTCTATGAGGTAGTATATAAACATTAGGTTGTAGACGTCCATAATCCAAATGACAGATTCACATATTGCGTTAAGGATGATCCACGGAATTACAAAGGGCAAAATTATTTCCAACATTTTGCAACCCTTTTGTTTACGTTCTAGAATATCAATAAACTTGTTTTTACAAATCGTACACTAACCCAATCATACGTCGTCAGTGCCGGACGAAGAAATTGCTTGAGGTGTGAAGGTAAATATGGAAATTGTACTGCGGAGTATTAATAGCAGTAGCGGGAAAGGAACAAGGAAGGTTGGGAGTGGAAAACCAACCAACGTCGTCGGTACAAGCAGTAAATTTCCACTGCGTATAGCAGGAGAAGAATGTAGGTATAAGAGAGGAGCGGGGCTAGGAGTATAGCAGGTAAAGTAGGGCAGTCGGAAAAGACGGTTGGAGTTGAGCAGGATGACGTAGGCACTCTCGATCGTACGATCCTCGTCCTCCTCAACCGGCGAAGAGAGTTGGAGCTTTACTTCCTATTTTACTCTTCGAGGACACACTACTAGGTGGAAAAGCTAGTAAAGTGAGGAAAGATAGTTAGCCCGTCAGCCATCTTGTTTTATATTTATTATATATATATTTATTTTATTCTCCTTCTTATTCTTCTCCTTCGGAGATCTTTATTTAATTACCCGCAAGGGAATAATATTTGTGTATAAGTTAGAGATCATTAACTGATATTTGTGGAGTGAGTATTGTACATGGTGTGAGGTAAAGAGAACAGTTACAGAGTTCAATAAAAGAACACTCCCATAAACTATATTCTTGTGCTGTGAACATTACACATTGCATAGACATTCATTGGCCAACTGGAGCCAGCACGGCAGCATTATAGTGATACTCCCAGTTCACCGGGTACCGGAGTATAACGGTCATCATTACATACTCCGGGTGTGAGTGTCGACGGACATACCGGCACCTACACACCGGGTCATTATAATCGTGCATCCCGTTCTTAACCACGGAGCCCCTACCGAGTCACCGGGTTCTTCGTAGTCAGTCTGGAGAAGCGAGACTTCGTGAGCAGGAACTCCGTAAGCGCGGTCGGCTATCCCCGGTCGCTCTCCCTGTAAATACTAGAGCGAGCCGTGGACGATCTCGCCCACCGAGGACCGCGTCGTCTACTAATCGCGGTCGAGGAAGAGGAAGAACACCAACAGCAGAGACCGACCCGGTCGCCTTCCTGTTCCAACCACCTGTCCCGGTCGTGATACGTGGGAAAAGGGGAGATATTGGGAAAATCCAGTTTACACTGGCGACCCTAAAGGACACAAAACTTCCGTTTTGTTCAAGTACCAACGACAGCACAATCAGGTGAGAACCACCAGTTCCACATTTCTGTTTTTCTTAAGACTTATTTCTAAGTTTATAGTAGCTAGTCGACCGCGACACACAACATTGATCTTGTCTCGGTTGGAAGGGTAGCATACGAGCATACTAAATCATACGGCAGGAACGCAGAACACCGAGTTGAGCATAGGCGCGAGTACCTTGGTCGGCGGTTTTGGTTTGGCAGGAATAGTTGAGAACACCGGAGCCCCGAGGCAGGCCAGTTCAGCCTGTCCACAGGGAACGTGCCGCATAGCGCAGACCGCGACTCGGTCGCGAGGGCAGACTCGGTCTCGGTAGCTATAAGTAACGTAGACAACCGCGACATACCCCGTAAGAGTTAGAGAGAAAAAAAGTTCCGTATAGGTCCGGCTCAGTTTGAGGAGGGGGTAGTGCATAAGCAAGGGCCAAGCCCGAAGACTAGGGACCGAGACCGAGATGAAGCCAATTTGCGACATCAAGACGGACGGGGTAACTTGGACGGCCCGGGAAAGCGAGCTGATCTCAAAGCAGCTCCTGCTAGAAGACCCGCAGACACCGGGAGCATGCGACCTGCTGACTGTGAAAAAGAGGTGGTACGTCTACAAGTACCAGTTAGAGGTGAAGGAAGCACCCAAGCCTATGACACCGTCGGAGGTGGCGGTCGCATTCGCAGGATACCAACAACAAATGATAACTGCGGAGTACGACGGAGCAACCGATTTCGAAGGTATCACCGAGCTAAGTCAAGCGGAGACAAAGAAACTAGAAGACTCGGTGAAGCAGATCGCGACCGCGTCGAAGAGCGACCCGGTGGCACTGAAGAAGGCAGAGGCCCCGGGAAAGACAATGCTGGACTATGTCATGCAGATGTCGAAAGACATGCAGTCCATGCAATTAGCCGTCCAGTCCATACAGGCGGACCAGGCACGCCTCAAAGCCCAGTTGGCAGTGGGCAAGAGTCCCGGGGGTCCAGCACTTCCGCAGGGGAACTTGCTGCAACAGGCCACAGCAAGTACTGGCCACCAACAGCCACAGCAAAGGTCAATGTGTACCGGGACGAAGCAGCCATCAACACCGGGTGTCACCTTCAGTGCGATACCCTCGCAACAGTCCAGCCAGCAGTCGTATAACAGCACGAGTAGCACCGCGTCAGCACCGGACATCACGGACATGGCAGACCATTTGCTATATGTCCTGGACCAACAGAATCAGAACACCCGGCACGCTCAGGAGTTACAGCGGGAGCAAACTCAGCTGTTGGCAGGAATGATGGCGCCGACCGGGCTGCACATTATACCGCAGCACTTCGATCCTAAGGTAGACATTGCACCAAACTATATCGATGCGTTTGAGGCACATCTGGAAATCCACGGAGCTCAGCCGAGGGCGTATATCCAGATCTTGCAGAAATGTTTAACAACACCAGCAGAAGCATCCTGGCTGAAAGCGACACTCCTAGATGTGGATCATACTTGGGCAGCGGTAAGAGCGGAGTTCTTGAAGGCGTACGACCGGTCGAGCGCGCAGTCTATTTTAAACACGGTAGTAAATTGGAAGCAACAAGCTTACGAACCAATAAGGCAGTGGGCATCGGATTTTTACTCCTTGCTAAAAAGCATTAAGGAGCCTCACCAATGGGAACAGCGGGAAATCATAAGTCGCATCAAGCAGAATATGCACAGCTCGCTATATGGGGCATTCCCACCGGGGACAGCGGTGCCGCAGAGATTAAATGATTTCATCAGGCAGGCAGAGGAGTTCTACAGAAACCGGGTCCGGGCCGAGAAAGAAAAAGAAACATATCGGCCGTGGAGTCAACAGGACCGAAGCAGAGGCCAAGACCGACAGTCGTCCCAAGGGCAGCGGAACCAGCAAGGGAATTCGAAAGATCGCCAACGTAGCAATGAGCGAAATCCTGGTCCCGGTGAGCGCAGGCGTGAGCAAAGTAGAAGCCCACAAGCACAGAACTCACCGGGCCGGTCGGGCCCAGGACGGGACAGATCAGCCAGTCCACAAGGGAGGCGAGAATCTCCGCGTCAGGATAGGCAACCGGAACGGAGAACCGGGAAGTGGTGTCACGTATGTAGTAGAAACACGCACAACACGGAAGATTGTAGATCAGCGAAGGCCAAGGTTATGGCTTTGAAGATACTGGCTCAGGCGCGTACCGAAAAGGAAGCCGCGGAACACCAGACCGGGACACCACCGACCGGGACACCAGAAGGAATGCAAGGCTTACAAGACTCTGTAGAAAACGAAGAGGACCCGGACGAGAGGCAGTTATTTAATGCGTTGCGGACTGCGAAGAATAGGGAAGAAGGAAGCGTGCTGAGACGAGACCGGGACCAGCAACCAAGTCCCGGTGAAGACCAGGTCCAGAAGGCGATCAACAAGCTGGAGGCCAAATTCGAGCCTTCAGTACTACCACCGACTTTAAACTGGATTCAGACACGGACAGACGAGGGGACCCGTGTCTTTTACACCGGATAAACAAAGCCCCTTACGCCCTAGTAAATATTAAGCATAAACAGAAGCTATTTCCGTATTTCGCGTTAATAGACTCGGGCTGCACCGCGCTCGCTATTTCAAAGAAAAAGTGCGATAGACTAGGGCTACAGATAAGGAAGTCGTCAGTAAAGATGTCGGGTTTTGATGGTAAGGTAGTTACAGCAGGAGAAGTAGTGACCCTAGATATGAAGATCGCGGGTCGGTGGTTCAGAGAAGATTTCCTGGTCCAAGAGGGACTAATGTGCCCTATTTTCATTGGGAACAAATTCCGGTGGAAGCATGGCTTGAGTTTCGACGACGTGAAAGGCGAGATGCGATGGGATGTCCCGACCGAGGAAGAAAAAGAACGAGATGTCGGGTACTTTGTCCGTGGTTTGTCAGTAAGAACCGCGAAAGACGTCTGTGACTTGTCACTGGCGTCGACCCCGGACAGGTACGACCGGGCAAAGCTGGGGACATCGTCCGTCCAAGTGTTCGTCGAAACTCTAGTCAAAAAGTATCCCGGGGTAGTACGGAGCGATGGTAGGTCCGGGATCACGAACGCGATCATCCATGATCTGCGTATTCCGGAGGACTGCCCGGTGATACAATGCAAACCAGCTCGAAGACTACCGGCAATAGCGAAATGAGAAGACGAGACATTGCATAAGTTAGAACTGCAGGGTAAGATACGGCGATCGACTTTGGCATATTCCTCGCCAGTACTAATTATACCGGAACCAAACGGCGATAAGCGAATGGTGGTAAATTATAAAGAGTTGAATAGCTATACACCGAAGATACAGAACCCGATGCCTATCATACACCAGATCTTGGAGCATCTTCCACCTAACCGAGTCATGTCCAAGCTGGACTTAAAGTCGAGCTTTTGGCAAATCCCCATAACTGAGAACTCCAAGAAGTTCACCGCGTTTCACACGCAGAATGCATGTTATGAGTGGAACGTGATGCCGATGGGGTTGAAAAATGCTCCAATGATTTTCCAGGATCTCATGAACAGGTTGTTTAGTAAGTTTGTGGGTGACTTCCTGCATGTGTACCTGGATGACATTTTTATCTTTAGCGAGACCGAGGAACTGCACAAAGAGCACTTAGACTTCGTGTTTAAGACACTTCATAACTTTAACCTAACTTTAAACTGGGCTAAGTGCGAGTTCGATCTACCGGAAGTTAAGTTCCTGGGCCACATTGTCACGCGCTTCGGCATCAAGAAATGCCCGAAGAAGGTAGCGGCGATCCAGGACTTTCCGTCACCGAGAACGAAGAAAGAGGTTCAGCGGTTCCTAGGGGCAATTGGATGGTACATGCGGTTTATACCACATCCGGATGAGCTGGACATGTGTGTGGAAAGTGCTTGCGTATGCCTGGCAACGTTCACAAACACCAGGGAGAGAGTCGAGGTGGATATGGACATGCTGGACAAGGACATGCTGCGGGGCGTGCAGAGAGAGTGCGAGGCACTATCTACTATTACCAAAAGCCTTAGCCGCGTCGGGGAGCGGTCTAGATAGCGCTATGACTACGTGATCGTGAAAGGAATCCTCTGTAGGTGTGTCCCATGTAAAGAGCAGACCGCGTCGCGGTCGATCCTGAAGGAGGGAACACCGGAAGGGGGCTTCTATAGCAACCAGGTGGATAAGTTGTGGGAACAGAGACTGGAGGAAGACGAGCGGACCGGGCAACCAGTGCCGCCGGTAAGGGTGCGACCGTCTATGCTAATGAAGAAAGGTAAACATATTAAATGGCAGCATCCGCTAATTCAGGCGAGTTTCTTAGATCCGGAGTCAGTAACAGCCAGGAAACGCATAGTCCCGGTCATACCGCAGTCCATAGAGCGGGATGTCATAGCGCACTTTCATGATAACACGATCGCCGGGCACCAAGGAGTAGAGCGCACGTATGACCGGATTAGGAAAACGTTCTGGTTCTACAACATGCATAAGATCATAGAGGCATATGTAAAGACTTGCGCGGTATGCCAGTTAGTAAAAGCTTCAAACCAGGCGCAACCGGGAAAAATGGGCATTCACTCATACCGGAACAACGTGTTTGAGTGTGTCCATGTGGACATTGTCGGAGAGTTGACCGCGAGTGCGGGCTTTAAGTATATCGTCGTTTGTGTAGACGAGTTTTCCAAATGGGTGAGCATGGAACCCTTAACATCAGTATCGTCAATAAAAATCTTGAAGTTCCTGCAGAAGGTGTTCAACCAGTTTGGAACACCGAAGCGCATAGTCTCCGACAATGCGTCATATTTCTCGGGTGTCGACTGAAATGACCAACTGCGTCAGTGGGGAGCTACATGCGTTCATGTGGCACCCTACCATCCCAATCCGAACCAGTCGGAGCGGGCAAACCGGGATATTAAAAGTATCCTACGCGCGTTTTGCATGGCAACCCAAACTATGTGGGCGAAGCAGTTAGGCGACTACATGGTAGCACTCAATACCGCGAAATCCAAGTCGTCTCGGTATTCGCCATGTCAACTGAACCTAGGTAGAGACATACTATTGCCAATAGACCGCAAAATGCAATTGCTAGAGACAATGAAGGTAACCAAGGAGGAGTACGGGCAGCAACTGCTTAAGGATGTAACTTTTATCAGAGACCAGGCTCGGTATAATTTAAGGGAGGCACAGTTGCAGCAGAAAAAGTACTTCGACCGAAACAGGAGAGATGTTGTGTACGCGGTAGGGGACTTGGTTAAGATACGTAATAAGAAACTGTCCTCAAAGGAGGAGAAGTACGCGAAATCCCTTGGACCGCGCTACACCGGGCCGTGGAAGGTAGTAGAAGTGCACTCAGATTGGTCCTACAGTATCCAAGACCCGGACAAACCCAATAGCAATCCAATAAGGTTCCACACTTCCCTTATGTTACCTTACCACGAGAAAGAGAGCAAGGACCCGGTCCCGGTAGAGGAGTCTGTAATAAGTGCAGACAGAGAGTCGGGACCGAATACCAAGGAACGACCACAGCCAGACTCGGTAGTCGCCGAGTCTGTACCATCACCAGATACCGAGACTGTACCAGATTCCGGAGGGAGTCACGGTAGCGCGGACACCGCGACCGGAGGTACAAACCAGGGCACAGGTTGGAAAGAATGTTTTGGACCTATCGACCTGTCTGATGACTACGAAGTAGATATTGATGACCTACCACCACCAAGGCGCTATCCCGGTCGGGATCACAGACCACCTGTGCGCTTGGGCATCAACTACGCGATGACCGAGGAAGACACTTTCAGTGTCCAAGAGTTCTCAATGCTAATAATTGAGATACCCAGTTTAATTTAAACTTTTAATCATTTTTTTTACTCTATCTTTTATCTTTTGGCTTTTTGCATGGCGTGATACTATAAAAACTTTATAAAAACCGAAAAAAATCTTTTATAAATTTTACAAAACTGGAAAAAAAAGTGGGTTTTAGGTTAAGGTGGGAAGGATAGGGATGTCTTGGCGGGCACAAACCTATTCTTCCTCACCTCCTATGGTGTGTACGACGTTAAACTGCGCCTCACGCCTGTCCCAATCTCCACCGTAGGGGCAGGCATAGAAGGTAAGATCCGAACTGAAGGTGAAGGTCTTGTACCTTCGCTGGTAGGAAGTCAGAGTGAGCAAGAGGCTCGGGCTCAAAGCTGCGGGAGCACATAAACCAGCCGGAGTGGAGCTCCATACCCCGAAGACCATCGCCAACGATGCTAGTCAGGGGATGCCGTGAAAGTCGGCCTAGCTCTAAGCTGTGAGCGATCTAAATATCAGCAAAAACCAACATCCCGTAGGCCTTCGAAAGAGATGCTAGCCAGGGATGAGTCCGTAGGCCCGCATTATTCGCGCTAGGTCAGGACAGAGCGAGCAAAGTGTAGAGGGTGTGTACCCGTCCCGTAGACCATCTTGGATGCTAGTCAGGGGCGAGACCTAGTACGCGGCAATGAATTAGTGATCCCGTAGGCCTTCGTAAAGATGCTAGCCAGGGGTTTAATCAGAAATATGGTGTGCGCCCGTTCCGAAGACCATCTTAGATGCTAGTCAGGAGAGAGACCTGGTGCGCGGTCTCAGACCAAAAAATCCCGAAGGCCTTCCTATAGAGTTGCTAGCCAGGGGTTCAGAGCGAAGTATGGTGTGTACCCGTTCTGTAGACCATCTCAGGATGCTAGTCAGGAGCGAGACCTGGTACGCGGTAGTAGTGCAGAGAGCGGGATTGTCTCGTAGACCACCGGGGGTGCTAGTCAAGAGGCGAGTCTCGTAGCGGCGGTAAGAGAGTCGGGGGGATGTCCAGGTCGTAGACCATCAGGGATGCTAGTCAAGATATGGAATCCCGTAGCAGCGCGATGCTCAAAGCTTTGTGAGGATAAACTAAGCCAAAACCCGGACCGCGGTCTGGAGGACGCGGTCATATGCTAGGTTAGTTAAGCATAGTTGAGAGTAGGTAGAGTAGAGGCGCGGTCCGACTGACTGCGGTAAGGACGGGGCCAAAAGACAAAACGATGGGACTTCGTTTGTTTCTTTTCCAATCAAGTCTGGCCTCAGTTCTTCTGGAGTTAGGCACCGGGAATAGAGTAGACAGACCCGGTGTGGGCACGGTACTCAAAGCTTTGGGAGGATAAACTAAGCCCAACCCAGACTTAGTCTGGAGGACGCTGGTGCAAATTAGGTTAGTAAATGAAAAAGTCAGCGGGTCGAGTGGAGACGCGGTCATTCTGACCGCGAATGATGTGGCCAAAACCTTCTATGGGACAATCGGCCGGCTCACTTCTAGCTGGCGCTTATAGATGTACCAGGATCGCATTGAATTGGATACAAAAGGTGATCGCGGTCAGTCAGGGACTGGGATTAGCAGTAAGCAAGGTAGAGAAGCGAATGGTAGGCGCGCGCGGTAGAATAGACCTTCCAGAACATCAAGGGGAATCACCGGTAGAGAGCCGGGTGTATAAACATTAAAACTCAACCTGAATGGGGACCGCTCGGAGTAAGGTGTTGCGGAACCAAGAACTCGACAAGGGTACCATTCAGGAGCAGGCGACCAAATACCGGAAACCGTGGTGTGGTGTACGGTCACAGTTTAAAGTTTTCTGTGGGTAAGCAAAAAAGGTACGTGCTTAAACGTTAAGTATTTGTTTAATGCATCTTAGTTCGCACCAGAACATGTAGTGTAGAGGAGACGACCGGGATGGTTTCGGACCATTCAGAAGTAGCGGGGAGCATAGTGGCGAGACCGGGCGACCGGAATCGCCGCACTGAATTAGTTAAGTTTTATTTGTTTTAAGTTTTCGTTGCGGTACCGCTGGTACCGCGGTGATGGGATCTGTTATTGTTTTGGCCGCGCTTTGGCGCGGCCACATGCATGAGTTTTGGGAAACACAGCGAGACGGAGGTGAGGGGAATCTCACTTAGACATTGTCTAATCTGTGGTTTTAAATTTTTTTAGCATGGAAGCCCCACCGCAATGGGAGCTGGACGTCGCACAGGCCTATGGCACTGTGTCGTGGATAGCTGCGTCATGCAGCGAAGGACTCCACGATAAAGCGTTCGTATCGGGATTGCCTGACAACCCGGTAGATTTCGGGTGGCTTTCGCGGAGTGTCAAGGCGGAGGCGCTTGAACGGGGTACGACTCGGGTCGCGGAGCGGCCACAAGATCATGAGGTGTTGAAGGCCTTAACAGAGGCGTACCGGCAGCAGGCTGAAAAGGAGGATGCCTTTAAATATAGTACGAAGGAAGATCTGCCGGCGAGACGAATCCACTCGTTTGTGGAGCGGGACGGGTCCTGGGACCAGAAATCGTTGGACACGAAACCGTCCCTGACGAAGAAGCTGGTGGTGAACGCGGACATCAGCACAGATGAAGAAGTCAAAGCCGCGTTGGACAAGTTAGCGGGGGCAACAGATGTCGGAGTGCATGTGTGGAGGGCTACCCGTCACACTACGAAAAGGGGTTACATATCAGTAATCGCGGTCACCGATGGAAATAACGTGGTGATCATGGGGTTTGCCACTCTACCCCACACGGCTAGATTGTACGCGTTGGAGTGGCTGGAGAAGCACAAGGCGACGAAGTGGTTCTACGGTCTGGGAACACAGTTCGAGCTGCTGAGAAATTTTGCAGAAACTCGACCGAGACACGCGGTGGACGTCAAGTACTTGTGGCAAAAGTTGTGGTCAGCAAAGTACAAGCGGGACGCACCGCGACAAGTTGAAGTGGTGATGTGCACGGTGTTCCCGAGAATACAGGTGTCCCGGGTGGATATGGCAGAGGACAATAGACCGTCGCGGGATGAGGACAGAGTGATACTCCGGGACACGCAGGTGGAGTTCATGTCAAAAGTGGTGTTAGAAGTGTTAAATTTGGGGCGGTTGTACGCGGAGTCCTATTCTATGCCGCGGATGGGCTACGAACGATGGTTAAAGGCAGTGCCGGACAGGATCGAGATTTTAAGTGCACAAATGCCGGTAGTCGCGCCTCAGTATACGGACGCGCTCCTAAAACAAGATGTTCTAATGCTGCTGAAGGAAGTGCGCGGTTTGGTAGATAAGAAGCAGTTCAACCTTCGGCAGAAATTCGACCCGAGGGGTCTTCTTTCAATTCTGCTAGTGCTTTGTAGGGAGTTCGCGTATAGGCTGGACTTGCGACCGGGAGAGTGGCTATCAATGCGGTCCATCGCATGGATGATTCAGGTACCGCTAATCTTGGGCAAGTCCAACAAATTGAAGACCCAGGATACTCCGTCTAAATGGGCGTCCAAGTACCGGTGCGCGCAGCAAGGGGAAGTGCACGCGTATTTCAAGGACGCGTTTAGTGCCTTTGCAGAGTTCATCGATTTGTGGAGTGTAACGGACACCACCGGCGTCAAGGAAAAGGACGCGGGCAGGATGATGCAGGGGAAGAGGAAGCTGGACGGTTGGGTCAGGCTTAAAGAGTTGCTGAAGCCGGTGCAAACTCTGATGCACATGGACGCAATCAGTCTGTTGGACTCGACCGTGCAGATGATTGACGCGGACGGGTGTGAGTCTAATGCCGTGGACTGCCGGCCAGAAGTGTTCATTAAAGATTAAGATGAGCAGCGTAGTGTGACTCGGGCCGAGCAGCGACGGAAGGAAGAAGAAGACCGGGAAGCGGCCGCGGTACTGGCAAGAGAGCGAGAGCGTATCGCTGCACAGCACCAGAAGTTGCAGGATGAAGCGATTGCAAAGGCAAATGAGCAGCTGCATGCAGGCCAGACCGGGGCGTCGAGCTCGAAGTCAGGAAGAAAGGCGGATAACAAGACCGCGAACAAACCGACTCCGGCCAGGACCAGAAGCAAAGGCGGTGTAGTGCCAGACGGCGAAGCAACATCGGGACCGAAGCCCGTTAAGAGAAAGCGTACCACACAAAAAGGGACGCCAGCCAAGAAGGTTAAGACAGTGAACTTGGCCACGGAGACCGAGGATAGCGAGGAAGATTCTGAGGACGACGTCCAGGATCCGAAGCAGCCGTTGTCCACGTTTGAGTACGAGAAGACGCTCGCATCCGGCTTTATGGGGAAGATTGGTGCTCAAGCAAGAGCCATCAAGGAAGCGGGTAAGCGAGTCATGAGGCTGTTGTTGGACACAGACACCCGGGTATGGGATAGCAGGCATTCTGTATTAGGAAGGGTCTATGTGTTCAACGCGGTTAGTGGCTGGCTCCTGCTTCCGGACAACCACATCAAGTGGCAGAGACGCTGGCTGGCGGACACAACCAAGGGCCCAGTATATGCTCCCACACAACCGGGGATGTACGAGATTGGAAAGGTTTGCCGGGTCTGCCGGGCGATCGGTCATACGGTGGTTTCGTGCTTGTCGGCGGAAGAAGACGAGCCAGAGCGACCAGAAGAATGGGTGGATAAGTCGCAGCCTTATTAACGTAAGCCGGGTGAAGATGACATCATGTTTCGGATGGATGTCATGCAGTCAGCATGGAACCGGGTGGAAGTTAGAGCCCATGATGCGGACGCGCCGGATGGAGAGAAGGAAGTACTCCAGAATCAATTGTTGGGACTAGTGCGGGGGCCAGCGACAGTGGGCGCATATGAGTTGATGAGGGCGATAGAGGCTCTTCTGAAGGAGCAGCCTTGGATGTTTGTTCGAACACCTCGAGAACCAATGTTTCGAGATTCTGAGATGGAACGCGGCCTGCAGGATGTCTACCTGCAAGTAGCGGGGGTTCTGCGGTCGGTGGCCGACTTGCGAGCAAGGAACTCGAATCCTGATGTGTGGGCGCCGATGGACCGGGAGCAGTTTTATAAGGAGGTAGCAGAGCGAGTCCTGGCCATGCAGGAAGAGGGAGCGGTGTTGAAGTGAAGGAGACCGGTGCTGAAGACCCGGTAGTAGCTGTACCAGGCGGTAGCCAGACGGTGACCGAGTCGCCAGAAGTGAGTGTCCTACAAGAGATAGTGGTGCGCACGTCGGTCGGGTCTGGAATGCCGCTCTTTACGGATTATAACCAGTTAAGGATGCCTTTACGGTTCGGCGAGAACGGGATGCCGACCAGGTTTAGCGAAGCCAATACTAGTGGACAAGATGAAGCCTCGACCGGAACACAGGGAGTCTCGACGGAGATTAGTGAAGCCGCGACCGGGACAAATGAAGACCGGGGCGATGAAGAGCCAGGACAGTCGCAGGAATGAAGAGGCATTGGTTTGTGTATGTGTCCATTGGTGTATGGTGTGAGTTTATGGGTTTAGGGAACCGAGATTTTGTATTTTTGTACTTTTATATGAATTTTTTACATGTTACCTATTAAGCGTAGCACGTTATGAGGTGCATAAGATGGTGAAGATCTGGCAGGTTCGGGGAGGAACCGGGATTGTATTTTTGTACTTCGTAATCATTTTTTTTTATATGTTTTTATTATTATTTATTACATTTGTATGTTAGTGATTATGATTTAGCACATGAGTGCGGCATTATTATTTTTATTAAACTTTTGACTAAGTTTTGTGACGTGACATTGTGTATGATGTTGGTAATATTGATGTGATGAAGCCGTCAGAAGTTTGTTCTTGTAAAGGTGGCGGCGGGATAGGTTAGGCATTAGATAGGGCGACCGTCCCGGTCAGTCAGTAGCTCGTAGGCGATGTTTTTATGTTAAGACGTAAGCGGGATACCGCGTCGAAGGGTGCAACGAGACGAGCAGGACTAGATAGGATAGCGGGACCGGGATGACGAGCGCGGTCGCGGTCAAAGGTTTGACAGCAGTGTGAAGGTAATAGGGCTTAGGCGGGACGACGACCCGGCTACAGCAGTACGGCACTCTCTTTATACACCTTTGTTTCAATGGGTACGTGCTTTGGGGAGCATCTACGATGCTGGAGCAAGTACTACCCGGTTGAAACAGGTCGGGGGAATAGTGTGAAGGTAAATATGGAAATTGTACTGCGGAGTATTAATAGCAGTAGCGGGAAAGGAACAAGGAAGGTTGGGAGTGGAAAACCAACCAACGTCGTCGGTACAAGCAGTAAATTTCCACTGCGTATAGCAGGAGAAGAATGTAGGTATAAGAGAGGAGCGGGGCTAGGAGTATAGCAGGTAAAGTAGGGCAGTCGGAAAAGACGGTTGGAGTTGAGCAGGATGACGTAGGCACTCTCGATCGTACGATCCTCGTCCTCCTCAACCGGCGAAGAGAGTTGGAGCTTTACTTCCTATTTTACTCTTCGAGGACACACTACTAGGTGGAAAAGCTAGTAAAGTGAGGAAAGATAGTTAGCCCGTCAGCCATCTTGTTTTATATTTATTATATATATATTTATTTTATTCTCCTTCTTATTCTTCTCCTTCGGAGATCTTTATTTAATTACCCGCAAGGGAATAATATTTGTGTATAAGTTAGAGATCATTAACTGATATTTGTGGAGTGAGTATTGTACATGGTGTGAGGTAAAGAGAACAGTTACAGAGTTCAATAAAAGAACACTCCCATAAACTATATTCTTGTGCTGTGAACATTACACATTGCATAGACATTCATTGGCCAACTGGAGCCAGCACGGCAGCATTATAGTGATACTCCCAGTTCACCGGGTACCGGAGTATAACGGTCATCATTACATACTCCGGGTGTGAGTGTCGACGGACATACCGGCACCTACACACCGGGTCATTATAATCGTGCATCCCGTTCTTAACCACGGAGCCCCTACCGAGTCACCGGGTTCTTCGTAGTCAGTCTGGAGTAGCGAGACTTCGTGAGCAGGAACTCCGTAAGCGCGGTCGGCTATCCCCGGTCGCTCTCCCTGTAAATACTAGAGCGAGCCGTGGACGATCTCGCCCACCGAGGACCGCGTCGTCTACTAATCGCGGTCGAGGAAGAACACCAACAGCAGAGACCGACCCGGTCGCCTTCCTGTTCCAACCACCTGTCCCGGTCGTGATACGTGGGAAAAGGGGAGATATTGGGAAAATCCAGTTTACAGAGGGCAGAATTTTTAATTTTGTTTACAAGTAAAAACTATCATTTCGTTTTTATTGAAGTGTTTCTTTAGTAAACAATAATGTTGTATTGCAATGATATTTATTTATTGAAAAGTGCAAAATGTTCTATTTAAGTGATTCAGAAAAGTGCTTAATGTTCTATTTACATGTTTTGAGAAAAGTGCAAAATGTTCTATTTAATTACCTGATTCAGAAAAGTGCTTAATGTTCTATTTACATGTTTTGAGAAAAGTGCAAAATGTTCTATTTCCATGTTTATGAAATGTCTGAAAAAATTTAATTGCATGTTTTTAAAAAGTGCAAAAAGTTCCGTTTACATGTTTTTTGAAAATTCATGCAGCCACATTAGCCTGTGCTTGCCATAATATTATCCGGCTCTGTACGTCGTATCTCGTAAGTACTAATGTAAATTATAGCTTTACGTTTTTTTTAAAATTGACGAATAATTGTGTACAAAAATAATAATGCATTCGTTACTACGGCCACAAGTATAATTACACTTACGGGGAAAGTTACCTGTGCACATTCTGTCCATTACCAAAACTTGGTTAATAAAACCCTTGAATTTTCCGTCGTTTCACATGTGTTAATAGAACCTTAGGCATGGCCAGTAAGTCCTATAGACCAAGCGTGATGTAAAACGAAACGGATCATGTTGAATTGAACAGTTTCATCAGAAACGAAGACATAGCTCCTCAAATTTGAATAAGTACAATGGATCACGTTCAAGCTCATATAGAATTTTGCGTCGTTATTAATTTTTTTCAATGTAGCCAATAAATTAGCTACAATCCCACTGTTGCAATCTGTGTGTTTTGTTTTTGCTAAAAATTAAGCTCAATATATATTTTAGTTTTTATTTAGTTAATCGAGACGGCCTATATTAAATAATTAATATGTTTTTTTAGTGTGTTTATTATATAGCTGCTTTTTTAATCAGTGTTTATTAATGGAACAGAAAACTTATTCCCACTAATCAATTATTAATCATATTATAATTATGTAATCATGGCCAGCAGTCACTTGTCATACAGAAATTCCGCTCATTTTCATTAGATATCTACAATTATTAAAGACATTATTATTATGTGGATAGGTAGAACTCATATTTTGGTATAGTTAAAAACGTAGCGTTGAATTATATTTATACTAAATTATTAAAGATACAATTATGACAGTAGCGAGTCTGCGAGCACAGAACGGGCAAATAATTATCGTGTTTAGTGAACCGATCATTGCCTACTATATAAAACAAGAATTATCTAATTATTTACTATAATACGGTTTGCGGTCAAGGATTAGTCTGTTGCATAGTTTATTAGCTTGTGATTTGAAAGGTAACTTAATTGGTTTTATTAAGGGCGTCTAGGACCGCGCGTTACATTTCTTAGGCAGTCTAGATAAACTAAATGTCGAAAACTCACAGAAATAGCAGTACATTTCTAAATGACTAACAAGGGAATGGCGCGACATGATACACCCAGATTTCAAGGAGACCCATTTCAAAAAATCAGATTACATTTCAATAGCACAGATCCAAAGTAACTCGAGTGCATTTTGCGTTGTTTGGTCACAGTGACCCGCCAAAGTTAAAAAAAAATCAAATTTTGAAACTTTGCCGCCCTATAACTTCTACAGTTTCCATTCGATTTTGACAAAATTTGATTTTTTGTGACCCTCAGTCTGTATTCTAAAAAGTAATAACAAGATTTTGAAAAACTCGAAAATTTTCATTTTTCTTAAAAAAATTCAAAAAAAGCATATTTTTGAGGCTTAATTTTTAACCCCGATTTTTTCAAAAATTTGAAATTTTTCAAATTTTTTAAAATCTTGTTATAACTTTTTAAAAACAGACTGAGGATTACAAAAAATCAAATTTTGTCAAAATCGGATGGAAACTGTAGAAGTTATAGGGCGGCAAAGTTTCAAAATTTGAATTTTTTTGAACTTTGGCGGGTCACTGTGACCAAACAACGCAAAATGCACTCGAGTTACTTTGGATCTGTGCTATTGAAATGTGACCTGATTTTTTGAAATGGGTTTCCTTAAAATCTGGGTGTATCATGTCGCGTCATTCCCTTGTAAGTGGCTATCTTTAGCATAGGATCAATGACCACATAGACATATAGACTCTACCAATGACATCATTTGTGGACGATCCCAAATTTTTCCAAACAAACGATGTAGACTGCTTTAGAAAACATCTTGACTATTTACTTCTAAACCTTCTAGCATATTTAAATCACAAGCATGCAGTTTACTGTCATATTACACACAAACAAAATAACAAATAAAGCTCCGGATTTCTGCATGACAAAAACATTCCCAACTCTAACGCCTAAAGGTCGCATTGACCTCACGTACAATTTCTCCAGTTGAAAGTCAACGACCCCTTTGTCCCGCCATATGTACTGCCAGCCCCTTGCGCAGGCCCTCGAGAGCTCATTCGTCCTCCCAACAGTCGTATACATTGCAAGTTCAAATATCAACCAAATAAATGCCCAAGCTCCGCAAGTAAGGTACACTATTGGATGAACGGTGCCGTACAGTTTGACTGTGACGTAAATGCAAAGGGAATGCACGCTAATGTTGCTCATTATAAAAGTTGGCCAGATGATATCAGCCACGCAATCATTGTACAGAATGTTTATCAGCTGGATCCTTCGGTAAAGGAGAATTGTACTTTTCAATTTAACTTGAATATTCCCTCCTTTGCATTTTTGTTTGATTGCCACGAGCCAAGAGTTACTGCACATGATCAGAACAACAAAGAAAAGGAGCCAGTACAGGATGATATTAGTGAAAAAGTGGAAGTAGAAATACAATTCAAGGACAGGAAATACGTATGTGACCCAGGGACCCAATAGGGCCTTTAACAGAAACATCATGAACCTTGGGTTTTCAACGTCGACAAAATACATCATTAGTAGGAAAAATGAGTTGGTGACCACCCAGGAAGGCACCATTACCAAGAGTTTCTCCAGTATGTTTGACTTGGTTGCTGAAATTAACGACAGATTTTACAGAATATTAACCCAATAATTTGCAATTTATCTGTTGCCTTTCTGGGGTCGACCATAAATGATGTCATCAAAAAATATCAATTTTAGGACCTCTTTACCCCACTGTTAGCTATAATGTGCGCTCACACCCTAATGCCCTAGCTTAAAAAGTGGTATAATTTTCTGTTTAGAGTATTGGTTAGAACTTAATGATAAAAATAACCTTGGGGAAATATTTACCTGGAAACATTTTGTCCATTAGTAAAAGCTGATTAATAAACCCTTGGAGTTTTACTGGGTTTAAAAATGTATTGATGGAGCCGGCTGCATAAACAACCATCAGCACCCACCACATTTGGTGTAATACAAAATTCGTAGCGGCAGAAGGAGCCGCGTTGTCGCCAAAGATGACAAAGTGCCAGAAATATGCAACCGTGGAATGCACAGTGTACAAACATAAAGAAACAATATTGAACTTCCATGCAAACAAATGTAGACGAAAATACTTTGAATTCTGGTTTGGAGTCTCAAACGAATTTGACTCAGCGTTCCATTTAAAAGGCAGGAGGCAAAGGAAGTAGAACATATTCAAAATTCTTCCCACTTCTTGAATTGCTCTTGGTGACAACATTTTGAAAAAAAAATTAAAATATGTTGGACCTTTATAAGCTTGACAGTGAGACAATACTTGGAGTTGGCGTAAATAACTTTGTCAAGTGACAAACTACACTGCTTGTAAGGATACAATAAGCAAAATATTGACGTAGTGAGCAGTGGCAGTTATGTATGTAATACCGTAGACCAAAGAACTGGAACTAAAGGATCAGAAACTTAATTTTTTAATTACCTACATAAATGGCAGATACTTCACGTGTCTTATTTTGTCTGTTAGTTTGGCCTAGTAATTTTCTTGGTGGATATTTGACTTTCCTAATTGCAGTAATTACACTTTTAATCAGAGTAATTAATGACATTAATACCAGTTTAATTATTTATAGTTAATAATACAATTATTACCTGATTATGTGTGCTGAATTGACATTAGTTCGATGTTACTACTCACAGATTGACAAGTATAAACAGCCTGTTTAATTCCCCATTGACGATTTTTAACATACTGATAGTCATTTCTAGAATCATAATATCCCTCTTATTTTCAAATTATTCATAAATGATCGTACACACATGATTGGGTCGATGCCAAATGCCATATCGTCGGTGAAGATTCATTCTGTCGTAGGTCCATACGATTCTTAAAGTCATTCTGTCGCAATTCCATTTAATTAGTAGCTGCTGTCGAGGTCGCATCTGCGTTTTAATTTGAATTAGGGGGGGGGGGGGGTGGGGTGGTATATTACTGCTTGTATTGCACTTATCAAGTACACTCAGGGGTCGTCCACAAAAAAAGTAATAAAACTTCCATTTCCAGAACATTTTGCGCTATTCAAAAACATGGAAATAGAACATTTTGCGCTTTTCAAAAGCATATAACTAGAAAATTTTGCACTTTTGAAAATTATGGAAATAGAACATTTTGCAATTTTCAAAAACATAGAAATAGAACATTTTGCCATTTTCAAAAACATAGAAATAGAACATTTTGCCATTTTCAAAAACATAGAAATAGAACATTTTGCCATTTTCAAAAACATAGAAATAGAACATTTTGCACTTTTGAAAATTATGGAAACAGAACATTTTTCACTTTTCAAAAACATAGAAATAGAACATTTCGTACTTTTCAGAAAGTGTTTTTAAAAAGTGCAAAATGTTCTGGGAATGGACTTTTTATTACGTCTTTTGTGGACGACCCTTAAGTGTACGTCATGAGTACAACCTAGTCAGCAGAATCCTACCCCACCTAATGCATAGGACAACGCGAAAGTGACCTCGACAGCATCTACCAATGGAATGGACTTGCGACAGAATGATTTTAGCCGTGCACTGGACTTACGGCAGAATGAGTCTTCACCGACGATATTTCAGTTACAACTGTCGGGTAACCATTATAGGGATGATTTAAAATAGTAAACGGTGACCTGAGATACATAGCAGCAATGTGTAAACATTGACATATTTCTATCTCAATATTTACATCCTGATGATGTAATTAAATTTGGTATTTAGATAGTTCGTTTCCTATACTTTGGCTTAGGTACATTAAATCTTAAATAAATGGTTTGCAGACTACACATGTTACATAAATAACTGGAGGTGAAATTAAAAAGAATTACTTTAATTCCAGTCATTTTAATCATACACAAACGCCTTTATTACAATTTTCAGATAATGGAACAAGGAAACTTACTTAGCGATTTAATTTTCGTTGTTAAATCACTAACAAACAATTAATGGTGATATTACACACAATGAGTATTATATACAGAGCAGCATATTTCTCCATGACAAAAGAATTCCCAACTCTAACCCCTAAAGGTCGCATTGACCTCACGTACAACTTCCCTAGTTTAAGGTTGACCACCCTTTTGTCACGCCAAATGTACTGCCAGCAGCCCCTTGCACAGTCCCTCGAGAGCTCGTTTGTCTTACCCACAGTAGTGTAGACGGCGAATTCAAAAACGATCCAAGTTATCGCCCAAGCCCCGCAAATGAGGCACACTATTGGATGCACAACGTCGTATAACTTGACCGTCATGTAAATATTTAGAACATGGCAGCCAATATTACAGAGAATAAAGGATGGCCACATGATGTCAGCGACGCAGTCGTTGTACAGAATATTCATCAGCTGAAGTTGCCTGTACACCATTACTGTATTTTTCATATTAATTTGAACATTGCCGATTTTGCATTGATGCTTGATTCCCTCCAGCCACGAGTTACTGCACATGATTAGAACCACAAAGAAGAGGAGCCAGTACAGTATAATATTGGTGAGAAAATGAAAAGAGACGTGCAATTCAAGGAGAGGGTAAATGTAGGTGACCCAGGAACCCATTAAGGCTTCCATCAGATACATCAAGTATCGAGGGTTATGACGGTCCACGAAATAAATTCCCAGTCCAACAAATGAATTAATGACAACCCAAGGGATCACTAGCTGCAAGATGAATTCCAAGATTTTGGTCGCTCTTCCTTTACGGTCTGAAATCAAACAGAATAAGGATTTGGATGCTAAGGTTTTCTAGATTTACCGCTCTGCTTATGGTATGCCTCAGTAAATATACTACATTCAAGCGGAGAGGTGGGGGAGTTTACAACACGAAAACACACTGACAAGGGAATGACGCGACATGACCGACCCAGAATTTGGAAAGACCTGTTTAAAAAAATCAGGCTACTTTTAAATAGTATAGATCCAAAGTAACTCGATTGCATTTTGCGTCGTTAGAAAACTCTAAAATTTTATATTTTTTGCAAAAAAAATCAGGAAACCCATATTTTCGAGGCCCATTTTTTTAAACTACTTTTTCGGAAAAAAATATAATTTACGAATTTTAAAAAATCCTGAAATTAATTTTTAGATAAAGGTCTCAGAATTAAAAAAAAACAAATTTTATCAAAATCGGTTAAGGACTGTAGAATCTACCGGGCGGCAAAGTTTTAAAATTTGAATTTTTTTAAACTTTGCCGCGCAATTCTAGGCAAACGCCTCAAAATGCAATCGAGTTACTTTGGGTCTATACTATTTAAAAGTAGCCTGATTTTTTGAAAAAGGTCTTTCAAAATTCTGGGTCGGTCATGTCGCGTTATTCCTTTGGAGTCTAATTCACTGGGACAGACGGTAATATTGTTTTGCATCCTGTGTATAGCACCGATTTTTAAATTAATACATTTGAAATTAAATTAAAACTAACAGAAACATATTTGTGCTTATGTTTACCAGAAAACCTTGTGTCCATGATTAACAGTTGATTAATAAATCCTTGTATTTTCAATCGGTTGACATATGTATTAATAGATCCAAGGGCGAACGCCGTTGCTGACATCCAATACAATTGATGCAAAACAAAGTTAGTCTTGTCAAGTTGATGAGTGTCATCGGGAAAGATACCAAAGTGCCAGAACCATGAAAAGGTACAATGCAGCGCGTACAAGCAGATGTAGAAAATGCTTAATTTCCATCCAACTGAATGTAACAGTGCAAAATGATTAGAATTTGGATTTTCTAATGTCTCAATAGAATTTGTTACGGAGTTCCATTTAAAAGGCAGGGGGCAAAGAAAGTAGAACACATTCAAAATTCTACCAATTTCTCGAATAAGTTTTGCAGTTAGCATTTTCAAATATCCAGTTAGAAAGTTCCAGTTGGATTGAATGAGTCCGCGTAGCTCAGTTCTTACAGCTCAGGGCTCAGGCTGTGAATGTCAATGTAGTATTGTTGTGTAAAACATTATGTACAATCCACGAACAAACAGGAAATAGGTCGGCTTCAGAAAGCCCGGAACTGACATTGAGGCAACCCGGACAACTTTTAGTTTGTATTTAGTTTTGTTATTGAAATTTAATCTAGTGCGATGGTTAAAAATAATTATAGGGAAATACATATACGTCACTTAAACTAAACTAACAATAAGTCAATTTATGTTACTATAACAGTCAAAGATCGGACTTTAAAATAGCCTACCTAGTGCCTAGCGTATTTCTTTGCGGAATCAGTTTGAGTTTGAGTTTGAGTGAAATTTATTCAAATTTCGGGTTTATTCAATACAATATTGTACTAAATTAAAGTGAAGGACACTATCACAATTACACTAAAACACAAATTAAATTGAATTAAATTAAATTGCAGGTAATACAGGATAACTACTTCCACAATAACAGTTACCAATCAATCAATCAAATAAATTACCATAGGTCACAGTAGTGAGCACAGCCCGAAAATTGCATGGCTCATTCAGACACTTGAGATCGTCAAGCAATGCATTCCTCTAACGATAAGTAACGCTCCTGTACACAAACGAGTGTCTGTAAGATTCGCTATTATAACTATCTGGATAATCTATAAGACACCAATTATTACTAGACCTAGTTACACGCTCTGGTTGTTTCAAAACAATAAACCACGAGCTAAAATCAGAAGTGAAGATCCTATAGTATAGAGAGCTTATCTTTGTTACTTATTTTACAGCCTACGTATTGTCGATTTTGAAAATTGGCCTACCTATCGACATTGACAAATGTTTTTATTTAGCCCATTGATAACCTATGGCTATCTTTACCTAGGTATTCTTTGGGCTGTCTGCTACGATATAGGCTCTGGCCTTTGATTACAGTACTAAACCTGGAAGCAATAACTTTTGACAGCTATCGATTTATGCCAGCTTATTGTAAGGAAGTCAATTAAACATTAGTTACACGTTTGCAAGCTTCACTTAGGGTGTCAAATTAACTCAATTAAATTACTTTTTTCCGTTTAGTTAGATATACTGTCCATTTCCTGATTGTAATAGTACATTTAATGAATGCAATGATTGACAACAAACACCGATTGCGAGAAAATAATAAAATGTTTGTAAATATTACCTAAAAAGTATATAATTAGCCACGATCGTTCAAAAAGTTACCTGCTCTCTAGAATTAACGAAATTAACTAACTTTATTATATAACCGATATTCCACACAAGTTTTGGCATAGCCAGACTTATATGCTAATAACGTAAAGTTTGTACAGATGCTGATAGTATTAATTATTTATTTATTTATTTATTAATAAACAGAACTAAATTAAATGTAGTAAAGCTACGTTTTGAGAGCATAATCGTTAATAATTAAATGGTATGACATAAATTTTAATTTTAGTACACCCTGTACTATAACATGTACCTACATAATTACTAATTACATTTATTACATTTTTGAAATACTGCACTAATTTCGCCTAGTAATATATAATTATAGCCCTCGAAAAGGAAGTCATTCTAATTGTTTTGTTATTTAACATCTGGTCTTTTAAGAAACTGGCAAGAAAAAGATAGCTCAGGAATTTAAGAATATTGTCAATTAAATTACTAACAAATAAACTTGTTTTTACAATTCATTCACTAACCCAATCATACGTCGTTAGGGCCGGACGAAGAAATTGCTTTAAAGCAGCCTTTTGTTTCCAAGCAAAAACCATCATTTTGATTTTATTAAAGCTTTTCTTTGGTAAACATAAAAGTGGTATTTACATGCTTTTTTTTTTAGAAAAGTTAAAAATGCTCTATTTAATTACTTGATTCTGAAAAATGCAAAATTTTCTATTTACATGTTTTGAGAAAAGTGGAACATGATTTATTTCCATGTTTTTGAAATGTCAGAAAAAATTTATTTGCATGTTTTTAAAATTTCAAAAAAAGGTTTTTTGCATGTTTTTTAAATGTCAGAAAAAATTTAGTTGCATGTTTTTGAAAAGTGGAAAAAGTTCCATTGACATGTTTTTTGAAAATTAATGCAAATCGTAGCTTTTAATTTCTGTTTAAATTGAAGAATAATTCTGTACAAAAATAATGCATTAGTTACTGCGTATAGTATGCTTACGGACCAAGTTACCAGTACACATTCTGTCGATTCTGTTCATTATCAAAAGTTGGTTAAAAAGCCCTTGAATTTCCTGTCGTTTCGCATACGATTTAATAGAACCATATGCATGCCAAGTCATTTACTATCCACCACGTTTGATGTAAAACAAAACGGATCGGGTTGAATTGAACAGGAAGATCATATAGAAAATGGTGAATTTTCATGCAAATGAGTCAAAACAGAAGACAACTTGGATTTGTAAGTGGAGGTTTCTACTTTATTTGTTACAGAATTCCATTTAAAAGGTAATAGGCAAATTGAGTAGAGCGTGTTTAAAATTCGGCTTAGCTCTTGAATTATTTTAGGGATGAGCATTTTAAGATGTGTCGCTTGGTATATTAGTTCATTTTAAAGGTCTAATAATACTTTGGTTAATGCTACTAGTACCTACCTATTTGTGAATATATTTATTTAATTTTGTGTATAATTCTTTTTAATTGATTAACAAAATGTTATTAAGCATGAACAAGTTAGAATAACAGGAAAGGCTGCGAGCTTTAGCCTGATTCTGAATTTCGCCTTGCGCTATGAAATTCGTCCAAGGTAGCCAATGAATTAATTATAGTCCCAGTATTGCAATCTATTCTTCGTGTGTTTTGTTTTTTATTAACAATAATGAAGCTCAATAATTCATTTAATATTTATTCAGTTATTTGGCTCGGACTATAATTATAATGTTTTCCTTTAGACTCTTTGTATATGTAATTGCTTTTTTAATATGTATAAATAATAATGGCAAAAATTATCCGTAGTAATGATATAATTATTATGAGTAATATATACATAAAAGAAGCGTCGCACCAAAAAGGGCACGGGTTACAGCAACGAACAGATGGTACTCTCAAGGTCTAAGCAATTAGATAACAAAATGATAAATTAGCCAATAATAGTAACTTAACTAGCAACAGAAATAATTTATAGTAATGTTACACACAATCTATTTAACATACAAAGCTGTACATTTCTAAATGACGAAGTGGCTATCTTTGACATTTAGGTGTCTTTAAAGGTCACGTAGGCACATATACCCTACGGATGACGTCATTTGTACACGCGATCCCAAATTTTCAAAAAAGCGATGTAGAATGCTTTAAAAAACCTCAAACATCTTGACTACTTCTGAACCTTCTAACTTATTAAATTACAAGCATACAGTTAACTGTCATATTACACACAAACAATATAACAAACAAAGCTCCGGATTTTTGCATGACAAAAACATTCCCAACTCTAACGCCTAAAGGTCGCATTGACCTCACGTACAATTTCCCCAGTTGAAAGTCAACGACCCCTTTGTCCCTCCATAGGTACTGCCAGCCCCTTGCACAGCTCATCGAGAGCTCATTCGTCCTTCCAACAGTCGTATACATTGCAAGTTCAAATATCAACCAAATAAATGCCCATGCTCCGCAAGTCAGGTACACTATTGGATGTACGGTGCCGTACAGTTTGACTGTAACGTAAATGCAAAGGGAATGTACGCAAATATTGCTCATTATAAACGTTGGCCAGATGATATCAGCCACGCAATCATTGTACAGTATGTTTATCAGCTGGATCCTTCGGTAAAGCAGAATTGTACTTTTCAATTTAACGTGAATGTTCCCTCCTTTGCATTTTTGTTTGATTGCCACGAGCCAAGAGTTACTGCACATGATGAGAACAACAAAGAAAAGGAGCCAGTACAGGATGATATTAGTGAAAAAGTGGAAATAGAAATACAATTCAAGGACAGGAAAGGCGTATTTGACCCAGGGACCCAATAGGGCCTTTAACAGAAACATCATGAACCTCGGATTTTCAACGTCCACAAAATACATCATTAGTAGGAAAAATGAGTTGGTGACCACCCAGGAAGGCACCAATGCCAAGAGTTTCTCCAGTATGTTTGACTTGGTTGCTGAAATAAACGACAGATTATACAGAATAATTATCTAATAATTTGCAATTTATCTATTTGATTTGGGGTCGTCCATAAATGATGCCATCAAAAAAAGTCGGACCTCGTTACCCCACCGTTATCAGCTTAGCCATTGCATAAATGGCAGCCTTCACTTCAACATGGCATATTATCAATACCCGACTACAGGGCCAGATAATGCGGCCGGTGCAGGCAGCCCCCGTTGCTTGAATTTTTGAAAAATATGTAAATAGAACATTTTTCAGTTTTCATAAATATGTAAAAACAATATTTTGACTTTTCCAAAACGTGCAAATAAATTTTTTTGCACATTTCGAAAACATGGAAATAAAACATTTTCCACTTTTCTCAAAACATGTAAATAGAACATTGAGCACTTTTCTGAATCAAGCAAAACACACATTTTCCACTTTTTTAAAACATGTAAATACAACATTTTTCTTTACCAACAAAAACCAATAACAAAATCAAAATATGTAGTGGTTTTTATATGGAAGCGAATGGCTGCCTATAACCAATTCCTTCGTCCGGCCCTGCCCGACAACACCTACTGACCCTACCGATGACGTCATCTATGAACGATCCCATTCTTTAAAATTAGTGGTATAATTTACTGTAGAACGCGTTGTTTAAAATTTATTAACAATAATCTTGAGGAAATATTTACCTGGGAACATTTTGTCCATTACTAAAAGCTGGTTAATAAACCCTTGTATTTTTATTGGGTTTAAATATGTATTGATGGAGCCGGCTGCATAAACAACCATCAGCACCCACCACATTTGGTGTAATACGAAATTCGTAGCGTAGGATTGAGACGCGTTGTCGCCAAAGAAGACGAAGTGCCAGAAATATGCAGCAGTGGAATGCACAGTGTACAAGCATAACGAAACAATATTGAACTTCCATGCAAACAAATGTAGACGAAAATACTTTGAATTTTGGTTTGGAGTCTCAAAAGAATTTGACTCAGGGTTCCATTTAAAAGGCAGAAAGCAAAGAAAGTAGAACATATTCAAAATTCCACCCACTTCTTGAATTGCTCTTGTCGTCAACATTTTTCGAAAGAAAATTTTTAGGAAAGTAAAATTTATTTTTGCCCGTTATAAGCTTGACAGTAATATAATACTGGTATGTTCTTCGCGTATATAGCTTTGTTGAGTGACAAACTATACACAGTAAGCAAAGTATGCCGCAGGGAGCAATGCCAAAATTTTTACAATACCGCTGACTACAAAACTAGAAATAACACGACGAATTAGAAACTTAATTTTTGTAAATACCTACAAAAATGATAGATTCTTCACGTGTCTTATTTTGCATGTTAGCTTGCCCTAGTAATTAATATTTACATCCTGATGATGTAATTAAATTTGGTATTTAGATAGTTCGTTTCCTATACTTTGGCAGACTACACATGTTACATAAATAACTGGAGGTGGAATTAAAAAGAATTATTTTAATGCCAGTCATTTTAATCATACATAAACGCCTTTATTACAATTTTCAGATAATGGAACAACAACAAGGAAACTTACTTAGCAATTTAATTTTCGTTGTAGTTTTGTTGTGTGTGTAAAACATTATATACAATCCACTAACAAACAGTAAATAGGTCGGCTTCAGAAAGCCCGGAACTGACATTGAGGCAACCCGGCAACATTTAGTTTGTTTTTAATTTTGTTATTGAAATTTAATCCTTTGAGATGGTTAAAAATAATTATACGGAAATAAATTATACGTCACTTAAACTTAACTAACATGTGAGTCAATTTATGTTACTATAACAGTCAAAGATCGGACTTTAAAAATAGCCTACCTAGCGCCTAGCGTAAGTTTTTGCGGAAGCAGTTTGAGTTTGAGTAAAATTTATTCTTTCGGGTTTATTCAATGCAATTGTACTACTTTAAAGTGAAGGACACTATCACAATTACACTAAAACACAAATTTTTAGGCTATCTGCTACGATATAGGCTCTGGCCTTTGATTAGAGTACATACTAAACCTGGAAGCAATAACTTTTGACAACTATCGATTCATGGCGGCCCATTGTGAGGAAGTCAATTATAAATTAATTACACGTTTGCAAGCTTCACTTACGGTGTCAAATTAACTCAATTAAATTAATTTAATCCGTTTAGATATGCTGTCCATTTCCTGATTGTAATAGTACTTTTAATAAATGCAATGATTCTCAACAAACACTGCTTGTGAGAAAATAATAAAATGTTTGTTAATATAACTTACCTAAAAGGTATATAATTAGCCACGATCGTTTAAGAAATTACCTACTCTCTAAAATTAACGAAATTAACTAACTTTATTATATTACCGATCTTCCACACAAGTTTTGGCATAAATGTATGTCGTCTGTAAAGACACTCAATGACCCATATCCGTTTTTAGCTAAAAATAAAATGCACTATCTACAGTAAAAATTAAAATAACATGTTTATCAAAGCATTTAAATAGAATGTTTTGCACTTTTCAAAAATTAAATGAATAGAATGTTTCGTACTTTTCAAAAACATGTAAATAAAATATTTTGAACTTTTTAAAAAACATGTAAATAGAATATTTAGCAATTTTGAGAAACATGTAAATAGAATAATTTGCACTTTTCAAAAACATGAAAATAGATCATTGTTACGTTTTTAAAAACATGTAAATAGAACCATTTGCTCATTTTAGAAATTTGCGATTAGCATTGTAACATTTTAAACATGCATCTTTCATGACATAGCTGATTTTAATTGTAGCATAAATTGGAAATAGGTCATTTTGGTTCTTCACAGACGTTATGTGTATAACCTAAAGTGTTTACAAATACTATTTATAATTAACTAACAAACAGAATTAGATTGAATGTAGTAGAGCCACGTTTTAAGAGCATAATGATTAATAAGTAAATTGTATGACATAACTTTTAGTTATAACATGTCTATACCTAAATAATTACACAATTTAGTAAATTTTTAAAACCCTCCACTAGACTAATTTCAACAAGTAATATATATTTAAAGCCCTTGAAAAAATGCACTCTAATTACATTTTTATTTAACATCTCGCCTTTTAAGAAACTGGCAAGCAGGAAGATGGTGGCTCAGGAACTTGAGAATTCGCAACTAAATTACAAGCAAACAATTATTAGTAATATTACACACAATCAATATAACATACAAAGCTGCAGATTTCTGCATGACAAAAGCATTCCCAACTCTAACGCCTAAGGGCCTAAGGGGCGCATTGACATCACGTACAGCTTCCTCAATTTAATGTCAACGACCCTTCCATCCCTCCATAGAAACTTCCAGTCCCTTATGACGTCAATTGAGAGGATATTCGTTCTACCAACAGTCGTGTAGACAGCAAGTTTAAACATAAGCCAAATAAATGACCAAGCCCCAAACACAATTTAAACTATTGGATGGACTAAAATTTGGGGAAATTTAGGGTTGTCGGGTAGTTTTCAAAATAAATGCAAGCCAAATTAAATCAGCCACATAGTCATTGTACAGAATATTCATCATCTGAAGTTTCCTGTAAAGCAAAACTGTACTTTTCAAATTAATTTGAATCTTCCCGCTTTTGCATTTATGCTAAATAGCCTGAAGCCAGGAGTTACTACACATGGTCAGAACTACAAAGAACAGAAGTCCGTACAGCACAACATTAGCAAATAAATGGAAGTAAAAATGCAATTCAGGAATTTGAAAAACATATGTGACCCAGGATCCCATTAGGATCTTCATCGTGAACAGGAGGAACCTTGGGTTGTACACGTCCATAAAATAAATCATTAGTAGGAAACACGAGTTAGTGACCACCCAGCAGGGAACCAATACCAGGAGATTTTCAAGTATTATTGACTTTGTTTCTGAAAATGTATTAAGTAGAAACAACACGTTTTTAAAATTTGGACCCAACTAGTTGTACTGTTGTGCTGATACAAATATTAGTGAGAATATTACAGATACTATAATTACCTGGATACAATTTGTCCGTTTTCAAAATCTGGTTGAGAAAACCTTGCATTTTCTTTCGGTTCAACAATGTGTTGACGGATACGGCTGCATACACCAAATTCCCCATCCACCAAATTTGAAGTAGTACGAAATCCGTTACCGTTACCGTAGAATGAACCTGGTCGTCGCGAAAGAAGACAAAGCGCCAAAAATATGAAATGGTACAATGTCCCGTGCACAAGCACGCACATATAGGCGATATCAAACTTCCATACAAATAGACGTAGTCGAGAATATTTTGATTTTCGGTTTGGAGCCGGAACAGAATTTGAATGGTAGTTCCATTTAAAAGGCAGTAGGCAAAGATAGTAAAACATATTCAAAATTTGACCTATTTGAAGAATTATGTTTTGTGTTAGCATTTTAAAATATAGGCATATTTCAATTAAATCTGGTTTAATAGATAATTAGCATGCAATAATTTATAGTGTGATATTTTGAAAAATGTTAGGATTATTTTGTGCAAATTCCTTTAACTGGTATGATTGAATGGGTTGTAGACTCAACAACTGTGTGCGCATAACAAAGTGAGACTGAGACCATATCTCAGCTTTATTATTCCGACCCAATTTATGCCAGCTTATGACGCACGTCCAAACTCCAAACAATACAATAACAAATTGATTACCAGGGCCGTGTAATGTGGCCAGCGCAGGCAGGCCCCGCTGCTTGAATTTTCAAAAAACATGTAAATAGAACATTTTGCGGTTTTCAAAAATATGTGAAAACAATTTTTTGACTTTTCAAAAACATGCAAATAAATTTATTTTGTACATTTCAAAAACATGCAAATTAAACATTTTCCACTTTTCTCAAAACATGTACAGACTTGGCGTAGTGTGCCAAATTAACTTATTAACTTAAACAGTTAATTAGGTTGGATCACATTTTCTTCCTTTTTCTGGTTGTAATAATATTTTTAATTAGTACAATTAATCACAAACAACACCGACACCGATTACAAGGGAAAATAAAATATTTCGAAGCATTATTATTACAACTTTAAACATATCACATGTCCAATCTAGATCACGAGCAGGCAATTAATGGTAATATTACACACATTAAGTATAATAAACAGTGCTGTAGATTTCTCCATGACATAAATATTCCCAACCCTAACTCCTAAAGGTCAGATCGACCTCACGTACAACTTCCCTAATTGAAGGTTCACGACCCTTTGATCCCGCCAGATGTACTGCCATTCTCTCACGCAGTCCATCGACAGCTCTTTCGTCCTTCCAACAGTTGTATATATAGAGATTTCAAATAGAATCCAAGTAATCACCTAAGGCCCGCAGATAAAGCATACGAATGGATGTACCACATCATAAAGTTTAACTGTGACATAAGTTGCAAGAACGTGGCAGCCAATATTACATAAAATAAATGCGGGCCACATGATATCAGCCACACAGTCGTTGTACAGAATGTTCATGAGCTGCAGTTTTCTGTAAAGCAAAACCGCACTTTTCATATTGGTTTGAATATTGTTGTTGTCGCTTTTGTATTTGAGTTTGATTGACTCCAGCCAAGAGTTACTGCACATGATCAGAAGAATGAAGAATAGAAACCAATAGAGAAAAATGTTGGCGAGGCAATGAAAATAGGCATGCAATTCGAGTATAGGGAAGATGCAAGTGATGTAAAAAGAGGAACCCATTATTGTTTCTATCAGATACTGCAGGTATATGGGGCTATGACTGCCTACAAGATAAATGGCAAGTCCCGCAAATGAATTTGTGACGATCCATGGAATGGCTAATGGCAAGACTAGTTCTAATATTTTAGTCCTGTTTTCTTTACGCTCCGAAGTCAAATAGAAAATATCCCATGCTGGTTATTTAAATATATCGTCTGTGAAGAACCAAAATGCCCCATATCTAATTTTAGCTAAAACAAATATCAACTGTGTACAAAAATTTTCAAATATGTCTTGAGAGCATTTAAATACAACATTTTGCACGGTACAAAAATATGTAAATACAACGTTGTACACTTTTAAAACACCTGGAATTAGAACATTTTGCAATTTTTCTAAAAGATGAAATCAGAAAATTTTGAACCTTTTTAAAACTGTAAATAGGACATTTTACATTTTCAAAAACTCGTAATCAACATTTTACGCATGTTTCTCATTTGGTTTTTATGACAAAACTCATTTTGATGGTAGCTTAAATTGGATTTGGGTCATTTCGGTTCTTCACAGACGATATATTTGATTACAATTGGAGGTAAAGTAAAAGTAATTTTGTTTCCAATTTAATAATGTGGTAAAATTAATTCATTTTAAATTACATAAAGCAAATACTATCAATTTTGTTAAAGTTTTTACCAGAATCAGAAATCCTACCATCCATTATTACGAGTTGGTTAATAAACCCTTGTATTTTCTTTTGGTTGATTAAAGTGTTAATACATCCCAATGCTTGCGTCGAAACTGACATCCAGAACAGCTGATGCAAAACGAAATTGGTCTTGTCACGTTTAGCAATTTCATCGGGAAAGAAGACATAGAGCCAAATAAATGAAAGTGTGGAACATACCGCGAACAAGCAGAGATATAATATGCTCAATTTCCATCCAACTGAATGCAAAACTGACAAAAGCTTTGATTTCTGAACGGGGGTTTGTAAAGAATGTGTAATGGAGTCCCATTTAAATGGCAGGAGGCAAAGAGAGTAAAACATATTCAAAACTCGGCCAATTTCCCGAATTATTTTTGCAGTGAGCATTTTAAATAAATTATATGATTAGTCTAATTCAAACTTATGTGAGAGTTACGATCAATAATATAATAACGTATTGTTAGGAAATTAGGAACTTTCTGTGTATAGCCCCGTTTTGCTTGTTATTTGATGAGTGCTATTTTCGAATGAATGCCTTTTTTTGGAGATTATGAGTATGTCAATTTCTTGCTTGTTGTGGCGCTTAGAACAGGTCATCAAAAAGTAGTGTTAATTGTTAAGTTTTTACTGCTAGGTTAAAAATTGATACGGTTTACAGGATAAATTGCTTTTATTATTCCATTCCAGTACTAAACTGGGACAGCGACTACCTTAAACTTATGACACCCCAAATCATTCTAGCTAAGGACATTCGTCCACACGTGTCAATCTATCAATTAAGTTTTTGTAGACTTGACTTACATTTAGTAAGTCAAATTAATCCATTAATTTATTAATTATGCAGTTAATCAGCTTCGAATAACTTTTCTACATTTTCTTACTATAATGTTCATTTACCTTTAATAATCCTTTATGAATAATTATACTAATTATTAGTATAATTATTCATGAACGACACTGATTGCAATTGCAAAAAATAACAAACAGGTTATGAATATTACGTAACATATTGTATACACCAATAAAATATGTTCTAAAAATTATTTGTGAATTATACTGTCAAGGTCTAGCGTAATATGACTAATGAAACTGTATATGGTAATTTCGTTTAAACTTGGACAGGAGACGTAGGGCCGAATAATGCGGCCTGCGCAGGCAGCCCCCGCTGCCTAAATCTTCAAAAAACATTGTATATACGTAAAATTTGGAACTTTTCAAAAACATGCAAAGTAAAATTTTTGCATATTTCAAAACCGTGCAAATAAATTGTTTTGCACATTTCAAACACATGGAAATATAACATTTTGCACTTTTCTGAATCAAGTAAAAAGAAAATTTTAATTGTTTCTAAAACATGTAAATACAACATTTTGCTTCACCAAAGAAAACCATCAATAAAATCAAAATGATGGTTTTTGTACGGAAACAAATTGCTGCCTAAAAGTAATTCCTTCGTCCGGCCCTGAGGAGACGGTCAAAGTAGTAAAGACGACAAAACCTGTCATTTTTTACGAATGCCAGACAGTCAAAACTGAACTCGTTATGTTTAATTTTGACAAAACAGTATGTTTTCTAATACTAAAAAGCAGGTCTCAAATAGGACGTGCGGGGTAATGGTCGGAAATAACTATATAAAGAGTCTATAGCACAATATTCAATATTCAATGACAAAATGAACCACTCTCCTATGGTTAATCTCCTTGCTCTCTTCCTGCCGTATTCACGGGTCTCATTTCTAGTATTAAAAACCATATAGGTACTAACTTTACATATTATGTTGTCAGTTTTCATAAAATATTGCAAATTTAAAGTATTTAAATTATTTAGATATTAGATGTAACGGCAATATGTGCTTGCAATTGCTAATTGTAAATACAAAATTTAAAATTTACGGATTTTAGGATACATGATTTATCTCGTCTGTTAATCTCTAGTTATAGACATTATCGTTAAGTTCCTAAATAATTAAATGCATTGAATTGAATGCCGAATAAATATCCAATAAACATTGTATTTATTGCACCATAAAAAACAAAAATGATAATGGATTTTACAAGAAAAATTTAACTTAATTTAGCCATTAAAACTTTTCAATAGTTTTGTGTATAAGCTGTGAGTGCACGAAACAATTTTTTAGTGCTTAAAAGCTGTGAATAAAATAATTTAAATATTTGTTGTGTACATTTGTGTGTTTTATATTGAAATGTTGTGGGGAGCTGTACTTGTTATTTTAAATTACGGTTTAGGTATAACAAAAAGTATTTTTTAATTCTACAAAACTAAAGTACTTGAAAACTTGAAAACAAAGGGAAATAGCATAAAATATTTATATCATATTAAATAATGTAGCAATGTGTAGTGTTTTTTTAAATCGAGTAACTGAAGTTTGTGTGTAACTATTTAACTATAGCGGACGCTGGAAGAGCTAAAATTCGGGATTCGCTTGCTTCCACAATTTGCGGTGCCATGAAAGCCTATTCTTCAACAAAACAGATTGTGGGACCGCTCAAGATACCTGATCATTCAGACAATTCCGAAAATTGCAAAATTTGCAGAGCTGTAAAATGGAATGACTGCAAAAGCAGTAAGTTATTTTTCAAATAATTTCTTGCTATTTTAAAAATAAAAATATCAATTTCATACACTAGTCCCATGTAAACGTTTTAAAATGTGGATTTGATTGCCTATTATAAATAACAACAGATGACTGTCGAAAATTCAACTATGTTCCATGCGCAAATCAGGAAAGTTCATCAGTCCCCTCGGGAAAGTCATTAGGCAAGAGTACGAGGATTATCAATGGTCGAGACGTCTACCCGAATGAGTTGCCGTTCCTAGTTAGACTAGAAATGGCACGCGCTCATCTCTGTGGCAGTTCAATTTACAACAAAAACTGGATTGTCATTGCCGCTCACTGCGTTTGGTTTCTAAATGAGAATACACTGCAAAATCTTTTTATTGTAGCAGGTGACCATTTCCGCTCCAAAGTTGATCCTACTGAGCAGATAGTGCGAGTCAAATCAATCGTAGTTCATGAGAAGTTTAATGAGACCAATGCGTGGCAATTTGACATTGCCGTGGTCCAAGTTAGCCCTCCGTTTAAATTTAACAGCGCTGTGGCTCCAATCTGTTTAGCGTCACACGCGGATCAAGTCCCAGTGGGCCAAAAGGTTCGAGTAAGTGGATGGGGAACAACCGACCCTAAGGACGCCACTCCAAACGCAACTCCAGAGATTCCAAAAACAGTTCAAATTAGAGTCATTTCAGTTGATGAATGTCGAACTTCATACATTGATTTTCTGCCTATCACAGAAGGACACATCTGCGCACTACCTGAGACATCTACACCCGCCGGCGGCTGCGTTGGAGACTCCGGTGGTCCATTATTCATGGACAAAGACGATGGATCCAGATTTTTAGTTGGACTTGTGAACGGGGGTGGACCTCCGGAATGTAGTGGTCCTAAAGCCCCGTCCGTCTATGCCAGCATTACGCATTACCATGAATGGATTGTAGCCAACGCAGTTGACGTCAGCTAGGTTTTATTAGCAGTACTCATATATAGATAATTTTTTAATGCAAAATAAAATTCTTGTGCACAACGAAAGTTTTAGTGGTTGCGTGGCAAGAAATATAAGCATGTACCGTGAAGCTCCAAATATAAGCCTTCTGCTTTCATATTTCATATTGAAAATTTTAAGTTTGAGCTTACTAAAATAGCACTATGCCTATTCCATATGGAAAAACCCTGGCTTCTTTTAGAGACCAGCCTTTATTGGAGACTCGGCTTCTATTGTGAGCTTGACGGTACTTTTAATTTTAAAATTAGCATTGAATTGTACTGCGGAATTTTTGCGGTGATGACCTCCAAGTAAAAAAGGAAACAAGATTAAATTCGCATTTTAATAAATTCTTAGTTAAAATGTTTTCCTTTTTACAATAATAAAAATCAAGATTTTAATTGGTAACTTTATTTCACATAATACGTTTTAAATTTTAATAAATTATCTTACAACCAATTTCAATTTTTTTTTAAATTTACTCCACTTTGAACTCACAAACCCTCGTATTTTTTTGTATTCATCAATCATTATTTGGATTAGGCTCCACACCAATGCAAAAGGACACTTTTATGAAATATTGGCCATCTGAGGGAGTTACAATTTTAGAAATATTTATAAACTGATTAATTTATATTTTTTATGAATAATAATGGTGCTTTAGCGGATTTATTCATAAAACTGTTTTAAATTCGCCCAAGTTATGTATGGAGCCAAATTTTTGTGCCTTATTTGAACAATGTGTGGGTCACCCTTCTACTTCAACCCGGTGAATATTTCCATGAACTGAATGGAGCAATGCGGTATGATTGGCATATACCAGCTGGTCTAATTTCTAGTATCATACCATGTACTAACTTTATTATATTGGCAGTTTCCATACATAATATTGCAAGCTTAAAGTATGTAAAAAATTTAAAAGAGTTAAAATGTTTTGATCGGAGCAGGATTTCCTTCCTGTCAGGACGTCAAGACGAAATTTTGTGAGTCTCAAATTATCTTGCTCTTAAATCTACTAAATACATTAAATTGAAAGCCAAATAAAAATTTAATAAACATTGCATTTATTGCATCATAAAACACAAAAAAGATTATAGATTTTAGAAAGTTGATTTAACTTAATTTAAAATATATACAAAATGCAAATGATTTTTATAAACTGTGGGTGCACAACACATTTAGAAGAACTACAAAACTGTGATTAAAATAATTTTAATATTTGTTGTGTACATTTGTGTGTTTTATACTAAAATGTTGTGGGCTACTGTACTTTTTATTTTATGTATATGCTTTAGGTATAACAAAAAGTTGCATTTTTTCTTACTTGTACAACTATGAACTTTCAACTCGCAAAGAAAGTCACTTAGGGTGAAATTATATAAAATATTATTAAATGTCACAATTATTGAGTATAAAATACATTAATTAAAGCTTGGATGTAACTTCTAAGCTACAACGGGCGCTGGCAAAGCCAGAATTTGGGATACGCTTGCTTCCACAATTTGCGGTTCCATGGAAGTCTATTCTTTAACAAAACAGGTTGTGGGATTGCTCAAGATTCCTAGTCAATTTTCAGACAATTCAGAAAATTGCAAAATTTGCAGAGATATAATAAGGAATCACTGCAAAAGCAGTAAGTTATCTCCAATATATTTTGAAAAATCTCGCAATTTTAAAAATAAAAACAACAATTTCACACATTAATTATTTTCGTATAAACGTTTAAAAGTAAGAATTTTATTGCCTATTATAAATAAAAACAGATGCCTGCCAAAAATTCTACTATGTTCCATGCACTAATCAGGAAATACACTCAGACTCTTCAGGAACATCCTTTGACAAAATTACGAGAATTATAAATGGTCGAAACGTCTACCCGAATGAGTTCCCTTTTCTAGTTAGTTTAGAGCGTTTTGGCAAGCACCATTGTGGCGGTTCAATTTACAACCAAGATTAGATTATCACTGCCGCTCACTGTGTCACTTCCGCTGGGTCCGTATTTGACCCTCCTATAACGTTGGAATCTTTGTCCGTCTTAGGAGGTGACCATAATCGCTCTATTGCTGATTCTACTGAGCAGTGAAAGTAAAATCAATTGTAGCTCATGAGAAGTACAATGACTCATATGCTTGGCAATTTGACATTGCACTGGTTGAGGTGGATCCTCCGTTTGAATTCAACAGCGCGGTGGCTCCAATCTGTATACTGTCACAAGCTGATGAAATTCCAGTGGGCCAACAAGTACGAGTGAGTGGATGGGGAACAACGGACCCTAAGATCCATTCACTAGTTCCAGAGGTTGCAAAAACAGTCCAAATTAAAGTCATTTCACTTGATGAATGTCATAATATTTACATTAAGGATGATACGAACATCACACAAGGAAATATGTGCGCTGTACCTGAGTCATCCACACCCGCCGGCGGCTGCTTTGGAGACTCCGGTGGTCCATTATTCATGGACAAAGATGGATCCAGATTCTTAGTTGGACTTGTGAGCGGGGGTGAGGGACCAGGATGTAGTACTCCCGATGCTCCGTCTTACTATTCTAGCATTGCGTATTATTACGACTGGATTGTTGAAAACGCAGGGGACGTCTGCTAGGTTATAGCTATACTGGGGGTGCTAAATAGACCCGCGTACTATTTAAACTAACGAGCAATGTTTCAGACCCGATTCTCTAGATTTCCATCGAAATGTAGATATACGGATTCAGCATGTTTTACACAGTGTGCAAACCCCCGAAACATGTTCCGCATATACACGTTTTTATTTTCAAAAAAATTAAAAACTGATTTTCAAAATTTGCGAAATTCAAAAACGTTTTTTTCTTATGGGATTCGACATGCAAATTTTTAAAAAACATGATACAGTGTATAGAAATTTTTCGATTTTCTTGAGAAATCAGGGTTTTTGAAATTTTCAATACAAATGTAAACCAATATGATTTGGTCCTTTCAAGAAAGTACTTATAATGCAAACAAGGCTATCTACTGTCATTATTATCAATTTGAATGGCATCGCATTTTATAATATGTAATACATAGGTATCCTCAAAATCATATGTAATGCACGAATTTATCCACTTGTAAGACGAAATCGGGCGCTTTGCGCCTGATTTTTCCACAGTAGGCGCGAAGTGGATGCTGAGCTCACAGCGAATTGGGTTGATCAGAGAAACAACGTTTGTGTAGTAAGGCCAAAACAAAAACTAGGCAGGTAGCACCAGTGGAAGTGGGCCAGGTACGAGTTTTGCTGGCAAGAATGAGTGGGGAGCAAGTAGTGCAGGTACGTGTGGCCCTAATAAAAACATCGCCAGTACGAGTGGAATTTAGTATCAGTTTTGGTGAAACGAAAGGGCGGGGTGCAGGGGGTATTTGTAGCAGTGAGCTTGGTAGCAGCAGCACATGTTCCAGTTAGCTAGGGTCATGCGGTGCCGATACTAGGGGGCCCTTAAAGAAAAGCGCCGGTACAAGTAGTATGGCACTAGTATTGGTGATACGAGTGGGCGGGGCACAAGTAGGCTTGGAAAAAATAGTATCGGTATGAGTAGACTATGTGCAATTTTTGCTGGTACCAGTTGGCAGGAAACAAGCTATGCAAGTGTGCGTGGCAAGAGCAACGAGGCTACGAGTTGGTTCACTACGAGCTATACTGGTACAATTAGAAACGGGTGCGAGTAATACGGGTGCTCTCGGTACTAGCTTTGCTAATACAAAAGGGTAGAATAAAAACAACGTCTGTACGAATGGGCTAAGTAGGAGTTTTAATGGCGCCAGTACAAATGGTGACGTCTTGATTGACCTTGGATAGAATAGCGCCGTTGCAATTGAGCTAGGTACGAACTATGATATAATTAGTGAAGGCAGTGTACAAGTGGTATTAATTATTAATGTGAGTTAGTTTGGTAACATTATTACAGTTGCGAGTTAGCTGGGTACGAGTGGTTTCATGGCGAATGGTTTCGGCACAAATGGGCTACCTAAGAACAGTTCCGGTACTCGCATTCAGTGTAAGACACGGAGCAGGTGACCGGTGCAGACCGGTCCACTGACCGAAGCTCCGGTCTGTTCTATACTTTTGAGACGAGCCCAGGACGGCCTGTGTTAAATAATACGGAGGCTCAAATAAGGCCAAAAAGAAAGGTACGTTTCGGTCCTCGGTCATTTTTAATTAAGGGCTCAAAAGGGACCGATTGTCTTGCACTGCTCGCATTTCTGGCCTTTTATATTTATTTTAAGCAAAATCGTTTAAAAACCATGACATGTTTTATACAACCTACAGAGGGATAGACAAAATGACGTGCAAAATTATTACAATGTATTCTGATAAGCTGAAGCTAAGCATGTAAATAGTTGTAGTGTAAACACGGGCTACAACACTGTGTGAGGTGTTACACTTGCAATTCAAAGTTTGCTGCTATTTTGGATTTTTTCACTTACCTGTTTAATGTGTAATATATTGCTTGTATTTTCTGGAATTTTCTATTTTGTTTCAAACTTACCCAACCGTTGAACAGCCTCCTCTCTTTTTGACGCAGGTACAAGAGGCAAGGGGGCACTGCAAAGCTGTAAGATTAACTTGTACTTAAGCGGCGCTCAAATTTAAAGAAAAATGGATTTACCGTCAATGTTTGTGAATACGTCAGTCCGTTGTACACATTTGGGTTCGTATACAAATGGCGCCGCCCAAGATTAGGGTGGGTTACTTGAAAAAAAGATGTCATCATACGTTAAAGATAGTCATTTACTCAATGCTTAAGAGGGCGACAGCTTGGGTTGGTGGATCCAAAAAAGTTGGTAAATTTTAGTGGCGTCGTTTACGTCCGGCCCTTTCACCCGCTTTTGTTCTCGTTTTATTGTATGCGTTATGACATGGGCCTATTTACCTGTTAATTTTGGATGAATGGTCTGTATCAAGCAAGTTTAAAACATAATACAGACCTGCCTGCTTGCAATTGTGGTCGCTTAAAAGTTTTTTCAAAAACGTCAGTTTAATACTGTAACCTTAAGTGTACGGTTAACCGGCAGACAGAACTGTTTTACAGTGCGTTTGCGATTATCAATAGATACAAGGTTAAGATGACTTTCGGCTAAAGAGGACCAACTCCCAAATTCCAATCGGGCTGAAAATTCAACTTTTATGTAAAACCACCTAAGCTTAAAGTCCAGATCTTGACAGTAGTCCATCCCCTCCCAAAACTAATTTCTTCTCCGCATGTATTGTAAGATTTTTATAGCTTCTGTAATTAGTTATTTATCGTTCTACTATTTATGTGTATATTATAAGAGAGATAATATTATTAGCAACAGCCACAAAAATAAACAAACTTTATCTACAGTTAACGGTGGCTCGTGAAAGTGAAATTGTTAAAGGGGACTCATATAGGCTCAGCGGCGGACCCAGAATTTTTTTCTAAGCTAAACCATTAGTTGACAAAAGCTGGACCAATTTTTTCTATTACTACCACCAATCAAATACTAGTTATTGATAACTACAAGTTTGATTTATGCCAATAGATGTCACACGTTAAGATATACGAACGAGGCAATAAACTCATTACGTTATTATCGGTTCTATTATATGGGTCCTTAATTCACTAAATCGACTAAATATATTATTCTTGAAATTTTACTATACTTTTCTAATTGTAAACTGTGACTGTAATTACACTTTTAATTACAACACAGTTAGTGACCTGTCACTTACTATTCTACACCTAATTACACAGTTTAGTTTATATGAATAAAAATGAAATAAATTAATTCCTGATATAATACATGCTAACAAGCATTAATTATTATAGCTATCAAAGGACTATGCATATACAATGTAATTAACTTCTAATACGTCAAATGTGTCCACCATAAGTCCTGTTATGTCCATGCTTGCCGTATGTAGTTTCTAAGAAATGACCTCAAAACGTCCTCTAATGAGCTTTAAAACATCATGACCTACAGCAAGCAAAAGAAACAGTTATGTTTTTTGAAAACAAATTAAAGTACTGCGAACATTTTAATCTATAATTGTAGTATTCTCTCAAAAACTCAAAAACACCGGTCGCAGACAGTGTGTTCATCAGTTGTTTCATATTCTTAAATCACCAGGAGGCAATTAATAGTCATATTACAAACAATCAATATCATGAGCAATGCTGCAAATTTTTGTATCACGAAGACATTCCACACCCGCACGCCCAAAGGTCGCATTGACCTCACGTACATCTTCCCCAATTTAAGTTCAACGGCCCGTTTTTCCCGCCATAGATACTGCCAGTCACTTATGCAACCCAATGAAAGCTCATTCTTCTTTCCAGCAGTAGTATAGACAGTAAATTCAAGCACGACCCAAGTCAGTGCCCAAGACACCAAGCAAAGGTACACAATTGGATGCACAATATCTACTAATTTGACTATGACGTAAATGCAAAGAACGTGGCAGCCAATATTGCACAGAATGAATGCTGGCCACATGATGTTAGCAACGCAGTCATTATACAAAATATTGATCAGCTGAAGTTGTCTGTATAGCAAAACTGTACTTTTCATTTGAATTTGAATATTGCCGTCGCTTTTACATTTACGTTGGATCCCCTCAAGCCACGAGTTACTGCAGATGATGAAGACAACAAAGAATAAAAACCAATACAGTACTATGTTTGCAAAGAAATGGAAGTAAAAATGCAATTCAAGGAGTGGGTATATGTATTTGACCCAGGAGCCTACTAAGATCCGCATGAGGCACAACATGTACCTTGGGTTGTACATGTCCAGGAAGAATATTGGTAGCAAGAAAAAAGCGTTCATGACAGTCCACGGAATTACCAATGTCATGCTTTTTTCCAAGATTTTTGACTTCCTTTCTGCACTTTCTGGAATAAAGCAAATTATACAGTGTCATGAAAATACAGCTTCTTTATAAAATGGTGTAATATTAGTGTCGAAATTCATTAGAGTTTTACCTCCAAATTGCTTGTCCATTATGAACAGCTGATTAATGAACCCTTGAATTTTCAATCGGTTTAGAAATGTATTGATGAAACCAAACGCATGCGCTATGGTTGATATCCACCAAATTTGATGTAAAACAAAATCTGTGGCATCAAATTCAACAGTACCAATGTGATAGATTACAAAGCAACACATTTGCAAAAGTGGAATGTAACGTGTACAATGAGATGTAAAAGATGCTGAACTTCCATCCAAATGAATGTAGTCGAAAATATTTTGATTTTCGGTTTGGTGTCACGACAGAACTTGTGTCGGAGTTCCATTTAAAAGGAAACAGGCAAAGCAGGAAAAACAAATTGATAATTTTACCAATTTCTTGAACAGATTTTGTCGTCAACATTGTGAAAATTGTCAAAACTGAATTGATAGATTTATTTAAAATATATTTTTGACCTTAGTTTTCCTGCTTCCAAAGTACTATAGCGTGATATTTTGGTTAGTTTCGAGCAGATATTGCGTCTTTTTTTGAACTGCTTCTTTCATTTACTGAATTTAATTCGCTTATGATGACGCAGTAATATCAAACAGTTGAATTAAATTTGACCCCTATATCAGTAGGTTAAGACAATAAGTTAATTACAGCAGTAGTAGGTATCAATTTTCTTGTCAAGTATAATATTATTGTAGATTATTCTATTAGTGAATATGAGGAGATAATTATTAGTAATTATAAATACATTCCGCATTTTTTTCAAATATACTACACAATAATCTAGAAAAAATGACCAAAAACGAATTATTTACTGTCAAGAGTCAAGGACACTGTTAATTAATTATGTTATAGTAATACGTTATAACTGTCGCTATGGCCATTTGCGACGCAGAAAATATTTTTAGAGCAATAGCTTAATTATAATCTGCGATCCGCTTAAAATATTCTTTTAGACTGTTTAATGGTCTCATTAAACGTTTATACATAATTTATTTTATTGTAGTGTAATATTCTCAGGTAATGCATAGTATAAAATCACTAATTTGCATTGATATACACGCTACATAGTTTTACGTTTTTGTATACAATAATATTTATAATATAATAGTATAACATTCTAAGTAAATGTATGCATAGTATAAGTAATTTGTAATAATAGTAAGCAAATATTTATCTCATAAACCAACAATAGCTCTGGTTTAGTTAGAATAATGAATCGCATTGGATTGCATAGCATGCATAGTTGTTAAGGGTAAATTTTATTGTGACACATGATTTTTACAGTATGCTACGTGACAGTATGCTGTCTAAACCCAAAACCCCTTTAAGTAATGTAAGGGAAATATCTGTCTTTCTAAATTGAACTTTTTGATACTTCAATTTTGTTATTTTTTAATAAAAGGTAATTTAATATAAGACAATTGGCACTTATATAGATATCAAGACAATTCTATTACAACTTTAAATTGGAGAAATTGACAAGGATAAATAACATGGATATCATGAATCTAGATGTTTAACGTGTATTGGGCTAAAATACTATTTCATTCAAATTCTAAGCTGCTAGCGTAAGATGTTTGCATATCTTACAGTGTAAACAACACATTGAAAAGTAGCAAGTAAACTCTTGGTCAATAAAATGACCACTAGACCTACCCACACGGCGAGCGAGTACAGACAGCCATCGTCACAGCCATGAAGTAGCGTTGCATACATCATTTGTGTACTAACTCTCACAATATTGTTATTGAACCATAACACGTTTTAAAAGCCGCGCCATATTAATGGTAATGAATTGTGTAATTATACAATTAAAGTCAATTGCTCAATTAAAGTAGTTTGTTAAGACAGTTAAAACTTCTAATTCATATTTATAGCTGTACAGCTTAAGTAAATCCTTGCATTCAATTTAACTTATTAAATAATCACCACAAAAAGAAAGCTCTAAACATATTTCATTAAATACAGTATATCTTATGCTACTACGCTGGTCACTAATAGGGCGCTCAAGATAAGAAGTTTAAATAACTCCTATGACCAATAGCCCAATATTCGATAACAATATGAACCACTCGGTGATACTTAATCTCCTCGTTATACCTGCTGTATTCATGGGTCTAATTTATGGTGAGTATTTTAATATGTACTAACTTTATTTTGTTGTTAATGTCTATCAGCTATCAATTATCGCAAGTTTAAAGTGATTCAATTATTGACATATTATATATAATGGCATGATGAACAATTAAATACTACCAATAAGTACGTAGTGGTAAAGTTTGTTTTATGTTTTGTTCGTGGGGATTATAAAATGTTTGCTGTCCCGTCTGGATTTCAAAACAAAAGTTTTGGGGTTTGTTATTTTCTCACCCTATAAAATCTAGTTGTAGAACGTATCATTAAATCTCTACATAAGTAAATAAATTGAATTGAATGCCAAATAAAAAAACGATAAATAATATACATATATTGTATCATAAAAGAGTTTAAAAGCAAACAAGATTTTACATAGTAGATTTAACTTAATTAAACATTTAAAACTTGCAATCGTTTTTATAAATTCTTAGTGCACACAACATTTAAAAGGGCATTATACTTGAATAAAGCAATATTAGTATTCATTTGGGAAAATTTGTGTCTTCTATCAGAATGTTGTGGGCAAGTTTACTTCTTATTTTAGCTTGTGGTTTAGGTAAGTAATTTTCTTGCCTGCGCTATTCTGTCGCATAAATCCTACAACGTTTAGGTAGTTGCATTATATTACGCTAAATGAAGTGGAGAAACTTGCTATCCCTCTGCCCTCAAATAAAATTAAATTAAAAAAATTAAATTGTCGCCCGGGGACCTGAAGTAGATGCTGAGCTTACAGCACAATTTCGGGTTGAGCTCTGTTTATTTTAATAAAAGAGTAGAACCCTATTGTGGCAAGGCTCAAATGACGACAAGCGTCTAACTCATCTTCTAAGTTATTCACTTGAATTTCCCTTTTTATAAATGTTTAATAAGTCGCACGCACAGTTTTATCATTTTTGAATGACAGAAAGCAGATATCAAAATGTTTGCCGGATGTACAAATGTTGTAGGTATGACTTGAGGCGTACAATTATGCATCTAAACCTTGGGCTTGGAAACAGAGGTGCCGGTGCGAACGCTTTTTGTACCACAGTGCTTGTTATTGTGGGCTGAATACCAGTGATATAAATACGTGTCGCGCGGATACAAGCGGTACGGTTAAGAATTTTAGAAATTCGTATCGTACAATTACAAGTCGTACCAAAATACGTATGAGCATTTATATATTAATATTATTTAGAAGGGGTTCAGTTGAAGACTGACGCCGCCGAGGCCCTATTTATAATGGCCTATCGCAGACACCCCCTTAAGACAAAAGAGACAGGAAGAGATAGAAATCAATTACACCAGGTCAGTGAGTGAGCCTGCCCGTGGCACGCGAGAACGCCACGAGCTGACCCACTGATGCCTGACCTAGCAAATCCATCGAGATAACACAACCACCAAGGTAGAGGTTTCTCACTAAAACAAAGGCTGGGCATGAAGTCAGGAAGTGTATAGGAGTATCATCGTCCTCCCCACAGTGCAAGCACAATGGGGATTCCAATACACCTATCCTCCATCCATGGCTTCCCCACGCCCCATGCCCTGTAACAAGCCCAATCAACCACCTTAATTGATCCCTAGGATATCGCACCAAAGAGGCATTACCATACAATGGCGACGATATCCAGAGCTTGGCCATCCAACAGCTACGCAAGCCAGTCCATTGTCTATCGTGCTCACGTCTAGCCCATCCCGCGATAGCGCAATAGACAGCGGAGATTGGGACTGGAAGTATTGGTCTTGGACCAAACTGCATAGCACTACTACCATCATGCGAAACCTTTGCAAGCCTATCCGCCTCCTCATTACCCCTGAACCCAGAGTGAGCAGGGACCCAAACCAACTCAACCTCACAACCCCTGTATGTACGTATGAGCATGACATGTATATAGGTTGGAAAAATTTTTAAATCTTGAAATAGGGGTAGTTAAAACTACGATATTTAAAGGACGTCATTATCGACGATCCCTGAATATCTACAACCTATATAAGTATGTATGATCATGACAAGTAGTTCAAATAGGTTGGCAAAAATAATAATGTTGGAAATTAAGGTAATTAAAATGATACTTAAAGGACGTCATTTACGGACGATCCCTGAACATCTATCATATGTATATTTATGTTCATGACATAAAGGTAAAACGTTTTTAAAAAAATTTAAAGTTTAAAATGGGGGTGCTTGAAACTATTATATTTTAAGTACGTTATTTATAGACGATCGCTGATTACCTATCACCTGTATATTTAATTTCATGACGTGTTGTTAAAATATTTTGAAAACAAATTAAAAGCTGTAAAGGGGAAGCTTAAAACTATATTTAAAGGACGTCATTACTAACAATCCCTGAATATATATAACCTATATACTGAATATACTTAACACTTTGATATTTGAAGGACGTCATTATGGACGATCCCTGAACATGTATAACCTTTATACTGAATATCTATAACACTAAACTTCGATATTTGAAAGACGCCATTATGGACGATCCGTTAATATGTATAGCCTATATACTGAATATAAATAACATTAAACTTCGATATTTGAAGGACGTCATTATGGACGATCCTTGAATATAAATAACCTATATACTGAATATCTATAATCTATTCCCAGATTCCTAACGTGTCTGCTGTAGCAGACCACAGACCATATAACCATTATTGAAAACTGGAGGTGAAATTGGTTTGGTCTGTAGTATAAGATATACTTGTATTTGCCGCGCAGAGCTTTAAAATTACTTAGTATGTACATGAATTATCCATTTGTTTACACGTATATATCCGTTTTTATAATAAATAAGGTACGTTAATTAGTAGCGTTATTCTAAATGAACGGGTGTCAAAAAGTAAGAATGAGCTTGCAATAACTGTTCACAGAGCTCAAGGACAAACCTTTCATCAAGTTAGACTGTACCTTTCTGACCCAGTTTTTGGCCACGGCCAGATATACGTAGCTTGTTTGCGTATGGGATATCTAGAAGGACTTAACGTTTACAACGACGCGCATTGACACAAATATATAACAGCGCACAAAGAAAAAATCAATGAAAACTAATATTTATTTAAATACCTAGCAATTATGTATGATCATATATAATGCAAATTCAAAAAAAAGTTATTCAATTATGTTTCGACTATGTGAGTCAGGAAGAATGTTAGTTTGTTGTAATAAACGTATATTAACTAATGATAAGTTTATTCCCCTTCAATTACTTTGTAAGGCAAGGACACGTTCCATCCGCAGGACAGGCCTGGTTATTTGTTATACATATCATTGATAATTCATTACCAAGGTCGTAGTTTTGAATTAAATGACTATCAAACATGTGTATATCTACTTTGCTTTACAGTGGATGCCGGAAAAGCAAGAATTCGAGACTCGCTTGCCTCTACAATTTGCGGTTCCATGAAAGCATATTCTTCAACAAAAAAAGTTGTGGGATTGCTCAAAATACCAAATCAATTTTCAGATACCGATAATTGTAAAATTTGCAGAGATGTAAGATTGAACGACTGCAAAAGCAGTAAGTTATCTCCTATTTATTCCAAAAATTCTCACAATTGTAAAACACAAAATACAAATTTCATACAGTAATCTCATGTAAACGTTAGGATATGTGGATTTAATTGTATATTAATAATAAAAACAGATAGCTGTCAAAAATTCAACTATGTTCCATGCACAAATCAGGAAATACCCGCAGACTCTTCAGGAAAATCCTTAGGTAAAAGTACGAGGATTGTAGGTGGTCGATACCTTAACCCACATGAGTTGCCGTTCCTAGTTAAAATAGAACAAGACGACTGGCAACATTGCGGCGGTTCAATTTACAACGAAAATTGGATTATCACCGCCGCTCACTGCGTTGTGCCCAGTAAAGGTCCAGCAAATTTGACAGATTATACCATTATAGCTGGTAACCATAATCGCTCCATTGTTGAGCCTACTACGCAGAAGGTGTATATAAAATCAATCGTAGCTCATAAGGGATTTAGTCGGGATCTGGCTTGGCAATTCGACATTGCAGTGGTTCAGGTGAGCCCTCCGTTTAAATTCAACAGCGCTGTGGCTCCAGCCTGTTTAGCGTCACAGAATGATATAGTCCAAGTGGGCCAACAAGTACGAGTGAGTGGGTGGGGAGCCAGGGAAGACAAGGAGCCCTATACACCGTATCCAGATGTTCCTAAAACAGTCACAATTAAAACCATTTCAATTGAGGATTGTCAAAATATTTACATTAAGATTGGGAATTTGTCACAAGGGAATATCTGCGCAGTACCTGAGTCATCTGAACAAGCCGGTGCCTGCCAAGCAGACTCCGGTGGTCCATTAACCTTGGACAAAAGCGGATCTAGATTCTTAATTGGAACTGCAAGCGGGGCCGGGGGGTATGAATGTGGTGTTGCCCATATCCCGACAGTCTATGCTAGCGTTGCGCATTTTCACGACTGGATTGTGGAGAACGCACGTGACGACGGCGACTGCTAGGTTATAGCTACACTCATAGACAACCCTTTAATACATTAAATACCTTAATACACAAAATATTATTACAACACCATGATCACATTTTAGTATATTACCTAGTTAATTTATGCAATACATTGTTGACCAGCAAACCGGTCCGTCCTACGGACGGAATTAATTACAGTTAACAAAAAACATATTATGCGTTGACCCGGGCATTTGCTATTATTACATTCATATCCACTCTTGAGCCTAATTATAAAGGTAACAAGATTATACAGATTCACCTTTTGACATCTGTGTAGTGCTGATACGGGTCTAAGACCTAGGACTCATTAACTCATTGGCAATGAACAGAGAATTATGGCAATGAACAGTACAAATATCGCGGATATGAGTAAACACAAGCAGAAATGAAAGTAAAAGTTATACGGGTAAAAAAGATGACTTTAAAGTAAAGGCAAAAACTAAAACCGTATAGGAAAGCTCTAAAAATATCCAAGACGTTTAAAGTGATAATTTAGGCTTTTTAAGAGAGGGCGAAAAACACGTCTTTTCATAAGCATTAATTTATTCAATCTCTCTTCCATCATCCAACTCAATCCCTGATTTAATCTTCCCAGTACAAATAATAATTTAATAAATAATTGCAGAATTTTGGCGTGAATTACGCAATAATCATGGATTGGTCATTGTCATTAAATAGTTGATCTACTGTTACACCTAAATGAAATACTTCTGATTAGAATTGTCATAATATGAATCTCAAGAATATTATAGAATAATAAATTACTCTAGAAGTAAATAACAGAAGAATATGTATGATTTAAGAATGACTAGTTGGTAGTGAGTGGATTAAGCTCTACATGCAGTTTGTTGTTAACAAACAATCCGTGAACTAAATACTTGTGCATTAAACAAATATACATAGGCATGCTGTAAGGATAAATTCATGTAACATAAGAATGTACATGCATCATCATTCCACATGCTCATACTGGCATTTTAATGAAAGCTTATGAAAGTATATAACTTATAATTTAAACTAATATTATGTAATACTTAACCTATGGTGCTACGTAGTGTGTGTACGTTAAGATATACTAATGAGTATTACCTTGTACAAAAGTACTCTAATATGTATGTCTTAATACTAATGTATTTGATACCGTTCATAAAATAATAAATCGCGACAGATTGCAGTGATACATATACCTGTACCGGCAGACTTATTTTCGTGTTACCATTTCTACGATCTGTTATTTAAGACGTAAATTAATTTGAAAAATAATAAATTACATACTTCTAAGCAGGCGTGATTGGCTGCAGGACTGCAGACAGTTACAAACTTAAAAGTCTCAGACCTGGCTTTGATCTTTGGCCACTGCTAATCGTTTACGGCTCGGCTTAGTACGGTAAACGTCACTGGATGGTTGATTGAATGCCAATATCCTTCGGTGCTCCTTAGTGACAACTACTTACTATGGCAGCCTAGGGAATGGGACTCCTTTACTGTGGTTGTGGAGCAGGGGACGGGGATAGGTGAAAGGGTGCAAAGACCGAGACGATCTAACGCGGTAGCCTCCTACTTCCTCACCCACAGTGACTGGTTGAGCCTGGTTGTTTAAGAACTTCGGTCATATCGACTTATTGAATATTTATTGTTTAATATTTTTTCATATGAATTTGAACATTGTCATCGCTTTTACATTTACGTTGGATTCCCTCGAGCCATGAGTTACTGCACACGATAAAGACAACAAAAAATAAAAACCAGTACAGTACAATGTTTGCAAAGAAATGAAAGTAATTATGCAATTCAAGGAGAGGGTATATGTATTTGACCCAGAAGCCTACTAAGATCCGTATGAGGCACAACATGTACCTTGGGTTGTACATGTTCAGGAAGAATATTGGTAGCAAGAAAAAAGCGTTCATGACAGTCCACGGAATTACCAATGCCAGGCTTTTTTCCAAGATTTTTGACTTCCTTTCTGCAAAATTTTAGGAACTAAATTGATAGATTCATTTTAAATATATTTTTGACCTAAGTTTCCCTGCTTCCAAAGTAGTGTGACCTTGTAGTTAGTTTCGGGCAGATATTGCGTCTTTTTTCGCGCTGCTTCTTTCAGCGACTGAATTTTATTCGCTCATGATGACGCAGTAATATCAAACTGTTTAATTATATTTGACCCCCATATCAGTAAGTTAAGCCAATGAGTTAAATATGTATTGATTTATTGCATATACGGGCCTAAGCCTACACACAAATCTGATTAATATTTTGGTTACATTATTTTTGTTTGAGCAAATTGATTGTTTAACCATCGAAGCTCATATGATATTTGTTCTTAAGTTTTAATATGTTTGATTTATTGCATTATTAATGTAATATTTTGTGATTCACTTACTTAATATTATCTATCATATTTAACAATGTATATCTAGTTTAATTCTCATCATTAATAGTTGATTCTTTTATTTTAATCTTATTTATTAAACATATTCTACAAGCAGCTTTACTTATGAATCAATTTCTAACAATTCACTTCAAGATCAAAATTTCAAAGTTTGGTTGCACTCCTATTTTTCACTCATGATCTTGATTGTAAAGCTAGCTATGTTTACACATGCTATAGGAAACTATTCAACGTATTTTTCAACAATATGGTGTCCTTGTAGGTGTCAACTTAATTGCTCCGATAACAGCTCATTTATAACTCATAGATTTTAGTACAGTCACTAATTTCAGTAATTTATATTTGTTCATTTAACATAGACGCATTTGACAATATTATTAGTTTATACTAGTTCGATTAAATGGTTTAGGTTATAAGATCATCTCAAAGATGCACCTTGGTCAGGGTTATTCCGTCACTAGTGTATCTGATGCCATTAGCTTCGAAAGAGTAACTTCCAACATATTTAACAGTTCTGATTAAAGGGTCCCGTTTCTTTATCCAGTATTGTTCTGTTAGTAGCATGTAGACTTCTGGTTGTTTTTAACTTCAGCACTGTTGGATGTAGACTTGCGGTAAAGACTCCTTTAATCGAGACTTCGTTTGTAGCATCAAACCCACTTCATCCTCGTCAGCCAGCTAGACAAAAAGAAGCGTAGGTTTGCCTTCAGTTTTGTTGCAGATTTGTTTTGCTTTCACAATATGTGTTGATTTAAGTTTAAGGGTGTCTATAATTACTGATTTAGCATCCTCAACTGGAGAGTAACTAACAGGTAGACCTGTGATTAAAATTTCTTCACTTCTGTTCGGTCTCCCAGGTTCATTCACTTTTGACTCAACACTTTGAAGTCTGTTTCCTAACTCACTAAATTTTGCTTTCATAATATTGACTTCAATTTCTTGTCTTGAGGTAGCTTTTTTTATCCTAGCATCTAGTGATTTCAATTTTGTTTCTATGTTGGTTTCCAAAGATACTAGTCTTGCGTTCATTTCTTTTTTAAAGTCTTCAATCAGAATTATTATGTTAGCGGTGATTTGTGATGTTATTTATTGGCTGAGTTGCAATAGTTGCTGAGATTGCTCAAAGAATTGCTGATAGAAGTAGATGGCTAGCTACTTCTGTCAGTTCAGTACTGGGATTTTCTTTTTGTTCGGCATAATTCGTATCTCTTTAATAATCTTGTATTCCTGATGTTTTCCTCAATCCTACCAAAATGTACGTGTTGCTAGTATCTTAACACCTTTTTAAAGAAAATATGGAATTTGTAGGCCTTTCGCCTACGCATGAATGAGAAGAAACCTAGCTTTATGTTTTAAAGTTGATTCTTGCTTTTCTGGGTTTATAATTACTCGTCCTAAATTTCTATGTGTGTACGAACTCACATGGGTTTTCTCAGTCGTTTCGGCTTGCGGCGTCGCAGGATTTTGGGAACTCGTATAAAACTAACTAGTTAAATAAAAGTTATAAATTTTTGATCAAATTACATTTGTTGACTTACTTTAGTATTTGATTACGAGTTGAAAGTAGACAAAAACTGTTATTTAACTGTTCAAAATTTGAAAGGCACAATGAAATTTATGAAATACTTTAGGACTAATTAGAATTTTAATGTTCGCGGTTTGCGTGCTCGATGGTCTCCGATAAGTTAAATACAGCGGTGGTAGGTATCAATTTTCTTGTCAAGTATAATATTATTGTGGATTATTTTATTAGTAAATTTGAGGAGATAATTATTAGTTATTATAAATATATTTCCTTTTTTTCAAATATACCACACAAAAATCTGGAAAAGATGACCAAAAACGAAGTATTTACTGTCAAGAGTCAAGGACACTGTTAATTTATTATGTTATAGTAATACGATATTACTGTCAATATTGCTATTTGCGACGCAGAAAATATTTTTAGAGCAATAGCTAAAATATAATTTGCGATCCGCCTACAATATTTTTTTAGACTGATTAATGGTCTAATTAAACGTTTATACAAAAATATTTATTTTATTGTGGTGTAATTGTCCCAAGTAAATCCATGCATAGTATAAAATCACTAATTTGCATTGATATACACGCTACATAGTTTTACGTTTTTGTAAACAATAATATTTATAATATGATAGTATAACATTCTTAGGTAAATTCATGCATAGTATAGGTAATTTGTAATAATAGGAAGCAAATATTTATCTCATAAACCAACAATAGCTCTTGTTTAGAATGATGAACCGCACTGGATTGCATAGCATAGCATAGTTGTTAAGGGTAAATTTTATTGTGAAACATGATTTTTACAGTATGCTACGTGACAGTATGCTGTCTAAACCCAAAATCCGTTCTGGTAATGTAAAGGAAATATCTAGCTTTCTAAATTGAACTTTTGGATACTTTAATTTTGCTATTTTTTAATTAAAAGGTAATCATTTAATATAAGACAATGGGCATTTATAAATAAAAGGACACTTCTATTAAAATTTTAAATAGGAGAAAGTGACAAGGCTAAATAACATGGATTTTATAGATCTGAATGTTGCACGTGTATTGGGCTAAAATACCATCTCATTCAAATTCTAAGATGCTATCGTAAGATGTTTGCATATCTTACAGTGTAAACAACACATTGAGGAGTAGCGAATGAACTCTTGGTCAATGGAATGACCACTAGAACTACCAACACAGCAAACGAGTACAGAGAGCTATAGTCAAAGCGATGAAGTAGCGTTGCATACATCATTTGTGTACCAACCCTCACAATATTGTTATTGAACCATAACACGTTTTTAAAGCCGCGCCATAGTATTGGTAATGAATTGTGTAATTATACAATTAAAGTCAATTGCTCAATTAAAGTAGTTTGTTAAGACAGTTAAAACCTATAATTTATCTTCATTGCTATATACAGTTTAATTAAATCCCTGCATTCAGTTTAATCCATTAAATAATCACCACAAAAAGAAAGTTCCAAACATATTTTATTACATACACTATATCTTGTGCTGCTACGCTGGTTACTAATAGGGCGCTCAAGATAAGAAGTTTAAATAATTCCTGAGACCAATAGCCCACTTCTCGATAACAATATGAACCACTCAGTGATACTTAATCTCCTCGTTATACCTGCCGTATTCATGGGTCTAATTTATGGTGAGTATTTTAATATGTACCAACTTTATTTTGTTGTTAATGTCTATCAGCTATCAATTATCGCAAGTTTAAAGTGATTCAATTATTGACATATTTTATATAATGGCATGATGAACAATTAATTACTAACAAGAGGTACGTAGTAGTAAAGTTTGTTTTATGTTTTGTTCGTGGGGATTATAAAATGTTTGCCGTCCCGTCTGAATTTCAAAACAAAAGTTTTAGGGTTTGTAATTATCTCACCCTATAAAATCTAGTTGTAGAACGTATCATTAAATCTCTACATAAGTAAATAAACTGAATTGAATGCTAAATAAAAAAATGATAAATAATATACATATATTGTATCATAAAAGAGTTTAAAAAACAAACAAGATTTTACATAGTAGATTTAACTTAATTAAACATTTAAAACTTGCAATCGTTTTTATAAATTCTTAGTGCACACAACATTTAAAAGGGCATTGTACTTGAATAAAGCAATAATAGTATTTATTTGGGAAAATTTGTGTCTTCTATCAGAATGTTGTGGGCAAGTTTACTTCTTATTTTAGCTTGTGGTTTAGGTAAGTAATTTTCTTGCCTGCGCTATTCTCTGTCGCATAAATCCTACAACGTTTAGGTAGTTGCATTATATCACACTAAATGAAGTGGAGAAACTTGCTATCCCTCTGCCCTGAAATAAAATTAAATTTAAAAAATTAAATTGTCGCCCGGGGACCCAAAGTAGATGCTGAGCTTACAGCACAATTTCGGTTCGAGCTTTGTTTATTTTAATAAAAGAGTAGAACCCTATTATGGCAAGGCTCAAATGACGACAAGCGTCTAACTCATCTTCTAAGTTATTCACTTGAATTTCACTTTTTATAAATGTATAATTAGTCGCACCCACAGTTTTATCATTTTTGAGTGACAGACAGCAGATGGCAAGAGGTTTGCCAGATGTACAAATGCTGCTGTAGGTATGACTTGAGGCGTAAAATTATGCATCGAAACCTTGGGCTTAGAAAAAGAGGTGCCGGTGCGAACGCTCCTTGTACCACAGTGCTTGTTACGCGTGGGCTGAATACCAGTGGTATAAATACGTGTCGCACAGGTACAAGCGGTACAGTTAAGAATTTTAGAAATTCGTATCGTACAATTACAAATCGTACCAAAATACGTATGAGCATGACATGTATGTTGGAAAAATTTTCAAAACTTGAAATAGGGGTAGTTACAACTACGATATTTAAAGGACGTCATTATCGACGATCCATGAATATCTACAGCCTATATAGGTATGTATGTTCATGACATGTAGTTCAAATAGGTTGGCAAAAATAATAATGTTGGAAATGAGGGTAATTAAAATGATATTTAAAGGACGTCATTCACGGACGATCCCCGAACATCTATCATATGTATATTTGTTTCATAAATGTCATATTATGATGTGACATAAAGGTTAAATGTTTTTAAAAAAATTTAAAGTTTAAAAGGGAGGTACTTGAAACTATTATAATAAAAGGAATTTATTTATGGATGGTCCCTGAATATCTATCACCTGTATATTTATTTTAATGACGTGTTGTTAAAATATCTTGAAAACATATTTAAAGTTGTAAAGGGGGAACTTAAAACTATGATACTTGAAGGACGTCATTATTAACAATCCCTAAATATATATAACCTATACAGTAGAATCCGGAGATAAGGGACGCCGTAGGACCGACTTTTTTCGTCCCGTTTAGCCGATAAGAGAATTTTGAAGTGAAAAATATTATTTTATTTGCAGTAAAAGCAATGTCCAAATCAAGATATTTACAGCAGGATTTAATATTAGCTAAATATTAAGATTCTTTAAAGAAGTCATTTAATGATGTTTGCTTTGTTTTATTTTGGTTTTGGCGATGTAGCATATTTAATATTTTGTTTCAGTGTTTAAAGTGTTTCTTTTACGCTTAGCAAACATTGTTATACAGGAACTCAGTAGGAACTGAATAATAAAGGAGCACTAGCGTAACGAGTAACTAAAAGAGCTTTGTAATCTATAAATACGATGACCTACTTACATCTTATAGACGGTGTAAATGTTCACAGTTCATGTGAGATAAGAAATAAGTAGTGATAAGAAGATAAGAATTAAATAAGCAGTCCAAAAGTACAGTAGTGCTTCAACTGTGCGGCTCGGTTTTTACATTTTGCTAATTTTGTTTCTAATATCCCTTATAAATGGCCAAAAATACCAAAAAGGTAGTAAAAATCGGTCCCTTAAACCCGATTATCCCTTACATTGGGTCCCTTATATAATTACGGGTAATTTTAGCATTGTAAGCATAGATAGCCAACCAAATATTTTAAATTTGTCCCTTTAGGGGGTTTTTCCTTAAATCAGGGTCCCTTATAAGAGGATTTCACTGTATACAGAATATCTTTAACACTAAAATTTGATATTTGAAGGACGTCATTATGGACGATCCCTGAGTATGTATAACCTATATACTGAATATCTACAACATTAAACTTCGATATTTGAAAGACGCCATTATGGACGATCTCTAAATATGTATAACCTATATATGTATGTATGTATGTATTGAGTATTGTGTTTTGAGGCCTAGGCCTATACACACTCAGTAAAATTGACTGTTACAGCTTTTACCACCGCGACACACTATTGAAGTGCACTCTTCGGGTTCGCTGACTGAAATTGTATACCTAATACTATACCAACTTACTTGGGAAGTCATACCTAGTGATAAGGGCTTGAAAACTTAAACTGCCGCTTAGAGGTGCTATATTTAGTTCCTGCCAATGAAAAACATGAATCTGATTAAAGGCCGTGAGAATCAGAGCAACTCAATCACCAGGCCAGTACCAATATACCAGGCAAGAGAGAACTCTACGTTCCCCTTCACCATTAAGTATAGAGAATATAATCTAATAAGACGACCTCTACGTTGGCCCTGTTTTACAGAGGGAGAATATAATGCAGGGGAATCGAACCGACATGCCATGACGTCGAGTATTTGAGTCGACATTTCAATATGCCTTTAAGGTCCAGCTCCGTTTATAGCTACTGAGTCGGAATCGGATCTGCTATAACTGTGAAACCACTCATCATCGAGCATGGCCGGCCGGGCCAGCCCCCACTGTATTTTCCTTCCTCTGTAACGGGCGGCTATATAGAGAGACAGTAGAAAATATTCTCTGCGAAGTACATGTGGATTAGGAAATCATCACCACCACCGGGATTCGATCTCCGTATCTCAGCACACTCCGTAGTGTCACGAGCCTACATGTACTCCCATGTATAACCTATATACTGAATATATATAACATTAAACTTCGATATTTGAAGGACGTCATTATGGACGATCCTTAAATATGTATAACCTTTATACTGAATATCTATAATCTATTCCCAGATTCCCAGCGTGTCTGCCGTAGCAGACCACAGACTATAACCATTACTGAAAACTGTAGGTGAGATTGGTTGGGTCTGTACTATAAGATATACTTGTATTCGCCGCGCAGATCTTTAAAATTACGCGGTATGTACATGCATTATCCATTTGTTTACACGTACCTATCCGTTTTTGCAAAGCTCACTTTCCTGAGTTTTGATATGGGTCCAGTTAACTGCTAATTGTGAATAAATAGTCAGTCTGACCAAAGTAAAAAAAACAATACAGACCTGCCTGCTCGCATTTCTGATCGTTTACAAGTTGTTTGAAGTTAATGGCTGCAAAACTGTGACCTGTAGTGTACGGCCAACAGACGGACGGACGGACCGACGGACTTGGCTATTTCATTAGACGATAAAGCTAAGCATCTAAAAACTAAGTCCTCTGTTGCGATTGCACTCGCAATTATTAAACTTATCGGGTAATTGAAAATTATATGACATGCGTAGGAAAACTGAAGTGAGTAGTATGTAAAAGGCAATTTAATAGCCGGTATGTTTAACATGGGGTTATTTTTGTAGGCAGTCATGTACATATCGTGTATGCATTTCATATGGTGAGGCTATGTATGTATCCTTCAAACAGGCGGTATTTTAAGAGTGCTTTTTAGATGCTGAGCAAGCATCTATTGTGATGGTCATGTCCGTCCGTCTGTCTGTCTGTCTGTCTGTCTGTCTGTCTGTTGGCCGTACACTACAGGTCACAGCTTTCAAGCTATGACCTTCAATTTTTTTTAAAACGATCACAAATGCGCGCGCGCAGGTCTGTATTGTTTTTTCAATTTGATCGGACTGTCCATTTCTTCACAATTAACAGTTAACTGGACCCATGTCAAAACTCAGAAAAGTGAGCTTTCCAAAAAATCCGGCGCTTCGCGCCGGATTTGTCAACCGTGGGCTGGCCCGAAGTAGATGCTGAGCTTCAACAAAAGCGTAAGACAATTTATGTTACGCTAAAAGATGATATAAGATTTATGGATGCTCTCCTACAATCAATAAGGCATATACTAATGTGCGTAGCATCTAGTTTAATATAGCTGAGAATTTTTTATAAATTGCACTATTCACAAATGACGTCATCATACACAATCTCTAAATATCTATAACGCATATAAGTAAGCACGTGACATGTAGTTAAAATAGGATGTAAACAAAATTAAAGTTGGAACTAGGGATGCTAGAAACTATGGTATTTAAAGGACGTGATTAAGGACGATCCCTGAATACCTATAACACATATCGGCAAGTCCGTGACATGTAGAAAAACCTTTTACGTGACATCATTTGCGCGTCACCCTTAACCTGCTTACCTAATAAGAATGCGATGACATCTCGGTTGGGTGTTAGTGTCTAAAAAAAATATTCACGTGACGTCATTTCTGTGTCACACCTAACCTGCTTACTTAATGTGGATGCGGTATTATATAGGTCGCGGTGTCTAAAAGAAATTTTCGCCTGACGTCATTTGCGCGTCCCCTCTAACCTGCTCACCTAATGTAAATGCGATAGCAGCTGGATGGGGGTGTCTAAACGAAATTTTTGCCTGACGTAATTTGCGCGTCACCCCTAACCTGCTTCTTAATTTGAATGCGATAGCAGCTGGGTGGGGGTTTCTAAAAGAAATTTTTGCCTGACGTCATTTGCACGTCACCTTAACCCTGCGTGCCTAATGTGAATGCGATAGCAGCTGGGTGGGGGTGTCTAAAAGAAATTTTCACGTGACGTCATTTGCGCGTCACCCTCAACCTGCTTCCTAATTTGAATGCGATAGCAGCTGGGTGGGGGTTTCCAAAAGAAATTTTTGCCTGACGTCATTTGCGCGTCACCTTTACCCTGCGTGCCTAATGTGAATGCGATAGCAGCTGGGTGGGGGTGTCTAAAAGAAATTTTTACGTGACGTTATTTGCGCGTCACCCCTAACCTGCTTACCTAATGTGAATGCGATAGCGGCTTGGTGGGGGTTTCTTGAAGAAATTTTCATATGACGTCATTTGGGCGTCACTTCTAACCTGCTTGCCTAATGTAAATGCGATAGCAGCTGGGTGGGGGTGTCTAAAAGAAATTTTTACCATTTGGCTGGTGCATTTGTCTAGTGTAGTTGGTTTTACATTTGGCTGGTGCATTTGCCTGGTGCATTGGCTGCTGCGTGTAACTGGTACTGTTGACTGGTGTGTTTGCCTTGTGCAACTCTAATCTAAGTTGTACGCATTGGGGTCGGACACAAAAGGCGCCTTCTACGTTCAGGGTGTGTCACTTGGAAAAAAATGACACACCGTATTAAAGATATGGCCATTAAAGCAGGGCTTACGAGATTAACAAGGTAGGTGGGTGGGTCAAAAATTTGAGTTAAGTGTGGCGTCATTTATGTCCTGCCCCTTTATCCGTTTTTGCATGATTTTACTTCAAAAATTTGTGATCTTGGTCCAGTTAACTGTTAATTGCAAAGAAATGGTCAGTCCGAGTAAAACTAAAAAACAATAAAGACCTGCTCAGTCGCATGTGTGATCCATTAAAACAATTTTAAAGCAAATCCTTTAAATACTGTGACCTGTAGTGTACGGCCAACAGACGGACAGACAGACAGACAGACGGACATGACCATTTCAATAGATGCTTTATGAGCTAAAGCTCAGCATCTAAAAAGCGAATCATGCGTGTAAGCAAATAGAGAATTCATGTACATACCCCTTAATTTTAAAGCTCTGCGCGGCGAATACAAGTATATCTTATAGTACAGACCCAGCCCCAGCCAACCTCAGCTACAGTATTCATTAATGGCAATGACATGTAGTCTGATTGTCTGATGCAGGGGTGACGCGCAAATTACGTCACGTGAAAATTTCTTTTAGACACCCCCACCCAGCTGCTATCGCATTTACATTAGGTAAGCAGGCTAGGGGTGACGCGCAAATGACGTCACGTAAAAATTTCTTTTAAACACCCCACCCAGCTGCTGTCGCATTCACATTAGGTGAGCAGGGTAGGGATAACGCGCAAATGACGTCAGGCGAAAATTTCTTTTAGACACCCCCACCCAGCTGCTGTTGCATTTACATTAGGTAAGCAGGCTGGGGGTGACGCGCAAATGACGTCACGTGAAAATTTCTTTCAGACAGCCCCACTCAGCTGCTATCGCATTCACATAAGGTAAGCAGGTTAAGGGTGACGCGCAAATGATGTCACGTGAAAATGTACATGAAATCTACATGTCACGGACTGACCTATATGTGTTATAGATGTTCAGAGATCGTCCATGATAACGTCCTTCAAATACCATAGTTTCTAATATCCTAAGTCTCAACTTTAAATTCGTTTCCATCCTATCTTAACTACATGTCACGTACTTACCTATATGCGTAACAGATATTCAGGGATTGTCCATAATGACGTTATTTGTGAATGGTGCAATTTATAAAAAAATTTCAGCTATATTAAACTACATGCTACGAACATTGGTATGTCTTATTGAATGTAGGGGAGCTTCTACAAATCTTGTATAATCTTTTAGCGTAACATAAATTGTCTTGCGCCTTTGTTGAAGCTCAGCATCTACTTCGGGCCAGCCCACGGTCGACAAATCCGGCGCGAAGTGCCGGATTTTTACCTACGAGAATTTTAGTAGTGCTATATGCTTAACCTAAGAATCATACAGTCTGCTATAAGTTACCAATTAAAAGCAGATTCGGTTATAAAGTTCTTTCGACGAGCTTAATCTACATTAATTCTCTTATTGTGTAATACTTTAGGTCGTTGTTGGTAAGTAAGGCTTTGACAGTGGATAGGGGTGCGCCACTTATTAATAATTAAAAAAGTACGTTAATGGGTAGCGTTATTCCAAATAAACGGGTGTAAGAAAGTAAGAATGAGCTTGCAATAACTTTTCACAGAGCTCAAGGACAAACCTTTCATCAAGTTAGAATGTACCTTTCTGTCCCAGTTTTGGGCCACGGCCAGATATACGTAGCTTGTTTGCGTATGAAATCTCTAGAAGGACTCAAAGTTTACAACGACTCGCATTTACACAAATAATACAGCGCACAAAGAAAACATCGATGGGAACTAATATTTATTTAAATACGTAGCAATTAATATATATAATGCAAATTTACAAGATAGTTATTCAATTTTGTCTGGACTATGTAAGTTAGGAAGAATGTTAGTTTGTCCTAAAAAACATATAGTAACTAATGATTAGTTTATTCCCCTTCAATTACTTTGTAAGGCAAGGACACGCTTCGTCCGCAGGACAGGCCGGGTTACTTGTTAAAAATGTCATTAATTAATCATTAACGATGTTGTGGTTTTAAATCAAATGACTATCAAACATGTGTATATCTACTTTGCTTTACAGTGGATGCCGGAAAAGCAAGAATTCGGGACTCGCTTGCCTCTACAATTTGCGGTTCCATGAAAGCATATTCTTCAACAAAAAAAGTTGTGGGATTGCTCAAAATACCAAATCAATTTTCAGATACCGATAATTGTAAAATTTGCAGAGATGTAAGATTGAACGACTGCAAAAGCAGTAAGTTATCTCCTATTTATTCCAAAAATTCTCACAATTGTAAAACACAAAATACAAATTTCATACAGTATTCTCATGTAAACGTTGGGATATGTGGATTTAATTGTATATTAATAATAAAAACAGATAGCTGTCAAAAATTCAACTATGTTCCATGCACAAATCAGGAAATACCCTCGAACTCTGCAGGAAAATCCTTAGGCAAAAGTACGAGGATTGTAAATGGTCGATACCTTAACCCACATGAGTTGCCGTTCCTAGTTAAAATAGAAAAAGATGACTGGCAACATTGCGGCGGTTCAATTTACAACCAAAATTGGATTATCACTGCCGCTCACTGCGTTGTGCCTAGAAGTGGTCCAGCAAATTTGACAGATTATTCTATTCTGGCTGGTTCCCATAACAGCTCCATTGTTGAGCCCACTGCGCAGAAAGTGCATATGAAATCAATCGTAGCTCATAAGGGATTTGATCGGGATCTGGCTTGGCAATTCGACATTGCACTGGTTCAGGTGAACCCTCCGTTTAAATTTAACAGCGCTGTGGCTCCAGTCTGTTTAGCGTCACAGAAGGATAAAGTCCAAGTGGGCCAACAATTGCGAGTGAGTGGGTGGGGAGCCAGGGAGGACAAGGAACCCTATACACCGTATCCAGATGTTCCTAAAACAGTCACAATTAAAACCATTTCAATTGAGGATTGTCAAAATACGTACATTAAGATTGGAAATTTGTCACAAGCGAATATCTGCGTGGTACCTGAGTCATCTGAACAAGCCGGTGCCTGCCAAGCAGACTCCGGTGGTCCATTAACCTTGGACGAAAGCGGATCTAGATTCTTAGTTGGACTTGTAAGCGGGGCCGGGGGGTATGAATGTGGTGTTGCCCGTATTCCGACAGTCTATACTAGCATTGCGCATTTTCACGACTGGATTATAGAGAACGCAGGTGACGACGGCGACTGCTAGGTTATAGCTACACTCATAGGCAACCCTTTAATACATTAAATAACCTAATACACAAAATATAATTACAACACCATGATTACATTTTAGTATATTACCTAGTTAATTTATGAAATACATTGTTGACCAGCAAACCGGTCCGTCCCGCGGACGGAATTTATTACAGTTAACAAGAAACATATTATGCGTTCACCCGGGCATTTGCTATTATTACATTCATATCCACTCTTGAGCCTAATATATTTGATACCGTGCATAAAATAATAAATCACGACAGATTGCAATGATACATATTATGCCTGTACCGGCAGACCTATTTTCGTGTTACTATTTAAAGGATCTGTTATTTAAGACCTGAATTAATTTAAAAAATAACAAATTGCAGGCTTGCTTGGCTGCAGGACTGCAGACTGTAACAAAATTTACAGTCTCAGACCTAGCTTCAATGTTCGGCCACTGCTAATCGTTTACGGCTCGGTGTTGTACGGTAAACGTAACTGGATGGTTAATTGAAAGCCAATCTCCTTCGGTGCTTCTTAGTGAACACTACTTACTTACTATGGGGGCCTAGGGAATGGGACTCCTTTACTGTGGCGGAGGGGACGGGGATAGGTGAAAGGGTGCAAAGACCGAGACGACCGAACGCGGTAGCCTCCTATTTCCTCACCCACAGTGACTGGTTGAGTCTGGTCGTAAGAACTTCGGTTATATCGACCTAATGAATATTTGTTGTTTATTATTTTTTTATTTTGCATTACATACTTTTTTAAACAATCACAACAGTAGCTTTTAGTTTTTTAGTAAAAGGAAGTAGTAAAAGTATATCCATTAAACATGCACTTTCCCATCTTGTGTTATGGTTGCTGTCGATATTTTTTACATAATTTAAAATTTACTTACTAGTATGCAAGTTAAATAAAATCAATTGGATCTAAAAGTTGCTTTATAATGCCAGCCTATTTCAAACTCAAACTGCAACACTTAGGACTGACAAGGGAATGACGCGACATGACCGACCCAGAATTTGGAAAGACCTATTTCAAAAAATCAGCCTGTTTTTAAATAGTATAGATCCAAAGTAACTCGAGTGCATTTTGCGTCGTTCGCCTAGAACAGCGCGGCAAAGTTTAAAAAAATCAAATTTTAAAACTTTGCCGCCCTGCAGTTTCTACAGTTATTACCCGATTTTGATGAAATTTGGTTTTTTCTTATTCTAAGGCCGTTATCTAAAAAGTTATTTCAGGATTTTCGAAAATCCGAAAATTTTTATTTTTTTTGAAAAAAATCTAGGAAACCCATATTTTTGAGGCCCGGTTTTTTAACCAATTTTTCAAAAAATATCAAAATTTTCGAATTTTCGAAAATTCTGAAATTTCTTTTTAGATAACGGCCTTAGAATAAGAAAAAACCAAATTTCATCAAAATCGGTTAATAACTGTAGAAACTGCAGGGCGGCAAAGTTTTAAAATTTGATTTTTTTTTAAACTTTGCCGCGCTGTTCTAGGCGAACGACGCGAAATACACTCGAGTTACTTTGGATCTATACTATTTAAAAGTAGCCTGATTTTTTGAAATAGGTCTTTCCAAATTCTGGGTCGGTCATGTCGCGTCATTCCCTTGTGAGTAAAAATACTAATATAATCAAATGTGATGTCAAAATGCATTTAATTTAATTTCTCATAGTCCTAACGGCAGTTCTAGCCACTGTAGCAGAATATTTTTAATAACTTGGATCTAAAATCCGTAGCAAGAACTTCAAGTGAGTAATGAGTGTTTTAACCTATATTTGTCGCGTTATTTATAAGAGGCAGTAAAGCCCGTTGCCATGCAACGGGGTTGTTGTAAGGGCCCTTTTGGTCTGTGGAACTGTTCACAGTTTCTTTAAAATTTTGTTACAACAACCCTGTTGCATGAAAACGGGCCTTACTGCTTGTTATTAGTATATATATATTCACTAATATTCATGATCTCAATTAGTTCTCAAAACTGAGGGGCGCTTTGCTCCTTAGACCTCCCCGCTAACGTCATACGTCACCTAATTTATATGTAATCATCTCAAAAATACATGGGTGGGTGTCACTTGTCTGCGTGGATGTTACATTATATCCTCGCCCCTTTTAATCATAAATATGTTGGTATCTTACATGGAGCTTACTAGGGGGAGGGGGCGCTGCACATTAGAACACGGGCCTGTAATAGTACACGGATCTAAGTGCTATGATTTTAAATTAAACAAAGGGCTTCGCCCCTTGTTTAAGGGCAGCCTTAACAGTAATATGGAGCTGTAGTATGTAGTATATAGTGTCACATGCTTTTGTCATTGTTTTTCTTCTACGATTAATGTATAGTAATATTTATTTGTGCTTATTTATTTATATTTACATGATTTAGTTTTAGAACGCTTTTGAAATACTATACTAGACCAATTTTATTTCTACCTATGTGTGTAGACGGAAGGTTAAACTTTAACTAACTGTACCTACTGCAAAAGAAACTAAAAAACTTTGCCGGAAAATTTAGGGCCGTACAAAAATGACGCCAGCGAACTGCAACATATATTGGGACCCACCCACCTCATGCGTCACCCTCTTAAGCATAACATAAGAAACGATAATGTGAACGATGCGGTTATTTATTTCCAGCTGACCCACCCTCAAAGTTGGTGACACCATGTATGTCCGACCCTTTATCAGCCGTATAAAATGATGTACCGTATTTCCTCTAATAGTACGCGGGTCTCTAATAATGCGCGGGTCTCTAATAGTACGCGGGGGGTAGCCGTCTCAGTTTGGATAGTACGCGGGTCTATTTAACACACTATTAAATGCCAGTGCGCGGGTCTCTATTAATGCGCGGGTCTCTAATTATACGCGGGGGGTCGAGGCACGAGTTTGAATAGTGCGCGGGGCGTACTATCAGAGGAAATACGGTAGTTTGAATTTCCCGCTTAAATAATTTTGAAACATAAAAGCTGATATTTTGCCCGGTTACTCATAAAATTTCGATACAAGTAATACATCATTAGAACGGCAATGATTACCAGAATCGGATTATGTTCGAGTTCACAACGTGATGTTAGAACAATTTTCGAATTAAATGGAAAAACCCGATTTTTTTTCGAAAAATCGTTATAAAAAGTGTTGTATGGGCTAAAAGTAAATAAAAAAAAATCGGATTCTTAGTTTTTTAAGGGCTTCAAAATGATCTATGAGTCGACAAAATCGCTTAAGTAATTCAAAATTGCTACAAAATCTATCTAAATTATGTAAATAGGTAGAAATAAAACACGGGTCTATTAAACAGACTATTATATTACAGTACAGAGTCAGAATTATTACACGGGCCTTTAATAGTACACGGGTCTGGAAGGTCGAAATTTAAATGGTACACCCCATGTACTATTACAGGATACATATATGGTTATTACAAATTAGGATTTTATTCAGTAACTTTTCCTTGCATACACAAATTAGGTATAGCATTCTGTGTACAAGTAAAACATAATCGAAAGCAAAGGTTCTAACCGTTACGTTGCATCGGTAATATAGTTTAAGTCCGAAAAGATATTAAACGTGGCATCTTGGTCGCCTAACCCCCACACTTTCTACTTTCTGTGGTGCGTGAGCCCTAAATGATAATTTACGAGACCTTATTTATATCCAACACCTTCTGTAGTACGTGACAGTTTCAGATTTACCTCCCTAATGAATGAAGCTATACAAACGAGTCAATAAACTAATTACGTTATTATTAGTTCTATAATATGTGTCCCAAATTCCCTAATTCGACTAAATAATTATTTGTGACACTTCACTATACTTTTCTTATTGTAAATTGTGACTGTAGTTCTATAATTACACTTTTAATTACAACACATTTAGTGAACTGCCACTTACTATACTGTATACAGATAATAATTACTCAGTTTAGTTTATATGAATAAAAATGAAATAAATTAATTCCTGATATAAATCATACAAACAGACAGTAATTATAATAGCTGTCAAAAGATTATATACAATGTAATTAATTAATCGTAAGTAACTTCTAATACGTCAAATGTGCCCTACTATTAGCCTTGTTCAATTCACGCTTGTCGTATTCAGTTTCTATAAAATGACCTCAAAACGACCTCTATATTGAGCTATAAAATATTATGAGGTGTGGCAAACCAAAGCAACAGTATTAATTTTCAGAATGTTGTTAATTGCAAAAAATTGTAAAATAAAGTATTGCGAACAATCAAGTTTATAGTTGTGGTATTTTCTTACAAACTCAGAAATACCGCCAGCATGCAGTTATAAAAGGTAAACCATATTCTTGATTTCATCTTTTTAAATCACCAAGAGACAATTAATTGTCATATTACAAACAATCAATATCATGAGCAAAGCTGCAAATTTCTGTATTACGAAAACATTCCACACCCGCACCCCTAAGGGTCGCATTGACCTCACGTACATCTTCCCCAATTTTAATTCAACGGCCCTTTTGTCCCGCCACAGATACTGCCAATCACTTATGCAACCCAATGAAAGCTCATTTGTATTTCCAGCTGTGGTATAGACTGTAAATTCAAGCACGACCCAAGTCACTGCCCAAGACACAAGGACAAGGTATACAATTGCATGCACAATATCAACCAATTTGACTGTGACGTACAAGCAAAGAACATGGCAGCCGATATTGCACATAATGAATGCTGGCCACATGATGTTAGCTACGCAGTCATTATACAAAATATTGATCAGCTGAAGTTTTCTGTAAAGCAAAACTGTACTTTTCATATGAATTTGAATATTGCCGTCGCTTTTACATTTACGTTGGATCCCCTCGAGCCACGAGTTACTGCATATGATGAAGACAACAAAGAATAAAAACCAATACAGTACAATGTTTGCAAAGAAATGGAAGTAAAAATGCAATTCAAGGAGGGGGTATATGTATTTAACCCAGGAACCTATTAAGATCTGCACGAGGTACAACATGTACCTTGGGTTGTACATGTCTAGCAAAAATATCACTAAAAAAGAACAAGCGTTCATGACAGTCCACGGGATCACCAATGCCAGGATTTTTTCCAGCATCTTTGTTTTCCTTCCGGCACTTTCTGGAATAAAGCGAATAATAAAGTGCGTAATTTAAGTATTTTAAAATAGGTTAATAAAATTATTATCAAAATTCACCAGTTTCACCAAAGGTCCTTACCTCTAAAATGCTTGTCTATTATAAGCAGCTGATTAATAAATCCTTGAATTTTCAATCGGTTTAAAAATGTATTGATAAAACCCAAAGCATGCGCTATGATTGATATCCACCAAATTTGATGTAAAACAAAATCTGTGGCATCAAATTTAAAAGTGTCAATGTGATAGATTACCAAGCGCCACAAATTTGAAAAAGTGCATTGTAACGTATACACAGAGATGTAAAAGATGCTGAACCTCCATCCAATTGAATGTAGTCGAAAATATTTTGATTTCCGGTTAGGTGTCACGACGGAACTTGTGGCGCAATTCCATCTAAAAGGGAAAAGGCAAAGAAAGTGAAACATATTGAGAATTTTACCGATTTCGTGAACAGATTTTGACGTCAACATTTTGAAAATTTATAAGAACGTAATTGATGGATTGATGTGAAATATATTGTTGAACTTAGTTTCCTTGTTTGCAAAGTACTGTAGCGTGTTCTTGTAGTTAATTCCTGGCAAATATTGTGTCTGTTCTTGTACTGCTTCTTTCAGTGACTGAATTTAATTTGTTTCGATGACGCAGTAATATTAAACAAGTGAATTATATTTGACCCCAATATCAGTAAGTCGAGACAATAAGTTAATTACAGCAGTAGTAGGTATTATTAGTCTTGGTAAATATAATAATATTGTAGATTATTTCATTATAGTTGATTTGCTGAGATAAGTAATAATTATGAATACCCTGTTTCCAAATATTACACAAAATAAAAATATTCTTTAACAAATTAACAAAAAAGAAGTAATTACTGTCAAGGATCAAGGGAATATGGTAATTAAATATAATCGTAATTCGTTATTATTATCGCAATCGCCATTTGCAAACATAATTGTAGAATAACATATTAATAGTTAAATATACTCTTTGACCCGTTTAAACTATTCTGTTCGGCTAAATAATGGTCTACTTATACATTTAATTATACAATAAAATTTATTTTATTGTATATTATAGCCCGTAGGTGAATGTATGTATATAGTATAAATAAGTAATTACCCTATAATGTTATAAATATTATTGTAAATACGCAAAATATAGCTTAGAAAATTACACTCCAATAAAATAAATATTATTGTATAAATGTATAAGTAGACCATTATTTAGCCGAACAGAATAGTTTAAACGGGTCAAAGAGTATATTTAACGGCTGCATGGCAATCGGCAGTATAGGGGGGCAAATAGGCAGTGCATTAAGACGTAGCTTATTGGCAGTACAGTGTTTGCGGCAATGGTCAGTGTAAATTTAATTAGTCGAATGGGCATTATAAATATTGAAATGAAGCTTTTATTTTTACGAATTTTTTTGTACATATTTAATTGTAATATGGCAATAATTGAAACAATTTCTTCCACTCACAGTAGTCAAAGTTCATAACGTAGACTGCAATGTATATTGTTTCAAAACTTGAAAGTGATCTTTGTCTTTACCTATGTTGCATCTGCCGTGTAATGGATTGGTTAATGTTTCCTCTGGTTTAAGGTTGCACGTAAGATATTGGAATGATAAATTACCATGATTCATATCTTCTTATTCAAAATACGATGTACTTTCATTGACTTGAGAATACACAAACTGAACGTTTGCCTGAAAACTCTTTCCATGAATGAAAATAACAATAGTAAGCTGAAGTAGTCACCGATAAATCCCCAAAAGTTGACTTGTTGGAATATCTCTTCTTCCACTTATCAGCAATACTTTTCTGAGCTTCATTCAATGGTCCGATACATTTATCAGGCTTCCAAGTATTAACTGTCTTGAACCTAGACGACGCTTGTGAAGCCATGTTGTTCTGATGATCAAATACATATACAAATGAACTGAGAAAAGACTGAAACGCTATCTAACTATTATGTCAACTCATTTAAATTGACATTTGGTTAGGCGTGATGCATATGTTATGCAAAACGGATGATAGGGAATACACATTTTCAACACTGCCAATAGCTGCAAAAAAGAGCAATTTTGTGAGTTTTATTACAGTATACGACTATATTGCCAATAGGCGTACGCTTAATTAACTGCCAGGTTACTGCCGATTGTCTTTTGAATACTGTATATTGCCTTTTTGTCTAAGTAAATTTAAATAATGTTAATCAAAAACATCTTTTAAACCAACAGTAGCTCCGGTGTAGGATGAAGAACCGCATTAGATGGCATAACATAGCATAATTGTTAAGGGTGTACTGTGTTGCTGCTCACAAACATATTTTTCTCTTAACACATTACAATACAAAAATACTGGTAGCGTACCATATGAATGTTTCAGGTAATCCCTTATGGATTTCCACGATCATAGATAATAATTACTGCCCATAATGTACACAATGTACGTAGGTACTTTATTTTTTATATTATTACCAACAAATACTATCTTAATCTAACCCTAATTAGATATAACCCTGTTACATATATATAAGAACGATTGTATTAAAAATTTAAATAAGAGAAAGCGACCATAGGCTAACTAACATGGATTTCATGGATTGCACGTGTTGGGCAAAAATACTTCATAAGATAGGACGTAATTCAACCTCGCACAGGTCTTTACAGCTATTATATGCGACAACGTAACATTTATCTATTGGGTCAAACTTCTGTATATGCGCATTTGCTACTCACATTACAGTAGAACGTCAGCTAAAATTAGAGGAGTACAATACAAATTATATTAGAGGAGACATAAAACGATATTAAATTATATAATGAACTATATTTTCACTACACCAGATAGGAAAGGCTAGCGCTTCTAGTCTCTATGATTCCTTTGTATCCACATCGCTAGGGCGCGTCACATTTCCGGATTTTAAATTTTAAATTTATGAATTTCCCAATTTCAAAATTCCGGATATTTCTGAGTTTTGTATACCGCCTTTCAAGGGTCTTTTAAAATTATTACAGCAAAAAAAATCACAAAATTAAAAAAATTGTATTTTTAGAAAATAAAAAGGCTAAAAAAAGACATAAATAGTCTTTTTTTAAAAATACAGTTTTTAAAATTTTGTGATTTTGTTTTGCTGTAAAAATTTAAAAAGACCCTGAAAAAATGGTGTGAAAAAATTAGACAAATCTGAAATTTTTAAATAAGGAAATTTGTAAGTTTAAAATTTAAAATCCGGAAATGCGACGCGCCCTGCACATCGCATATCGTATATATCGTTTTGCTGCTCTCGGTTGTACACAACACTTCAATTGCATACTTTAATTATATTAAACGTAAAACAAGCTAGTTTATTCAAACTGTTTAAATCACCAGGAGACAATTAATAGTCATATTACAAACAAATAATATTATAAGCAAAGCATCAACTTTCTGTATTACAAAAACACTCCACACACGCACGCCTAACGGTCGCATTGACCTCACGTACATTTTACCCAACTTAAGTTCAACAGCTCTATTGTTCCGCCACAGATACTGCCAATCACTTATGCAACCCACTGAAAGCTCATTCGTCTTTCCAGCAGTAGTATAGACAGCAAGTTCAAGCACGATCCACGTCAGTGCCCAAGACACCATGACAAAGTACACAATTGGATGTACAATGTCAACCAATTTGACTATGACGTACAAGCAAAGAACATGGCAGCCGATATTGCACAAAATAAATGCTGGCCAGATAATATTAGACAAAATATTTATCAGCTGGAGTTTTCTGTAAAGCCCAACGGCAGTGTTCATATGAATTTGGATATTTCGGTCGCTTTTACAAGTAGTATGGATCCCTTTAAGCCACGAGTTACTGCACATGGTGAAGACAACAAAGAATAAAAACCAGTACAGCACAACATTAGCAAAGCAATGGAAGTAAAAATGCAATTCAAGGAGGGGGTATATGTATTTGACCCAGGAACCTATAGGAATCTGCAAGAGGTACAGCATGTACCTTGGGTTGTACATGTCTACAAAAAATATTAGAAGAAAAGAACAAGCGTTCATAATAGTCCACGGGATCACCAATGCCAGGATTTTTTCTAGGGTCTTTGAATTATTTCCTGTACATGTTAGAATAGAATAAACCATATGACCGTCAATACTGCAAACATAAATTACAAAATTAAATAGTAACCCAATAAACCACAATCGTATGTCTATCGTTTGTGCTTCGTAAAAAATTATCGTTAAATCGTATATATAACGTAACTTGATGACGCTAGCGCAACGATAAAATGTCCGCGCGTGTGATGATTTAGAATCGCTGCACAACAACGTTATATTAACGATAATTTTTGATGTTCCTATAACGTTATGCTGAAACGATACTCTAACGCTAGGAATTTCTTTTTTTCCAACTATTACTTAAATGCATATTTAGGATAAAATCTGCAAACATATGTACAACCCTATAAATAATAACTCAGTTGGAAAATTTTCATTTTTCAAAATCAATTAGACCATTATTAAAATGTTCATGACACATCAATAACTACATCACACAGTTCATAATCCTTCAGATTTAGTCTTCTCACAGTCATACTCCTGTCTCGATGCAATCAGTAATTTCTTGAATTATTCACTTCACACTGTTCAACTAATTAGTAACATGTAGTTTTCTTCATGTCATTGTGTATTTTTCTTCATGTTATTTTTAAACTACGATGACAACACAAATAATTTAGTTTTTTCTGCTGTAAAAATAAGTTCAGCACAGATGTAAACAGTAACACCAAGAACAGCGCAACAGCGTCAGGGAGCACTTTTATGAACAACTACATGTTTGATCTGACTGGAAATTCTGGTTGTATAGTTGAACAATCTAACTTGCAACTAACGTGACACAAATTAAAGTAAGCTAATTTTGGCAAAACCATTGATCGACGCTCATTTGGAGGTTCAGCTACATTTGATAATTTATTGATGAGTAATTAAATCGTCAAATTAATTTGAATTGTAAGGTCACAGGTACAACGAAAATAATCAAACAAAAGCGTATAATCATCTGTATATAGGTAAACCATGATGTGACCAGTGAATATAGCCAGAGTTAACTTGTGCAGTGAAACTGCAAAGTTAACTTTAGCTGGTGTACATTTTCGAGTTAACTACTGCTTTATTCGTTAACTCAATTAAGGGAAAATGACATCCTCGTACTAAGTCAGGTGGTCAGATCAAGGTTGATCGTCTCAATTAAAATATGAGCACTGACCTACAGACACAACACTGTTGTTATAGCTAGGTAATTAACAATATTGATTCTGTAATACTCTGGATTCCGTTGTACCTGTGGAACCCCGAAATTCTATTCACACTTTGATCTGGATCAGTTCATCACGGATATCAAATATAATTATTTGGTAATAAGCACTGCACCACTTTTATAATAAACAATAGCTGCAGCAGATTTAGTTATAAGTATTATTAGCATGGCTTTAGTTGCAAGTTAGCTAATATTTAAACCATGGTTAGTACTAGAAAAAACTTTCAGAGTTTTAAGTTAAAAACTCTGAAAGTTGTTTTTAGTGAGGAACGATGTGGACGTGGGCTCCTTCAGGTACATAAAGGCTGATGTGCGAAATAGTTTTATCTTTTCGTATTTTAATCGTTACCAATGCGAAAGTAAATAACGGTGCGTAACTGTCAATTTGTACCGGCATCGTAGCGTTAATTTCTTACGAAACACAAACCGTTAATTATGGTTATATCATACCGATTTATTAACGCAACCCTAGAGCCGAAACATAACCGTGTGACTGTGACTTTTGCCAATCGATGCATTAACGTTAGAATTTGATGAATATTTTTTAGTTAATATTTAACGATTTTGAATGGTTAAATTTTAACGAAACCATATTTAACGTTTACAAACGGTTATGAAACCATTCTGAAACTGGCCTGGTTCATTGGGAACACTGTCCTAATAATTGGGCTTGCAATCTAAAAACGAATCATTACCAGAAAGGTTTTTGTCCATTATGAACAGTTGATTAATAAACCCTTGAAGTTTGAATCGGTTCAAAAATGTATTAATGAATCCAAATGCATGCGCTGTGACTGATATTAGCCAACCTTGGTGTAAAACAAAATCCGTCGCATCAAATTCAACCGTATCATTGCGAAATATAACAAAACGCCACAAGTTTGAGATAGTGCAATGTAACGTGTGCACAGAGATGTACAAGATGCTGAACTTCCATCCTAATGAATGTAGTCGAAAATATTTTGATTTCCGGTTAGGTGTCACGACGGATCTTGTGGCGGAGTTCCATTTAAAAGGGAAAAGGCAAAGAAGGTAAAACATATTGATAATTTTACCGATTTCGTGAACAGATTTTGACGTCAACATTTTGAAAATTAAAAACACTAATTTGTCGGTATGCATGCAGTAAAATAAATTGTGGACCTTATAGTTTCCTTGTTTGCGATGTACTATATATTATATAGTGTGTTTTCGTAGATATTTCTTGACTAATATGGCGTCTGCTTTTGCAATGCTTCTTTTACTGTAGCAGGGACACGCCTAATGGTGATCAGTCTTAATGGTAATCAGTAGCGATCTTGCAAAAACTACTGCCTTTAAAATTTTTTGACACTGATAGTGATGTAGCTTTTAGTCTTAACTACCTATACTTGTACCTTCATCTCCGTTTCTTAAAAACTCTGGCTAGGTAAAATTAAGAAAGTTTTAACCACTTTTTCAAACTATATCACCTATAAGACGGTACTTTTCCTATGTTGGCAATGTTTTTTCAAGCAAACTGATCACCTTTTAGGGCAATTGGGATTTCGAAATTTTTTTGACTTTTTTCAGACAATGACCTGTGTCTCTTGCAAACTTTGATTTTAGACAACGAATATTTTTCAGTAGATACAGAATTAAGAGACAAGTACAATGGTGCAACATGCTTCATTATAAGTCATTTGCTTCAAAAGATACAGGTTCTTGAAGTTTTGAAAAAATGAACCCGATCACCAATAGGACGAACCCTACTATGCATTTTATTTGCTTTTAACGGCGTAGTAGCGTCGAAATAGTTTAATGTAAAGAATTAATTGACACCCGGAAATCAGTTTGCCGAGTTAATGAATTATTTGCAACAGTTCAGTTTCCTTGTTGAAAATTATATATTTGTAGCCAAGTCCATCCTATTAGTCAAATCCCTGAGATAATTAAAAATCATAAATTGTTTCTAAACATAACGGAATAAGTATTTCCAAGAAGTGTCAAACAAAAAGGAAGTACGTACTGTCAAGAACAAATGTAGTTAACTACCTACTATCTAGGGAGTTTTTGCAGATGGGAGTGACAATAAATTTGAATCTATTAATGAACTTAATTATCCAGGAAATCCATATTTAATTATGTACAATAATTATGAGCATAGTATACGTTAATTTGACTTTGGGTGACTTTGGATGAACGGCATGAAAAGTTTATTTCCTCTTCCTTCATAGTTTAATGTAATTGATTACTGCATAATGTCCTTATTTCTACTTAACTACATCTAATTCTACATCATATATCATACATATTTTCTACAAGTGACTTTATAATTTCTTAAATAACAAGAAAACAATTAATGGTGACATTGCACACAATCACTATAATAATTAAAGCTGCAAACTTTTTTATGACAAAGACATTCCCCACCCTATTCCCCAGAGGTCGCATTGACCTCACGTACATTTTCCCTAATTTAACATCAACGACCATTCCATCCCGCCAAAGATACGCCCAGCTTCTAATGCAGTCCAATGAGAGCTCATTAGTCTGCCCAGCAAGTGTGTAGACTCCTAATTCCATGACAATCCAAATTAATCCCCACATCCCAAAGAAGCCCACCATGACGGGATGCACCTCGTCATACAATTTGACTGTCATGTAAATACAAAGAACATGACATCCGATGTTGCACAAAATAAACGCTGGCCACATGATATCAGCCACGCAGTCGTTGTACAGCATGTTCACCAGCTGAAGTTTTCTGTACAACAGAACCGTTCTCTTCATATCAATTTGAATTTTGCCGCTTTTGCATTTATGATTGATCGCCTTCAGCCAAGAATTACTGCACATGATGAGGAGACCAAAGAATAGAAACCAGTACAGAACAGAACGATATTGGTGAAGCAATTGAAGTAGTAGTGGAATTCAATAAATGGGTAAATGTATTCGGCCCAAGGGTCCATTATCTTTGCCAGGAGATATAACATGTACATTTGGCTATACGGGTTTAAAAAATAAATTCCTACAAGTGCAACGACATTAACGATGGTCCACGGGATGAGCATTTGTAGAATTATCTCTACGATTTTTGACAATTTCCCTTTAGCTTCTGCAAATAATATCATAGCATTGTACATAACATAAAATTAAAAAATCATTTGGAAATTAATAAATATTTTTTAAATTCCAAAAATTACCTGGATACATTCTGTCAGTTATCAAAATTTGGTTTAGAAACCCACGGATTTCCCTTCTCTTCACAAAGGTGTTCACTGAACCAGACGCATGAGCTATCATCCCTATCCACCATGCCTGATGTAATACGAATTCCGTTGTGTTGAATTCAAGAGTCTCATCATCATCGCGAAAGAAGACGTATCGCCAAAGATTGGAAAGAGCGCAATGGAGTGCGTACGTGCAGATGTGCAATGTGTTGAGTTTCCATGCCAGTAAATGAATCATGGACAATTTCCTGGATTTTCGATTTATTGAAGCTTGGGCAGAATTTGTGACGACACTCTTCCAATCAAAAGGCAATGTACAAAGGAAATAAAACATATTCCAAATCCTCCCAATTTCCTTGACTATTTTTGCGTTGAACATTTTTAAATTGTGAAATATAAAGTTGTTGAATATATAAGTTATGGTATATGAGTTAAGGTTGTCTAACTAAACTTACTAACTAACTTGTCTAACTATCAGTAAAAATATTTCCCGGAACAGTAACAATAAAAAACGTCTGCAGTATGCCACTCAAACTCAAACTAACTACACCAAGTCCATTCACCCTTGAATAAGTATCAGTGCGGACGCTTGGGTCAATAAATTAAAAGCATTATCAACCCAGGAAACTAATAAAGCTCCCATTTTGAATCCCTTATGTCGGGTAGTACTAATAATAATTGAAATAATTATGAGTATGAATCGCTCGATATAGTTTGTCTTTCATGATGCATTACGGTCAAAAAATTGTTCTTTGTGATCCAACATAATTATGCTGAAAGTCGAAAGTACTTCCCATATTTGCTCGTTTAATCTGACGAAATTGACTCATACTTATATTTTAGGTAACCAGTAAGCAGATTTATTTTTTGTATGATTAAAATCACCTTGCTGAAAACAAGCTGTCTTTAATCCATTAAATTATTTCATGGAAATTATGAGAGCCCCTTGGTAATAACAACTTGTATTATACACGTTTTGTTGCAATACTAATAATATCGTCTGTGAAGAACCAAAATGACCCATATCCAATTTAAGCTGGAATCAAAATTAGCTATGTCATGAAAAATGCGAAACATGTGTCAAATGTTGATTAAGAGTTTTTAAAAAACGTAAAATGTTCTATGTACATGCTTTTAAAAATTGTGAAATGTTCTATATAAGCGTTTTTGAAAAGTGTAAAGTGCTCTATATACACGTTGTTGAAAAGTGTAAAATGTTCTATATACACGTTTTTGAAAAGTGTAAAATGTTCTATATACACGTTTTTGAAAAGTTTAAAATGTTCTATATACACGTTTTTGAAAAGTGTAAAATGTTCTATGTATACACGTTTTTGAAAAGTGTAAAATGTTCTATTTAAATGCTTTCAGGACATGTTTCAATATTTTTGTAGATAGTGGATATTGTTTTTAGCTAAAAATGGTTGTGGGTCATTTTGGTTCTTCGTAGACGATATGCTACATATAAAAGCGATTCATTTCATATAGTTACCAAGTAGAAATAATTTTAAGTAGGTACTTTAATTAGTTTTCAGATATAACAGTGTGCTACATCGTAGCTATATTGAATATTTTTTGAGATTTTTTAAGTGGTACAACAAATGTATATTTGACGTCATCTCTCAACCAACAACAAACAAAAGCTTCTTCTTACAATCAGACGATCAGACCAGGTTTTAATTTAAATCACAAGAAAACAATTAATAGTGGTATTACAAACAATCAGTATAATAAGCAAACCTGCAAACTTCTTTATAACGAAAACATTGCCCACCCTATTCCCTAAAGGTCGCATTGATCTCACGTACAATTTTCCTAATTTAACGTCAAGGATTCTTCTGTCCCGCCAAATAAGATACTTCCAGTCCCTTGTGCAGTCCAGTGAGAGCTCCCATGTCTTTCCTACAATTGTGTAGACGACTAGTTCCAGTCCGATAAAGTTGATCGCCCATACCCCACAGACGAGTACCACTGCAGGATGAACAACATTATACAGTTTGACTGTAATGTAGATATTGAGAACATGAGCGGCAATGTTGCACAATATAAATATTGGCCAAATTATATCAGCAAGACATTCGTTGTACAGATTATTGATGAGTTGGAGTTTTCTGTAAAGCAGTACTGTTTCTTTCAAGTCAATTCGAATTTTCCCGCTCTTGCATTTGCGCTTGATTGCGCTTAGCCAAGAGTTACTGCACATGATGAAAATAACAAAGAATAGAAGCCAGTAGAGAACAATGTTGGCTAAGCAATGGAAATAGAAATGCAATTCCAAGATAGGAAATACGTAGGTGATCCAAGAGCCCAGGATTGTGATTTTACGTATGAGATACAATAGGAATCTTGGGTTGTTGACGTCTATGAGGAACATCCCAAATACTACAAATGAATTACTGACAGCCCACGGAATTACAAATGGGAGGATTTTTTCGAATACTTTTGACATCTTTCCAGTGCTTTCTAAGATCAAAATCGTTCAAATCTGCATATAACACATAGACAATTTTTAGCAAGTGGCAATTAAAAAGTGAAATTCTTTGTGTTAATTTTTACCTGGGAACATTTGGTCCATTATGAGTAGCTGATTTATAAACATTCGAATTTCTGCCCGCTTGAGCAATGTATTCGTGGCCGTAGATGCATGCATCACCATTGTTATCCACCAAACCAGATGTAAAACAAAGTCAGTCGTGTCCCATGGAACAGTTTTATCGGGATAGAAAACAAAGCGCCAGAAGTATGAGAGGAAACAATGGAGCGCGTATAGAATCATGTAAGAAATGCTGATTTTCCGTGCAAACGAAAGCATGACTGATATACGCTTTGATTTGTTGCTTGGAGCCTCAACAGAATTTGTGAAAGAGTTCCATTTGAAAGGGAAAATGCCAAGAAAATAGTAGAAATTCAGAATTCTACCTATTTCTTGAGTTATTTTGGGTGTAAGCATTTTGTTTTAATAAAGTTGAATTTAGTTTGACTGATTTCTTTCAGAAATTTTAATATAATATCAAAGCATATCTAGCTCTAGGCTATCGAGGTATACTGAAACTACATTCTGAAAAAATATAGCTTATATATCATGAGCAAATAATTAAAGTTGTATGTAGATTTGATTAATTTACAAATAACAGAAGAATATATAGCAAACAGTCATTAGTCATCACTTCCCAAATTGATTTTATTCAGCAGGCAGAGCATCAGCAATTCTAGTGGATTTCCATTTAAGGCCAACATGCTTTAACATAGTTTGTACTGAACATTGCTTATTTAGTTACATTTATTTATTTAAATGCTGTTATTAAGCTCAGCACTGGCTTTAATTCTCTTTGTATTCTTTAATGCTGTTAGTTAAATAATTAGTGCAGAATTTACCAACGTCTTTGTTACTTATTTAAACTTCAATTATTTTAAATACTATAATGCGACTCCTAATGATTGTTATTTACATTACATTATTCGTTGCATATCCATATGTATTGTCGGGACAAAAATTAGTGATAGCTGCGCAAGGTGTCCAAACAGTTTCATATCCATGCAAGCAAATGGGCACGGCAGGGTTTGGACACCTTGCTCAGCTATCACTAATTTCTGTATGGACAATAGGTACTCACGTTATATACCACAGAAATGGTTTGATAACTAAAACAAGTTTTAAGCATGAATAGTTGTCTGCGTAGTTAAAACAATAATTATTATTAAACATTATACAATTGTCCTCGTGAACAAACTTCATGTAAGTTCAGTTTAAAAAGAAATTTAGCGATTTAATTGTTCAGAAGGAAGGTCTAAACAACTTATATAAAATATAAATGTAGTCAGCTTTAGCAATACTTTATGTAAGCCAAATGTAATACCACTTATGCTCGCAATCTCAATTTAATTTTGTTTTATTGCAAAACCAGAGCTTATTAATTTTATTATAGTATTTATTGACGACCTATATTATTTTATTACATAATTTATTATTACATTTTTGAAATAATAGGCGGAATTTAACAAGTAAAATTATATAGTTTGTAAGCCCTTGGCAAAATAAACAAAAGTGATATTTGTTTTTCACTTCTGGCCCATGCAACACTTCTTACAAGGTCGAAGGGACATTTCCCTAGTGTAAAATCAGAAATAATGCAAACGCTATCAGAACATGTACTACGTGGAGGGGCCATTATACAAAACGTATATAATCATATTACGTTCTGGCGCCATAAACTAAATTTGAAATTTTCGAAATTTATCAAAATAAAAAAACTGAAAAATCATATGCGAAATTGAATAAGAATTTTGCCTTACCCAATCGTCCCCCCTTACCACTATTTTAGTTTTCTAATATTTTTCAAAAACTATAGGTCTTGTGTTATTTATATAAGAACAAGTCTAAAATTAGCAAGGTGTCGTCCATAAATAATTTCATCTAAATATTTTCATTTTTAGACTTGATGGCGCTGTCATCGTCATCTAGCTGATTTTACAATTGTGTAAATGGCTGTTTTTAACATAAGATTCCATCAATACCCAAAGAGGCACATTGACCCTACCCGTGAGATCATTTATGGACGATTCCTAATTTATTAAATTTTAAATTATAAAATCTGCAAATACACTTTTTCTGTAGTAAGGTACGTACGGGAAATGGTCTTACGTATTTGTTTGAGTAAAATTATTTCTGCGGCGTCGTTATATTTTTCAAATCCCTCATTATTAATTATCCTACTGGAAAATGTAATTGGGTTTGGGGGGACAAATTCGGATATAAGAAGTTGAGTATTATTAATAACTGTAGTTATTTATATAGTTAAAATATTAAAACAGCCCTGGAACCTGGAATGCATGTGCTGTGTCTGAATGTCTGTTAAATCTAATAAGTGTAGCAGCTATTTTCACCATTTATGATGTGTGCTTACCAAGTACAAAAGTGCGTGTGCTTGTACCGGTACTGGTCAATCAGCCGCATGCAAATTACTTTGAACTTTGAACGTAAATAATTCTATCCGAAAACATGAATGAGAAAAACTGGAAAAATTGTCTTTTTTAGTTGAGTATCAGTACTTCAGTTCAATACTAAAATGTCATGCCGCAGTCATTAGCACGCGATTTCCCTCCCTATAATAATAATAATAATGAGATTTGATGTTGTTAGATAATAAATTTACTTTCGCGAGTTCAATATTTGCTTTTTTAGCTGTTAGTTTCTTCTACCAGTTTAGCTTAACTACTGATATTTTAGCAATGCAAACATTGGAAAAACGGAGTAACTTCTCAAATTAGTACATCGACGGTTAAGCCAACTTTGAAATACTGAATACAAAAACTTTTGTAAATTTTGAAATATGATTTCATGATTGCTTCATTGACGATAGTTACATAATAATTAAGTGAATTTAAATCAATTTCTAGTACGACAGAAAATGTTTCACATTTATAAAGAACATTTTGCAAGTATTATTTTGCTGTTCCTTCTTGATTTTGTCTCAACAGGAAATTCAGCCATATTTTTCAGCCAAGGTACAATAATTAATATACCTGAACCAATTCCTACAATTTTAAAATCCCTGCAAAAATGTCGATTCTCTCTCATGACAAACAGTCGAAATAAGGACTTCTTATTCCTGACTGGCATCAAGGAGTCCGTCGTACATTCTTTAATGAACCAAGAATCTGTTCAATGGCTGTTGGTGTCTAAAACATACAGAGCTGACCACTGTATTCCGAACCGTTTGACAAAATTGAGTCGGATTTGCTTTGTATACTTTATATTTCACACTCAAAAACAGGATAAGCAGGACTTACGATTATCTTCAGCAGCAGAAGGGTCAACCAAGCGCAAAAAGAAGCACCAAATGATCATTGATTTAGATGGTGGGCTGCAGGCCTATAAGCCAGATTGGCTTCATTTAGTGGACACACATCGCGATATTGCAGTGAATATTTTTGAGTACTCTTCAAAATCATGGCTTTATAAATACGCCAATATATTTTCACTGCCATTAAATTACCTACTTTTACAACTAACGAAAAAGAAGAAGTCAACCAATGGAAGAAATGACCTATTGAATTTAAATACTGCTAAACTCCACAATGTAAAAATGTACATATTAAACTTACGCTGTTCTGCTAGTACTGATCCCAAGCACAAAGCTAATTTAGTGTGCGCAGACGAACTCTTTGTAACACCTAGCGAGCTCACTCACAGCTGGGACAGTCATGAAAGTATTCTCAACTATTTTAAAAAATCCCATCCTGCTAGAGGTTTCAACGGTCAAGAAGTGTACGTTCACTTTTCAGCTTGTTCCAGTAGAAAATTTAATTATTTAGAAATTTCTAAAACAAAAATTTTCAAAATACGTTTAACCGACGATATGTGTTTTCCAAATATAAAATTAATGATGGAACTGTCAAAGAAACTAAATTTCACACCTGTCTACACTCCAGCTCACAATCCAAAAGACGGAAATGATTTTATTGGTTTTCCGTTTGCCCATAGTAATTACTACCCCTTTAGTTCAAGCTTTTACGCTTACAATGAATTGTACCGTGTTATTTACGGCGTCAATCCTGATCTAGACGTTCCAATTTGTTTCTATGACTTCTACGCACCGTTCCAGGCATCTGTGTGGACGCTAATCTGTCTTTGTATCTTGGTGTACAGCCTGTATCTTGGAGGTCTATTATTTTTCCAAGGGAAAAAAATCAAAATTTCCGCTGTAGTAATTTCTGCTGTGGTACCATTTATTGGCATAGGCGAAGTCTTGACAATCGAAACGACGGAAGCGCCCGATCCGGAACCAGATCCGGAACCGGATCCGAACCAACAACAAAAGCATATAGCTATGCATACCACCTGGGTCATATGTGCTTTCTTCATCGGTGTCTACTACACATGCCTCCTGCAAAGCTTCGCAATTGTGCCCCAGGCCTTTGACCCAGTCAAGTCCTTCAATGACCTTGTCGGTGAAAACTATAAATTTATCGCGCTCCGCCCAGAGCTTCCGACTCAACTGAAAACTTTACTGGTAAGGGATCATTATGGAGACAAGAAAATGACGAAACTCTACAAATCCGCCGTTGCCTCCCGTCATCGAAAAATTGTTCGGAGAGTAAGTTATTTAGAATTTGAAAAAGTTGAGACAGAAACCTTTGCGGAAGCAGTGGCAAAAGTTATAACTCAAAAGTACGCGTTAGTGTCTACAAGAAATGATTGGAAGCTGTATATGGAAGTCATGCCAGCTCTGTCTAATATTAATACATATATTGCTAAGGATGAATTTTTTCCAGTTGCGATTATTTGGTGGGTTCAAGTAGTGCGGGCTGAAGATGTAGGGCATGCTATTAGAGGATTGATGTTTTCAGGAATTCACGACTACTGGATTGAGATTGATACATTTATAATGGAAAAGAATGAAATTGATGATTTGTGGTCTTTGAACTACAACGAGGCGAAAGGAATTATTTCTAATCATAATGAAGGATTAGAGTGGAAGCCATTTCAGCTGAGCGATTCCTTATTGAAAGCCACATTTTACATTGTTTTAATTGGGCTGGGTTCGAGTCTGTGTACAATGATAATCGAAATCAAGAAGCTTTGCAAAATTACAAAAGGAGTGGTAGTGGTTCTTAATTTGTTGAGAGGCAAGGTCTGGATTCAAGTCTTAGTGTTTAAGTTTACCTTCTATTATTATTGGAACAAGGTTAAAAAAATCTGCTTTAATTTTATAAAATCTGTAGTTTAATGAAATGTCGAATTTCAGATTTGGCGGAAAATTCAAACTGCCAATTTTAATGTTGATGCTAGTATTTTTAGTGTATTATTTTGTATAAAAAATTATAGTGGAAAATTTAATTAGGTACTCATTTCAAGAATTGGTCGGTAAACAAAGAGAAGGTCGTGCATCCAAGGGCCGACTAAGTAATCCACCAAAGAATAATGTTTTGTATCCATGTACGTCGTAAGTTCTTCCTTTGTTAGCCCATTTAGCTCCACGGAAATTGCCTACACACAGAAAGTTATAAGTTAAGATGTAACTTATTATTTCGTTATGCTTTATTCAACAGTACGGTTGAAATATTTTTAATAATTTCACAAACCTTAATAGTAACCCGGTTCCAAGGTATAGTTTCTAAAATTTGGAATTCCGCCCCATCAACGTCTAAACTGAGATAATCAACCTCCGCCTGTTTGTCCAGAGCTTCAATGAAATCAAAAAGCGGGAAACACTGAGCTTGAAATTCATCAATTTTTGAATCTGAGTTTTCATGTTGTGGATGTTTCACGATTTCAAAGCTGGAGAAGTTTAAGTCTTGGGTTTCAATCTTTGAGAGGCGTTTTATTGTAATCTACATATTTTTTTAATAGTGTCACTTGTTGGAATTAAATACATTTGATTATAAAATGTGATATTACGAATATGAATAACGAAAGTAATTAATTGATTAAGTTACAATTAAGTATTAAATTTTAAAGTAGTATGTAACTTCTATCCATAATTATATAGGCATAGTCAATTTGAAATTGTTAAAATTACTTTTTCTGGATAAGTGTGATTGCCTACACAGGAATTTGACAGATATGCATTCCTTTGTCTTTTTTTCAAAATTTGAAACTGAACCGGATGTGGTTCAATAAGGAGGCCCGTCCAACCTAGATTTTCTTCGAAAAGCAGTGTGTTTGACAACTCACCACCATCCCAAGCTCCAACTTCAATAAAAAATCCACCTGTCTAATGCATGTAAAATTTATAGCAAAATCCGTGTTTAAAAATAAATTGTTATTTAAGCCGCCGAACTTTTTTAAGCATATTATGCATTAAATAGGAAAGTCATATATATGTACACCATTCGTCAGTGAAGAAGCACATCCATATATCTTTCAGAAATTTTATAATAATTTAATGATAATTACCTTGTCTCCAAGTAGTGCACTAATAAAAGTGAACATTTGCTCCATTTTAGGCTCCTCAATTTTTCTTCTATAATCCGGCTGAGCTGTTTCAGGGGGAGGAGGTGGGATAAGGTAATGTGTTTGAATTATTTCTAAGATCTGAGAACGGGGCACACTTTTATCCACTTCAACTTCTGTCTTATGATTAAATGTCATTTTTGAATTGGAAAACTGAGAAAAAATGATGAATACGAGATAGATTGCTGCACATACAATGAAGAGTTGTCGAACATGTAGCGCATTGGGGAAAAAGGATCTGGATAAAAAACAAGGAATTGACGAAATCAAAAATATTTATTGTTAATCCTATGTCTTTACTGGTTCTATACTTGCAAAATTTGAAAGCCGACAGCGGGTATTAAATTATGATTTTTAAATGCTTTAATCACGTTATTATTAAGTTTTAGCAATATTTGTTCCTCACGAGAGGTACATATGTATATGGTAAAATGCACTAGTTTAATTACCTTCTAGGGGTCCAGGCTTTCATAGTTTACTTAGCTGAATTTGAATTAAGTATTTATTACTTGCTGCTTCACTATTTTGTTTTATTAGTAAATAATTAAAAAATAACTTAAACATTAATGTTTTCTAAAATTTTGTAATTTTAAAATTAATAACGGTTCAATAATATTTTAAATGTCAGGTCATAGTTTGCAATTTGAAATAACTACTTTTCTTAATAATTATTGGTTTCGATTTGATTATTGAATGTAAGTCGGCTAACATAATTTACTAGCTATTGACGTGTGTATTTCTTCTACGGATATTATGAATATCAAGTAAGTCTCATCGTCAGAAATTCCAAAAACAAATTACATTGAATATTTAATTTTAAATGTATACGCAATACACAGATCACACAGACAGATCAGTATGAAAACAATTTACTATGTACACAGCAGTTTTGAATGAAATAGGGCAGAGCAAAGAACTGTGCATATAAATTGGTTAATATGTTTATTAATATCGTAAGTAAAGAGATATGGTTAATATCCAATTTTAAACTAGAATTAAAATGAGTTATTTCAAACAAGCTTCTTACGTGTGATAGGTAAATAAACTATTAGGTAATTTCATTAATTACATGTCAAAACTGTCTATGTATATGTAATTTAAGCGAAAATAAAAATGAGGTTTGCAAAGAAAAAAACCAAATGAGACAGATACGTTAAGTAAGTGTTAATTATGAGTTTTTAGAATGTTCAGAATGTTTTATTGGTATGTTTTTAAAAAGTTCAAAATGCTTTATTCACATGTTTATAAAATGTGCAAAATGTTTTATTTGCATGTTTTTTAAAAAGTGTAAAATATTTCATTTGAATAATTATAAAAGTGCAAAATGTTTTATTTGCATGTTTTAAAAAAATTACGGAATTGTCTAGATTTTCTTATTAAAAAAAAGCAAAATGTTTTATTTGCCTGTTCTTAAAAAGTGCAATGTCACCTATTCACATACTTTTAAAAACTGCAAAATGATCCGTTTGCTTGTCTTTAAAAATAAGCAGAATATTAAATTTATATAGTTTTATTTGAAAATTGTTGTACTATCATAAAATATGCTTTTACAAGCCTAATATATTCATCTTTTTTGTAGATAGCTCATTAAGTTTTCATCAAATAGTAGATATAAGTAATATTGAGTCTTAATTCAAATTTAAAATTTAGCTGGTATGTTATCTACAATATTAATTGTTCAGTTAAGTACAGGGTACCGACTCAATTTAAGTTGTGCTAAGCTATTAAAGCCTACACTTGAACAAACAGAAATAGCAGACTGAGTACTGACTGACTAACATAATTTATGTACTTGGCTTGAATAACACATCAATAAAGTCCAATCAATTGGTAGCACACACTGTGCACATAGTAGCGTTCAACATAACCCTGTTTTAAACGTATTGGTAAATTGGAGAGGCTTCATAACGATGAGATATTTGTTTTGCGATCGAATTATATGGCCTTTTAATTTACCTAAGTTGGGATTCTCGACAAAATTTGTTTAAATTAGGCTAAATCATTGTGAATATTTCAAACCCGGGATTTAATAGGTTGTTTAAACGAATGATTTCTCATTCCAACAGTAGAAGTGTATTTTACATAGTTTATAATGTTTATGATATTTTTGCTACAATTATATTACATTTAATTTCAAAAATGAACCATTTAAATACCCGTAAAATTAACGATAATTGCTCGCCAATTTACAAAGTGTAGTTACGCAGCACTAAACGTAACCCTATTAAGTAATGTATACCTACCCTAGTTTCCTAATGAAAGGTCCAACAGTTTTAATAGATTTAATTTTGTGATTTATTTAATCTGTTTTATTTGACGAGCTCCATTAATTGGTTTTACTGTTATCGACAAGAGTTAATTTCCATAAAACTATTGAATTTAGAGCTAATCAATGCTGTAATAACTATTAGATTACCAGATTATTGTTATAATTATTAGTTTACTATTAGTTTACTTTGTATAATTGTAAGACGGATTTTAATCATATTTACAGCCCAAAAACCAAGAACTTTCTAAAGACAAAACAAAATAGTTACAGATGTTTAACGCTCGTTATTCTAACAGTAAATACGGAGGTATAGCTCAAATCAAGGATAAAGCAAGGATGATTTTATTTACCATAGTGGCAAAAACTATGGTAAAAATTGGTTGTATACGTCTACCGGTTAGTGGAAATAAACAAAGAAATTATAAGAACCCAGCACATTCCTTCAATAATTATCTCAAAATCGTTAACATTCAGAGACAGTGGCAATTGAAATTAAATACTAGTGTACATAATATAGTTATACAAGGTAATTGAATTTTACGACAAACAGAAAATATAACAAAGTATTGAAAAGCGTGTGCAAACAAATATTTATGACAGTGCCATTGACATTACCATATTGCTCTTCAAGGGGAATTTCAGATTCAATAATTCAGTCAATTAATTGCTTAGGTAAAGATGAGTCGCATATTTTGTTCTATGTAGATATAATAAAGTCCATATATTATTCGACTGAATTTTAATTCAAATTCACAAAGTTTTTCTGGTATTACTATAATTAGCTGCAGTACTCATATAGTAAAGCCGAATATGGGAAAAGAAACAGTTTCTTTCACTCGAAAAATATTTTTTTATTTAATCAAGATATTTAAGATTAGTCACTTTCTTGGAGTTTCCCCGTATAAATGGGATCCAAAAACCAGGAGTATTAAATGCACTTCCAGTAAAACCCATTTACTGTTTTAGAGGTTAAATGTCATTTATTTCTGCTTGTACACCCTTCACTGCAACCTGTCGTTTGTGCTTAGATTCACATTACTTTGAGATCCTACTCGTTTAGTGAATACGACGGATTTTGTACTTCATTTTGCCTGGGTATTTTGCTTTACTACATTTTCAATGCTGTGCATTAATACTTGGACTTGGACAAAAATGGACCAACTTGGGGAATGTATCAACCAGTTCATTAAGATAGACCAAGAAATGTCAGCAGGTTTGTTTATTTTGTGTATTTTAAAATTATCCCCAACTGTATACGACTCTACTAGACGATTTAGCAAATACTGATTTAGGATCGTCAATAAATGACGTAACATATAGGGTCAATGGGTCTACTTGGATATTGATGACATCCCATGTTAAAGATACCCATTTGCCATTTATATGTTTAAGCTGATGCCAGGGAGATCATAATATGGTCTTAGAAATAGAGATATCTGAATGAAATTATTTATGGACGACCCCTTGTAAAATTATTAAGTATGTTTTATCATTTTAATAAAGCAATTTAATATCATCAGGGAAGAACTAAAATCAAAATTATTTTATTTTCAAGTTTTTGAATTGTGCAAAATATAATATTTACATGTTTTTGAACGATGCAAAAAATTCAGTTTACATATTTTTCAAAAGTGCAAAATTTTCTGTTCACAGGTTTTTTATAAGTGCAAAATATTGTATTTTACTTTTTTCTAAAAAGTTCAAATTATTTTACTTAAATGTTTTTGCAAGTACAAAATGTTCAATTTACACTTGTTGTAGACAGTGCAATTTGTTTTTAGCTAAAAATTGATAAGGTCATTTTGAGTTTTCATGGCAATGTTTGGTTTAAATCTAAAATCTCATTTTTTTATTAAATTGTTTCATGATTTGCAGATGTGTATATTAAGCACGATAGTACAAGCCCCCAAAAAAGAAGCTTAAATAAAATGAAATTAGTTCTACAATTCATAATACCTGTAATGGCAAATGACACATTCGTATCAACATTCATTTACTGCCTCGATATGAACAATCCCAGATATATGCTCTACCTTCTGAGACAGCCTTTCAGTTATGTCAGTCTTTTTTGGGCTGATTATGTATTAACTGTAATGTACACCCTCGTCGAAATTCACTTGTACATCCACATGTATTTCAATCTCATTTTCTACTGGCTCATTTTCCTCGTCCTTCTTAGTCACTGCTCCAATACATGGCTTCGAAATATCATAGAACAGCAGAATTTTGGAAATAGAAATAGCGTCAGTTTGGCAGAGAACTCTGGGTCCATACTTCTTAACAGAAGGCTCCAACTTCTTAACATTCTGTACAACGACTGCGTCTCAAAACTAGCCTGGCCGGCATTTATCATCTGCAACATTGCCTGCCATGTCCTCTGTATCTATATCACAGTTAATCTGCAAGATCTCGTGGACCTAGCCACGCTCATAAATTTTAGTGGATGGTCCGTGACGTGGGTCTTTGTGGAGCTGGCCATCTACACTATTGCAGGCGGGATGAAAAAGCTATCGATGAATTGCATTTAGTCATGGTTTAGGTCAAGATCTCGGAATAAATTTAGAAGTTTCATTAAGGTAGCCTCACACGAGGTCCAAAGTCATGTTCACGAATACTATCGTCTTCGGAAACGCTATTTAAAATCCATGCAGCCACTAGTTGTGAGAGTCGGGGATATTTTGGTAATGGGGAAAATTTCAGCTTTGCTCATTATTTTACATGTTTCCAATCTCACTATTAATTGCTTACTCATTATTTAACTAATAATTTTGTATAATTGTTGATGAAGTAACTCCTGTGCTGTGGTAGTATGAGACAAGCGTTATATTTAATACTAATACACGTAAACGTCAATAATATATATTGCCAATTTCATGTGCTCAGAGCTAAAATACATTATTTAATCCACTTTAACATACACAGAAAATGGAAACTATAATTAATTTAATATTTTTAATTTTAATCAGGTGTTAAAATAATATACTTATGTATACATCATAAGAACGGTTATAGTTAGCAGAATCCAATTTGTTTTAGTATAGTATGTTATTTTATCAACATTAGAAGTTTCGAAAAAATCCGGCATTTTTACTACAAATTGCAATAAAGTGTTGCATACACGCTTAAAAAAGATCTTAACACGAATGTGGTTAGGCCGTGGTAACAGGTTAAGCTGTTAACTTTTACAGGTTTAGTAGTAAATTTTGAAATTTTTGAGGGTGGGGAAAACTGTTAACCACATGCAACAAGGCTGTTGTTACAAAAACCCAACAGCAAACCTGGTTAAATCAACAGTAAACCTGTTGAAGCATTTATATCACTGTATATGTATGCTAAATTAGTAATCTAAAGTTAATGTGTTGTGTCAGTCCAGTGGTTAAGGAGCCATAGGTTGGTATGCCGACGGGTGGGGGTTCAAATCTAGTTTTTGGTGCTAGTTTTTAATTAATAAAATCGTTCAACAGGATTAGTGTTGCGTGATCCAAAACCGTTTTAGTATACTTAGTCTAACAGGATACACTGCAAATCACTAACCATAATTCACTGTGGATGTCGAAGTAGAAAAAAAGCAGTTAGAAGTTAACAGTAAAGTAGTCAATTCACTCCTATTTTTCTAAGCGTGTGGGCTCAAAGTAAATATAAACAATACTGTTTTGTATCGCAAGAGCTTCAAAATTAGCTATTACTTGACAAAGTTGTGATAAAGTATTTCAAAAGTGTCCGAAATTAAGTAAATACCGTATTTGCTCTAATAGTACGCCCCGCGTACTATCCAAACTCGAGCTCCGACCCCTCGCGTATAATTAGAGACCCGCGCATTAATAGAGACCCGCGCACCGGCATTTAATAGTGTGTTAAATAGACCCGCGTACTATCCAAACTCGAGCTCCGACCCCCCGTGTACTATTAGAGACCCGCGCATTATTAGAGACCCGCGTACTATTAGAGAAAATAGGTGGGTGGAAATAAAGCCCTTGTTTAATGCCAGCCGTAACATTAAAGTAAAAATCTGTCCATTAATGCTTTTATCAGCATAGTCAGTCGGGTTAGTCAGGTATTGATAAAACGTCATGTGCAAGACATAATTACACATGTGATGATAACATAGAAAATAAGAATATCAGATGGGTCCTAAAAGAGCAATAGTTTGTGTGACGTCATTTATGAAGCATCACTACAGTTTTTTTTAAATTTTCTGAAAAATTGGACATTTCAAGCTCTTATTTTTTTGTCATTTTATTACTAACAGTCTGCATAAGCATCTGTAAGGAGCAGAAACCATGGTGTAAAAAAAATTAGATGTTTTCTTGATTTCCCGCCGAATCTTAAATATATTACTTCAGCCGGACACTTAATCAATTTCATCTTAAGTCATATACTATTCAAAAGGTAATGAATAGTAGAATCGTAATATAGTATAGATAGACATCCAATCAAAATATTTTTAAATTTGTTTTTCAAACAATCGATTTTTGTTTTGAAATATCCTTCTGAAAAGTGTTGTATGGACCCAATAGCAACACAAAGAAGAATCCTTTTTCTTTTCCTGACAGCGTTAGAATAATATATTACCTTATGTAATCTTTCCAGTTCTTCCAATTCAATGCAAATAAACTGTAAATGGCGCGATTCGCGCGATATTAAAGAAAATTCGGTTATTATTTATCAACTTTATTTTAACGAATGCATCATTGCCAATAAAATGGTTTTATTTATTGGCTAGAATTTTTCTTGTACCTCTGGTTTAGGATATGCACATGGTCTAAATTAAATATTGTTTTAGTTGTAAAAAAGGTTCATACTTATTGTACTTAATTAAAATTCCAAATGTCAAAATATTTATTTTATAAATTTTAAAATAATCATTAATTTCATGATAAATTACACTAAACCTAAATATTCTACGTTTGTATACATTTAGTTTTTTGTGCGTATTTAATAAGTTGTATAGTTTGGTGGTTTTGACTAAATGACGATTATTTATTGAAATTGTCGTTTTTGATGACATATATAATTAGAAAGGATAGTTTACTAATGAACATAATTGTGAAAGAACGGGCTGAGGGGGTAAACAAAAGTCAAAATTGTGTGTGCTGGACATCTGATATATAGACATTTTAAGTAGAAACTAATGCAAATTTCTTAATGTTTGTTAAGCAATACAGGTCAATAAACATTGTTATCTCAACGGTTTCTGATAGGGCAAAACGTACTTATTACAACTACATAAACCCTGTTAAAGTATAATAGTGATTGAAAACAAAATTATTATAGTTAATGCACAATATCATACAAAACCTCAAAACCCTGAATTATTTTCTGTGTGTTGGTGACATGTTGCGTCATATGCTATCAAGAAAAGCAGAATTCATGGGCACATAAATACTTTCATTAGATTTAATGAAGAATATTTATTTGTAGTAAGTGTCTTAACTCAACAATGTTGAGTATAGCAACAATTTTACTAAAAGTAAGTACATACAGAATATAAATACAATAGAGTTCAATCAAACTGGTGAAGAATTCATAATATCGGATATCGTCTATAAAGAACCAAAATTACCCATATCCAATTTAAGGTAGAATTAAAATGAGCTATATCATAAAAACAAAATAAGAAAGATGCAAAAAATGTTAACCAAGAGTTTTTTAAAAGCATAAAATGTTTTTAAATTCTTTTTAAAATTGCAAACTCTACTATTTACATGTTTTTGAAAAATGTAAAATGTTCTATTTACCAATTTATGAAAAGTCAAAAATGTTCTATTTACTAATTTATGAAAAGTCTAAAATGTTCTATTTTTGTGTTTTTGAAAACTCTAAAATGTTATATTTTTGTGTTTTTGAAAAGTCTAAAATGTTCTATTTACATGTTTTTGAAAAGTGTAAACTGTTCTATTTACAAATTTTTGAAAAGTCAAAAATGATCTATTTAAGTACTTGTGTTTTGAAAAATGCACAAGAATCTAATTATTTTCATGCCTTTATAAACATGTTACATAATTTTTTTCTGTAGATAGGGGATTTTTTTAAAACTAAAAATGGATATATGTAGGTCATTTTGGTTGTTCACAGACACAGACAATATGTTTGTCAGTATAAATATTGACACAAGCAACAATTCCTGCAATTGCAAAAATGATCTAAGCACTGATTTTTTATGCTAATGGCACACGTGTATTTGACATACATAGTTTCTAATAAAATAATATTTTTGTTACAATTAAACTACGATTATATTACATTTAATATCAGAAATGAACCATTTAAATACCCAGTAAATAAATAATAATTGCTCACTAATTTACAAAGTGTAGCTACATAGCACTAAACGTAACCGTGTTAACTACTAAAGTATAGTAATAATTGCCCTAAGTAGTTGCCTAATGAAAGGTTCAACAGTTTGAATAGATTTAATTTTGTGATTTATTTAATCGTTCTTATTTGAGCTCTAGTAATAACTTGTTTTTCTGCTATCGACAAGAGTGAATTTTCATGGAGCTATTTAATTTAGAGTTAAACAGTGTGGTCGTAATTATTATTAGATTACCACATTATTTTTACAATTATGTAGTTTAATTACTTAAATTTGCATAATTGTAAGATGGAATATAATCATCAACGAGAACTTTCTAAAGACAAAAACCAAATAGTTACAGGTTACAGATGTGTAACGGTAACGGTCGTTATTCTAACATTGAATACGCGGGTATAGTTCAAATCAATGATAAAGCAAGGATGATTTTATTATGGTTGTATACCGTATACTGGACCGGTTAGTGCAAATAGACAAAGAAATTATAAGAACTCATACCTTTCAGCACATTCCTCAAATAATTATTTCAAAATCATTTACATTCAGAGACAGTGACAATTAAAATTAAATACTATTTTACACAAAGTTTTACATACAGATAAATCAGATGTAATTAAATTGTTATACAAATAGAAAATACTGAAAAGCGTGTGCCAACAAATGACAGTGCCATTGACGTTGCCATATTGCTCCTCAAGGTGAATTTCAGTTCCATTCAGTCAATTAATTGCTTAGGTAAAGGTAAGTCGCACATTGGGATCTATGTATGTACATATTATATATATTATAAAGTCCATATTATATTATTCGACTGAATTTTCAAAAATTCAAAAAAGTTTTTTGGTATCTTTTGGTAGTAAAGCCGACAATGGAAAAACGAACAGTTTATTTTACTTCAAAAATAATTTGTTATTTAATCAAAATATTTAAGATTAGTCACTTTCTTGGAATATCTCCGTATAAATGGGATCCAAAAACCAGGAGTATTAAACGCACTTCCAGTAAAAGCCGTTTACTGTTTTGGAGGTTGAATGTCATTTATTTCTGCTTGTACACCCTTCACTGCAACATGTCATTTGTGATTAGATTCACATTACTTCGAGATCCTACTCGTTTAGTGAATACGACGGATTTTGTACTTCATTTTGCCTGGGTTTTTTGCTTTAATACATTCTCAATGCTGTGCATTAATACTTGGACAAAACTGGAGCAACTTGGGGAATGTATCAACCAGTTTATTAAGATGGACCAGGAAATGTCAGCAGGTTTGTGTTTATTTTTTCTATTTCAAAATTATGCCCTACTACGACTCTACTACAAGGTTATGGAAATGCATGTTAGGAATCTTCCATAGATGACGTAACATATAGGGTCAAAAGCGCATCTACTTGGCTATTTTGGTACTGACATCCCATGTTAAAGAATGCCATTTACGTAATGGTTAAGCGGATGACAGGGAGGTCATAATATCTGGGACATACTGTAGAGATATTTAGCAACATCATTTATGGATAACCCCTTGTGAATTGCATTTCGTTTAACCCATATTAATATCGTCAGTGAAGAACCAAAATTAAAAATATTTCATTTTCAAGTTTTTGAAGTGCGCTAAATGTTCCATTTGTGTGCTTTTGAATAGAACAAAATGTGTTATTTACATATTTTTGAAAATAACAAAATGTTCTATTTACATGTTTCTGAAAGGTGCAAAAAATTCAGTTTACATATTTTTCAAAAGTGCAAAATATTCTATTTACTTGTTTATGAAAAGTACAAAATATTTTACTTAAATGTTTTAGCAAGTGCAAACTGTTTAATTTACGTTTTTTGTAGACAGTGAATTTGGCATTTTGGTTAAAAATATGGATATAGTCATTTTGAATGTTTTTGAATGGCGATGTTTGGTTTAAACCTAAAATCTCATGTTTTTATTAAATTGTTCCATTATTTGCAGATGTGTACCTTGAACACGATAGTACAAACCCCCAAAAAGGAAGCTTCAATAAAATGGAATTAGTTCTACAATTCATAATACCTGCAATGACAAATAACACATTCGTAGCAACAGTCATTTACTGCCTCGATATGAACAACCCTAGATTTATGCTCTACCTTCTGAGACAGCCCTTCAGTTTTGTCAGTCTTTTTTGGACTGATTATGCATTAACTGCAATGTACACCCTCGTCGAAATTCACTTGTACATCCACATGTATTTCAATCTCATTTTCTACTGGCTCATTTTCCTCATCCTTCTCAGTCACTGCTCCAACACATGGCTTCGAAATATCATAGAACAGCGGAATTTTGGAAATAGCGTCAGTTTAGCAGAGAACTCTGGGTCCATACTTATTTACAGAAGGCTCCAACTTCTGAACATTCTGTACAACGACTGCGTCTCTAAACTAGCCTGGCCGGCATTCATCATCTGCAACATTGCCTGCCATGTCCTCTGTATCTATATCACAGTTAATCTGCACGATCTCGTGGACCTAGCCACGCTCATAAATTTTAGTGGATGGTCTGTGACGTGGGTCTTTGTGGAGTTGGCCATCTACACTATTGCAGGCGGGATGAAAAAGCTATCGATGAATTGCATTCAATCATGGTCATGGTTGGGATCGGGATCTCGGAAGAAATTCAGCTCCATTGAGGTAGCCTCAGACGAGGTCCAAAGTCATGTTCACGAATATGATCGTCTTCGGAAACGCTATTTAAAATCCATGCAGCCATTAGTTGTGAGAGTGGGGGATATTTTGGTTATGGGAAAAATTGCAGCTTTGCTCATTATTTTACACGTCTCCAATCTCACTATTAATTGCTTACTCATTATTTAACTAATAATTTTGTATATAATCGGTGGCGTAGTAACTCCTGTAGTACTTACTTGTTAGTAGTATGCGATATGCGTTGTATTTAATACACGTTAATAACATAAATATTGCCAATTTCATGTTATAGGTAGAAACAAGACTCATAGCGTCGGTGAAGAGTCATTCTGTCGTAAGTCCATACGATTCTTAAAGTTATTCTGTTGCAAGTCCATTCAATTGGTAGCTACTGTCGGAGTCGCTTCCGCGTTGTTACTTGCATTAGGTGGGGGTGGATTGTTACTGACTGTACTGTACTCATGACGTAAACATAGGGGTCACCCACAAAAGAAGTTATAAAAATTCCATTTCCAAAACACTTTGCGCTTTTCAACATTCAACATGTAAGTAGAACATTTTACACTTTTGAGAAACATGTAAATAGAACATTTTACACTTTTGAGAAACATGCAAATATAACATTTTACACTTCAAAAACATGTAGGTAGAACATTTTACACTTTTGAGAAACATGCAAATAGAACATTTTACGCTTTTGAAAAACATGTAAATGGAGCATTTTGCACCTATCGAAAAGTGTTTTTCAAAAGTGTTGTTCTGGAAATTCATGTTCTGGAAATGGATTTTTCATTACGTCTTTTGTGGACGACACTTAAGTGTAAGTCATGAGTGCAATAGAGTCAGTAATTAACATACCACCCCCACCGAATGCAAAGGACAACGCGGAAGCGACCCCGACAGAAGCAACCAATTGAATGGACTTGCAACAGAACGATTTTAGCCGTGCACTGAACTTGCGACAGAATGACTCTTCACCGATGATAAAGCCCCATATATATAGTATGGGGAAGGCAATTTAACGTAGTTATTTCTAAATAAGCCAAACAAGGAAATACATTATGCATAGGCCGGTACTAAGAATACATATTTATGTATATTATTAATACTTTTGATTCAGGAAGTAATTACTGCAAAAAATTATGTAATTACTCACAGTATAATATACGCAGTAATATCCTCCTTCTGGTTTTGATTATACTTTGCACAAAACCAGGTAAAACCAACATATCTCAAATATTAAAATGTAGTAGGAAATAAAAATTGTGAGTCATTACAACATACAACTGTTAAGTATTAATAAAATACAGGAAATACTTTGATAAAGGAAATACACAAAAACTGTATAAACCTACTTTCATTGAGGTCACCGCCATTCTGCATGCGTCCTACAAAAGTCAGTTCCTTCCAGTTATTTCATCTTCGTATTACATATGACTACTAAACACTGTCAAGCTCCAGTAGGCAATGGCAGAGGATGAAAAAACAGTTAAATTTTGAAGCTATCAATACACATTAATACACAATAATGTTAGCTAAATTTTTCACACCAAAAATAATTAAATATTTAGGGAAGATATTTGAGCTAAACTACAAGTTAGGGCTCTCCCCATACAAATGGGATCATGTCACAAAGTCTGTTCGATGCACTTCATCGAAAAAGCGTTTACTACTCGGCTGGTGGAACGCGACTTACTTCTGTACATACAACCTGCATTGCTTAATCTCTTTCATTATAAAATTTGCTCTCCCTCAAGATTCACAAGCAAAGTTCGATTCGTCCGATTTTGTGCTTCATCTTATTTGGTCGATTACCTTAATTTCTTTTGCAGGTATGGTTATCAACAATATTATTAAAAAGGGAGAGCTAGCCCATTGTATCAACCAATACATTGAAATGGATGCTGCTGTTGCAGGTAACATTTATATGATATCACAACAGTATGGCAGCATTAACAGTAGTATTGTTTAGTTTCTACCTATTTACATAATTTAGAACACTTTTGAAATACTTGACTGATCTGGTCGAGTATGGCAGCATTACCAGTAGTATTGTTTAGTTTCTACCTATTTACATAATTTAGAACACTTTTGAAATACTTGACTGATCTGGTCGAGTGATAGCTCATTTTAAAGCCCTTGCAAAAACAAAAAAACAACCCTATTTTTTTTTCATTCTAGCCCCTACAACACTTTTTATGGCGATTTTTCGAGAAAAAAACAAGGTTTTTTCACAAAAAAAAACAAAATTGTTACAATATCCCGCTGAACTCGAATATAATTAGATTCTGCTAATTATTATCGTTCCAGTGATGTATCCTTTGTATGCAAATTCAGCGAGTAACCGGTAGAAACATCAATTTTTACATTTCGAAAAAAGATTAAAGGGTCGGCAATAAATGGTGCCACCCACTTCGAGGGTGGGTCATCTGCAAATACATTACACCCTATTATACACAGTCATGTTTTAAAGTTATGCTTAAGAGGGTGACGCTGTAGGTGGGTGGGTTCCAAAATATACTAAAGTTGGCTGACGCCGTTTGTGTCCGCCCCTAACTTTCCAGATCCAAGTTTCTTCAGTATCTTATGATGTCGGTAGTAGGTACAGCGGTACAGCTAAATCTTCCGTCTATACAATGGTTAAGATTGCTGGAGGGTTTCATAGTATCATGAATTTAATCATTTCTACGCATTAGCATAGCATGTTATTCCTACCTATTCACATAATTTAGTACATTGTTAAAATACTGGGCCGATTGAAACGAATTATCGCTCATTTTAAAGCCCTTAAAAAAATAGAGACTTTGGGGGATTTTACTTTTTACTCTGTGTCCATCCAAAAAATTTAAAGGGATTTTTCGACCTAAAAAACTGGCTTTTTTACGAAAATTTCTGAAACTGTTAAAATATCACGCTGAACTCGAATGACGTATCATTTAAGCCCATACTCAGTGAGTGACGGGTGTAAAAACCGAATTTTCGGTTTCGACAAGATTTTAGGGGGAACTTCAAATTCCTTCCTATCACTATTATCTTATTGGGCCGGGCACAAATAACGCCATCCGCGTAGAGGGTATGTAACTTTGAAAATCCGTTTTAAGCATAGAAATTAAAGCAATGCTTACAAGGGTGACAAGGTGGGTGAGTCTAAAATGTCATAAATGGGAATACCACCATTTCTGTAGGCATGATTGCAACATGGCTGTACCATGATGTAGACAGCGTTCATTCAAAGCTGAGGTTTACACAATGACTAATGGAATATAATTATATTAACGTCCAACGTAATATCTTAATAGTTTAAAAAAAATGTTTAAGACATCGTTTTTTTTGAAATCCCTCTAAAACGTGCTGCATGGGCTTGAAGAAAAAAAATTGCTAACTAGTAAGATGTACAATACATAAGAGATTACAATGTTTACATGAAGACAAAAGTACTTTTAACCTTATAAATTGGTATTAGTGATGAGAGCTTGAGCTTTATATTAGAGGAAAAATTTTTGATTAGCAATAAATAAGTTTTTCTTAGGTAATAATATTAATTTATTCTTCAAGTAATTATATATCTTGCCTAAGCCCTTACAACCCCATGATTTTACAATTAAAGTTTGCTTGAATTTACAAAAAGTCTTTAGGTAATAATTACCAGAATTTAATTTTGTTCAAGCTCAGTGATATTGCAACAGTTTTTGAATGTTTCAGAAAAAAACGGAGTCTACTCGAAAAATTGGTATAAAACGCTATGTATGGACAGGAAGTCAACAAAAAAATAACGAACTTTTCTATTTTCAAGGACTTCAAAATGATATATTGTTTCGTAAAAATCGGTCGAGAATTTCAAAGGGGTTTTAGATTATGTAAATTGGTAGAAATAAAATCCTTCCATTAATTTAAAAGTGTACTAAATCATCGACATAGGCACAAATATATAATAAATATTATACAAAAAAATACGAAAATACGAAAATAATTACAAAAGCATATTGCACGATATACTACATAACATACTGTATATTATTATATTTTATATATTCATATAAATATAATATATAACTGTTAAGGCAGCCAAATGCCTTTCTACAAATAATGTAATAAAAAACAATATATTTTTAACTTTTGTAAATTATAATATAGATCGATCTCCAAACTCCGAGCGTATTAAGCATTGCAAACTGCCCGGCAACAAAATACTGGAAAAAATGATGCCCTGGACCATTCCACTTATGTTGTATGACGTAATGCTGGTCATGGTGATATTTCTTGTAGATTACGATAACACACGTTTTATGGCGTACCTGTTCATAAAACCATTTTCTGCATTTGTTTCTCTTGAAAGCACTATGTTGAAAGTTCTGGCAATTAGCATTTACACTCTGCTCGAGACGTACCTTTTTTTATTTCTCGTGGTCTTTAACATGGTCTTGTACTGGTTCATTTTCATCATTATTTTTGGTCAGTGTAGCAACATGTTACTTGAAAAAATCAAAGCCCACTCGCACTTCAGCCTAACGACGACGACGACTACCATGACAACAACGGGAATGAGGCCAGTCTTCACTGAAATAAGGAAGCCGAATCTAACATCCATAACGATGCTGTACCGAAAACTTCAAGTGCTTAACATTCGTGCAACCTGGGATCACGTCTTAAACATATATATTGCAGTCAAATTGTACGACGTAGTGGACCCTTTTACCGTAACACTCTTTGGAATATGGGCCTGGTCATGGATTTTCATAGAGCTGGCTGTTTACAAAATTGTTGGAAGGACAATGGGACTTTCAAAGGACTGTGTTAAATCATGGCATTGGCAATATCGTTGCTACCATCATGAGCCCTCATTTAATGCAAGTAGAAGACTTGAACAAATGTATTTGAGGTCACTACGACCATTTGGGGTTCGAGTAGGTCATGTATTTGTAATGGAGAAATGTGCGGCTTTACACATTATTTTGATTGTGTCTAATCTCACGATAAATTGCTTACTAGTTATTTAATGTTATTAGTGTGTGTTAAACTGTGTTAGTTATTGTTATTATTTTTATTCTCCAAAACCTAGAATTTACTTTTAAGATACTGTTCTAGATATCAAAAAACTTCAATTTTTTGAAAATCAGACAGGAATAGTTGTAGAAGCTAGAGATGAGCAAAGATGTTAAAAAAAATGTAAAAAAAATACATTTGTTAAAAAATGTTAAGTTTATGTAAATAAATACTTTGACTTGATTTAATAAACAATAGTTATTCGTAGTAACTGCCTTACTAATGATTAGCACAACAACAATTTTACTAAGTAAATGCGGACCCTAAAAAAGATCAATCAAACATAGGAAAATACATTATGTGTAGACTAGTATTGGTACACATACTCTTAATATGTAGTATTGTTTTAGAAAGTAATGACTGCAAATAATTATGTAGTCACTGTATACTATATATTTTATATACTCTTGATAATTGTGATTACACTTTTCATGCAAAACCAACATATACTTAAAAAATAAATTGGCAGCCATTGATCAAAGAAATTTATAAAATGTCTCATTCTGCCTACATCCTAAAAAATAAAAGCCAGTTCGTTCTTCACCTTCGATCGTACAACATGGTCGCTAAGTTTTTCACACCAAAAATAATTAAACATTTAGGGAAGATATTTGAGCTGAACTACAAGTTGGGGCTCTCCCCATTCAAATGGGATCCTGTCACAAAGTCTGTTCGATGCACTTCATCGAAAAAGCGCTTACTACTTGGATGGTGGAACGTAATTTATTTCTGCATATACACCGTACATTGCATAACCACTTTCATCGTAAAATTTGCTCTACCGCAAGATAAGCAAGCAACGTTCGATTCTTCAGATTTTGCGTTTCACCTCATTTGGTTGATTTCATTTACTTCTTGCGCGGGTTTAGTCATCAACAATGTTGTCAAGAAGGAAGAGCTGGAGCAGTGCATCAACCAATACATTAAAATGGATGCTTTAGTTTCAGGTAACATTTATATAATATAGGTGATGTAGGACATATTTGTAAGATTAGGTAATTTGAATATTCCGTTGTAGCTATAGGTTATAATTATTATATGCCTGGAAAGCCTTGAATTGAAAATGAGGAAAACAACAGATATTTTTCACTTGTGTAACTTGTTCGTATTTTTATATACAGAGCAATGTCCAACTCTAAACCCAACGCGTATTAGGGATATCCAACTGCCCGGCAACAAACTACTGGAAAAAGTGATGCCCTGGACCATCCCACTAATCATGTATGACATACTGCTGATCATGAGTGTATTTCTTGTAGATTACGATAACACACGATTTATGGCTTACCTTCTCATAAAACCATTCACAGGATTTGTTTATTTTAAATTCGTCATATTGAAGGTTCTGATAATCAGCATTTACACACTGCTCGAGACATATCTTATTTTATTTATATCGATCTTTAACATCGTCTTGTACTGGTTCATTTTCATCACTATTTTTGGTCAGTGTAGCAACATTTTGCTTGAGAAAATCAAAGCCCACTCGCACTTCAGTCTAACTGCGGGAACAGGAACGGGACCGGTCTTTACGGGAATAAGGAAGCAGAATCTAAAATCAATGACGATGCTGTACCGAAAACTTCAAGTCCTCAACAATCTTTATAACGATTTCATGGCTGACATGGCATGGCCAGCCTTCATTGGGTGCAACCTTGGATGCCACGTCCTAAACATATACATATCAGTCAAATTGTACAATGTGGTGGACCCATTTTCCGTCACACTGTTTGGAATATGGGCTTGGTCATGGATATTCATAGAACTGGCTGTTTACAAAACTGCTGGAAGGACAAGAGGATTGTCACAGGACTGTGGTAAATCCTGGCATTCGCAATATCGTTGCAACCATCATCAGCCCTCATTTAATGCACATCGAAGACTTGAAAAAATGTATTTGAGGTCACTACGACCATTTGGGGTTCGGGTCGGTAATGTTTTTGTAATGGAGAAAAGTGCGGCTCTACTCATTATTTTAATTGTGTCAAATCTGACGATAAATTGCTTACTTGTTATTTAATGTAAATGTAGGTATATAGAACTCTATTGGTTTTATTTGTTGGTAATGTATTTGGTTTCAACTTATGCTGTATTTATAATTGTTGCTTGTTAACCAAACTCAAGCGTCATTTTCTAAAATATTGTTAGTAAAAGAGTTGAATAACATGCAAGAGTTTAAAAGAAACTACTTAAAGTTAGTTTAAATCTGAGTGTTTGGTGTTTGTATAGAAATACTTGTTGTTTCACCTGCTAAAATTAAAAATTCCTATTTATAAATTATTAATTAATAATTTATAGTAAAATATATAAAACATCGTTAAAAAGTGTAGCAAAAGTTCCAAGTTACCCTTGAGGTCCGAGTTTCAAAAAATTATAAGTTGCAGGGCATTTCCTACTCAAAAATGTTTTTTGTTGTAAAATGCAAACACAATATTGCATCTTGGGGACTTGGGGTGCAGTTGGAGCATTGCCCAAGATGCATGGGTTACAATTTAACACAAAATTTCACTTTTGAGAGACGTACTAGAATCTATTAATTAACGCGTGCAGTGTTACGGGGGGTTGCCAACTTATACAGTGTACTCCTCCTACAGTGTTATGAATTTACCCCTTATTGGGGTGTCATTAGATAGCCCTTGGTCAAGCGGAGGCCGGCATGGTCTTGGAAAATTTAGTGTTTTGACACTTTTTTGAATTATTCCCGTTTTAACTTTTTAGCTCTGCACCAATCACAGCCTGAAATTCGAATTTTTAAAAATTCTAGGGTCCTGATTGGTACAGAGCTAGATTATTAATTGCAAATACCTCTAACTTGAACGCCATAATTTGAGAAAAAAAGTGCAAGCCGATAAAATAAAAATTGGAACGTGGCCAGAAAATTACTAATCTAATTTTATTATTTTGTTTAACAAAAGTTTCCTATTGTATAACTTACAACTGCATCGTATCCATGTCCACTTTGCATTACTGCACCTGCACTTAAGTCAACACTAAGCTTCGTAATAATAATTCCCTAGCAGTTATAATTTATTTTTTTAATCTCTTAATTAAAAGTCCACATAATGATTGGTCTTGGGATGGCCCCTGTTAAAAGCCACTACACGTTGTGCGCGCTTCAGTTTTCAACTATTTTGCACTTTCCACTTTTCATGGTACCATTTGACGCGTCTGCAAGCCAAGCTTTTCGTAAAGTCTTTTACCTTCCAAGCCAGTGATCCAATAAAATTGTGCATGCAGCAGCCGGAAGTAAAAGATTATATTGAACAAAATAGGGTGAATTTTACATCGCACAAAAGACGCACGATCAGGTTTGTTTTACCTCTTGCGTAAAAAAGTAAAAATGGCTAATACGATTTATTTAACCCGACTTAATTTAAAGCCCTAATTCCGGGCTAACCTGAAATCAAAACTGATCCCAGATATGTCGGTGACCGTAGCATAATCAGGTTAAGTTTCTGATCACAACATACCTGGATCGCGCATGTGGCAAAACCATGCCTCGGTTAAGCCTTTGGACTTTGGGGCCATCCATGCATTACATTTTATGTTTCATGAGGGGGAAAGGGTTCAGGTCAATGACGCAATAAAATAGCAGGAGGGGGGGGGAGGTTTAAGCAAATGACGTTTCAGGCAATTTTTGTAAATTTTAAATTTTTTATTACGGCGAATCAAAGCAGATATATAATTGATAAAATGTAATATGTGGTATGTAAATATTCATTTTTCTGAAAAATGTATGTATATATAAAACTTTAGAAAATATGAAAAATTCTTTAAACAACCATTTAAAAAGTTGAAATGTTTATAGTGGTGATGGGGGGGAGTTTCAAAGAATGACGGTGTAGTGACGATTGAAGAGGGGGAAGGGGGTTTTGCACAAAAAGCTGAAAATTATTATATGGATGGGTCATTTGATCATAGCTTAGCCTGGGCAAGGTTGGGTGTGAAGCTTACCCTGGGCACGTCCCAAAGACGAGCGATCTGCCTAGAAGACAAGGCAGTAGTATGTATTATTATTTCGTCAAAATCTCTCTCTCTCTTTTTGAGCTGGCCAATGGGCAGCTGAGAGGATGTGTCCGACGGACTAATCAGCGATTGAGAGGATGTATGATAGCTACCAATCGCTTTAATTTCCGCTAAACTTTGAATTGGAACTGAAAATCAATTACTGAATTTGAATTTGAATTATTCCTACCCAAACAAGGCAATCTTACTCAAGTTTATCCTTGCTGGTGGGAAGGCGTAATGTGGAAATGGGCTGGACTATTTTCCAGGAATAATAACATACTACTGCCTTGTCTTCTAGGCAGATCTCTCGTCTTTGGGCACGTCCGTGACCATAGCGCAAAACGGGCAAATTCTTGGGAAAAACTTACCCTGAGAAAGCCTGTGAGCTCAACAAATATAATAGAATAAGACCGGTGAGGAAAATCATTAATTTTGGGCAAGTCTGTGGTAAATGCTTAAGCCAGCCAAGCTACGGTGTAACTTATCCCGTGCGAGCTGATCAAAGTCTTTCACTATTGCGTTACCTGGGCAAGTCACTGATCAGTACTTACCCCGAGCAAGTCCGATTCCATACTTCAACCCGGAAAAGGCTCTGATTAAAACCTACTCCTACCACGTCTATGAGAAAATCTGAACCCTTTCAAAGGTGAGGTTAAAGCTTACCCCGGGCAAGTATGAGGTCAAAACTTGCGCGGTCCAACCCAGTAGTGCCTTTATTTCAACCTTCAGGGGCCCTCCATATATTACGTTTTAGGTTTTTGTGCAAAACCTCCTGCTGCCTATCCAATCGTCACTACACTGTCATTTCTCAACCCCCCCCCCCCCCCCCGCATAAACGATTCAAATCTTTATAAAAAAATTCAAACAATTTATTTTTCCTAGATGTTTTCACTTTTTCTCGAAAAAATAAAATATGTACTACATGTTAAATTGTATCTATGCCGTATCTACTTTGATTTGCTGAAACAAAAAATTTAAAATTCACAAACAATTGACTGAAACGTCAGACGCATGAACACCCCCCCCCCCCTTTCCTCCTCTCTGCCTTTTAAAAGCGTCATTGGCCAAAACTCTCTCCACCCCATGAAACCTGAAACTTAATATATGGATGGCCCTATTATACTGGGCAACCCAAAAGTCGATTTGACCACAACCTTATTTACTATAACAACTAAAAGTGAAAAATTTCTATTAAATTTTTTAACGCAACCCATCGGGTTGCTAACCTGCTAGTATTTACTTAATTTAAGTGTTGATTATGTTAATTACTGTCCAAACATCTTTGAGCGTGTCTACTGAGGCCAAGAAAGTGTCGTCGGCTCTGACTGACTTTTCTTGTCTTATTAAAGATATCAACAAAATTTTAACAAAAGTAGATTTTAAAGTTAATAATGAAACCATTTTTTTAACCAAACACCTGGATGTCATTTATTCTGAAGAATTGTTGATAATTTCCTAAACTTGCTAAATAGTTGAATTACGCAATTTTAAGGAAAAGTCCACAACGAGTTTTAAAAAATGCATTACTAAATAAACTAACTAAGGTACTTAAGGGTAGCCTTAACGATTTAATGCAAGTTCCAATTCCTAACTTACGAATACGTTCATATTGACCTGAAAACTCAGGTGATTTTTTTACTACGAATCGATTTCGCGTAAAATATGATTCACCCTAAAAGTACCTAAAAGTCACAAGTCCCGGTAATTGGTTCATAGTTTTGAATGAAACTTTTGTTAATACTTACACATTATTCTTAATCATTAATTGCTAATAAATATTTACTTAAAACTATATGGAACTTTAATAACTTCATTTCAAAATGAGCTACAAATTTATTTTGCTTCATAAATATTATAACACTACATTTATATATAAATATACATAGATAACATAAATATGAATACAGAAATTACTAAATTATCGGCCAACATTTAACTAACATAAGGTGAAGTAACACCACTGACAATTTTTGAACGGAAAATGTTAAAAAACATAATCATTTCACGTTTCACGATTAATGTTGGTTATTTTAGTTATTACTAATTTTCAGTAGTAACACTATATTGTGAAAGACAATATCTGAAGGAAAAGGTAAGAAAAAAACATTCACAAACAAAAACTATATGTTTGTAATGCTATGTTTTGATCATAATAATATAAGCACAGAAAATCCAATTTTGGCTTGCGCCCATGTGGTTCGTGGTATGTATTGTCTGGATACAAAGTCGAGATACCTGGGCAAGGTGTCCAAACAGTTTCATATCCATGCAATCAAATGGAAGCGGCAGGGTTTGGACACCTTGCCCAGGTATCTCGACTTTGTATCCCGACAATAGGTACTTAACTTAATCTTAGCATCAATACAATGCAATGTAATAAATAAAAAACAAACTAAACATAATTTAAGCTTTTCATCGTAATAAGTAACAAATTGCACCTAATAACTGCATTGCTTCTCTATAACCATCTTTAGTATAGATAATACGGGATAGTTGTAATTGAGTATAGGTAAAAGAACAATTTCTACTGTGTACAACTGCGAACAGATTTTGGTAGGTTGGTATTTACATATTATATTAATTACATACCTATGTATAGCTTCAAAAATATTCTATACCATTAACGTGAAACTTTTCTGCAAATATGATTTAATTACAATTGATTCCAATCGACAATAAATGGAGAATTGGCAGAATCCTCAATTTAAAAATTTACTAACACCCCAAGATGCATGCGTTACAATTTAAAATAACAGAATGCATCTTGATGTCTTGCCTTTTAAAAGTTGATCAGTAAAAAGAAAGAAATCAAACGAGAAAATATAAAGTGATGGAAACCTAGAATAAAAGTTGTGAGAGGGATTACCAAGCAATATAGATGACAGAAACCAATTAAAAAATTAAAACAGTTCTTTAGTATAGAATTGAGGTTAATTATAATATTTAATAACAACAACTATTGTTAATTCTAGATATTTAGGCTTAAATTTACTTATACATATCGTGTGTGAAGAACCAAGATGACCTATATATAATTTAAGCTACAATCAAAATGAGGTATGTCATAAATGCAAAATGAGAAACACGCGTAAAACCGTAAAATGTTAATTAGGAGTTTTTGAAAAGTGTAAAATGTTCTATTACCATATTTTAGAAAAGCGTAAAATGTCCAATTTACATCTTTTTGAAAAGTGTAAAATATTCCATTTAAACTTTTTTAAGACATGTTTCAATATTGTTGTTGTAGATAGTGGGCATTGACGGCATTGTTTTCAGCAAAAAATGGATATGGGTCATTTTGGTGTTTCACAGACGATACAAGAAGAAACATTATAATGCTGCTAAGTGTGTCCATACCAACTGCACTGCACTGGTGGCAGTCATATGGTATACTGTGTAACAATTAAACAGATTCAAGAAAGGCAGTGTTTAAGTTTAAGGATACCGCATGTGAAGGTAGTTGATTTTTTGAAAAGTGTACTTTTGGAATTTGTTTTGTTACGGTAGGTGCTGTTCTTGTTGAAGAAGTTGCTGTGGGCATTGTCCGTGGTCCACTGCCTCCATTAACATTTCTACTCTCCGATTTAACCACAAAAGAGCCAACAATCACTATTACCCGACGTGTCCATAACACCGGCAGAATCATGAGAAGAAATAGCAAACTGAATAGCATTGTTCCAATGAAGAAAATATGCCCATAGCAAATCAAGCAGATGACTTGATAGCGTAGCCATCGTGTCATGTCACCCACATTTATCTGCAAGAAATCAAATCATACGGAGTACAATGAATGTAGGTACTGTGTTAAAAAAAGTCCAAAAATGTCGAGAGTTAAATTAACAATCCGTGAGTAATAACTAAAATCAGTAGCATCGAAAACAATGGAATAAAAATGACTAATTCAAGAATTATTTCAATTCTTGACATTATGCGGTTTATTGTTCGTGCCTTACCGAATTTGCCCCTTGCAATAGAACAATGCCGAAATATATACCAATGATGAAGTAATCAAATCCAATGACCCAACCAAAAAACATCTCGTAACCTGAAAAAAATAGTGAAATGATCAATAATTAGAGCGATACCAGTTAAATGTATCTACCGTAAGGCTGTAAAGCTTCTAATAACTTATAAATGGGGGAGTTAACTTTAGAAGGTCGGACCCAGAAATTAGTAGAAGCTTTACAGTAAACAAGATTTTAAAAGTCATTGAAATTTTTGATTGGGCTCAGATTTCGTTTTTATTTCCCCAGCCCAACTAAACATTTTAACGTATAAGATATAATTTTGGTGTGACACCTATGTAAGCGAAATAAATACAGCTAACTATCAACTATAAGCATTAAGCGTTAAAGACATCATCAACAGAAGCCTACATCTACACCAAATTAGCTCTAAAGCTAATTTACAGGGATGGATGGCAAGTTGTACTTAAGTAATTATGTAAACAAGTAATAAATAGAAATAATTGAAGTACCTGTATACCAAACCAATGTAGAAGCTCTTATCATACCAATAAATGCCCCGAATGCTCCAAGTAGGTTGAACACCTGTACAAAACAATATATAATTACTCAAAAATATAAGCTAGGGCTAGTAACGAAGACACCTTTATTCTGAGGGACGGCCCTGCTGGATGGAAATTACAAGCCGAGACCTGCAATGTGGCAACTATAAGGTGCAACTGCATAGTGTCAATTACATTTTTTTTTGCATGGCTGCAACTGCCGGATGGAAACTGAATGGTGGCGACTCATTGCCTGCACTATGTTTATTTTTTTTGTTACCCCGTAATAATGCCCTTTTGCATTTTCCTGCCGTAGGCAGCAACCCTTGCTTCTAGTCTAGTATATTAAATTATCCACATTTTACTATAGCAAACTGTAAACAAATATGATGCGATGTATCTCTAGACTTTTAGCTGTAAACTAGACTAAACAATACAGTGGCAGCCAAAGCTGGGAAAAATAAAACCTTACTCACTTCTTACCTTACATTTTTCGCTAAAAAAAGTCCTTACTGACATCTTACTTTTGTTTAAAATATCTTACCTACATCTTACTTTTCTAAAAAAAATTACCTTAGTATATTTCTTACTTTTTGAAAAAAAATCTTACCTACATCTTACTTTTCCCACAAACTTAATATATTTAAAATTTAAAAAAGCTTATTTTTGACGTTTTCAAAGCAATTTTACTTAAAAAATAGCTTAATAATGATCAAAATGTATAATAAAAAATCAAGTTTTACTGCTGCCTTTTATCAGAAATTTTATTTCTTAAAATTTGCACAGCCGAAATATTAAACCATTATTATTAACTAATGTTATTGTGTATCGTAAAATTATTGCAATAATATATAGTGCTGGTAAGAACGCGGTAAGCAATTTTTTTTCCTTACTTTTTTTTTCCTTACCTACCCCTTACCTTACTTTTTCGCCTAAATTTCTTACCTTACCTACTTTTTAAGCTTACTTTGTGGGTAAGGTCCCACCTTTGGTGGCAGCAGTAAATATGTCACACTAAACTATATAATAATAATAATAATAATAATAATAATAATAATAATAATAATAATAATAAGCAAATAATAATGTATTCTATGGAAAAAACTACCTCGACGCAATAAAACTTACAATTTGAAACCTAGCAATGGTTTTGACACAACCCCTTCTTGTTCCGCAACAAACCATGTCGTCGTCGCCGTTATCGTTATTGTCAGCCATTTCACAATATCTGCTATATATTATATTTTGCTTTTTGCTGACTGTATTTATAACTCAAAATTCAAAATAATGAAAATTGTAAACTGCTTTAACTGTGATTTAGTACATGACAAATAGAACAATAGATTAATGGCGATTAAATGCTGAAAAACCAAAATACAGCCACCACCAGCCAGGACCTGGAACTGGAAACGTCGGCTTCAAAATTGTTTTTCGTTAAAAATTCAACAGAGATCAGAACAGCACGCAGTGCAGTGCACGCACCAAATATAATATACATATGTACTTGATATGATACTACGTTACTATAACCTCGTGGCTGTGATGGTTCTGGCCTTCTGGCGTTGATGACGGTTGATGGTAATAATGGTAACGGACTATGGATTGACTAGACTAGGAGTTGCCCGCTAAAATTGCTCGACAAAAAAAATATTATTCATTTTTAAATTAAACCCGCGGTTTGCCCACAATGCCCTCCAAAATGGCCAGGAATTAGTACTTTTTACCGAAACCCCTGCTCCTTCTCTTTACCTTTAATACCTTGAACTTTTTTTGTTGATAAGTTTGTTACTGGGGAACAGTGAGGAACCACCCCGGGCTTTGCTTTTGTGTTACATAATTAATTACATTTTATTTTACATTACCTGTTTTAGTATATACTTCATTTTCCCTCTAAAAGGGGATGGCTGGCATGTATTTAGAATGGCTTTGGATTTTGCCTTATTTTCATCATAGCTATGCGATGGTTCTTTAATGATGCCATCATTGCCATCAATAACATGCCCTTTCTGGTGTACCCACCCACCCTAAAAAGCGCATAAAAACTTTGTTAAAATGGGCTTAATTGAGAGGATATTAGAGCCGATCCACTTAGGTACTTAAGTGGTTGTTATCTGTAATGTTATATGGATGAGTCTATTCCTTTGATTCATCAACATGTATTATGCATGTTTTATGCCTGCAAGTCCGCGTTTAAACTACTTCAATGCCAAAATCATGAATATGATATGTAATCCCCCACAAACAAGAAAACTAATTAACAGAAAAGGCAAAACTGAAAATATTCCCAAAAATTCCTTAACTTTAACTTCGTTCACGTTTTCAATGTTTTAAAATTATTATAAGATTTTATTAAAAGAGTTTTAGTTATTATCCCTTGCCAATCGAAATTCCATGCAGGATTAACAAAAATGTGAAGAGCATATGCCTATATAGCTAAGATGCCAAGTGGGCACGTATGAAAGTAACACGTACAGAAATATTAGTTATTAATAAAAATTATATACTAATAGATATATATATACGGAATTTCAATAATTTGCACGATCATGATTTAATTCAAAATTAGATACGAAATTTATTCTGCAAATAGCATTACATTTCTATACACAAAAACAAATCAAGGCTTTACTACATTATTAGTCAGCATTCAAGTGACAATATCTGAAGGAAAACTGATAAGAAAAACAATACCAAAAACACAATATTTTCTCATTTCCAAAAGTTCATTCCACTTTCAAGCAGCAATTTCATATTCTCATCTAAAATATTCTTTGTATATTTAGTGATAACGAAACAATTGAAAATACAAACTAAGCTATTAACCTTAATAAAAAACGAAATACTTAAATCGTATGTACCCTACTATCTCGACTTTTTGGATGGACAATAGATCACTTTCAACTGTTTGGCTCTGGCAACAGATTCCGGCATGTGCCTATACCCATCTACTCCAGTAATTGGTCTTAATAGTAATTCCTTGTAGGTCTAGATAATTTTTTGAAGTAAATACTTGGCAATTAATAAATTTGGTCAACTTTAAGGAGGCTCTATAACGGAGTGACAGTGAAAATAGCGCGAAAAGTGAGTTGAAATCCACCAAAAACATTTATTTAAACTTCAAAGTTATTCGAAAAATTTAGAAAATGGCTTAAAAAAATCTAGTCTCTAAAACTGCTCAAAGTGCCTGCCTACTTACTACTTACTTACATATTTAGCTTAGGAAGCCTTTTCTACTCTAGGAACTTGTGGTTCGAATTTAAAAAACAATTACTTAATAACAATTACAAACCTTGTTGCTAGAATAACTAGTAAAGGAACATGCGTCATTTAACTGAATCCACGTTTACGCACCCGGAAAGTTGGTCATAGTGAAAAGAAACAAAAAGTATAGAATGTAGTACAATTAATAGTAATAATTACTATTGTTAATTCTAATACTTGTACTTATATCAGAATAATAAATCAGAATGTTGAATAGATCCAAATCAACTGTATTTGTGGCAGTCATGGTCATGATGGTACTGCCAAAAGTTTAAACAGGTTCACGAAATGCAGTGCTTAAAGATACTGTTTGTTGATTTTTAGCATAGTGTGCTGTTGGCATTTGTTTTGGTATGGCAGATGCTGTTGTTGTACGTCCTCCGCTGGCTTCATTTACATTTTTCTCCGCCTCATCCTTAAAAGAGCAAACCATGCCCATTCCCCAAAGTGACAATAACAACGGCAGAATCATGATAAGGAATAGCCAGCTGAATAGCATTGTCCCGATGAAAAGTATATGTGCGCAACAAATCCAGCAGATGACTTCATAGCGTAGCCATCGTTTCAAGGCATCCACATTCACCTTTAATAAATTAAATTAATGCGAAATGCAAAATATTAGGTAAAATGCAAAGTAAACAACACAGTATGTAACACGCAAACACTGACATAAAAATGATAATCAAAATCAATAATTTGCCTATTTTTTTAAACATCTCTCATGTTAAAAAAATATTCTAATTATTTCAGTTTCGGTTTATGCCTTTTATTTTTTGTCTTACGTGAATTGCCCCTCGCAGCAGAACAATGCCGAAATATATTCCAATGATGCAGCAATCGAATCCAACCAACCAAAGAAAAAACAATCCGGAACCTGAAAAAGTAATCAAATGTGGAATGAGTCATTATGTAATAAGATCTACATACCTAATGATAATGAGTAATGAGCAAATTATTTAAAATCTCTAAATTCTGTGATAATTCAAATAGTCATTGTAATGGGACGTTCGTGGACGACCTAACACTAGCCGAAAAAGTGAAATACCATAGTGAACCGAAAATGCATTTATTGTTAGAAAATATTGGCCATTGGACGAACGAACTCAAAATGCAAATTAACCCTGAAAAAAGTGCAGTGCTAATTATAGATAAAAGTAAAGGGAAAATGTTTAGTAACCTTAAATTAAAAATTAACAATGTTGTTATCCCTAATATGAACTCTAGTAAACTCCTCGGAGTAACATTAAATAATTCACTTAAGTGGAATAATCATGTTGATAATGTGTTAAAAAAAGCTAGCAGTAAAATTTATATGTTAATCAAACTAAGACAATTCGGATTTTCACGCTATGAACTCATGAATGTATACAAAACATATGTTCGATCACAATTAGAATATGCAATCCCCATTTGGGGGAACAGTCTTTGTCAAAATGAGTTGAAGCGAGTTATTAGGCTTGAAAAAAGATGTCTATCAATAATCACTAAAGTACGTGTAACCAATTTAAATTATAGGATTGTACTCGAAAGTTTTAATACGAAGTCAATAGTTGACCGTATTTCCGCCCTTAGCTTAAAATTAGGTAAATCATTGTACAAATCGAATAGATTCAGACATATTCTTAACCCTTGTAAAAAAACATATCAGACAACTAGATCTAGAAATCACTTCCGAGCTGTAGTCTGTAAACGGAGTAGGTACTCAAAATCAATTGTTCCTACCTTAATTAATCAATTAAATCTACTCTCATCTAAGGAAATAACCAAACTAGATAAACATTATAATAGTATAACCTAATTAGGCAACTAGTCTGTATTGCTCTTAGTACTGTCCTGCTATCTTTGAATCCAATATTCTGTTATTTCTTTCCTTGTACTGAATAACCCTAATGAGTGCTGTTTTCATGTATGCAATTAATTTGTGGGCAATAAATCATTATTATTATTATTATTATCAGCACATCGGACATCGCATATTAGAGTATTTTGAGTAGTATACTGTTGAATGCATCTTACACAAGATTTACAATGAAGCATTGCAAATTTTGGTTTCTCGCAGATTTCGTTTCTATTATTTTCCCAGTGCAATCACACAATTTAACATAAATACAACTTATGTCATTTAAGCGAAATAAAATTTTAAATGCAAACAAAGCGAAATCTATGAAGCTACAAAAATTAAGCGTTTAAGACAATAAACAGAACTCACATTTAGACCCAATTAGATCTTAAAGTTAATGTAAAGTTATAAAGTAAAGTAAAGCTGGACAACAAGTTACTGTTATATGTATATAGCAATATTATTATAGAAAATAGAAAGTATCAAAGTAATTACCTCTATACCAAGAGTGTGCTTGAATTATCATCCCAGTAAATGTAGCCACAAATCCCAGGAAGTTGAAGATCTGCATAAAACAAATTTATTTAATTAAAAAAAGTTAATTGTCTGATACAGAAACGAAAAGGGACTGCAGTAGGTACTTTGAGTCATGACATGACTGCTTGGTTTTCGTAGGTTGTAGGTTATAAGTTATATTATGGTAGGAGAAATAGCATGATGGATGCATTATTTCAATTTTAATATGTACTTCCATTAAAATATCGAGGTAAAAGTGAAAGAAGTAAAGAAGTTTGGTCAACTAAAAAATGATGAATTAAAAACAGAACAGCGGCCCAACTGAGTATAATTGCAGATGACAGATACATAGAACGCAACATCCTAATTAATATTACGTAATTTTGGAGCGGAGCCAGGCAGGACATTGATTACAGGTAAACAGGTTCCGGTATAAAATTATAATATTTGAAATTGGGGTTTTAGGACAAGCAGGGCAGACATGAAAGACCGACAATCGACAGGTCGAGGGTCGAGCTGGAACTAATAACGACGAAACTTGTATTTGTGGCTAATTCGGGTCTGGGGTTGCGTTATGGCATATCGCTTTTATGTTTTATGATAAATACAATATATGGCACCCTAGACTCTAGACCTGAATAATTTTGATAAACTATGAAGTACATCAATTACTTCATACTTTGAACTACTGCAAACTGTGAACTGTAATTAATTGAACTTTATTTACGCCTCTACCTATGACAAGTATGACACGACCTACATTCTCAACATTATAAATGATGAATCTGGATTAGTAGGCATGTCAGTGGCATCGAAACCGGAAGGGAGCGGGAGCAGGGGGGAAGAGTGTCCCCCCTGAAAAACGGATGCCCCATGTTAAAGAATAGGCCTGCCCCAGGGTAAAAATTGACCTTAGTGTTTGCCCCCCCCCCCCCACAAAATAGGTTCCGACACCCCTGAGGCATGTAATAAGTACGCTTACACTACACTATACTATACTACAATAAATAATTATGATAACCTTCAATTATTATATGTGAAAAACAAATTTTATAAGACAATACACTTACAATTTGAAACCAAGCAATGGCTTTGACCCAACCCCTTGTTCCGCAACAAATTATTTCACACTCATCATCGTCGTTCACAGCCATTTCACGTTTACTTTGTTTCAGTATCGATGAGGCTAAAGTAAAAAGTAACTACAAAATAATTAAAATAGCAAAATGCTTTAAATCAGATTTATTAAATACGGTTGAACAAAAGGCTCAAGAAAGACGAAATGACGAATGATACTGAAATCACACGACCGACAAGACAACCAACACCGACCGCTACTGCTACGTACTAAAGTACCTCGTGGTGTTGAGTTGTTGTATGTTTTATGCCTGCGCCGCCTGCAAATTTAAAATTTTCAAATTCCAAAATCTGAACCGCTCAGATTTAAAATCATGAATCTGGCATTCCCCCAGTCCCGCACGGCCCACGCCGGCCACGCCCTACATATTACAGATATGAAGAGAAAACAGAAACAAAGTCAAAATCGCGATGAAATTACGTATGATGAATGGTTATTTTGAGATTGCATTTCGCTTTTAAACATACTTAGATTGCAACTGACTGCAACTCCTATTTTCAGCTCCAACTTGGTATTTATTTTCAATAGAAGCAGAAGCGGGGGGATTCTATTTGGTTGGAGCTTTACAATACATACATAGGTATGCATACATACTTGAAAACTTGGTCATCTAAATGGAAGCCAACTACAGACCTTTTTTTATTAAATATTTAATGTATTAAAATTTAAATGAAACAGCGTAAGAAATAGAACAGCTTTTTAAATCAACCAGAGCCATTGTCATTAATACCAAATACTTAGGTACCGTAAAGCTCCAAATAAATCCCGGGTCTCCAATAGATCCCGGGCCTCTAATAGATCCCGGGTCAAAAGCCAAGTTTAACGTATATCCCTCCCCGGGATGTACTTGGGTCTTTAAGGGCAGATCCCGGGTCTCCATTAGATCCCGGGCCTCTAATATATCCCGGGCCTAAGGCAGAGTTTCGCGTATATCCCCCCGGGATCTATTTGGAGCTTTACGGTAGGTTATATAATTATTTATTCGACGCATTTTAAAACTTTCAAAAATCTCGCCATGCCCCTACAACCTCACATAAGAAGTCACATCTTTTCCTGAAAACCTCCTAACAAACTGACAATACTTACGATTTATTAGCAGGCTAGGATCCTATTTTTGTTCATATATGTAACACGCATTTAAATTAGTTCAAATTAGCAAATGTTAATTAATTCTGTGTACTTACTTAACTAGGTAGGTGCTAATATAAAATTATATGGAACTACAATAATTTTTGCAATCCCGATTTAATCAAAAATTAGATACAAATACAAATTTATTCTACAAATAGCATTACATATATGTATTTCCATACGAAAACAAATCAAGACTTAACTACATTATTACCGGTCAACATTCAAGTAACAATATTGGAAGGAAAAATGATAGCAAAAAACCAATACAAAAGAAACATAATTTTCGCAATTCCAAGTTTTTCCACTTTTTAGTAGTTAGCATGTATTTAAGCATATATGTAGTAAGTACCTGTCATAATAAATAATTAATTAATTGATAATTAAATGTTAATTAAATGTTAATTATCACTTTATGTCAGTTTATGTAATAAATTGATACTTAACATGGCCATATCCTACTATAGATACTTACTACTTACATCAGAGTGCAAGTAAATACATAGATCAATTTCTACTGTTTACCACGGGCAACGGCAACAGATTCAGGTAGGTACTTTTCCTACCCAGTTATTATAGTGATTCCAGGCAGATCTAAATAAATTTTTAAGTCAATACAACTTGGCAATTAATTAATTTGGTCAAGTTGAAGAAGGCACTATACACGAGGAACATACAAAAAATAGTAATGCAGTATGCAGTAGTAGTACTACTAAAAACAGTATTGAAATTCACCACAACCATCAACTTAAAATTCAAAGTTATTCAGAAAATTTAAGAAATAGTTCTAAAAAAATTTTCAAAATTTCAGATAAAACTATTTAAAGTGCCTAAACTCATTCTTCTAGTTTCAAGAAGTATTTTCTACCCAATAAATTGACTCGAATTTTTCAAAAATGGTCAAATTACAACCACAAACAATTTTGGTAAAAATGAAGGAATCTGCTATATATTTAAATTAACTAAATCCTCATTTAACGCCTTCGGAAAGTTTGCCAGTCCAATGATAGAAAAATTAGAATAATAAATCAGAATGTTAAATCATCCAAACCAACGCAATTAATCATGGTAATGCATAGCAATTAAACAGACTCATTAAATGCAGTATTTAAGGATACCGCTACTGCTTGTGGTGGTAATTGATTTTTTACATGAGTTGTACGATTGTGCACTTTTGCCATTTGTTTTGGTACGGCAACGGCAACGGCAGGTGCTGATGTTGTTGTTGCTCCCGTTCGCGGCCCTCTGGATCTACTCACATTTTTCTCAGACTCGCTCATGAAAACGCAAACCATCCCCATTCCCCAAAGCGTCCATAATAGTGGTAGAATCATGAGAAGAAATAGCCAACTATATAGCATTGTCCCAATGAGGAGCAGGTGAGCATAACAAATCAAGCAGATGATCCCATAGCTCAGCCATCGGCTCATTGAGTCCACATAAACCTTAAAGAAATCAAAGCATTTACGGAGTGCAATTAAAGTAGGTATAAAAAAATTCCAAAGTTGTCGTAAGTACTTATTGCTTATGTTGTTTATTGTTTGTGTCTTACGTAATTTGCCCCTACCAGCAGAACGATGCCGAAATATACGCCAATGACGCAGGAATCAAATCCAATGAACCAGAGAGCGAACGTCCAGTAATCTGGGAAAAAATCAAATGTTGAATGTAAAGCAGATCCTTTGAATGATTTATAGAGCATTACTATTTATAGAGCATTACTTTAATAACCAGCACCTTACATAGATAGGGATTTTGGCAATTTAAGTTATCATTATAATAATATGTTGTGTTAAATTTGCCTAAGATTTGAAAAGAGTAATAAAATTGCACTTTTTTTGCACAGATTTAGTTATTATCTTCCCAGCCAAACATTTTTACATATCTAAATTATACAATTTTTAAGCGAACGTTAACATTAAGCGCTTAACAGAACATAAACGGCAAACAGGAACAACACCCACATCAACATCTAGACCTTTAAAATTAGAACTATAGGTAATGCAAACTAATACAAAAATTTGAAATTAGTAAACCTAGATGAAAAGCTATAGTGCATATAGTTAATAATTGAAATCATGAGCATACCAGTCTCCCAAGGCCATGTGGCTCCGACATGTGCAACCTTTACCATGCCAATAAATGCCGTCACTAATCCCAGGCCATTCAAGATCTGCATAAAACAATATATAAAAATTGTGCACATTAATTGGATGGTATACAAAAATGAAAAAGAACTGCAGACAAGAGGTCAGCCCAGTACAAGTACAGGCACCAACACCAACCAGCCACGTCACACAGGTCATCATACTACAACACAACATAATAATTATGTATAACTAAAACATAAAATAAGAGAAAGAGTCTCTCAATAAAGATTATTTTGGAAAAAAATGCTTAAAAACAATAAACTTACAATTTGAAACCAAGCAATGGTTTTGACCCAACCCCTTGTTCCGCAACAAATTATTTCCAAGTCATTATCGTTGGTCTCAGCCATTTCAGATTTGAGAGTATTACTATACTACTACTACCCGTATGCTGTTTTGTTCAGGTTAAGTAACTCAGCAAAATAATGAAAAGTAACAAAAAATTTTTAATTGTGATACAACAAAAAGCAGGACAAAAAAAAGATGAGCCACGCACGAGCGACGAGAGTGAATTGTTGAAAAACTAAAATGCCGCTTTCTTTAACATCAGCCTGGAATCTACTGGAACCTGGAGCATAATTATTATTATGTAGCTCACAGCACAACTTTAGTAAACAATGAACCTCGTGGCTCTTGGTTCTACTCGTGTTACGGACTACTTACGGAAGCCCAAGCCTTGGGCTTCCGAAATCTGAACAGCTCACTTTTATTAGTCCGATAAAAATCTAAAATCTTATAGTTCCCCACCAACAGACATATAGACAGACACAGAAAAAATAAAAAAACCCAGACTCATTCAAGGTTCCGAAAAATTGTATTATTTATTTTTAATAAATTGTTTACACTTAATAATTATATTAAATTAATGGCTACGCATGTTTTGAATTTTGTTTTAAAATACATTCTCACTTAATTGCGGACCAGTGTCCCAAGTTTGAAATATAATTCATAAATGTCAATTGACTTTTTACGAGCAGCTACCGGAGCATCTCCTTGCTCGTCGGGCTCCTCTGGCTCACCGTAAACTTTTAACTTGTCTCTCTCTTTGGTCGAATTATCAAAATTGATGTACTTTTTCATATGAGGACAGTATGCCGTAATATTCCCACCATCATTTGAATAAGATACCCGAAGATTACCGCTGATTGAGCATTGAGGAGGACGGGTCTTGCTCCAAAAACTGGGGTATGGGTAAATGAGTGCGTAGTCTGTTCCCTGTTTCCCATCTACAGCTTTGGAACTGTCTCCGTCAGCTCCCCTCCTACCATCGTCACCTTGCCTCCCTACGTTTGTGGTTATAGAAATAGCAGTCGAGTAATTTTTCGGGACAAATACATCTCCAGGATTTCCAGGAGAACCTCCTCGACCTCCCCACCCACCTTTCCCTCCAGGTTGCCCATTAGTCCCTGGAGCTCCTTGAACCCACACGTAAAAACTTGCCCCACTCCCATCTTCGAAATAACCATATTCAATTTTAGCCCCTTCAATAGTCTCCAATGCTAAAGATTGGCTATTTGTATTGCAACCAGGATTCTGCTTAATTGGACAGACGCCCTTAGACAGCTCACTTAAATACTGGTGTCCAGCATCCAGATTTTTCTTTTTTTCCGGTGATTTTTTATCTACTGAAGCTGGGGATGGAAATCCCTTTTTAATGTCTTCCATGGTGATTTTCAATCGTGTATCACCATCTACGCCATCCTTCCCGCAGAGTCCATCCCCACCAGGTTGCCCATTCCCTCCGGTCCCACCGTTTGATACGATTTTTAAATTCTGAGCATTCTCAATACTCCTTGCCACGATGGCTACGTTCCCACCATTTCCACCCGGCTGACCGTCCTCCCCGTTTTCACCAGGTAGCCCAAGTTTTCTTGGGGTGGAAGGTGCTTCGAATCTTGCAGATTTTCCTGTTTTTCCACTCACATTAATTACAACTTCGAAGTCATCAATAAAAACGCGCTGAGCGCAAATAACGAGGTTTTTCCCAGACCACAAATCCCCACTGATATCCTTGTCCAGGGTGACCTCACCGGGGGAAATCCAATGAACTTCTTTGATGCTCCTCCCCCTTGAGGTCAGGATAATCTCGGAGGTCAAGAGGGCGGTACTGGATTTAAAAGTTGGCCCTGATATTTCAAGGATGTCTCCGTTTACTATTTTGAAAGTGGGTGCATCGTTCATGAAGGACTCAAGGTCATGGAGAAGGTCATCTGGCGGGTTGAATCCAGTGTTTTCCTTGCATTCCTTTGTAAAGGATGTTGTTACAGAATCTTTGGCAGCTTGGGACTTTTCGTTAAATTGAATGACGTCATAGCCTGCCTCGTTAACTTCTTTGATTAGGTCAGTGTACTGAGTTTTGGCTTCTGCAAGAAATTGATTTTCCGCTATGCCCCGTACCCTGCTGCTGGTCCCATTAAGGGGGGATGCTGGGGCTGCTTTGGTCAACCTTGGTATTGGCTTGGGCGCTTCAATTTCAATATCTACCAAATTATTCGTTATTAGAGTTGAACAAACATCTTCGTCATCTTCAACGGGTACGCCGGTTGTGAAAGTTCCGCGGTTTTCTTCAATTTTGACGTCCATATAAGATTCTAGAAAATATGGCAGATGGGATAACTTTATGAAGTTTATGAACTACTTTACTGTAGTAATATTGTATGCATAATATAATAGAATTATTTATATGTAGATACCCGTATGTACCTGCACAGCACATATAGGGCAGAAAAAAATTAATTATTCACGAATAGTGTAGGTAAAATTAATAAATTTTATTGTTAAATTGTAACTGCAACATTTGTTATAAAATTAAACAAATTTTGCTTACCTGTTGTGTTCTCCTGTATTATGTATAATGGCTTTTATTAAACTGATTTGACTGAAGACTAAATATTTAGTGCTACTTCAATAATTACCACAGGGATAGTTTAGTAAAATAGACGTAAAAATAATACGTGAAAACTTCAGTTGGGTGGGATTATAGCGAACCAAGCTGCTTAACTTTGGCTGCTACATATGTACACAGTAATATTTTATCGCTATCTTAGTTTTAGGCATGGAAATGGCTTAAGCATTGGCAAATAACATGTACTTACGATACAATTTTTTACAGCGTAATTTACGTATGTACATACAGTATTTTCTATGGTGTTTTGTTGGTGTTTTTAGTGCAGGAAAATCGTCAGAGACCTGTCTCGATTTTTGCACCAGGTGTAAGTGAGTTTCGCTGATAAGATATTGAAAGCAATCGCTAATCGGTGCCAGTGTCTGATTCCGATTGCAAAAGTGAGCTGAATTCGCATAGTATGCATGTAGACATGACCTATAGTTAAGTACAGAATAGGACTTGATATGGTTGAAGTGACTTCAAATTGTCAGGGTATAATTTATTATAGTCAGGTAAGTAACTCAGGTAGGTATTTATTTATTTCTAAAAATGTATTTAGGTGTAGGCAACAGTTTTAACACATACCTATGATTGCATATAGGGAGCATGCATAAATTACGTGGTACAAAAATGGGTTCTTTTTTGGTATGTGCGCCCATGTAAAAGTATAGGCAGTTTGTAACGTCGTTAAGTTATCTACTTACGATAGCTGCCCTTTTAAACAGTACTTCATCAATATTAATAGACTTTGGGTTCGCTGCTTTTTGAACTTTTGATTGCTGCTGCGGTTTTTCTGCTGCACCGTAAATTTTCAAAACTTCCCGCTGTTTTGTTTCTTGAAGAAATGAAATGTATCTTTCCTCAAGTGGACAGTACGCATGATCTTGAAAATTTTTCCAACTCCCATCTTCCTGTTCCCGCCCCACTTTCATCTTTAAATTTCCGCTAAATTCCCTAATTTTGTAGCCACCAAAGATACTGGAAGTGCCTGCGTAGGGGTCAACGATTGCAAAGTCCGTCCCTTGATTTACATGTGTAGTCCCTCCAACATTATCTCCTGCAGTACCAGGCTCACCATTGACTCCAGTGGACCCTTGATCACCCGTAATTAGAATGTCAATGACCTGTACAGGTTTCTTGCTAGAACCTCCCGGACTGGAGCCGGAACCGGAACCAGTCGAAATATAAACATTTCCTGGCATCCCTGCTTCACCCCCTCTTCCCCCATAACCTCCTAGACCACCAGGCTGACCATTTATACCGGGAGCACCTTGACACCAGACATAGAAACTTGAGCCAAGGGCGCCTTGAAAATATCCATACTGAATGATTGCGCCCTCTGCAGTCTCTAGCATATAGCAGTGGCTGTTAGGATTGCAGACCTTCTTGTTTTTAATTTTGAAAACGTTTCCATCTGCTAATTCCCTCAAAGATATATATCCTTGGTGAAGATTTTCTTTCCTATTGTGAGCACTTAATTTAGCAGGGGATGGGAACATTGCTTTGACATCTTCTATTGACATTTTAAATCTGTCATTGCCATTTATTCCCTTTTTCCCGTCTGCCCCGTTCCCGCCATGTTGACCATCCCCTCCTGACCCGCCATTTGAAATAACGTGTAAGTTCTGCGCATTGTCAATGGTTACAGCTATAATAGCAACATTCCCGCCGTTTTCACCAGGTTTTCCGTCCACGCCATTTTTCCCTACGGCTCCTGGTATGTTTGATACTGGCGGCGGGAGTGAGCTGCCGGACTCGCCATTTTCCCCACTCACGTCTATAACACGCGCACCACCATTGCATTTGACGCATAGTTTTCTCGTACAAAGTACAAGATTTTTCCCAGACCAGAATTTCCCGCTTAAATTTGTATCGAGTATTATTTCCAAAGCTGCTATCCATCGCACTTCCTTGATGGTTTCAGTAGCACCCATTGCACTTGAAAGTGCGCCGCTGTGATTTTTTGCAATTTTTTCCAAAAATGGAAGCTCTTTACTCACTTTTAAAATGGAGCTGGATATTTCAAGGATGTCGCCGTTGACTGTTTTGAACTCTGTTAGACTATTTCTACTCTCATTCAAACAGAGTTCAAGTTCATCAAGAATGTCCTGTGGTGGAGTCAGTCCATTATTATTTTGTCTGTATTCAGTTTCGAAGAAAGTTCTCACTTTGTCCTTGGCAACTTGTGAGCGTCGGTTGAACTCGATGACGTCATAGCCCACTTTGTTAATTTTGTTGCATTGTGAAAGGTACTTTGCTTGGGAAGTTTTGAAAATTTCTGTAGAATCCATTCTTCAATAAAAATCTGTGGGGTGAAATCTGTAAGAATACGTCAACCTAATTAATTTAAATATTGGAAAATCAAAGTGTACTAAAATTTAGTTATATAATATTAATATTCCACCTGGTAATTTTATTTCTTTGAAAGCATTTTTGAATAATTCATATTTCTAAAGTGCAATTGCTTAATTACACTAACTTATAATTTGTACCCTAATGGTGTGATAATGGTTGAATAATCTGTACCTTGAATTAAATATCGTAATTGGAATTCAAATTCATCAGCAAAAGCCAAGCAATGTTACCGGTTTTTAAAGCAATAATAAATAATGTGCTTCTAACAAATGGAAACAAAAAAAATAGTCGGTAGGTAGACAGGTAGATAATTATAGGCACAAATACGGAAGCAAAACCAAATGAAAGCTTTTCAGCCTCCGCCGTTTAATAGGTATAAAAGTACAAATATTATTATTGCGTTCCAGGTATTGACATCACTACTACAATAAGATAACACCCAGGGAACGTCGCATGTTGAGAGTTGAACTTTGGAAAAGGGAATTTTCCCTCTTTTAAAATGGGAAAATAATGCATGACTAAATAAACTTGTTTAATTTTTTTTCAAGTAGTTTATACTTTGTATAGATGAAATCATTATGGCATACGCAGCATTATGCGGATAGGAGAAAAAAAAAGGAAATTAGCACTTAAGATTAAAGTAGTATACACAATTCACGATGTGATTACGGTAAAGCGCAATGAAACTTTTAGACCTAAGTACATAAATATATACTATGCCTCTATACCCGTCAACTACACAGATGCTGAATATTAGTAAAAACTTCTAACAAGGAAATGACGCGACATGCTCTACCTCAAAGATATAGATTTCTTGAATTTTTTTTCTTTTTAGAATATACCAATAGCCTAATAATAAGGAACAAAAATACTCAAATATTATCAAAATTAGATGACAACTGTTGAAGTTATAATGCGGCAAAGTTTTAAAATTCGAACTTTTTTAAACTTTGGCGAGTCACATTGACGAAACAACTCAAAATACACTCGAGTTACTTTGAATCTGTGCTTTTGAAAAGTAGCCTGATTTTTTGAAATGGGTCTCTATGAATCTGAGCGTAGCATGTCGCGTCATTCCCTTTTCCCTTGTAAGTATAAATCAAGGGAGCAGGGAGATAGGTAAATAAACTATGAGTCATTTACAAAAACGTTTAGAAGTGGTGAGCAGTTGTTGATTGACTATTCCACTATTACTATTCTACAACCTGCAATAATTCCATTCATTTATTAATTTTTGGTCCGTTGATTGAAGCTGACTGTATACTTTTACTGTAATATAAATTAATAACGGAATTATTAAAAGTCAGAATATCACATGGTGCAGCTATATGTAATTGTAAGCAGTAAACGTGTACACGCCATATAGTTACATATAGTGTGAATTTGTGTGCCAGCCCAAGCGAGATGCGCTATAGATAACTATGCTGATAAGATAAGTTAGAAGGTATTCGACGCCAGCGTCTATGATTGTGATGGCAAAAAAGAACTGATTTCTAATGCATACATTACATAATATAACTTGATTTAATAATAAATTCGATGGACAGCATGCACATTGTAGTTCATTTAAATTGTACATACTGCCTTTTTAATTCATCAATATCGATAATCGATAGCCTTCGGTGGATTTGCAGCTTTTTGAACTTTTTCTTGCTCGTGCGGTTCTTCTGCTTCACTGTAAATTTTCAAAATATCCCGCTGTTTATCTTCTGGAAGAAATGAAATGTATCTTTGGTTAAGCGGACAGTAAGCATGATCTTCGAACGTTTTCCAAGTCCCATCGTCCTGTTGCCGCCCTAGCTTCATTTTTAAATGTCCACTAAATTCCTTAAGTTTGTAGCCACCAAAAATACCTGAAGTTCCTGCGTAAGGGTCAACGATTGCAAAGTCCGTCCCTTGCTTTACATATTGTGTAGTCCCGCCGAAGACTGTCTTTCCTGCAGTACCAGGAATGCCATTGATTCCAGGTGACCCTTCATTACAGGTGGTACTAATGTCAATGACCTGAGCGGGCTTCTTTCTAGAATCCCAACCCGCCGAAGAAATACTAATTGTGCCCGGTTTCCCGGCTCCGCCCCCTCTACCCCCATAACCCCCTAGACCACCAGGCTGATCAATAATACCCGGAGCACCTTGACACCAGACATAGAAACTGGACCCAAGGGCACCTTTAAAATATCCATACTGAATGATTGCACCTTCGGCGGTCTCTAGCAAATAACATTGACTCTTCCCATTACAGACCTTCATGGTTCTCATTGTACTGCCACTTTTATTTGCCAATTGCTTCAAAGATTGATATCCCTGGTTAAGATTTTTCTGCATGTTGCGCGCGCTCAGTTTCGCAGGGGATGGAAACATTGCTTTGAGATCTTCTATTGACATTTTAAACCGATCATTGCCACTAATTCCTTTTTTCCCGCTCGCCCCACTCCCGCCAGGTTGACCATTCCCTCCTGAACCGCCATTTGAAAAAATTGTAAGTTGCTATTATTGCAACATTCCCGCCGTTTTTACCAGGTTTCCCGTCCTCGCCATTCTGGCCGGCGGTGCCAGGTTCGTTTGGTTTTAGCGGCGGTTTTCCGCTGGCGGACTCGCCATTTTGCCCACTCACATCTATGACGCGCGCGCCACTGAATCCAATGCGTAGATTCATCGTAAATAGTACAAGGTTTTTTCCAGACCAGAATTCCCCGCTTAAATTTGAATCGAGTATAATTTCTGAAGCAACGACCCGACCCATCGTACTTCTTTGATTTGAGCGCCGGCGCCATTTATTTTATTTTTTGTAATTTCTTTTAATTTAACAATGGAAGCTCTCTGCTTACTTTTAAAATGGAACTGGAAATTTCAAGGATGCCGCTGTCCACTGTTTTAAACTCGGTTAGGCTGGTTCTACGCTCATTTAAACAGAGTTCAAGGTCATTAAGAATGACCTGTGGTGGACTCAATCCACCATTATTAAGTCTGTACTCAGTTCGGAAGAGTTCTTTTGCATTCTCCGTAGCAACTTGTGACTGCTGATTGAATTCAGTGACGTGATAACCCATTTTGTTAATTTTATTACATTGTCCAAGATACTTTGCTTTGACGTTTTTGATAATTTCCTCGTCGCTGCTTTTACTTTTGTTTCCCAGATTTCCCTTAAGCTTCTGCTGATCTCGCCTCGTATTTCGTATTGTTGCTGGGGCAGAACATTTTGAGCAAGTGTACGAATGGTTGTTATTGGAATCAACTTTGACAGTGGATGCTTCACCTTTATCTCTGTGAGTTATTTTGGGTAAATTTCGCTTTTTATTATGAGTTAGTCCGAGATGGAATTCGGCATCGGCCTTAGTGCGGGAGCTGGTGTACGGTGTTTTTACTTGAAAATCATCATCTAGTTCTCCAGTTACTTTATTTGAATTATTAATTTGGCATTGATTATTATTTGAACAGGGTTGTAAGGAATCCCCAACGGTTCCAGTAGTGGCTTTGGTATTCGGTTTATTTAATCCACAAGATTGGAAGTCCTCATCATCTGGTGCCCCAGTATTAAAATATTTTTCACTCATTATTTTGGTATCAAGGAAATTGCTGTGAAAATATTGAAATTAAAGAAAATTAGAAATTGACCAATGGTAAGATTATTGTTTTAATGCAATATGGTAATTAAACTTATTAATTTGAATAATTTAAAATCTAATTATACTAAAAGATACGTTTTATATTCTGTAATAATGCATTTACCTACATACATATATCAGTTTAGTATAATTTCTTTATAATTTTATTTTATTTCGGTGAAATTAAGTTTAAATGTTCAGTAATTTACTAATACAAACGTAATAGTACATATTGTATTTCTAATAACGTGTAGAATTAGGTTATAATATCTTACCTTGAATTAATTATTTAGTTATGAAATTGAAATTCCATATAAATGCTTCAAGCAAGTCAATTTTTGTTGTTATAATAAAACTATGTAGTACAATGTTAATGCGTGCTGGAAACAAATCGAAATCGAGACACAGAGTACTTAAAAAATATTAGGTAGGTAAAACTACACACTGAGCAGATATCACATCACTGGCACATTTAGAGCCATGCTTTGTTATAATTAGAGGCTTATTAAACATTGTGCTGGAGTTAATTGAGTTCATTTGATAGTATAAGATAAGATTAGAAAATAAATAAAAATTCGATTAATCTCCAACAAATGGCTATTTAGGCAGGTGCCTGTGCCGCGGTGTCATAAAGCTCCAAATAGCTCCCAGGAACATTACGTCAAACTTTGACCTACACTCTACACCCGGGACTAAATAGACACATTCGGGTCCTATTTAGAGTTTTAAGGTAGGTTTAAAGATATCCTATATAACATTGCACTGGTTCGTAATAGTACTTCGGGTTTTAGAGGTTTAAATTTGAATAGTAGTGCGGGACTTACTAATGTAGATTGAAAAAATCAAGATTGAAGATATGTACACGGTAGGTTTAATTACATGTGTATATTTACTTAAATTTGATTACGTATATACTTACAGTGAATTACATAGTAAATTCTGAAAGCAAAAGCTATTATGATTTATTAAGCATAGCACATTCGACATTCGTTTGCTAAACTAATTAAGTTTGCCTGGTTAATAGTTAATACTTAAATTAGTGATACATGTAAATTTATAAAAATAAATTCATAAGTTACGTGTTTATAATAAAGAATAAAGGTATCTCTTTTAAAATAGCATACTAACACTGACTAACACACACGTTTAATATGTTGAATTTTGAATTAGGTACTTTCTATACATATACTTTGCAATTGAAGTAAGGAAGTTGGAAGTTGTAGATATACATATAATATATGAGGAAATTACCACTGAATATTAAAATAAGATACATAAGATATTTTTAATAAATTAAGTGACATAATTACAATTAATTTAATGTATTTGTCAACTGTATAAAAATGCTAGTAAGCATACATAGCTGTGATAGGCGCTGTAAGCTGATCAAGAGATGAGAATTTGTATTTTTTCGTGAGTCTATTACAAATACGGAGAAGTGGTGACTAATAAGCTTGTTTTGGATAGGCAGTTATTAATGTATACATAGTCATTTTCCGTGCAATTCATATGTACTGATTTCATGTAATTATGTAATCCCAAACTTCTTTCTATGAATGAAGATTCTTTGCTTTCTGCAGATGACAGATATATATTGCTTTTGCCTTAAGGCATTCGGCCCTCCTTAATTTTACAAGTAAAGCAAGTTTGACATGTCAATCATCCTCGGATTTCGAGGAACTTGAGATTACTTAAAGTGATTTTAGCAGTCCAAGTTCATGTGGAGGAAGTTTAAAGTCTAAACACGCCATGCGGAATTTTTAATGAAAGAAGTTTAAAGCTTAGAGTTGAAAACAACTTTCTAGAGAATAATAGGTCTAATTTTACCTTAAAATTTGAATAAATTTTATAATATGCTTTTTGCATCGCTGTAAGTACTTTGATTTTGAATTTTTATAAAATTATAAAAATTGCATATGTTTTAAATTTTAAATTCTATAAAAATTTTAATATACCCTATACCTACTTTTATGCACTTCAAAATATATGGCTACTTCATCCCATATGCAAAAAATATGTAGCATAATTAAATGAAGAGTGTTTTGACAAAACGGGTCAAGTCCATCCAAGCAGATTTTACTTCATTTTACACAGGAGCAACAAATAATGAATAGAAGGTCACAGGACTATTATTTTGAACTCAATTTTTTCTACAGACTAACTTTTTCTTGGATAAAATAATTTACGCACGACAATTAATTGTCTTCTACAAACTATAAAAACTTTCAGAAACCAAATTTAAATCAGAAATGCATGTTTTAGGTGGACTTCTCCCATTTTGTTAAAAAACAAAATTCTTGGCAATTTCAAAAAAAAATCCTTTAGCTAAAAACTTTGACCTTTAGCATTCAACACAATAACGTATCTAAAGAAACAGTTCACGTAACGGGAGTAATCTCATTTTTGAAAAAAAATGGACTAAACACGTTTTGCCAAGCAACTCTTCAAATGACGACTTTTTTTTAAATTTTATGATTCACCGCAATGACAATAATGCCGAATCGAGAAAACCGCTCTAAGCAGTTATGTCATCAGTATCAGCATTCAGCATCAACATAAATGATAGCAGTGGTGTATTTGAAAGCAATTGACCTATACCATTTCATTGAATTAAGTATATTATCTCCTTTCCACTAATTGTGAGTAGTTTTATTCAAAGGATTTCGTGGAATTGTGACGCTTCAGACAATGACCGTTGGATGGAAAGACTGATATATGGAATAATGGAGGGGTAACGTGGCGCGGGCGTCACAAGTCAAGTCAGTGATTTCAATTTATAAATTAGTTTTGGCAAATGATAATATTATGGAGAGGATGTACCTAGCTTATAAAATCTTTTAAATTTTATTGCATACTGACAATGAGAAACACTTGCTTTTAATAGTACAATTTTTGTCTTTTTTTGACACGGACACGGACGGGTTGTTCCCAGAAATCGAGTCTAGTAGTTACATTCTGACGCCATCTGATTCAGAGAATCTGACCATCCTAAAAATTGTTTAGGAATGAATCTGCTCTACAGCTTAATGACATATGCTATATTATGGTGCATATAAAACCATCCATAGCACAACGCCATAAAGTCAGTTGTTGATTGGGAGTGATTACAAAAACATTTGTGATTATATTTTCGCTTTTAACTTGTTTTTAAATATTGAAATTGACAATTCCTCTTTGACTTCCCTGTCGTACTTAACCATACAGTAAGTTTCCACTAATAATTTAGAAAAACCATCTGTATTATAGTAATTACTGGCTCTGCTGTTTAGAGTTTTATAGCAGCGTATCATTCAAGTCGTAAGTAATTTTATTCTAAAATAATACGTTTTCAACTTTATAAATATTGTTTTGTTAAACAGCTAAGATAGTTTACAACAAATGTACTATTTACACTTTGGATTGTATCAAATTAGAAGATAAATTCACTTTTAAATTAAATTTGTAAACGTTTGATTTTCAGATTCAAGACCCGCAGACACCAATTTATAATAATAAATATTGTATCAAGCTAAAAGCCAGTTAGATTTATAAAAAAAAATCAAAATGAAATCAATTTCGTTACTACTAGTTTATACGTCCCTTTCACTTGCACTTTGGATCACATGCACATGCGCAATGGCGTTCCATTCAAATTCTAATAATTCTAATGGATCAGGTGAAAATTCCTATTTCACAGATGAATATCCTACAACAGACTTTGACTATAATGTAAAAGAATTGCCAGAAATTGATATTTTTCACACGGGTAATTAAATAAAATTGTAATTAGTTTCAAGCGTAAAGGTCTATGTTCTATATATTTAAAAAAATATTTTTCAATTGGAATTTAACTCAAAAGCTATAAACTATTACCTAAACCTAAGGTAATTAATGTTCTTAATTTTTAAACTTACAGAGGGACAATGTGGCGGGTTAATAAAATCGACAAGGGACTCCGGTTCTATTGTGTATATACCACCTAAGTTACAACAACTTTTGAAGCCGAAACAAATCCAAGACATTGGGATGACCGTTAATGTTTCAGGTCAAGGTCAAGGTCAAGGCGAGAGCCAGGAATTTTCGAATGAATCTTGTATTTGGAAATTATCACTTTTAAATACCCCGCCCTCATTGATCCGAAACTCCGCCCAAGAACTTAGAATAAAGCTTACCCTAGGAGATGTTAAGAAATCATTGGAGCAAGTATCATTGTCGGTCGGATATTTTTCTAAAGCAGATCCTAAATCTCTTATTTGGCGACATTTGTAAGTTTGAAAATCCTGCAACTCAATTAGTTATTTTTTTAGTTACAGTATTTTATACTAATTCTAACAATTTTTTTTTAAATTTTCAAAAAAACAATAGAAATCAAAATAAGAGAAAAACTGGTCGACACACCTTTTCCGAAAGAACAATAGAAATTCCTGCCGATAAAGTACACATAAAATTTACTGAAATTTCTGATCTTGCCAACAAGCAGTCAGGTCCAAAGCTTAAGGAAATAGTATTGAATTACCAATTTAAAATTGTAAGCGCAATTAATTCAAAAACATAACAGTTTTTGTGCAGTATATTAATTTAATTATTTAAAAGTATTCCATTATTTTTTGCAATTAATGGAAAATAGAGTTGTTTTTATGCTATCAAAAATTTATGTGTAATTAATTATATCACCGCAAATATTATCATGTACTGACTGTTTTTAAGAATGTAATTTACATTCAAATTTTATATATTAGGTAGGTATGTTTTTTTTTAAATAAAAATATTTTTTTTATGTAGCAGTAAAAAATTATAAAACGTAACTAAACTTGAAACTGCAAAAACATTCACATTCATGATTAATTTATTAACTGTAAATCCTCTAATACAATGCGGGTCTCTATTAGAACCCGGGTATTTAATAGATCGCATCGGGTAAGCGTCTGATATTTAATTCAATGCGGGGGGGTTACAATGCTTTAACATTACGCGCTATATATAACACGAGAGGATTTACAGTATGTACTTGTACATATAGGTAAATATGCCGGAAGGAAAGTAAAAATAATTAATAGTTATTTTTTTTTAATAATTACGCCGGATGGGTTTTCTCATTGTCTATATCATACGCATTAGAATCTAAGATGTTTAATAGAAATTAAAGTTGAAATAATAAGGGTTGGTCCATAAAAGATGCCACCTAAATTATCATTTTTTTTATTGGACTCACCCATCCCCATGCTATAAATTTAACATTGCGTAAATGGCTATATCTTTTGCATGGCATATTATGTCATCAATACCCACTGACAGTACCCATGAAATTATTTATGGACCATCCCTAACAATGTATATAACTGAAAATGGTATGGTTAATGTTAATCATGGTTATTTAACTTTTGCCTATTATTTTAAATGCATCCGGCAGTCTTACAGTGAGCTGCGGGCTTATTTTTCAAATTAATTTCTGTAAGTTAAGTCCTAATAACAATGTAATTATTACAAAATTACATATGATTTAATGTACACTTCCGACATCATAATATCGTTCTTGTTCTAGAATAATAAAATGTATTATTACTTAGTCTAAGCTATTCTTTTTACTATTAAAACAAACAACAATTATTATAATGATATAGTAATCCTGCAACGCAACGGTAGTACCAAATTTAATTAATAGATGGTAAAGAATACCCATAGGCCTCTTTCGACAGTATCACGATTTTACGTAAATGGTGGTTCCGGCATTCCGGTACTAACTATAAGTACTAGGAAAACATGAAAATAATTGACTAATTTGGGATGTGTTCTTTTAAGTATTTAATTCATTGTAAATAACAATTTCCTACAGAAATAAAAATAATTGGTGCACAAAAACGGGCTATCTTTTAATTTGTGCAGTTTACATAGTGACAGTGACAGTGATCGAAAACATAATATACGAAAAATGGAAGTAGGTAAACGGATTGAGTTTGAATAAACAATTTAAACTAGGAAGTTGTTTGGTATGTAGTTTAGTTGAATTAAATTAATTATTCGTCGAGGTCTGCATTAATTGTTGCAAATTTTGCATAAGAGTTAAAATAATTTCTATAATTTCACCGATTCTCTTACAAATGTAGTAAAACGTACTACAACATAATCGCTTAGAACAATGTTTGCAGTTTTCTTTGCAATTTTTGGTATTGGCGTAGTAAATTATCACTGCAGAAATAGAAAGGCTCTCATTCTTTCGAAAAACTGGAGCGCAATGCTCACTCCGAAAATTCTCCGAGAATTTGGGAAAATTCTAAATATATTCTACGCGCTCTGTCTTTCCCCCTTTGAATGGAACCTCAAGGCAAATGCAATCAAAGATTCGCGGGACGCGCGCTCGAGCAAGGATATCCAAAAGCATAAAATCCGTCTGTTTTTATGGAAATGGAATATCTTGTATTTTTTCTTAAATATGCTTCATTGCGTCATTTCATTCACTGTTTTAGTTCACCTCCGTTTCCAAGGACAACTCAAAAAAGGCTTTACGCAAAAAACAGATATAGACCGGGTCAATTTTGTTCTGCACCTTCTTTGGTGGATGGCCTACATTCCATTCTGCCCGAAATGCTTGAACACTTGGCTCAAAAGGAAGGAAATCACCATGTGTATCAATGAGTTTGTGAAAATGGATGCAGTGATGGCGGGTAATTTTCACTAAAATTCTAATTAAAACGTTTTTTTTTCGGTATTACAAAAAAAATGAGAATAAAATTTTATTAATTTGACAATAAATATTCTATTTTTGAAAGAGAAATACGGCCATTCGAAAAATAAAATTTTCGAAAAAATCCTGCCTTACATCATACCTTGGGCACTTCAAAATTGCATCGGATTCACAGGAATATTTTTCCTCGATTCGGAAAACCCGCGGTTTATGTACCACCTTTTCAAGGATATCTTGGGAAATTGGAGGGTGACATGGACAATTTTTTCTTGGCTTGAATTCTACTTTTACCTCCATTCATTCTTCACCATAATCCTCTACTGGTTCTTTTTCTTCATCGTTCTGAGCACCTGCGGGAATTCGTGGCTTTGTCAAATTAGAGAGGGTGAAGAAAAATCAAAATTTGAAAATAGTAAAATTCAGATGCAGGTTAGAAATGAGGCGAATCAAAACCTAAGGGTGACCATAGCTTGCAATGCTCTGCTGTACCGAAAATTCCAGTTGTTGAATAAGTTGTACAACGACTGCGTCTCTGACCTCGTCTGGCCTGGCTTCATAACCTGCAATATTTGCTGTCACGTGCTCAATATCTACATAGCGCTCACATTTCAAGAGATCCATCCTCCCGCCGCCATCTTCTTTGGGATGTGGTCCATCTCGTGGATATTCATTGAGCTCACCGTCTACACGACGGTTGGGAAAATGAACGAGCTGTCGCGGGAAGGTATACAGTCCTGGCAGCGTCTTTGGAATGATAAGAACACAGACACATTTAACAGAAAACTAGGTAAAACGTACTTGGGGTCCATGCGCCCTCTTGGGGTAAGAGTTGGCTCTGTGTTCATCATAGAGAAAGTCTCAGCGTTGGTTATTATACTGATTGTGTGTAATCTGACAGTGAACTGTTTGCTCATTATTTAAATTACATGATGGAGGTAAATTATACTAAATTTATGTCAAATGTATATAGACTCCACGCAATTTACACAGTTCATAATTATAATATGTATGTAATGCTAGAATATATGTTTGCATTTCTTTGTCATTTGGTGTACACGCCCTACCGTAGGAAGGGATCAAAATTCTAATATCTTATTACTCACCATCTTCATAAATATCGCAAATCAAAATCCTAAAATGCCCTTAAAATTAGTGTTATTAATTAATATCGTCTGTGAAGAACCAAAATGACGCATATACAATTTACGCTAGAATTAAAATGAGCTACTTAATAAAAATCACTAAATTAATTCGATGTGTAAAATGTTAATAATGAGTTTAAAAAAATTGCAATATATTGTATTTACGCGTTTTTCAAAAGTGTAAAATGATCAAAATGCGCGTTTTTAAAAAGTGTAAAATGTTCTAATTACATGTTTTTAAAAAGTGTAAAATGTTCTAATTACGCGTTTTAACAAGTTTAAAATGTTCTAATTACATACACGTTTTTGAAAAGTTCAATATGTTCAATTTTACATGCCTTAAGGATTACACAATATTCATATATGTATTGTTTGTAGATAGCACATTTCGTATTTAGTTAAAAACGGATATGAGTCATTTTGATTCTTCTCAGGCGATATGTAAAAAAGTTCAGCAATTATTTAAAAAAAAATATGTTAGACCAATAAAACCATTTATTTTAGCGAACTCAACAATTTAATTAGTATTACTACTGACATTCCCATTTCCATTAAAATTTGAATTATTGCGCTGACAGTCTCTTGATCCTGAATTATTTATACAGTGATTTCGAGAATTTCGACTACTGGGTGAATTATTATGAGCACACATCATGCCCATTGATTTTAATTCAAGGATTGTCGAGTTACTCCGTGACCGTCGGCTACTCCGTCCCCGTCTAAAGAAGCAGAACCATTTAATAGCCTCGCGACGGAAGTGCTCGTTGAGCCAACAGTAAATGAATGGATTGTAGCATGTACTGGACATGGCAATGATGTGACAGATGAGAATGGCGGTTGAATTATGAGAAACAAGGTTGAAATGAGTGAGGAGATGGTAGGCGTTGATTGGAGCCCAGCACAGGGTGAAAAATATAACGGTGAGGACGAGCATTTTAATCGTTGTGCGTTTAGCTCTGGACTGGGCAGCTACTTGACGCGGCGTCGTGGAGCCCATGACGGAGGTTCTCAGGCCGAGGCGAAGCATGATGGAGATGTACGAGGTGGTCGTGAGAAAAATAGGTGCAAAATACTGACCAAGAAATGTGGCCACTGTGAGCCACCTTCGGGCCACGGGGGTGAAGTCAGCTTGGCAACGTTTCACCACTCGGAATGTTAGTATTACCACCACCTAAATAAAAGTCAGTAAATTGCAAAAGTATATAAGTTTTTTAAATAACAAGTCAGATAGTCATTAGTGAGAGTTACTGCACTTTTTTAATTTCATTAGTTCCGAAATTTCAAAAGATGTGATATAGTACCTTGTGATATAGTGCGTATGGCAAAGATAGAAATGCTGACAGTGTCCATATTAAAATAACGAGGACTATTGCTTGCGAATTTTTCATTCTGCGACCAAGTGGATTAACTATTACCTGAAAAAAAATAAATAGATACATTCATTATTTTTCTCACAAAAATTCACACAGGGCCGGATAATGCGGCCAGCGCAGGCAGCGCCCGCTGCTTGACTTTTCAAAAAACATGTGCCTAAAACATTTTGCAGTTTTTTAAAAACGTGTAAAAATAATGTTTTGACATTTCAAAAACATTTAAATAAAGTTTTTTGTACATTTCAAAAACATGGAAATAAAATATTTTGCACTTTTCTAAAACATGTAAATACAACATTTTGCTTTACCAAAGAAAACCATCAATAAAATCTAAATGGTGGTTTTTGTATGGAAACAAATTGCTGCCTAAAAGTAATTCCTTCGTCCGGCACACAATAAATAGCTTACCAAAATCAAACCAAATCAGCTGCATTGAATCACTCGCTTAAAAAATTATAACAGATTTCCCACGTCGATATTAATGTTAAACTGAAAATGATATAAACACCAACAGAAAAATCGGTAACAATGGACCGCAGGCGAAGTTAAAAATATGCCGCAATGAGTTAAAATTAATATTGGCAAATAGTTTTTTAAATACCATCCCTAATCCGAATTCGTGTAAAATGTGTAAAAAATTAATTATCTACAGAAAAAGAAAATGTAAATACCTGGTATCGATCAATGGCAATAACCGCCATCGTAATCGAAGTGACATAGACTGATGTGACCTGGACGAATGGGACGACATGACACAGGAAGGAGCCAAAGGGCCACTCTGTCATAATGACACGCGCGGCGCTGAACGGAATGTTGAGGGACGCCATGAGTAAATCCGCCACTGCTAGATTTGCCAGGAGCGCGTGTGTCAGCGTATGAAGGCGCCTACTCCGTATCACCAACTAGAAAATATAGTATAGATACATAATTTATTAAAATTTAAAACACTACCTATTTAGAGCTTTGCGGCACATTATTTCTATAATTTCTACCTATTTACATATTTCTATACATTGTTTCAATAAAACTTTGTTTAATATGATTTTTATAAAAATTACCTGTACTACAAGAAGATTCCCAATAATGGCTACGCACGCAATAATGAAATATGACAATATAATTAGAATATGTTTCACAGACATGGAGTCGTCCTTATAGTCCCCCATGAGATTATTTAAATCTTCTATAGCATCAAGGCTCATATTAAAATTTAAATCGTTTGAAAAAGAAAATTTCATATTATTATTGTCATCATCAACTATCCCAACGATTCCATTACTAAATTTTCCATCTATTGGGGAACTTGAGGAATCCAGACCCATCGTTGCCCTGGTTAGTTTATCATTGTCGCTATCAAAGTTAAAATTAAAATGTGAATTCCCCCCACCCCCACCACTACTACTACTACCTCCACCAGAATTTTGACTTTTTAAAACTTGTAGAAATCTTTGGAAATTCTTCATTAATAGTGCGTTTTTATCTTGATTAGTATTTTGTGTGATTACTCCGTCTGATCCAGAATCAGAACCAGATGCACTGCTGCTACCGTCTACGTCCATCTTTAATACCTGGTGACTGTTTTCATTCGAATTCTTAAATAACTTTTCAAAATTTGATGTTTCATGCTCAATTTTCATTTCATTAAGGTTCCTCGTCTCGGCTGTTAAATTGTTAACTTGATGGCCATACACAAGTTGCGAGGAGGAATTATTATTACTGTTATTGGGTTCAGCAGAATTTGAAAAGAAATCTGTGGTGGAAAATCCACCGTTTGAAGTTGGTTTAAAGTAGGAACGGGAAAAATTAGTTTGTTGTCCAAAAATTATAACGTTTTCGCTGTTATTAATGTCAATATCAATATCCGTGTCATTTTGATTGTTGTCAGCACTTTCGATGCTACCACTGATAATGTTCGGCTTACGGCTGCCAGTGAAGAAGTGGTTAAAAATCATGAGCAAGCGGGAATTACAAATTGTAAACTGGAAAATTCAAATAGTTATTAATTTTTAATGGTTTTGGTATTTAGTAATTATTGCTGAACTCATCAACTCATAGTTAATGAGTTAAGTTGATTTCTTGTTGTTTTAACTTTTTTGTCTTGCTATTAGTTTATTTAACTCTCGTACGAATAAGCACACCACACAATGGAGTGAATTACGTATTAGTACTTTTATAGTTCAAAACTGAGTGACCACTAAAAATGTTTAACTGGCTATTGTCGTTTTCAGTCAGTCAGTCATCACTGTCATCAGTATTGTGTGTTCAATGAAAAGAGTTTTTAAATGAAGGTGAAATAAAATTAACGGATCTTTGTTGGAAGTGGGGTAATTTGGAGATTAGTTATCTACAGAGATTGCGGTAAATTATTTGTTATTTGCTTTTTACACCTAATAAAAATAATATTATATTAAACGCTGACCGATACTGTTGACTGTTATATAATGTATAAGTTTAGATTAAAGGATTATTGTTGTAAAATATTTAGCATAGTATAATTAATTATTAATTCGTGGTAATACTAACTGCATAAATTATCCAAATTTGAAATCAGTATGTTGCTTGTTTTTGCTGGCAGTGTCAAGTGACTGCACTGCTGACGGATTTTCTAACAACCAACGGCCATCTGACTGTAGGTAATATAGATAGTAATTTCGGGAGAGAAAGAGAGTGTAAAAAAGATAGCATTCAAAATAAAATGATATTCAGTCAGTAGTTATTTTAGTTTAAGTACCGTGTAAAATCGTGTAAAGCAGTTTCAAGTTCAAAGTTGAGGCATAGCATGCGAGGAATAATAGTTGAACTATACCGTCAACCGTATGTTTTATTTTTATCGAGTAAACGAGTAAAATGAAATAAATGGAATTATGGTTACCCGGAATTATGCTAAAAATGTGGTGTGACTTTAGAAATCTGTGATCTGTACTATTGACCAACTACTGAAAGTTGAACGTGGAATGGATTTGACTTTCGGGATTAATGGAAACACAAATTCATGGAGGCTACAACCAACAACTGCATCTTCAACCGCAGAAACACGATCCACAGCCACTGAACTGTTGTTGTTTCCTATTTTGCTCTGGTTCTGGTCTTCTGGTAGCTGTTGCGAGTGACAGGTAGTGAAATTTATTACCTACCATTTTCAAGTTTGTTGTCTGTGCTAATTATTCTGGCCGATCTGAATCGTTGTGGTCGTGGTCGTGTGTTTTCGTATTGATTTGGTTTTGATCAAGAACTTTTCCCTTTAAATCTCGGATACCTATCTATCCTACTAGCAATCCAGTATCACTAATTGCATCCTATTCATAGTTTTAGCTGAACAAAAGCACATAAATACTAAATCTTAATAATCTGTATTTGATCATTTATCAATTGATTTTGATAGTAACTGGCACCCCAATATTATAGATAATTTAAAATCAAAATTATTTTGAATATGTACACGAGTAGCTTTAATTTGTCTTGGCGATTATTTGGGAAATTCATATTTTATTTTGCTTTTTTGTATTTTATATTTTGCTTAATTCTCTTCAGTCAGCATGGTACCTTTTCCTTGCATTATTTGATTAGCTGAATTGCACAGACACCGGATGACGAAGCGCGTAGTACGTTGCTTAAAATAATTTAATTATTCTCTACTTACAAATGCGATAGGTTATTTTTTAATTGATTTTAGCACTGAAACCTACGCCTAATTCTGGCTTCCAGAGTATTGTGTCTACTTATCAGTAATCAGACACTTCGATTTAATTGAAACTGTATCCTAATTTAAATTGTTACAAGTTTCCATCAGTTAGCAACTATTAAATACGTTTTGTATTTAGTATAGGTAATTATAGGTAAGTAGTATTTGAAGTCTTGAAGCACATAATGTATGGCACACACACAATCCTGAACGATCAACGAGCTGGAAAATGAATGAAGATGAGAGTGCTAAAAACTTTCAAGATAGAACTTATTTCCCAAACGGAAGTTTGAGCACTCCAAAACCCAAAACCCAAAGCCTCCCAGGCAGTAAGAGGGAGAAGAATGAACGATGAAATCTACAATCGAATTGGAATCTCAACTTATGGAGTATCAAATAAGTCCAGAGTCCAGCAGCCGCAGCAGTACGACTTTACAACAACTAACTTGCGGACTTGCAAACACCAAGTGAAAACATACTCGTGAACTACCACCCATAAGACTATGAGGAATAAAGATATTGGAGACAAAGAAAATTGTCTGAAGACGAATACGCTACAGGAGCGAAAGACTCTCTGGTTGCATGTTCAACACTTAAGATATTTCCGTCTACAAGTCTACAAACCCGAATCCGAATCCGAACCGATGTATCTCATACTACAAAGACAGACAGAAGCGTTCATATAGTTCCATGCATGTCATCTAGGAAGAACCAAAATGAACCATATCCATTTTTAGCTAAAAACACTATCCACGATCTACAAAAATATTGTCAAATATGTCTTGAAAGCATTTAAATAGAACATTTTGCACTTTTCAAAAATATGTAAATGCAACATTTTGCACCTTTTCAAAAACATAGAATTAGAACATTTTGCACGTTTTCAAAACAATGGAATTAGAGAATTTTGCACCTTTTCGAAAACATGGAATTAGAAATTTTTACAACTTTTCAATAACAATAGAACATTTTACGTTTTTCTAAAACTCGTCATTAACATTTTACGCATGTTTCTCATGATTGTGGTTTAAATTGGATATGGGTGATTTTGGTTCTTCACATACGATATGTATCTCCAACTGATACCCACATCGTCGACGACTTCCTCTCTTTTTGCTTGGAAAACGGATTCGGAAAGTATTCGTTTATTCGTACTTCCAGTAGTCTCCATTTCCAGCCGCCACTTACTTGAGTTTTGGTTCAGCATCAGCGGTTTAGTTAGAAGCTTTAGTTCCTGGCCTCGGCCCTTTCCCGTTCTCCGTTTTCCCCATCATATCTATGCAATTCCAGCAGTTTTCTCCAGTCGTCTCCAGCAAAGCAAAACGGAATGGAAGGCAAGTTATATAGTCAAGTTGACGTTGGAATTTTAACCTTCTCTCAGCTGCAATTATGTATGTGTACCCATATGTACTATTATATTATGTCAACTGATGCCTATATACCCAGAATAGTATGATATTATATGGAATATGGACATAATATTACGATGCGGTGGTAACAGCTCGTGTAATCTTATACCATCCCATTATTTTTCGCTTTTGAAGTCCAAATTCTTAGGAAGCTTTTGTTTTTTTTTTCAGGAAGTGACTGTGACTGTGACTAAAACGGCATAAACCTGAAATGAAGGAAGAGGACCGTTACCGTTACCGTAAACTATACATAATGTCCTCACTAAACTAATCTTTTGTCTTTTGACCCATGGCATAATTCAACGTTTAAGACTCAACGCCCTTGTTGGAAGGTACGTTCAGTCACCTAGGTAGGTACCTAAAAAGCACTAAAGTAAAAGAAGGAAAGAAGGTAATTTGTACTATGTATGTACCAGCATTCAAGTACGCTTTGATGATATTCACAGAATTTAACAAAATTTTAAAAATATGCATATCGTTACTGTAAATGCAAAGTTGTCGTTCTCCACTTGTTAGTAACAGCCGGACGAAGGAATTGCTTTTAGGCAGCAATTTGTGTCCATACAAAACCACCATTTTGACTTTATTGATGGTTTTCTTTGGTAGAGCAAAATGTTGTATTTGCGTGTTTTAGAAAAGTGCAAAATGTTCTTTTTACTTGATTCTAAAAAGTGCCAAATGTTCTATTTACATGTTTTGAGAAATTGGAAAATGTTATATTTTCATGTTTTTGAAGTGTACTGAAAACTTTAATTTGCATGTTTTTGAAAAGTCAAAATATTCTTTTTACATATTTTTGAAAACTGCAAAATGTTCCATTTACATGTTTTTTGAAAATGCAGGCAGCGGGGGCTGCCTGCGCTGACCGCATTATCCAGCCCTGACTTTCTCAAGAGTATTGAAACGTAAAGAACGGACACTTTGCTTTCTTAGTAGATTTTGGAGCACGGTTGAATTCACAGTAACGATATCGTCGTATTTCTCGTTGATGTTTGACGAACAGTAAGTGCAAAATCAGTTTTCTGCTTTCTTTTTTACTTGGAATTTCAAAACGGGGGACTTTTAATCTACTGCTAGTGATGTGTGATGTGTGCTGGAAATATTAATTTTCAAAGCAGATTTGCATCTACCATCTACAACCTAAGTATGTACTTTTATGATTCGTATGTGATCTTGAGTTTTTTAAAGGCAGATATCATAGTTTGCCTTTCTCTCATATCGGAAGGATCTTTCTTGAATATTGCAATTCCAAAACAAATTTACGACTTACGAGACGACACTTTCTCATTTTAAGAATAACTTGTGGACTGAGCGCGTTTTAATTTTGCCTGTGAGCCTATATTGGTTGGAAGTTTTTGCATAAAAAAGTACACAGTAAGTAGATTGTGCTGTGATTATATATGTACCAACTAGAGATACGTATGTGTGTATAAATATTTGCCTATGTAATGATAATGAAAAATCCTCAAAAATAATTGTGTCTTTAGAATTAGTGGGTCATTTATTATTTATTTAAAATGCTGAATTTTGTAGATTACGACTCCTTCTCCCTTAATTGGACCAAGTGATTCTCTAAAATTCTGAGAACCCAGGAAAAGCCAATAAGTAACTTCAACGTGTGGTGTGAGGAACTGGAGCAAAGAAAAACAGGGTGGAAAAATTGGTATGATCTTCCGTGATAAGGATCCATGACAGGACTGAATGAGTTGTGGGTGAGTCGTGGAGGTGGTTTGTTTGTGTTTGTGCTGGAACTGGAACTGGAACTAGAAACTGGAACTGGAGCAAAACCGTGTGGCTGGATGAGACTTGCCAACTTCCTGGAATTCTCTGTAATTTAGTGGCTTTGCATTCCAAATTTGAATCGACGCCTTCTGTTAAGCAACTGGCTGAATAAACATGGTATGGAATCGAAATAGTTTCATTTTCATTTTATCATCTATTTTTTCTTCTTCTTTAGTAATGATAATGATAATAATCATAAAATGAATTTATGTCTTTTTGTTTTCTACTACAGACGATAGGCAGGTAGGTACTTAGGTACCAACTAATTGAAGTTTTGAAATTGATGAATAGTCCCTTACGTGCTTATGCCTACGTTGCTAGTTAATCAAGTTTATTTAATGATCTGGTGGCTGATAAATATATTTGAAGCTGAAGCACATTAACTGTGTAGTAGTAGTGCTAAAGAGATTTTGTTATACAAGTTATAAGTATAGATCCTCGCCAGGGGCGGATCCAGAAGGGGAGGGGGGGCTAGGGGCTTTAGCCCCCCCCCCAGAAGGAAATTTTTTAACATTGTAGAGATAGGAGCGGCCATTTTCCAATATGGCGGCTTAACATTGTTAGCCCCCCCAGATAAAATTTCTGTATCCGCCGCTGATCCTCGCTGGTTGTAGGGAATCAGTCAGAATACGGTGCAAGAAAGGCATATCACTTTTTACTAAACTATCACTATGCATATCTTCAAAAATCAAGAGAATTGTTGGTATACATTTTAATAAGTTTGTAAGGGGTGAGGGTAATTTGTTAGCACAATTTTGGGTAGTGATAAAAATGGAAATTCGTAATTTACTTACGTAGTCTCAATACTAAATCTGTTAGTACACGGGCACAATTGTACACTCAGTCGGTATATGGACAGTGAAGTCTCAAAATGACCCATGCTCATTTTTTGTAGATAGTCTTATTACAATAAAAAAAAAATATTGATCCTAAGAATATGGCAACAAAGTATTTTGCACTTTTCAAAAATGTAAATAGAATATTTTGCACATTTCAAAAACATATAAATAGAATATTTTGCACATTTCAAAAACATGTAAATAGAATATTTTGCACATTTTAAAAACATGTAAATAGTATATTATGCGTTTTTCAAAAAATATTTTGCAATTTTCAAAGACTTGTAATAATTGTTAATATTTGATCTACGCTAGTAGTTTAGTGAAGTTTTTAGTAAATGTTTTCACGTAGCTGTTTTATTTCTGGCTTAAATTGGATATGTCATTTTGATTCTTCACTCACGATATAAGCGTTTATTAATACGTTATTTTTAATGCCTTCAGAATTTTTACAAGTAGCATTTTACCATGTTTTGCACTTTGTGAAGTAAGTACGTAATATAACTATAAACGTACGTGATTTATTGAACTTGTTCAGCATTCACAATTTTACCTTTTGGCTCTGCTTAAATAGGCTAAAAATGCATCGCAAGCTGCATGCTAAATGATAAGGGCAAATAGTTGCGTTTAGACTGTCGTTCGGTCCGGGTCGGGGCGGGAAATCGCATTTCCCGTCCCGACCCGAACATGTTTCTTTCCCGCCCCGAGTTTCGGGAAACGGGAAAAGCTCTTCCCCGACCCGTTCCCGCCCCGGACCGTTCCCGACCCGGACCGCCGGGAAATTTCCCGAAAATTCTAACATTTTTAACTTTTCATATTATTGTTTTTAAATTACAACAAAAATGTTTTTAAGCGCGCTGAGAGTTTAAAAAATTAGGATGTCTATAATTTTACTGTGAAAACTAAAAATCATATTTTTGATTTTTTAGTTTTCAGACGAGCTTAAGATATTAGAATTTTGCATGCTTGACTTACTTACCGTTAGTCTTGTAATACTTAAAAAGCATATATAAGCACATTATGTCCGTTTCAATTTCACAAAAATTAAAATCAAATTTTCCCATTCGGTATTTCAAGCAGGCATTTGTATTTTAAAATTTTAGAAAAAAACGCAACCTTTAGATATACGTGCAACAAAATAAAAAAGACAACACGACGGAAAAATTTATTTTATTAGAAGCTTAAGCTTAGCATTCAAACAAACAAAAAACACTGAATCTAGTATTTTAAATTTTTTGCAGTGTGGGATTGAAATGATAGTAAACGAATTCCTAATATAATTTCATTGTTCATCATTGTGTAAACTTTTCTAAAACGGGCATCTTCAATTAGCTATAAAAGTTTTACTAAGATTAAATATATCCTAAATAATTGGTATTATCTCGTTGGAAAACTGAAAAATCACACCCCGGCAGTTGCTCGTAGGAAGCAATTAAACAATAATTATGTTATGCAGAAGTGCAAACATTTTTGCAACATGAGGTCAACACTTTACACATAGCTCCTAATTGCATATAACTTATTGACTTGATTATTCTGATTACTCATGAAGTTTATGCCGAGAGTCCGAGAGTTACAAAAATATAAACGCTTGCTAAAGCTAAAATCGAAAATTTATTATATATGTATAGTTGAGGCTTTCAGTTCCAGGTTGAACCTAAGCATAGTGTTCTGAAGCAAGAGTGCGATGCTTTTGATACCTTTTTATTTTACTGTTAAGCAGTTGTAATAAAGTTTAAGCTCGTAAAAATTTGAAAAAAAGAAAAATCAACGTTTGATATACCTGCAGTTAAATTGCAAGCAAGTTGAATAGTAATACCAAACTGAGTAATCTACTTATCACATTGATGCAAATTACAAGCTACTAAATAAAAATACTACAACTTATTGAACCAAGATACTAACAAATTCAAACACTGGATTTAAAGGTTTATACTTGCACTTTAAAATTAAGCGTTAAAACAACGAAAAACTTGTTTAAATAAAAGTTCCTCAAAGATCAACTGTTCAAGTTAAACGCCACTCTGCTTAAAATGTCCAAGAATTAAGACGTCGATAACTTCGGGAAATTTCCCGCCGGTCCGGGTCGGGTCGGGAAACGGGAAAACCACTTTCCCGCCCCGTTCCCGGACCGCCCCGTTCAGTTCGGGGAAAGAAAAATCCTTTCCCGGACCGTTCCCGACCCGGACCGATCGGTCCGGGAACGGGAATTCCCGTTCCCGAACGACAGTCTAGTTGCGTTATATTAATACTCAGACAAGTGTATTATTTTGAAGATATACTGTAATTTGATTACTTTTTAAATTCTGAGCTTTATTTTTTATTTATATAACGCAATTAATTAAAATAATTTTGAGAATTTCAGTAGCATTTCTTGTTTACGTACCGATATTATATGTCATTTTAAAAACCTCCTTGAGACTAAAGATAAGACACGTACAAATTTTTGAGGTTTAATACCACTATATGTAAATATTATTGCAGCCATTTTAATTTGACTTTGAATATCTCCAAAACGATTTCGTTTAAGCTGCTACGCGTGTTACAGATACTCGGTTTTCGAGCCAACAGCTCATCTATCAGTCACATTTAATTTTTTTTTCTACTATATGAAATTTTGCATTTACGCCTGAAGTCAGAAGCTTTAGTTTCTCTTGTGTAATAATTAATTGTTGAAACCGTTCCAGTTAGAAATACAGACTTCTATGTGCTTCTTCAAAATTTACAAAGAATATTCCTAGCGGATAGTTACTTAACACTAATAGTACCTCTTGAAAGTCTAAATTCTATTTTGTATAGAAAACCTGCGAGACAGTTTCATTTTCATTCATTTCCCTTTGTGGTTTTTGGTGACTTTCATTTTCGTTTTAACTTCCCACACTACTCTTCCCTTTTAGATTGTAATACCTACAAGCTACACGTAGGTAGGTTAGGCAGATATAGTAATCTAGTGATCTACATATAATTATGCACGTACCTAGTTTATAGTATCAACCCGCCCTGCCGGCGGCCTGACTCCGACTGCCAGCTGCTGTGTCAACTATGCTTTTGGCTTTTGGTGCATCATGTTGGTTGGTGTTGGTTCGCCCAGTATCATCCCCGTATGCCGTATAGTTCTAGTTCTGATTGTGTGTATGAAAATTATTGCGAATATAAAATGAGTACTTATAAAAGTATTACAGAATTTATAGGACAGACTTGAAGGGATGGGAAGGAGAAGAATCCATAAATATGTTAAATATGAGACACTTAATATTTGCCACATGAGATGCTCTCTTGTCTTTATTACAGTCGGGTTCTACAACTTAAGAAAGGAAAACTCCAAAGAAAAATACCGTAACCGTAGATGAGTCGTATAGCGAAGAAAAGTGTGGAGTGGAAAATTCGGATGGCTGAGAAAACTGAGAATTGGAGCCAAGTTTTGCTATCCAATAAATTATGTCGTTGACATTTAATTGTGCTTTGCGTCCTCACAAGAAGAGGCTATCAAAAAAACTGACTATGAGCTCTCCTCTGTTTTCTATACCCTCTGCCGATGCTGTGCTACATAATATAATTCTGCTTCTACTACTGCTCTCAGTGAGTCTCAGGTATTTTTTGGCCGGTCCTTTGTCTCTACCTATGCTTCGGCTTCGACTTGAGTTGTCACTACACAAAAAAGGAAGATCCTACTTTAATATTAGATGTATGCAGTGCAGTGTAGTGTTATGCCTGTTATTACTTGTATGCCGTGCCGTTATGGTTGTCGAGCTGTACCATTCAAATAAAAATGTAGATGAAGCTTAGCATAGTATATATAGTTGTTCGATATCAGTTTAGGGAAGCGTAAGTAGGCGTCTAATAGTATTTCTATTTACCTGTTCAGCTTCGGGATATTTCTATTTATTATAATACCTATCGATTTCGATTTCAATGTTATTTTTTGGTTAGTTAAAAATTGAGCTTGTAGTGCATTGATGATCTAAAATAAATATATAATTTTTAAACAATTTAAGTTATTTAAGTTGAAGTTAGAAGTAAAAACATAATACACACATTTTCAATGATTCTTCACGCTCGTTATACTTAGTACACGGGACTGTAATAGTACACGGGTAGGAGAGGTAGAAATTAAAATAGTACACAGGTATATTTAACTGAACACACTAATAATTGTATATGTATAATGAAAAGAAAATATATTACGAAATTTTGCCCTACAACCGCACAGCCTACAACATCTCACATAACTATATCGCTACTGAAGAAGCAAAATTGCCAGCTTCCAATTTCCGCTTAACTTATATGCTCAGTGTCAGTGTGCCCTTCTCCAGTTCACACAAATAGCAAAATTGTCTATCTCCATGTTTGGACTTAAATAGAGTTGTTTTCAACACAATAAGTAATAAGCAGGGGCAGATCTAGAAATATTTTCGGAGGTTTGCAATACTCATTTTGAGCAATGAAGCAAAGTGCACCATTTCCATCTCTAATTTAAGCTAGAATTTAAATGAGCTATGTCAAAAGTACCTATGTATTTGAGATAGATGTGCAAAATTATAATTTTACGAGTTTTTTAAAAGTGCAATTATTACTTTTTACATATTTTTTAAAAAGTGCATGATGTTCTATTTACATGTTTTTTGAAAATGGCTAAATGTTCCATCGACATGTTTTTAAAAAGATCGAAATATTGTATTTACATGTTTTTATGTAGAATCATATTTTAATTGTTTTGTGAATAGGGAATTTTGGTTTTACCTAAATAAGGGTTTGGATTATTTTGATTCTTCGCTGGCGATATAAACGCACCATGTAGTTATTTACATGCCCTGATGCTAATTAAATACCCATGCTGACAAATTGTTTTTGAGGTGGTCAGCTGCCATTTTGTCCACCCTCTGACCTTAATAAATACATAGTTGCTTATTTTGATTTAAAAAAATATCTACACCAAATGGAATTTTGCTTTTAGTGTGAATCGGAGAAGGGCAATTTTGCCTTTATATTAGTGAAAATGAGAAATACAAAATTTGGTTTCTTCATTAGCAATATTGTAGACGGTTGACATCAATTTTGTAATTGTAATAATAGGTAGGTAGGTATGTGGGTAGGTAGGGAGTTATGTTCATTGTAAATCGTGACTAAATTGTTATTGTCATTGTCTTACATGCTAATTGTTATTATTATTGTTATAGGCTTGGCTATCCCACTTCAACTTCAACTCCACCGTGTGTGTCCATAGGTTTCTTTGTTCCTCTATATTCTTGATCTGGATATCCATGTCGTTCTGGCTCTTTACTTTGGCATTGACTTCTGAATTTGACTTTGAGTATGCTCAATGAAGCTTGACATATGATACCTTTCGCTTTCCCGGTCCCGGCCGAGAAAGCTGATAGCTTCATTTATTGCTTTATGGAAGTTTAGTTTCTAATAAAGCTATGTTATTTACACAATGCTCAAGTAGGTAGGTACTCTATATATATTATTACATTCTCGTTCTCATTTTAGTCTAATTTCAGTCCGCCAGCTCTATACATAGCTTCACATCCACTTGTTAAACTTTGACTCTGACTCTGATATGTATCTACTTATTGACTTTCCCACGGTTTCGGTTCGGTAACGGTCTGAGACCAGTTACTATAGTTTGCTTTCGGTGTCATTTGGTATTATTAGTCTGGAGCTTGGACTGTGCAATTCTGTTCGGGAGAAGATTCAGTGTAGTGATAAAATGTGAAACTTTCTTAACTCTGACAGTTCCAGAAACTCCATAGAAACTTGAGAAATTCCAGATCGCCTGATTTCCAGTATTTCCACAGGCACAGGCAAAGTCAAGCCGGGCCAGGGGGCCAACGCCAATGCCAACGCCAATGCCAACGCCAACGCCAACAAGCTAATAAATTCAAAGTGAAAGGTACTCCAATAATTCTATTCCTTCACGTGAGTTTACTAACTCTTACTCTACTCTATACTGTTATATTTAGCATACCTACTATATATCTTATACGATTATCAATATACAGACAAGATTTTTATTATGTATAATGTGAAACGCAAAAATATTTTCTTTAAAGAGATGCTGTAGCCCTGTAGCTCATAACTATGTAGGTAGGTACCTAAATTGTTAAGTTAGCGTTTTTCTGATTTATACAGATAAGAATTCGAATTTATTGAAATTAAAATGCTTCAAAATTCTCACATTTCCAAGAAATTCGTGCAAAATTGAGTTTTATGAATATTCACCAATTTGCATTTCCAGTGAAATTATGCAATTGTCATGAGTCTACCCACGTTTTTTTATTAAAATCTAATATCTCTACCAAATGCAAAGGATTAAATGAAAATTGCAAACTAAAAATGAAGATAATAATATCGTCTGTGAAGAACCAAAATGACCCATATTGATTTTTAGCTAAAAGCAATATCCGCTAAACAAAAATATTGAAATATGTCTTGAAGATATTGAAATACAACATTTTGCAATTTTCAAAAATATTTAAATAGAACATTTTACACTTTTCAAAAACGCGTAAATAGAACATTTTACACTTTTCAAAAAGTTCGAATAGATTTTAATTTTTTCAACAACATGTAAATAGAACATTTTCCACACTTCAAAATCATGTGTGTAGAACATTTTGAACTTTTAAAAAACTTGTCATTAACATTTTACGCATGTTTCTCATTCTGATTTTATGGCATGGCTCATTTTGATTCTTGATTAAAGTGGATATGGGTCATTTTGGTTCTTCGCCGATGATATATTACGCTTTACATTTGCTGATTTTCTAAAAATTGTAGGTGTTAGAGATATGTTTAAATTTGCATGGACAGGATTTGCGGTACAGCATTTGCGTGCTATGCCGTATGCCGTCGGTTTTCTGAGAATCGTAGAATGACTTTGGTCTGGTAGTGTCAACTTTCGTCTGATGCTGGCTGATTGTGTAAAAACTACGAAAAACAACTTTTTCGTTTTCGAGGTCAGAAAGTTAAATGACTGTTTTTTTCCTTTAGATTTTAGATTTTAGTGGATGGCCGTTCTTTGGGCTTTTGGGGTGGAAGAAATTAATCGAGGCTGTTAATTACACTCTCGAGAGCCATCGATGAAAAGTCAAGTCAACGTTCATGGAATACAAACTTCCTTCTTGGCTCTTGGCTAGTGGCTATAAAACTCTGAGTGGTACATGCTACAGGCAGATAAACCTGTCACCACAGGGCAACTGGGCCAACAAGTACAAAATTACGATTACGATCAGACATCATCAGGCTCAAGACCTCAACCAGTGTCATGTGGTACTGTATACAGACTTTGGATACTGCGATGGAATTCAAATTCAGTGGAGAATGGAGAATGTGGCGACTGACAATAAATTATATGCTGATAACTATATAATTACACGTGTAATGCAATGGTATTTTACTATTATGCTGTACTGCTGAGTCTACGCTAACTTGTCACTGTTAAGGTACAACACATGTGTTGTCTATTTTAAAAATTAATGAAAATATCTAATTTGCATGTATAACATACTTTAAGTGTATCACCGGTGAAGAATCAAAATGGGCCATGTACATTTTTAGCTGAAAGCAAAACTCACTATCTATACCAAAAATGTCTAGGTTCTAAAAGGATGTGAAAAGAATGTTGCGTAATTCTCAAAAACATGTACCTAATAAGAACAATTTGCAATTTTTGAAAACATGCAAATAGAATATTATTTGCAATTTTCAAAAACATGCACATAGAATATTTTGCTCTTTTCAAAAACATGCAAATAGAATATTTTGCGCTTTTCAAAAACATGCACATAGAATATATAATGCAAAATATTATATTTTGCAATTTTTAAAAACTTGTAATATTTAACATTTTTACATCTGTCTTATTTCTACGTATGCTTTTTAAAAACATGTATAAATGGCAAATATAACATTTTGCACTTTAGAAACCAAAAACATAATTAGAACATTTTGCAGTTTTCAAAAACTCGTATATATTTAGTATTTTTTGACTTAGCTCATTTTAATTCTAGCTTAAATTGGAAAAAGTAGATAATTTTTATTCTTCACTAGTGATATTTAAAATCTTATTTTTGTGGGTTTTAAATTATACAAATAAATATCACATATTTTGGATTTATTGCTAGCTGTCATTTTTTGCCTCCAAAAAACTTTAATTGTTCTTGCTGACGATGAGTCCGAGAGTTATTCCCTGAAGTCTGAAGGCTGGATACGTGTATGTACATATATTAATTACAAGACTTATGCAATTAAGTGAATTCTCTCTGATTTATTTGTTCTTGTGCAGTAGAGTGTTTTATTTAATTTGTTGTAAGTCTTGAAAATACAAAGTTTTTAGTCTTTTGTCTGCTTTTGAAGGCCTTGTGCCTAATAAAGGGAAATGAATTATATATGTTTTGAGCTTGAATTAAAGGAGCTGTGTGGAATGATGCATAATGCAGATATGTATGTACACATGCAGATAGCGAATGCTTATAGTTTCAGATATCTGTGAATAAATTATATACGCAGTAGGTCTTTAAACATAATGTATCTACATATATAGCTTTAAAATGTAAAGAATTCAAATTCTATAAGAAACACTTTTGGTTTCACAGTTGATCCCATTAATTAGGTACATTAATTTTGTTGAATTTGTCTATTCAGTGGTGAAGGTGCTGCTGGGATTATTACGTAATCGTTTACAGTACAATTATTTATTTTTTTGTCACTACAGACTTCAGTTGTTTTTATTTTGTTACTTTAACTCACGAGCAGTTTTAAAAGTGGCTAAGTTTTGTCTGTGTCTTATACAGTTGTTTACATTTTAATTCAATGAGTATTGATAAAGATACGATATGACATTAACTATAATTTCAACTTGCGTAGCTATGTAGCGGAGTTTAAAATATATTTAAATTATGAGATGTATCTATTTTTGTATCAAAAATGACAATGCTACAATGATACTGCGCAGACTTGTGTAATTTTATACGAATTTAATTGAATTTAAAACAAATATTTGACAAATTAAAGGGTTTGATTTTTGTCTAAAAAAACTAGGTCAAGGGATAGACTTTTCTTAAGCAACGAATTCAACGAGCAAACAACGCGACGTCACCTCGTAGTCGAAACCAACGGGTGACCTAGGACGACGGGCGATATTCATTTGAAGTTAAAAATGTAAGTACGAACTAATTAGCAGTACCTGCGTGAATTTAATTAACCCGTAAGTAATTGTAGAACATACCAAAAGTCTACTCTATCAAGTTAACACAGTGGGCAAAATTAGGAGTGTAAAAGGAGCAATACACTTTAAAACTAATACTACTAAAGTTACATTAAGTTTCATCAAGTTCAAATTTTGAGATTTGGGCATAAAAGCCAACACGATGGAGATATTTTAGTTACTTTAATTTTTAAACTCAACTAAATAATTTCTTACGTGGGACTTACTATTATTGCCTATACAGCCCACACTTTTCTGTAAACACCAACATCAGTGACAATAATACATTACTCTTTTAATATAATAATAATATTAAATCAGCAATTTTATTTTTTGCTTGGTAAACCTACTCACACAGATAGTGCAAAAATATAGTAATTTCATTTAGCGTTTTAATTGTTACCAGGAACAAAAGATAAAACTTGGTTTTAAAATAATGTAAAATAAAAATTCTGCAAGAGTTAAACAGCCTTAGAATTTTTTATTTTCCATAATAATTTTAGTAGCACGTACCGTATTTTCTCTAATATTACGCCCGCTTCCTACTTAAGTTACCTTTTCAACTTACTACTCAAGCTTCTTACCCACGCGTACTACTAGAGACCTGCGCATTAGTATTGACTTGCGTGTTATATTCAAATTTGAAAAAAATTGACCTGCTTGCAGTTAATAAATGTAAAGGAAAACGACAAAAATTCGGATTTATTAACGGATAACAGGATTTTCAAAGTAGAAAAATACATAGCTAAATAAAATATATAATTTAATTAGATGCCAGCATTGGTGAATGTAGGAGCATGTTACCCCATATCCCAGGGTACTATTAGCTACCCGCGTATTATTTAATCTGGGACGCCTATCCCCAACGCACTATTATAGATATCCGCGTAGGATTAGAGAAAATACGGTACGTAACATTTAATCTATCAGCTGTAACGAACATTTCAATTATTTTGCTATCAGCAACCCTTATATAATCAAGGCACCAAGAAGTTTAAATTCATCAAATTACTACCTGACAATGCCAGCTAACTTTTTCCCTGGAGCTTTTAAGTTTAATTTTGTTGTACTACTCATTGCGCTGTCATGTTTATCCCTGTCTGCTTTTGCTTCTAAAAAGGACAAAGTTCAGGGTTCTAAAATAATTGATGTAACGAGTCTTATTACGAGTACGGCCGGATCGTATGTAAGAAAAAATTCAAATATACTTTTGTAATTTACAAAAAAGAATTTCCTCGTTAAACTTTGACATAGACACACAGACCACATTTAATTTTTCCTTATCCAAGTTTTATTCTTTATTCAATGATAATTTATTGTATTCGAAATTATGTTGACTTTTATTTTTACAGGAGGAAGTTGTAGTAGTAGAAAAGCCGAAAAGGTCCTTACTTCAGCATGGCCATTATGCCCCGGCACTGAACCATTACGGAGGAAGCGCAAGCAAATACCAATTTTTTGGAGGCTTAAATCTGAATCATTATTTATCACCAGCAGCCCCTGTCTACCCCACGATCCATAGCGGCCACGGTCACGGTCACAGTAGCAATTCTTATGCTCCTGCTCACGTCCCGACGTATGTACCAACTCCAACGTACAGCAGCCATAGCGCCGGCCACGGTCACAGTCATGGGCACGGTGACAGCTATGGAAGTGGAAATGGACACAGCAATTCAGGAGGTCACGGTCACGTTATGACAAGTCATCCCCATTCCAGTTCAGGTTATGGACATGGCAATGGACACGGCCACTCTGCTAATAACAACTACAGGTCATTCGGATCAACTGCTCATTTTCATCACAATCCCAGTTACCTCGAGGAAGTTTACAAACTGGCAGAGAAGGCTGTGACAGCTTCCCATGCTTCGCAAGCTATTTCAGCTCATAAGCATCATGTTCATCAACACTCCGGTTCTGGTAGGGACGGCTACGGTACCGGTCAAAGCCATAACAATAATTACGCTGGGCCAGTTCCAAATCACAACAGTCACCATATGGGAGCTGGAAGCGGGTATGGTCATGGGAACCGGGGTGGTCATGGTCACGGTCACGGTCACGGTCACGGTCGTGGTCATTCAGCTGGTGGAGCCGCACATCACGCACCACTTGGGCACATGGATTCTTACACGGTTAATAATGCAGGACATAGCCATAGCAACTCCTACTCCTATTAACCAAGTCTAAAAGTAGCAAAGAGTATTATTATCAGTATCAGCCTGTGTAGAGATTTAAAGCTCACGAAAACTGTTTGACGACAATGACCCGATGGAACGAATATTTAAAAAACGGCTGTATTACGAAACTATTTTGAATTTATGATATTTAGTGATTTAAAAATTGTATTTACGTGATTGTAAAATTTCTTGAAACAAACGTTAAGCAACATTTGCAGTTTCCCTCAGTCACGGATTTAAATTAACAATTTTACACTAACCGAGCCGATTTGACAAGATTTGGAACACGTATTCTACAAATTGCATTATTTCTAGAACTTAACAGAAATATTCTGCTTCTGGTAATGTTGATTCTTAATTGCTGATATATAACTACACCATAAATTTTTCCGAGTGATGTTTTGCTGTTATGAAAAAATAAAATAACTTTATGCTATAATAATAAAAGTTGACAACAAGAATATAAAATTTTCAGAGAGTAAGTGTCAGTATACTATTTACTTAAGTAGCAATTAAAATTTTTAAATTGTATGATGCTGAAAATTTGAGTAAATATTCCGAATTCTGAATTCCTGATCAAAGTCTGATTTAATTTTACTAATTATTTTGAGCAGTATTATGATTTGGAACGACAGCATAAATAAATTGCGGTTCTGTGCAAATACTAATAAGTAATCATACTGTGGAAAATTAGTGCATAGAAGTATTAGGTGCTATACTTACGATTATAGATAATTAAAATACATTATTGGTTTAGGATTGAATTAAAAACCGGAAAGGTAAAATTATCATTTATCATCCTACTTAAAATATTATTTTCAAAATTATTGATAGATAATAATAATAATTTAAATATCAAAGTCGATAGATAGGGAGGTAAGTACTTTAAATTTATAAGTGCAACAATAAAACATTACGTCTACGAGGTAATAATAAAGTAAGTCGACGAATAAAATTAATTAGGTAGCAGGTAGGTACCTATGCAGAGAATAAAGGCATTGCATGCAATAATTGTAGTAGATGAACGACGCTCGGCTTATTTCTTGGGCGTTTAAGCTTGATAAAATAGCAGGTGCATGTGACAATGGTACGGAGAAGATATGATTGTCGCATGCAGTCTGCTTTGTCAGTATTGCTTCAAGTGTTTAAGCTCAAAGATTCAATTAGTTAATTACAAATTACTTCAAACTCAGTTAACAGGTTTGTTGCTCCAAATACTTGTAGGCAGTAGGCACTTTATTTGTCAGCTGACTGTACGGTTGTGTTACGGCTACTTACTTACTTAGGCATTTTGATTTTTATTGCCATAATTTAATTGCCAGCTGTTGAAGTTTAAAACGAAGCGAGCCACATCTCCGGAAGCACAACGGGCATCGCCATCCGCCGGCAGTGTCAGTTACATTTGCAAAAAGTTCGTGCCTAGCCATGTGTCCTGGCTGGTTGGCTGGTGGAAAGTTGAATTGTTCATACATAATTGATCCAACCATCCGTTTTGAAGGCAACCATACCCAAGCGGAAGACGTTAACAGTGAAAAGAAACGTATATACGAACCATGTATTCCCGACCTAACTAAAAGATTCAATCTAAAAGAAGTCAAAGTGATAGGACTATTAATCGGTGCCAGGGGCACGATCACCAAGTTCTTCGAAGATTTTAGAATCCAACTCGGACTTCCCGTCTCCCTACGAGACGACGTTGTAATAGAAGCTCTAAGAGGAAGCCACAGAATTTATCACCATCATGTTTACGACCCAGGATCTAAACCCAATGCTCTCCAACCAGGGCCAATACCTACTAATATAAAATAAACCATATTATAATCACATAATCCAATCAAATATTTTATAAACATTTTGTAGAAGTATACTGTGTCCTAAAGGGCAAGCATAATTGTATGCCAGTGATTTATTTGTCAAATAAATTCTCTCTCTCTCTACATTAAATATGTATGCAAAAACACTAACATTCCTATTACCGACAACATTGAATAGGTAATTTTGCATTTCCGTGCCAGTAGGCAGTAATTCGGTAATTCGTAATGAATTACACAATTTCAAAGTTTTTGTAAAATTACGATACTAGATACTTTAAGTACTGATGACTAACGTAATTATCGGTGTCGTGAATTAGGAGTAGGTAGTAATAAACGTGATTTAAAACTTGAGCATATTTAGTGAATTCTTAAATTAATATTCCTGGTACTTGGCATCAACAACCTCTTATTACTAGCAAACCTGGACGTTGCGGAGCCGAAGCAGTTTTGATTGAGCAATAAAAGTATTTCAGCTTTCAGCTGTCGATTGTGACTTCGGTAATTGCACTTTATAGATTTTATACTGATTTATTAATTGTTTGTTATTTTGTAATTAGTTGACGAGCGTGAACTATTGACTACATTTACTGTCAACTGTTCCTTGAAATTACAAGAATCTGCCATCTGGTCGTTGGTCGTTGATCGTACTTTGTGCTCTTTTACTTCTAGTTTGATTTTCTTAAATAATTACCTGTCAGACTAGCCCATTTATTCAGAAAAAAGAAAATTTCGCTTGTAATTCAAAACACCAAGGTCGAGGGTAATTAATATTGAATATAAGGTACCTACACTTCATTTAAATCTATTAAATATTTGAATGTGCGTATTCATTCGGATTTGAAAGTTATTTGTTTAGCTATATTTTACAGATTGCATACATAATTTTTAATTGATTGGGAAGGTCTGGTGTTCTGCTAGTCAGCTGTGTAGTGTGTAGTGACTACATAATTTATTTACGAATTATGCATTCATTGCAACCCTACAAAGTCTTGACCCTGGTCTCATATGATTAGTCTGCCCTCACGAATTTTTTAATTTTACCATTTACCGTAGCCGAATCTATCAGTTTCGGCATTATTACCAACAACAACAACCAAATATAACAGATTACTTCAAACCTGCACCGTCTCCACGTACTTTTACTGTCTGTATGTATTAGGAAGTTGGAAATTCCAACTTGGACCACGTTAAGGAATTGGGTATTGGGGGAAGTAGAGGCAAAACATGATTCAGTTTGGAAGTTAGCATAGTATATTTATTTATTGTTCTTCAAGACTAACCACTAGATCAGGTCCAGGGGTAACGAATATTAGAGGAAAAGAAGTTAATAAAAACTGAGTATAACAGATGATGTTAATATTGCTACTTACTAATAATTAGAAAATTATGGCTGTATATAAGAACCCCAAAACTGTAGCAAATCCAGAAGGATAGCCTACGAGACGGTATATAAATATGTACTTTATGAATTTTGCACGAACCAGATAATTAGATCTCATGTCCGAATTGAAGAAATTTTTTAATGGTATTTAGTTATGGTTTTACATTTTAGTTGGGCATACTAAATGTAGTTAATTTACTTTTAACCGATATGTACTACAGATTAAATCTGTATGACGGGCATCGGGCATCTCATCACACTTGCTTTACTTGGCAAGTTTGAAGTGAAGGGCAACATTACAATTTTATAAATGCGTTGAAGAACTACGGAATTACGGAAAGCCAACGTCGGTCTACCTCATAGCTATATGTACATACTGCTGCAGCAGGTTAATCTAATGCACAAATCACTAATTGTGTGTACATAACTATAGATTTATGCCACAATGCCACTGGTTACTTACTGCACTCAAACTCAAAACGCTACTGATACGTTAATTCAGCTCACTATAGCTTAAGCTTAAAGCATATGGCATTTAACTCATGCCCATAAGCAATGGCACAATAACAAGGAATCTACTACGAACTTACTACGTTTGATTTCTGGCGTTTATTGCAAGTTGCAAGTTGGTTTTTGATTTGGAGCCATTGGAGCACACGTATTTTGTGTTTAATAGATAGAAACAACAATACTGTTGACTGTGAACTATCCACATCTTTTTTAATACACCCAAGATAAACTTAAATAAATTCCAAAAAGTCGACGTTAGTTGAATTTACTATAAAAATAAAAATACATCGTTTCATCTCTCAGTAATCTCTTACAGTTCATATAATTTATTCGTTATTTCTACTAAAAGAATTTTAATATGATTTGGAACTATTTGTTACTAAATCGGATTAATAATCAAATTATTACTTGATACTTGTTTTTATTATTCCTTACAGGGCAGTGTTGTTGTTTCTAGTACTCACTTATTATTGATTCTACTGATCTAAGCTGTCAGCATCAGCACAGTTTAAGTTCGCGTCAGCCATTGGAACTTTGTATTCGAATTCAGTTAAAACCAATCGAAGTCGCAATATCATTGTTAAAGCGGCATCATCTTCCGAGCAGCCATAGCTAACAACTAATTAGCAAATGAAATCAAATTAATAAATCAAAACTGGATATATACTGACTTAATTAAGTACGCTGTTGGATCATCGGATCCCAAAGTTCGTAATGTCTGAAGCAAAAAAGGCGGCTAGCAAGACAAAACATCGTGATAGTGCTCGTCGTGACGGTCAAAGTCACAACATCAGTGCCAAGAAAGTAAAAAGCAGTGGTAAAGTCAAAGTAAAGCCCGTTGACCCAGCATCACCTGCCGACAAGTTGAGTGGAACCCAAGTCGAGGTTGACAAGAGCGTCGAAGTGGAAGACTTTTTTACTTTGCTGAAACATGAGTCCAAGACACCGCCGTGGCCAAAATCCGATGTTGAGGGTTGGAATTTGACTATTGGGTCGGTTCATACAGTTCAAATTATGAAAAATATGAGCGACACCGAATTCCCGTTATCCAAATTCCCGGCTTGGATCCAACTCTCGTCGACAAAAAAGGTAAGTACTTACCTAGAAATTGTATTAGAGATGCCCATAGCGTCTCTACTGTCTAATAATATTGGTGACATTGTCGTAAATACAATGCTCGACAAAGCTCCAGTGTGCATTTAATAGCAAAATAATAATTTATTTCATTATTACGTGTCATTGCTAGTACATTTTCAACACTTTTAAGAAATACAAGGCAATCTAGCGATCTCATCGTCAGTATTCGAACCTACCTTATTAACCGTCGACCCGTCGACTTTTTTGTTGGATCACCTTGCGGCTGCGGCACATTACTAATTTAAATATATTATGTTTAATTTCTTTAAGGCTCAGTACCAAGACATGTGGAAGGAGCTGCAATCAACTTACACTCCAGTACTCGGCAACCCGGAGGCCCTGGTAGTCACTCAAGATCCAGAAAAGAATCCATGGAAGGGACAGTTCGTCGTCATTTGGCACACTGATGTAAAAAGATTCTCCCGAGCAGTAGTTAAACGGGGAGGGGCTGAGGACGGAACTTTTATTGTACTCTCCATTGACTTTAAGCGTTTCATTCCTGTCCACAAGAAACACATGTACCTAATGTGTTCAAAGTTTATGGGACTCAGACCAAGAGTACGTGTAATTAATTATAAATTATTATTATCTTGGTATTTCATGCATGCTATTAGAATACCCTGTCAGCATCAGTCCCCGCAGAGAAGAACTAGGGGGAGGTTACCTGAGCTTACCTGAGCGATCTCATTAGCATAATTATTAAATTTTGAAAATTTTACTAAGGTACATGAGGCCACTTAAGCTCCTCCTTTTCCATCGTTCTGCTCTCCGGCTTCTGTTTGTTATTATTTACAATATCGTCTGTGAAGAACCAAAATGACCCATATCCAATTTAAGCTGGAGTCAAAATGAGCTATGTCATAAAAGTAAAATGAGAAACATGCGTAAAATTTTAATTACTAGTTTTTTAAAAGTGTAAAATGTTCTATTTACATGTTTTTGAACAGTCAAAATATTCGATTTAAATGCTTTCAAGACATGTTTCAATATTTTTGTAGATAGTGGATTTTGTTTTTAGCTACAAATGGATATGGGTCATTTTGGTTCTTCACAGACGATGTATAGCAATTTGCAATTTATTAAAACTATACTAAATTCTTACTTCTAGGCAGTCTTTCTGCACATGGACAGTGTTCACTACTTCAGTCGTTCTCCAGCCTTACTAAAACTTATAAGTTCCTTGACCTTATCTCCAAGCGAAATCGACTTCATCAGCTCTTTTGCATTCGTAGTGACTCGACATGAAACGGATAAATTCATTTTCGGGGATCTTTTTCGTAATTCGGAAAGTTTACGGCTTGGGGAGAGGAGCGTGAATCTCCGGTTTATGGAGAAATTATGGGTGAATGCTCTTCCACCTTCCTTGCCGAAACTACAGGAAGGCCGACTTCAATGCTTTGTTGTGCACGCTGAGAATGATGGTACTATTTACCTTCAGGTAACGTCCCCAATATGGCATGCACTTCAAGATTACATCGATGTTGCTGAGAAGAAACTTGAGGCAATTCAAAATCTTCAGATTGAGAGTGAATTGGAAAAATATAAAGTTGCAAGGCTTGTGGATCCAAAAATTATCTATATGCTTCATTACAAGAATATGCACCATTCAGAATTGCCGTTAGAGAGTGATGATGATGATGGCAGAAAAAACCGGCACTGGGACCACCGTGCAAGTCCGAATACAAGCAAAAGTTTGAAATTTTATCGTGTTCAAGTTGCTCAAAATCAAGGCGGGAAGAAGAAGTCTTTGGAGAAGCCTGGACAATTCTCCCGAGTGTTGTGGGCAGACGTTGTAAGTATAAGTTGAAATATTAACAAAGGCCCTCTAAGTAAATCTGAGCATGTGATAATTTAAATTAAATATTATATCGTCTGTGAAGAACCAAAATGACCCATATCCATTTCCCACTAAAAACAATATCCTCTATCTACAAAAATAGTGAAACATGTCTTAAAAGCATTTACATAAAACATTTTGCAGTTTTCAAATACGTGTAAATAGAACATTTTACACTTTTCAAAAATTCTTATTAACATTTTGCGCATATTTCTCATTTTGTTTTTATGACATATTAGCTCATTTTTATTCCAGCTTAAATTGAAAATGGGGCATTTTGGTTCTTCACAGATGATATCTATCAATTCTATCCATTTAAGTAAGTAGGTATGTCTGGATACAAATTAGTGATATTTGGGAAGGTGGGCCCATACATTTATTGTACCCGCCCATCCCCTTCGTGTATTGGTGCAGGGATGTGCGGGTACAATAAATGTATGGGTCCACCTTCCCAAATATCACTAATTTGTATCCAGACTAATTTTTTTTTATTTATTTTTCTTAATGACAGACACAGTTGGTCCAGAGTAAAAATAGATACAACAAAGAAATAGCTTAATCCGTAGGGTTTTAACATTTTCGATCTTTTAGATTATACTTTTAGATATTACTAAAATTAAAGCTTAATAGCAATTGAATATGAGTGAAAAATAACAGTGGCTAGTGCTCATAAATATTTATCCTAGACGCAGTTTGCTGTCATCAGGTAGGATTGATTTAGGATGTGCGAGTTTCGTCTGAATGATCAGATTTTCTGAGCTGTTAATTCTATTAAGTAGTGACACTTTAGCTAATTTACACATTTCCTCAAAGTTATTAATTTCATTGTCAAGGAACATTTCCGTCGCACTGCAATCTCTGGTGTATCCACAGATTATCCGACAGTAGTCATTATATGCCACAGTGATGCGCTTCCGGATAATACCCCTAATATTCCATAAACTGCAGCAGTAGATAGTAGATAGATAGGTGCGGAATAGATAGGTTTTGACATCTGAATTACACTTGCTGAACCTAGTTTTGATCATGTTGGCACGCTTATAGAGCTCCCTAACTCGTCTCACAATTTCATCTTCGTCAGTGTTGATAGAATTGTTGCGGTGAAATTTTACTTCCATGTCAAATCCCAAGTATTTGACTGACCGCTCCGGCTCCAGTTTGAAGCCTTTAAACATTACTGATATTTCTTGCGACCAATGATTTAACCAGGAAGGGAGTAAGACTGAAGGTGGGTTTTTGCCGGATTGAAGGATCTAGATTGTGAGATTCCGCGAACTTGTCACAGATACTAATAATACATCAGTCTTGTAATTCTATAAGCTAAAAGAGTTTTTTCGTAAACAAGTTAGTGTGGTGTATCTACCCATAAAAAGGTTATAAATTATCTTGACTAATAATTTAACTTTCTAAATATTTTAACCGGGTTTTCAAATTATTCTTGTAGGTTCGTTTTAAATTTATTGACTTTGGCTTTGAGGAAACGATAAATATCACGGAGCATTTCCTGGTCAAGTCCATGAAGCTCCACCCATTTTTGGACAAGATTCCTTCACAGGCAGTGAAGACCCGCTTAGCAAATATTGCTACCTTAGACGTGGACCGGTTTTATAAAGAAGTTATTAGTGACTCCATGTCTGTTTATATTCTGGTGCGTTTTATGAACTTTTGTATCAAACATTTTAATATATTTGAAAACTTGAAACCAGGGCCGGAGGAAGGAATTGCTTTTAGGCAGCAATTTGTTTCCATACAAAAACCACCACTTTGATTTTATTGATGGTTTTCTTCGGTAAAGCGAAAGGCAAAATGTTGTATTTACATGATTTTAGAAAAGCTTAAAATGTCCTTTTTTTTACTTGATTCAGAAAAGTGCAAAATATGTTCTATTTAAATGTTTTTTGAAAAGTGTTAAATGTTTTATTTGCATGTTTTTGTAATGTGTAAAAGAATTTATTTTTGCATGTTTCTGAACATTCAAAATATTGTTTTTACATATTTTTGAAAACTGCAAAATGTTCCATATTTACATGTTTTTTAAAAATTCAGGCAGCGTGGGCTGCCTGCGCTGGCAATATTCAATCGCTGGCAAAATCATTTGGGTGAAATGATTTCACCCAAATTTTCACTCCTTTAGTACCACCCCAGCAGTTTAACATTAATTAAACGGGTATCTTTAACTTGACATGTCATCAGTGCCCGGCGAGACCCACTGACCCTTCCCGTGACATCATTTATGGGCTATCCTTATTTAACAACGCTTACATAAGTACTTGGTGCTCGTATTTATGGTTAATTTTGATACGATCATTAATTACAGACGGTTGCAGCAGCTGAAAGGGATGACCTGAGTCAAGTTCTGCTGTACACAAGCAAGAAAACTGAGAATCCGTTAATTGATGATTTTGCCAATTTGAATCATTATCTTCTCAAAGATGGAATTGCTCAGACGTCCGCAGCCTGCAATGAAGTTCTTGAAATCAAACCCCTGAATGGAAAACGTGCAAGTTGTACGCAGTTGGAGTATATTGAAATGAAGGACACCACCGATTGGGGAGATAACTTTAATAGTTCCACTTCAGCCTCAAAACCTCAACCCGTTATTCCCCTCAACTTTCATTTTAAGGATCCGACCATTAGTACTCTTGGAATTGAATCTCAATTGTTGAAAAAGGAGGGGAAAATCTGGTTTTTCGTTGGAGATGTTACAGGGAAATGTTACTATGGGAAGACTTGGAAACATTTTGTGGTAAAAAATTTTAGCTTTTATAATTTAAAATAGGAGCATTTCAAAATATCAAAGATTATGCAAAAATCCATGCTTCGACATTTTTTATATACTTTTTTATTAATAAATAAATGATTATTTCATTTTGAATGGTTTAGATTCAAACAGTTTACGCGGAGGCTCAAATTAGGAAGTATTCGACATTAATCAGCGATCACGTCAGCAAGCCTTGGATTTTAGCTTCTATGAGACAAAAGATGTTGACGAAGAACTATTTGAATACTGGGTGGTTTTATAGCTTTCATTCCTTCCAGAAAGGGTGCTTCGTCAGGTGCGCAAATTTTTGTTGAACTAAAATAACTTTTATTCTAATTAATATTATTGTAGTAGGTAAGTAATTCTTATCTGAATTCAACAGGCTCATTGCCTGACGACTCTAACATAAGGCTGTAGGACTTATGTTTTCTTAAAATTAGACATAAGAAAACAATTTATATCTAATTTCGGTGTCATTTCATCAAAAATGTTGTGTCTTGTCCATAACTAATGTTAATTGATAATAATGAAATTGATTTTATGATTGTCCCTTTGTAGAGCGCGCCTTTTGTCAGATGTTCCGATACCTCCAATAGCTGCTGCAGCTTCAGATGCTGCCCGAGTCCAAGCTGGTAGTAGTAGTAATGCCACTGGCGGTGACGCAATTACTGGAAAAAATAACTCAGTGGAACCTCAGGTACTGGAACCGGGAATCAGCGTGAGAATGTTACTAATTGACTATGCCGAAGAAGTTGAAGTCCCTATTAAAGATTTGTTCCTCAGTATTCCGTTAAATGTATGTGGCATCGGTCCAATGGCTGCAAAAGTTTCTTGTGCCACATTAGGTATGCATACTTATTCCAAAATAAACAATACAGATTCTTTTAACAAATATTGTTTTTTCTAACTATACGCAGTCAGATTAGTTCGTACAGCTTCAATGTTTTAAGATGCAAATGTAAAGAAACCCTGTAATGTTTGAACTATGCGATATCGTTAGGTAAAAAATATCGTCTGTGAAAAACCAATATGACCAAAATCCAATTTAAGCTATGTCATAAAAAAAATAAGAAACAGGTTTAAAATGTTCTATTTACATGTTTGAAAAAATGTCAAATATTCTATTTAAACGTTTTAAAATACTGTAAAATGTTCCATATTTACATGTTTTTGAAAAGTGTAAAATGTTCTGTTTACATGTTTTTGAAAAGTGTAAAATGTTCTATTTACATGTTTTTGAAAAGTGCAAATTGTTCTATTTAAACGTTTTAAAATACTGTAAAATGTTCTATTTACATGTTTTTGAAAAGTTTGAAATGTTCTATTTACTTGTTTTTAAAAAGTGTGAAATGTTCTATTTACATGTTTTTGAAAAGTGTAAAATCTTCTATTTACATGTTTTTGAAAAGTGTAAAATGTTCTGTTTACATGTTTTTGAAAAGTGTAAAATGTTCTATTTACATTTTTTTGAAAAGTGCAAAATGTTCTATTTACATATCTGGGAAAAGTGTAAAATGTTGTATTTACATTTCGTAGTTTTGAGAATTGCATAATGTTCTATTTTATTTACATGATTTCAAGACATATTTCAATATTTTGTAGATAGTGAATATTCTTTTTAGCTAAAAATGGACATGGGTCATTTTGGTTCTTCACAGACGATATTATGTAGAACAGTAGAATGTAAATTACTTTTAAGTATAGTTTGATTCCTCATCCATTCATCATGAATAATCACACATCATGATAATATGTTGTTGTTGTTATGGATTATTCACAGATAATTCAGAGCCGCATGCTTTGCTGAAGAAGGGAAAGGGAAACCACCAAATTACCGGTCCTCGGTTCCAAGACAGATTTACAGGGAAAAAGTGCACTGCCATTGTGAAGCGTGTTGAGTATGATCGATTCGGCGTTGCTAAACTCCACTTGGACAGGATGAAGTTAGCTCCTTCGGCTTCGGCTGAGGAATAAAAAAAGTAAAAAAGTGATGGTGTGACTTTCCCTATTAATTCACTACACTAAACTTATGTTTTGTATTATTACTATTTTCATTTTTTACGTAATGCTGAACTGTGCTTATTTTTAGAGGTGGCGACGATTATGATAGCTTAAAGGGGTATTAGTAAACTTGATTGATGAGCTTTCGAATAATCTACGTAGAAGATCTACGTAATACGCAAAATTATATTTTGTTAAATTTATTATATTATGCAGCCATAATAGTTAATACTAATAGCTATAACTATTAACTACCGCTTTACTGTTAATTTGCAGTACTTAACACATTTTGACGACGTTGTGAAATAAGTTTTTCCACAATTGTGACCCGGAAAAATTGAATTGATTGACCTTGTTAGTAGTTCATACTACATATCGTGGTTAAGATTTTTGGTAAAATCTTGGTTTGCTATTAAACTTCGTTTTGTTGGTGCTACGTTATTTAATTTAGGTACTACTTTTTTGAGCTGTACTTATTTTTGCAATTAATTCCCTTGACTTACTCTTGCAGTGTAAATTATTGGTATTTAAAAAATTGTTATAATGTGAAAGGCTACTGTACTACTTACACACTTTACTACTTTACTTACCGTGTTACATTTGTATGTCTTTTGTCGTAAGTATAGTATATAAGTTACCGTTGTAAACGAGAACTGAAATTGCAGGACTGTTTTATTTTTACGTATTCGATGTAATCATTTTTGATATGGCGTTGGAATAAATAATAAATACATTGTGTTTGTAGTAGTAAAGATTATCTAAAGTCTATGGCTGTAAGTAGGTACTATGTCGGTGTCTGTGTTGAATATGTCTATACACTATACATTTTACTGTATTTTTGTGGCTGTTTTCAGTGTTTCACTTTTAAACCATTTCCGTGTTGTTTCTGAAATAGTACACATAAGAATTAAGAATTGAAAAGAAGAAACCAAAAGCTATGGGAGAAGTTCTTGGCGCTTCGATTTCCTATTAAATAGAATGCTAACAAAAAAGTCTGTAAAAAGTGAAATGAGTCTGCAATTGTTTGCTTTAAGGAAATTACGACGGGGGAAGGGGGATGGAAAGCATCGGAATTTTACCATTTTAAAACTAATAGCAAATTATTGTCACTTCACGTTGTTTTGTTTCCCTATCAACCCCTCAACATTTTTGCACGAGAGCCGATTCTTCGCTCTTTTCTTGTGTAGCTTTTTATTCATTTGAGTGACGTATTATTCTTTTTGTATTCCTCAGACTTCAAAGTTTAGATTTTAGAATAAGAATTAGTGTAGAAAATACAAAGAAAATAAGGGAAAGCTTCCGCGAACGTTATTTGAACTAAACACTAATTCAAGAACCAATACCTTTAAAACAAAAGTGACGGCAATAAAATGCCTATTGATTAGAAAAGAATAGACTAGGCAGACGCTAAACTTCCTACATGCAAATGTATGTCTTCACCTGCGTACATTGAAGAAAGTACGAACTTTTATAAGATATACAGTATGTATAGTTCCAATTAAGTTTTGAATGTAGACATAAGTATATCCAAGTCTTCCAAGTAAAAACGACAAGGGGTTAAAAAAGTTCAAATTTCCAAAGCGACAATTTAAGGAAATGTCACCAGAGACCCGAATGACAAAAGCATCTTTTACAAACTTAGATTTTAAAATGTCCCACAAACATTAAAAGTCGACACATATAATGAATCGTAAAAAGGTATAAATAAAGGAAGGGATCAAAGAGCTTAGGGTTTTGTTAGTGTGGCATTTCCGGTTTCTACTTAGTCTCAATTCTGGCTTTGGCTCTGAAGCCCAAGGTTTTGATTTACTTAGACCATAAAGTTGTTTTTTTTAAAACTATATAATTAATTTAGAAAATATTAAAAGTCAAAAATGAAATCGTTAATGATTTTTTTTCTGTTCCTATTTGGACTTCTTCTTGTTGCCTATGGACGAACCCGGGTAAGGACATTTAATACTTTGCAAATAATACTGTGTAGAAAAACTATACTTTATATACCTTATATATTATATACTTATATACCTACACGTGTTTTAAGTTGACGGTAAAATTTTAACCATAATGCAGTCAGGGCCGGCGTGACGGGTGGTTCAGGTGGTCCACTGAACCAGGGCCGGGCTCCATTAGGGGCCGGGCTCAGGCTTACTAATAAACTAGTGGTGCAAAAACGTATACAATTTTAAACAGTGAGGGCCGTAACCAGGAGCTAGACCATGGCCAGGCTACATGTCGCGCCGGGCCTGAATGCAGTACTACTTTTAAGTACCTAAGGAGGTAGAAAGTAGAAACTTATTACATTCAGTGAAACTGAAAATTGAGAAATTGCTATCATTTTGCGTCTACTGATTTTATGTAGGAACTTACCTTTATATTACATTTTAATCATAATTCTCTTACAGTCTTGCGTTTAATACTAAATGTTAGATTTGGTAATGGCTCAACGTACAATGTCCAGTAATACTGCTAAGATATTTATTACTACAATATTTTACTTTGACAAAACATGCTAATAATTATTGAGAACAATAATGAAGCAGTAATCCTTTAGGTAATTAATTAGATATTTATGTAGCAGATTTTTATAATTATTAATAAATAAAAAAAAGAACTATGACGAGCTGAATCAGCAGATAATACGAATCAGAAAATTTTCAATGTGAATTTCGCATTTACAAAAAAAATAAACTTTTTGTTTCGAAATCAGAATCTTAAAAATTAAGTCATATTTTAACTTGATGGTTACTATTTTTTTATTAAAGGTGAAACGAGGTGGGTTTGGTGGCGGTGGAGGATATGGAGGTACAGGAGGTTATGCATATTCTTCCAATTTATTGATTGGGGCTGGTGTTGGGGGCAACTTGGCCTACGACTCAAATCAAAGGAATTTATTCGCCATTAATGCTGGTTCTCTTGGAAGTTCTTTTGATGTGGGTGATTCTGCACGTGCTATTGGTAAGGAAAACTTTTTTTTTAAATATTTCTGAAAATTCCGCAATTCTGCATACCTACATTTATGAATTTTTACATGCATTTATTTTGTAATATTATGCATTATCATTATGTACTAGGTAGTTAATCATTATGTGAATTTACTAACCATTTAGTGTTTGTTTCTATTTATGGCGTTGTACTTGTACATTATTGTATTACTAATTTATTAAGATCCTAAATTACTAAAATACCAGTGTTTCAGTAGTTTGCAATTATTAAACTTGCATTCACTTTTAATACACATTTTGTAATTTTGTTACATAATAATAATATGTTTTACTTCATGCAGCTAAAGCGACCAGAACAAGTGCCGCCGCTGGTTCCAAATTCAAGGGAGGTTACGGAAAGCGAAGATAAGAAGTTCCTGCTTTAAATAATTAAAAACAAATACAGATAAAATCAAATGTACATAATATGTTAATGTACACCTTAAATATTGGACGCTCTACAACTGCAACAAAATAAAATGGACACTGACAACACACAGCAGTCACATCCTGACATTCCTGACGATTATCAACGTATAAATTAGCTAAACATAAACATTGTGTAACACCAAATTATGTACGAATTACGTAAGACCGATTAAATTACTAACTGAACTACCTACAATTTAACTCTTCATGGGACAAGGATAAAAATATAGTAGAAATTAATTAATTTGAGTTATTCCTGACTTGTTCATTTATACTACTTATACTAACAAGAAAAATTTCGAAAAAAATGCACTTAAGTAATTGTATATTATGTGATAAAACCTGACGATTTAATGTAAACGTACTTAACTAGAATTATGCTATTTATGTATAATTTATTCCATTTTTGACGCCAAAATGCTTGAATAAGATATACGACAATGCAATCAATGAATTAATAAAATCAAAATTAGACAATACATAATATAATATATTATGTTGCCAGTTCTACGATTTTATGCCATATGTAGTTATTGATTGGTTAATTATATTGATGATTAGTAGTTGTATCTAACTAGTGATAAGTTAGTAAGTACACTTGTAATGGTAGTTGAACTTAACTTTTAGGATGTATTACATTAATTGAAGTGAAAGTCATGGTCAGATAGAATTAGCAATTCATACACTGTCAGATTGCCTATAGGACAATCTGACAATACAAGATTAACATTTTATGAAGTAATGAAGTTATTTTTAGGTGTGCCAGACAGGTGCAATAATTATCAAAGATAATTAAGTTCCTACTTAAATTACATATAACGCTCATTGCAGTCCTATCTTGCTTAAGATTAAGATTAGGCACTACTAGTTATGACTATTCCTATTGTATAGCTAATCACATAAAATTGCACGTAAATTGCATACATATTTGTAGACAGCACATTGCATTGTGTTGAATCAATCAACCGTCATAGCTACGCGCATATGTAATTATTTTTCTTATTATTGCCGTTACTTTTGCCCGAATTGAAATTTTAAACTTGCAAGCATCTAGTAATTCAAAATCAAATTTAAGTATGTATGTCGATCCTTAGTGTATTCTGTGATAATTAACGCGGCGAGTAATCAGAGACATATATTATCATCAATACCGTTGAGTTAGCTGTCAATTTCTATTACAAAATACCATTAGACCTCTCCGATACATATTGCATACAATGAAGTACTCTTACAATAATCAAAAATTAAGTTACATTATATTTTGAAAAATTTATTATTATGATACTAATGTCACAAAAATCATTGTAAATCCACACTTTTAGTAAAAGTGATTCTGTGCAACGTAAGTACACAAAAAATAATACAATTGTTTAATTTCGAACACCGGTCTCCATCCTGTCTGGAGTCTGTCTGATCTCTGACTGAAGCGAACTTACGAACATACAGTATTAAGAAATACATTGCTGTCAGCTGCATTTATATGATTTACGCTATTAATAATATAACACCCTTTTATATGCACCACGTCAGTCTAGACAGGTCATTCACAATTATTATAGCTTTATCTTCACACGCTGTATATAAGTCACTTGACATATAAGTTATTTTGCACTTGAATTGACAATATCTTAGCCCTTAGCATTATGTTTTGCACACTCAGAAACATATTTGCACATGTTCTTCGATTTCAGAAGTATCCAATTTCGGCTATCTGAATTTCGAAAACTGTAACTATTACACTTATAAAATATCTTCTATATACTGTAATTGAAATATATATAGTACATTCAACGAGAATTGAAACAATAAACAATGTGCTTAACTATCACTACTACATAGTGTCACTGTAGGTTAATAGTGCCACTGCTGACTGTTTCTGTTTCACACTTTTGTAAACAAAGGGGCTCTGTACACTGTATTGAAAATTCGTGACAAAGCAGTAGAAACCCCGTTGACTATTCCTTTAAGTACATCCCCTCACTCACAATGACGGCTTCCTTCATAAAAGCACCACGAAAAGATCCACCAAATACAATTAAATTCCACATGTGGTTAAACAAACGGCCTTATTTAAATCATGTAATGTACATAGCTATTCTTAGCCAAAAGTAATTCAGCCAGTTTAGGCCGCAGTACTGACACTCTTATTTTCCTTACCAACGAATAGGCAACGGGCCGTCATTGCTTCTTATTGTAGCAGTTTTGTTTACAATTTACAACTGAAAATTTACAATACTTCTGCAGTTTCAACAGAAAAGTGCTTGCTAGACAAACAACGCAACGAATTTAAAAATAAATAGTACACATATGCTATGTATATATATATAAGTCAGTCTAGTACACCTGTAGTTGTAGTAAGAAACTAAAAAAGTAAAATCCTTTTACAAAAATCATAATGAACTAGTTAACAATAGACGTCAACTAATTGTTTCCAAATTAAATAAGAATTTGAATAATACAAAAAATTACTTCACTCCTCGCTCACTCACCACTCATCCATAGTTCATATAATAAATGAAGTCTCTCTCAATTCTTAGCAATATCCCCATTTGATTTCTGTTTCGAATTCAATTTAAAGACAACAGCATGTAAGTAAAGTAAACACACACGTTACTTAAAGCATATGGCAATTGAAGAGATGTGTAGCAAGTTAATTTAATTTAAAAGATGAAATAACTACACATGGCAAAAGCTCGGCACGAATTACCTAATATCCTTGGAAATTAACAAAAAACAAGTATCCGTTCAAACACCTGTAAATACATAAAAAATGAAAAATAAAGACACATTCAAAATTAGAATTAGATCAAACGCGATTAGTTACAGTACACAAAAATAAAAGTCCCTAAAATGTGTAAAGGGACCCATTCGCCCCTCGTATCCTATCGTTATCACCTAAACGGATATAGGTAGGTACATGATATGAAAAATATTGCAGATTGGGAGCTACTTACGATGTGCAACTGACAACCATAAAATGTCAATCTTTATCGTGCAATTAATCGTATTAAAAAAAGTACCTACTTACTTCTTACTTAGATGTGTGCCTTCATTTTTATTAATTGATTACAATGACTGCATTTAGTAATCCTGCATTATTTTTGGGAAACCTCAGACCCAATCAAATCGTCGTTAGGAGAATTTAATGCTTGTCGCCTTAATTTAATTTGACAAGACATGAAATACATATCTGTCCACATTGCATTATGGGAGTGCAGAACTGCATAAAAAATAGTGAGTATAGAGGCACCTTAAAACATTAAAGGAAACATATGAAATGAATTTAATTAACTGACTTGTCGTTCGTTTAAAATTTGCCGACGTATATATACTCCATGGGCGTTTAGTGGGTCTATCTCAGTCGGATTTGGGCCCACGGATTTTTAACATCCTAATTAATTAATTACCTTCTTCATAAAAGTTGTCAGTTTTCACCACATAAACCATAAATCTTGGCTCTCCCTATTTTCTAAGCGCTATATTTATTTATTTTTTATTTACATAATTTGAACATTCAAAATTCGAAGCTATTCGTGAAAAATTTAGGGCATACCCTAGCAGTACTGAATTAAATTTGAATAAAATTAGCAATACTCAAAATTAATAAAAATGAAGTCAAATTCTAAAAAAAGTTTACACCTGCTATCCGTTATATTTGTGTTAATTTACGTAACAGGCTTCGAAAATGCTTCTGCTACTTCGTCAGCACAGGTAAGTGATAAAAAATACATACATAGAACTTACAAGAATTTTGTTTTAGTGAGAGTTCAAGAATGGCGGTTTTTTTTGCCGTTAGTGAAAATTGGAGATCGGCATTTTGGTTTTTTCAGTATAAAGCGATATCGTCAGTGAAGAACCAAAATAGCCCATATCCATTTGTAGCTAAAGACAATATCCTCTATCTACAAAAAAATTCAAATGTGTCTTGAGAACACTTAAATAGAACATTTCACTCTTTTCAAGCACACGTAACTTTTCATTTTGTAACTTTTCAAAAACATGTAAATAGAACATTTTGCACTTTTTAAAAATGTGCAATTAGAACATTTTGTACCTTTTCAAAAACATAGAATTAGAACATTTTGCACCTTTTAAACAAAGTGTAAATAGAACAATTTACACTGTTCAAAAACTCCTAATTACCATTTTACGCATGTTTCTTATTTTGTTTTTATGGCATAGCTCGATTTGATTCTAGCTTAAATTAGATATGGGTCATTTTGGTTCTTCATCGACGATATAGTGAATAATTTATTTTTTCTTATACTTGCCGCAATCAATTGTTTAGCCTACTTTATCCCGGGAGAGACGTGGAGCCTCAGTGTATCCAGTTTTCATGGGTTCTGGAGGAGGTCATGGGTCAGCCTCTCCTCCTAACTTCATGCAGTATCTGGGAGGATCCAGTGGTGGAGGTGGTGGCTATAGTCCAGCTCCAGCTGCCTCCATGACAGCTTATTACCTGGCGCTCGCATCGGGTGCTGGTGGTGGTGGCCACGGTGGAGGATCATACGGATCTGGATCCAGCTCTTCAGGTAGTGGTGGTTCCGGTGGTGGTAGCTACTCAGGTACAGCTTTTGACATGAACCACCTGAATTCCTACATGATGTCTTCGGGAGGAAGTGGAGGATCCTCATCATCATCATCTTCATCACCGTCATCGTCAAGTGGCTGGAGCCCAAGTGGTTCATTAGGGTATGGTGGGAGCTTCTATACTAACGATTTTGGGCATTTGACACCTAATTTTGCGCACACGACTATGTAAGTAGTATTTATTAGTAGTATTTATTTTAGCTATTAGTTATTTATTTTAGTTTTTAAGCGAAAACGAAAGGTTGCGGATATTGGTGGTTAATGAAATTTTATCCACATTTTCAGGCCGGTTGCCCAACCACGAAGTTCCACGAATTCCATGCATACTCTGAGTGCAACCTCTTTAGCTCACTCTGCCCAAACATCTTTCCAAGCCCAGAATAGTCTGTACGATGTTTACCTTTCTGGCTCAAGACCTCAGACGTACAAAGGATCTTCAAGCTACAAAAAACGAAAATAATCCTATTTAGCGTTTCATAATTAAAAAAAAGAAGAATTATTGATCCAAATTTATTAATCAAATTTATACATTTGAACCGAAACTATGATGACTGACAGAAGCAGACAACAGGCAACTGGAACCAGAACCGAACACTCAAAACTTGAAGCGGAAATTTACATAGTGTACATATATTTTTGACATATTTCAAAGTAGTTGTATCAGTATTTAGAATTAATTTATTCATTATTTATTTAAACCTATTACGTGTGTATAAATTAAGTTCAAAGAAAATTTTAACAAAATTTATTTTGTTAAGAGTTTATTTTTGAAAATCAGCTTTCAGTGGATTCAGCCATCAGCCATCTCGTAAATTAGGGTATTTAGTATTTATAATAATTTTTTATTATAACTACCAACTATACACTAGAACACGAGCGGAGTGGATATAGATTGATTCAGTAACTTAATTAGATTTTAAATTTTATTTTAAATTGGGATTGTATTATATTTAAAATCCACAATACTAAATTGACGAATTTGACAATAATTGAAAATTTAATTTGTAATGATAATAACCTAAAATATATTAATTATCTTTTATTTTTCGCAAGAAATAGTTGCTCAATATACAGTATAATAATTTATTTTATCCATGTTAATAATAATTCACATTTTTCCACTATTAGTGCTAGTTAAAATTTTCTTTAAAAACTAAAAAATTATACTTTAATCATTGTTTATATCAGTTTGAATGGTGGCGGTATTTTCAACTTATTTGTACTTTATGGTTATTACTATTATCTTGTATTTAAGATTAATGTAAAGATTATTTGATATTATTAGGTTGTAAAATTATAGGCTAGTGAAGAGGGGCTTGTATACTTACTTATGTTTGGTGGGGGGTTGGGGAAGCAGATGCGACTTGCGTTGTATTATTATCAGTAGTGGTGCAGTAAAGTTTGCACGTATATGAAGAATGAAATATCTGTGATACCTACAATAATTAATTAAAATAAAATTAAGAAAAACCAAAAAAAAACTTCGCGCTAATTTCAGATCTGTGGACTTTATTTTTCATTGTCATTGTCTGCAATTATTATTATTATAGAGAGAAAGTAAATATTTATTTGGCGCTACTATTGCGCTTGCCATTAAGACAAAGTAAGAACAAAACACATCATTCACAAGTTTAGTATGATATTTGAAAAATATAGAGTAACGTAAGTAACGTTATTTTAAAACAGCCTATTTAAAATAGCATTCATGTCACACAAAAGAGTTATTATTGATTTAGAAATTAATTTGCATCGTGTTCATTAAAATAATTATATATAGTGATTTTGGGATTTTGGACACTTTTTAGCTGAAAAATAACATTGTTGTGAAAAAGTGACTCGCATATTTAGAAATACGAATTATTATCTAAATTGGAGCAGTGGAAACTTGTATGTCGTACTTTGATATTGATTTTGATTTATCTCACATTTCCTTGTATGGGACTTTTGTAGACGTGAATAAGCTGCAATATAAAGCTCCAAATTAATAATGCTGTATTTATCGTACACTATCGATTTTGAACTTTTAAGCTCCAACGTGAAGTGAGGCGACTCCACTGTCAACTGTAGTCGGGTAGTCGTTTTCTTAAAAGGGTTCTAAAACATAGTCAAAGTTTTATGTATTTTTCTATGAGAGACTGTATAATGCTTTATGCTTCTACCGCTGCGCTGGCTAATCATACTAATCAATATGCTGCATTACCAAGTCGATAACTTCGCATTTGCTTTCAGATTAATATAGTTATTTTAAATATTCAGGACCGGGGCTTTTTAGACCTCTTAATTATTTTTATTAAATTCTTTTAGAACGACTTAATAAACAACCACTTTAGTACATAAATGAAAAAATATGTATGTAATTTCACGGCATTAGATCAGGGATACTAAACAAAACCAGTCATCTACAAAGTCTTATAGCTTTTGAAATTTTGAAAATTTCTTTTTTACACATACGCGTCTGAAATACCTATAGTTATTGTAAGTATGCTCTCTGTTCCTTTAGAATATAAAATTAAAAATTAATGAAACCTTAAAAAAACGTAAATTACATAATTTGCATCTTTTTCATTAAAATGAACATTTAGGAATTTTGAGGATATTTGAGAAAGTGAGCTTCAAAATAATTGCTAGCACTTTTATTCAGCCCAAAAAGTGTGACTCGCATATTTAAAAATACGGGTTTATAATCTAAATTGGTACAGTGGAAAATCATGCATGTCGTACTTTGTACATTTACCGGTGCCGATATCGGACTCTTGTAGATGTGCAGTTGCTTCCATAATATTGTATTTACTATTTATCGTAAGTACTTTGGAAAATTTGAAGTTTTAAGCTACACCATGAAGAAAAATCGTTATGTTTAAATAATGTTTCAATTAAATCGGACGGGAATTGAAAGAGCTACAGTGCGGCAAGGATTTAAGAAAAAATAAAAAAAATCAATCTTCTTAAAAATGCAGTATTTTCAGGGCCGGACGAAGGAATTGATTTTAGGCAGGAATTTGTTTCCATACATACAAAAACCACCATTGCGCATTGCTTTTATTGTATTGATGGTTTCTTTGGTATAAAGCAAAATTTTGTATTGACGTTTTTTAGAAAAGTGCAAAATTTTCTTTTACTTGATTCTCAAAAAAGTGTAAAACATGCTTACAGTTACATGCTTTCAGAAAAGTTCAAAATGTTTTATATGCATGTTTTTGAAATATACAAACACTTTAATTTTCATGTTTTTGAAAAGTCAAAATATTCTTTTTAAATATTTTTGAAAACTGCAAAATGTTCCATTTACATGTTTTTTGAAAATTCAAGCAGCGTTGGCTGCCTGCGCTGGCCGCATTATCCGGCCCAGAATATTTTGAAATTCCGCGCGCGACAGATTTTGAAACAATTCACCTTCGTTCGCACTTAAGAGTTAGAGCGCATTAAATTTTGAGTAAAATAAATCTTACGTGACACCTGTATGATGTTACTGCAATCAGCATGAAAATACCATGTTTTGCAATTAAAGACATGATAAAAATGTTCACATATAATTATTTTTGCACGCAAACGGTTATATCAATTTTCCCCAAATTTTGCACTGAAGCTCATCCACATGTATTCATTTGTCACAAATATTAGGAATAATTTTGGTTCATTTTGAATAACTGGTCCAGACATATAATATTTGCAGATATTCGTGAAAATATTCCTAGTGTGATGCTTAAGTCAGTTTATGTTGGTGATGTTACTGCAACAGATTTTTTTGTTCCAGCCGTGTGAAGGGAAAACGTTTCCTTTGCCTGACCTTCAATGCTTTCCTTTCTATAATGTCGTGAATGTCGTCCTAACAATGAATTGATTTTCCAACAATTAATTCTAACAACAAGTTTATTTCCTAACAATAAAATTGTTTTTGCCTTCCGTGTTTCTTGGTGTACCTATGTGACCTCACCTCATATCACAGCCTGCTGGACTTTTTCCTGTCACATGTTTTAGCTTGCTGTGTGACCTGTGCTTGACACACCGCGCTGAGTTAGGTGTCAAAACAGTCCTTCGATCTTTTTCAGATTTTTTCAATTGCCAGCATTATTATTACAATTTAAAGCGCTCCGCTGCATTGTTGTGCATCCCAAGCTGCCTCATTCTTTTGCGCATATGGTTTGGTTCTTTACATACTTCTAGTGCCAGTTGTAATAAATGTTGTAATCTAAGTTATTCGAATTTTCGTGCTTTCTGAAACTCGCGGTTTTATGTGCTGTTGGCGGTTTTTTTTTTCATTCTCGTTGCCACGATGTCCGATTGATTTTTTCCTTTATCTTGTATTATATTATAGATACGTCTACATACTAGTACGTATGTTTATATGTTTTACTTCTAAAAACTTGCTTATTACTTTAATTAACTTTAATTGAATGCATAATTATTTTAGATACGAATTATTAGGGCACGAATTCTAAGGGTACGAGTTGCAAGGGTATTAATTGCTAGGGTACGAATTCTAACTGTACGAATTCTAAGGGTACGAATTCTTAGGGTAGGATTGCTAGAGTACAATTTGCTAGGGTACGAACGAGTTCTAAATAAACGTACGAAATTTTAGGTTACGAATTCTTATAGGGTACGAATTCTTAGGGTACGGCTTCTTATGGTACGAATTGCTAGGATACGAATTCTCAGGCTACGAAATCAAATATTATTCGTCATTCGTATTCGTACTACAAATACGAATGACCCGATACGAATTGCTAGGATATTTTTTCCAGGATATACGGAATATACTAATAACGATAATACTACTACTAATACGATAATACTGCCAAATCAGCCCAACTCAAAAATACTACCTTTTTTATCTTTGGACTTAAAATCCATATGTTTTGTTTCACATATTTTATTACTTTAATAATATTATCATTTTTATTTTTTGCGCACATTTAGTATGCATATATATAGAGATGCGCGTGCAATTTATCAGGCAAGTTGCATAAATTGACTAAAAAAGCATTACGCAATACTAAGTTTTAATAATTATAAGCTGCATTAAATTTTAAGTCAATAAGACCAATACTATTTTCGGAAGTGTACATAATGAAAATACAAACACCAATTAAACGAAATGAAATAATTATATTAATAAATGTATGTATTATATTATAATTGTAAACTCTAACATAACATTCAGACTTTTAGATATTGGATATCCGCTCCTGCTCCTACTGACATTTGAAGTACCCCCTAGTTACTTAGAGAAACCGGGTATATATAGACAGTTAGAAACCCGCCTACTATATTTAGTCACGTGAACACATTTTTTAATTATAGAATTACAAATAAAAAAGTGAAATTTTGCAAATTTTACAATTTCCTCAAATAATGTCAATGTACAAAAGATATGTCATTTATTTAGTTTGGATTACAGGTCACCTCTATGTAAATTTTTATGCATGCAATAAATCTGCATTATGAAGATTTAGCTTCCCATTGCACAACGTTACCATTTCTACTTCTGCTTCTTTTCTATAAAAAAAATTAGTTGTACAGGAATTAGAGTGTGGGTTGCATTGTATTGAGTGTCCGTATGCACTATTCCTAATTTTACACACAGCTATTGTTTTAATCATCTATCTCCTTGTAACTCCCACTCCCTTCTTTTAAAACGGAGGATTTTATGTGGGTTAAAGTCATACGTGTAGGATGTTGTGTAGGATTCTGCTCCTCTGTTCGTTTTTACAATTACAATTATCCTAACTTACCTGCCAAATGCTCATATGTCACATATGGCTAATGGTTATGCAATTAAATCAAGTTCCTTTTGCTTCTTCTACAGGATTTAACCATTTAGTTGGATGACAGAATTACGACACTACCTCATCTAATCCGGATGTATAAAAGCAAAGAGTATCCCCTCATAGGATTTAGTTGCATAGATTAATTTCAGAGATAACTAACTACCACCGCTCAAAATACTATACACTGATTAATTTCATTAGGTCATAATTTGACAAAATTCTTTAAAAAATATTCTGCTTTTTCAAAATAAATTAAAAATGCATATTCAATTAGCAATTCTGCCCCTTATTTACTTGTTGGGATGTGTGAACGGCTCAGAAAATAGGGAAGGTGCTGACAACAAGGAATCTAGTCGGAGGGTAAGAAAATTATATCACTACCATATGTAATCATTATCAACTGTATTTATTTAAGTAAGTAATAATTATATATGTAGTAAATTTTAACGTATTATAAAAATTACTAATCACAGGTAAAACGTGGTAATTACGGCGAGCGTTACTCTGGAGGTATTGGGGCACAGTCTTCACTTGGAGTTGGCTATGGAGGTACAAATGTGGCTGGACAGCATTTTAGCGGTGTGACTGGGCCACAGGTGACATTTGATAGAATAGCGCTCAAGGCAGTTTCTGGTCCAAGTAATCGTGTTGTTGCTCAATATCAGGTAGGTTTACGTATTACAATTCTTATATGTATACCGCCGTAGTAAAGAATCAATATGACCCGTATCCAATTTTTCAAGAATATTAAATGCACTATACCAATAAAAAAAATATCAAGTTCCTTTTACAGGCATGTATGTAAATAGAACATTTTGCATTTTGCACTTTTCAAAAGCATGCAGATAGATTATTTTGCATTTTTCAAAAGCGTGTTCAAACAGTATTTTGCATGTTTCAAATACATGTAAAAAATAAATATTTGGCAATTTCTAAAAGCAAGTAAATAGAATAATTTGTACGTTTCAAATAAACGTAAATAAAACATTTTTCGATTTCAAAAAACATGTAAATGGAAAAGTCTGCACATTTTAAATGCGTGCAAATAAAAAATTTTGTGACTTCTAAAAAAACAAGCAATTAGAATATTATGCAATTTCCAAGTAAATTTCAATGATGCGTTTTAAACGTTTCAAAAACTCAAAATTTAAAATTCCAACTCATGTAGTTTATATTTAGTGAAACTCATTTTAATGCTAACTTAAATTGAATAGATTTGCCATTTTGATTCTTTGCTCTCAATATTATGTATTTTAATACAAGAGAAAAACATATTTATTTATAGAAAAACTTTTCAACACTAAACATAGAGATGGTTTAATTTGATTTTGTTTGTCTATTTTTTAAAGGCCCAAATCAACTCACAAGCTTCGTCAGGTGCTGGTCTTGACTATTTGCAACAACAAGGTCAACACTCTGCTGCATATGCTGGAGCAGCCGCTAATCAAGTGGGTCAATGGTACAACACCATTGCGACTGGCTACGTTCCTTCCGGATACAAGGGAGAGAATCGTCGTAGAAAATAGAAAATCATCATTATAATATGATTAAAAATATTATGAGTTACAGTAGAGAGCCTATGACCTCTCTAAAAAGAAAAACATTGTCTATTCACAATTAATTCGGAACAGTGAAATAATAGTTTTAAAAATCTACGCATAATGTGAATTCTGAAATATTAAATTTTATGTAATTTACGTGTACGTGCTACAAAATATTATAATACATAACTGCTAAAAGCTTTGCTAATTTTGTAATTTTTGAATCCCTACAAAATTTTATTGTAAAATTTATTATTTGAAATCCGCGCTTCAAAAAATGTCCGTGAAAAAGTTGTATCACTTATTTTAAAATTACATCTGTGCTACATATTATTTATTCTACAATATCTATTTATTATCAAAACCTTAACTATGCTTCCTTCAAAACACCACTGAATGATTTTGTAAAAGGCGACAAAAACACATTTATATTATATCTGTTTAAATGTATTGTACAGATTGATTGAAATCAGCCTGTGAAACAAAAACAAGTCATTAGATTAAAAATTAATGAAATGTAATAAATACAAAAAATAAAACCCAATCATTAGCAAACCATTGATTTACTTTCTGATTTAATTCATTTATTTACAATGCATTTAACTATATTATACGCTTTCCAAATTAATTTGGGTTCAACCCATAAGATCGTAGATCGTCTCACGTGCAGCGATGCTATAGACACAAAAGTACGAGTAATGAAAAACGAAGCAAAAGAAACATCTGCTTTGCCAATCCACATCCACGTACGTGCATGTATTTAAAGTACTTGAACAAACAAAATCTATAGAAAAAAATGCACATAAAGAAACAAAAAGAACTTACGTCACATGCAAATAAGAGTATCTATAGAAGTCAGTCGTAACGGATATTCACACAATCACACAGTTTACACTCTTTACAGAGATTCTCAAAAGAACTATATTTATTTACCTTGCTACCTTGTTATTTAACTACCAATTTTGCATATAAATAAAAATGGAAACTACTGTCATATACATAGGTATTACCACTCTACTATATTAACTACTTTACTGGGCTGTGCCTAATTCTAATTAGAACATTTTAGGCATTATTTTTTCTATATAAAATGAAGTACACTAATTTGTAATGTAAGCTCAGTAGTTGTTAATTTAACTATAAATGTTGTAACGTTGTACTCAAGAAGTAATTTCTCGTTCTATACCGATTCTGTGACAGTTTGACAATTCCAACAGAGCAAATAAAATAATAGCATCAGCAACAATCAGATTCCCAACGGTGAACAATAGAGCAAAGAAAAGATTATTTAACTGAATGCAACTGAATGGCGCAAAAATCTAAACACTGTGAAAACGAAAAAGGAAAACCGACAAACGACAACGGCCAACGCCAATTAAAGTACCTACCTATTTTTATCAGTCTCATTGGAAAGTGAAATTTTATTTTACGAATTACAATTGTCAACATTATGCTCTAGTCTGTTAACTAGTCTGTTAACTACTAATTATATAATTTTTTGTTTTTTTCTATAGAATGTTGAACAATACATTTGAACCTACGCTTTCTTCGTCTCAATCAACTTCCTGACCCCAGTTCAAATAAAATGGTCCAATCAAAAAAACTCGGAATGAGATAATCAGTTGATAATCAGGAGAGCCAATATCAAGTCATCTTAACTTTTCCCCAGTCACTGCAGTCACCAGTTAAGTCAAGTCAAGTCAAGTCAAGTCAAAAAAGTCGTTTTCTGTTTCATTTTTTGTTTTTTTGATTTTCTGCTAGTGTATTACTGATTTGTAATCGTCATAAAAACTCAAACAGTTTAGTCATTTGCAGTACTATCAAAATATTGGTTTTATCTTTGGTATTTTTGATTTCTCATGAAACTCATTGAAGAAAGGCTAAATTTCAAAATCATAAAATTCACCAGCATTTACATAAGTAATATCAAGAATCATGAAGTTAACGTTAACCAATGTAATAAATCTCTTCCCCTTGGTCATTATATACGGTGAGTTGAATATTTGTAAATAAATTAAATAATTTGTAGCATAAAATAGAATATGTCAATTGCTAAATCGTGATTTATTTTGATTTTCTGCATATTTCTTGCTGCATAGTATCGCTAAGTTTACTGTCCACTCGAGTGTCTGCATTAAGTGATAAGGACTCCGAGTTAAAGTTTCCAATAGAAGCAGAAGAAGGGCAAGACAGGTCTGCGCTAGTTCTCCAACGGCAGAGAGCAAGTCACCAGCAAAGAGTATGTAAAATAATTTTAATTTTAAAGAAATGGTGGTAAGCATTTTAAATATCTATTTAAAAAGGATTGATTTGAAAAAAATTAAAACAATCTGATTAATATCTCAAAAATGGAATCTGTACATCCATTACGTAAAGATAGAAAAACTGCAATTGTAATGTTGAGCACAAACTATTTACAGTACAAACGTGGGTTCGGAAGTGGTGGAGGAGGCTACGGAGGTGGTGGGGGTTATGGAGGTGGTACAGGGGGCGCAGCGGCTATAGCTCAACAAGCGGCAAATCAGGCTAAAGCAGCTCAAGCAGCACAGGGAGCGGCAGCTTATCAAGCAGCGCAGCAAGCTAGAGCCACCCTTGCCGCTCAAGCGTCCCAGGCGGCACAGCAGGTACAAGCTATACTTCATTACCACCCCCATGCACGACAAGCTCTTTATAATTATTACTGATTCCGATTCCTGATCATATCAATCAAAATTATAATTTAAAATCTTGCTGCTAATAAATAAAATTTGCTTTTCTCAAAACTTTTGTAAAGTTTACACATTTCACTTTACGCACATTTTTTAAAATTCTAGCTATGCAATGAAATTCAACATTAACTAATCATATAAGTGATTCCATACTAGTGTCAAGAAGTGAGCGATGAAATATTGTTCAAAAACTTTCAAAATTTTAAATTTCAATCCTGTAGAGGTTGTAAAGAATTCCCAATCACATGTTTAAAATTTTTAAAGTTTATGATACAAATTTTCATCGTTCACACTTTGGCACTTAATTTGTTAAGTTAAAGGCAGCGCGCCTAAACCATAATGTTAACCAAACTGTTATAATTGGCCTAATAAAAGTGTAAAGTTTTTAAAGTATACTCTAATTGTATAGGCTCAAGCAGTAACTGCAGCAAAGCAGGCACAAGTATCTCAAATCAGTCAAGCCGCCTCTGCGGCGCAAGCAGCGGCTTACGCGGAAAGCGCTCAAGCTGCAAGAGCCTCAAGAACTGTACACGCTGCAGAAGCGGCCAAACTTCAAGCACTTCACGCGGCTCAGCACGGAGCCTACGGTGGGGAGCGACAACTCTATGCAGCGAAGGAAACGCTGGAGGATGCGCGCGCAACTCAAGCTGCGCAGGCGCAAATGGCATATCAAGCCCAGCAAAATGCACGAGCTCTCTCGGCCAAGCTTCAACATGCCCTTCATGACTTGGCTCAGTCACAGCAAGCAGCGAACAAAGCAGCATGGGCTGCTTCCGCTGCTCAAGCAAATATCGGAGGTTACGGAGGTCATTAGCGTTACATTACAAAATTTATATAGGTAATAAACAACACAGTTCAGTTATTGTAGTATGTAGTAATAAAATTACTCAAAGTTCAAAAAATGTGCAACAATTACATAATAATTAACTAATGGAGACATGTGCACGGATGCAGTACAGCAATAAATACCACAAATTTGTTATATGTAAGTATTCGTATTGTTTACCTATTTTAAGTCATCACTTGCTGAATTATCGCATTTATTACACACCATCAATCAAAACAAAACTATAATTAATTTCTTGTGACTACTGTAACTTGCTTATAGAGAGGTATTTTAATCGAACTTAAAAAAGCTGATCATAAAATAATTAATTCATTACTGCCATTTATAAGTACTTACGTAAGCACATGATTTTTTAAACGGTCTATCTATTGTGAACATCTATATAGTTATAGTTCACTCAGGCAACAAACAGTCCAGCAATAAAATTCCAATATAAAATGTTCTATTATTGAGATTATTTTCCAAGTAAACGAAAGCGACTGATCCGTGACCAGCCGTTCAGTGTTTTGATTTCTGAGAATTATTCTGGATAATTATAACCTACGATCAGAACGTTGAAAGAAAAGGAAAGTTTGGAGAATAACCGTGTTGGGCTAAACAATTTATTTTTAAATCCCATTTCCAAAGAAGGATCGATTATACCAAGTAAAGTAAATACTTACGGGTAGTAATATAAACAAAAGCTCCTTTGATTAAATTCTTCTTGATTAATATCAGTTTCAGTTCACTCTAAGAAAACAGCTACACTTTAATTGTCTTGCAGGGCCTTTACGTTAATGTTAAATTACAAGAAATAGTCAAGTTTACATTGACCGTGCTTAAACTGCTAAAATAAAGTGCATTACACAATACTAAAATTGTATTTAAAACTTGAGCTGGACAATAGGGAGAAATGGGACGAAGCAGTACATATTTGGGTAGTTTTGTAGCTGGTATTTTCGTCGCCCTGTATGTCTCCTACCAGGCCGTCATCTCAACTCTGGCAGTGGCTAATGAACCCTACCAAACCCGAACCGGAACCGGAACCGGGAATACTTATGGCACAGTAAGAGCTCCTCCCATCCTAGTGTCGAATCCACAAACCAACGAAGCCATCTTATTATTTGACCGCGCTCTTGAACTTAAGGACGATGCACCCCCGGAATCAAAACAATTTCGCAACGAGGTGATTCTGCAGATCGTCCAACATCTGTCAACTATTTCAAAGTACTATTCAATGGGAAGACCGGATACGAAACAAGGAAATGTAACAGCAGTTTGTACAGTTTGCGAGATATTTGTTGGCTATGCTTTTCTTCAGGTAACGACATCAAAAGTCTATCACAAAGTCACAAACTTTAATTAAAATTACCTAATAGAATGAATCTAGAAATTAATTAATTAATTAACATGATGTGAATAATAAATTTCTTTATTACTTATTGTGAAACACGTAAACAGGTTCGATTTCATCTAAATACTTTGGAAACCATGCTGCGCAATTTTAAATATCTCTGCCCTCAGTTCAACATCTTAACAACGCAAGAAGTTTGCATCGGCCTAATAGACCGGATCATCCCCACCATTTATTTCCTCGTCAAAAATCGAGCACATTTAGGCGTGGAAGCCTTCTGTGGCTACACCTTCCAACAACTTGGCTGCAATACAGATGACCCGTATTTGGACTGGTCCGTAAAAGCTATTCCAAATGAGTATTTAAACCCCTTATTACCCCTGCCCCCTCCCACGCCCTCAGCAAGTCATTATCAACAAGTTAATTATCAAAATAGAAACTCAAGAAATCAGCCTCGACAAAAACTGGTCAAAATCGTTCAGCTCACAGATGTACACGTTGACCCGAAATACACCTACAAATCAGAAGCAGTTTGTGACACAGATATTCTCTGTTGTGAGAGAACTTCGAAGCCGAAGCCAATATTATTACCTAATGGAAGTTATGCAAGAGTGGAAGCTGGTTTTTTCGGGGACAGTCACAAGTGTGACTCACTTGTGGATTTGTTGGAGAGAACTCTGGTTCATTTGAAAGCTACACATCCAGTGAGTTGTTAAAATATTTTTAATAATAACAAGCGTTAAAAATAAATTACCCACCTGTTTGCATTGTACTGATATATTTTTATTAAATTCTTTAGGATATACAATTATTTTACATGACTGGTGATTTCGTCCCACATAACGTTTGGTCCACTACAAGAGAAACGAACATTGACACGATGAGAACGTGCTCGAATTTATTCCAGAAATATTACCCCCAATCAGCTGTGAAGATTTTTCCCATGCTTGGAAATCACGATGTACATCCAATAAACCAGTAAAAGTTCCATATCAAGATTTTACCGGCAAAATAATTAAATATTACTAATATAATCGTGAAAGCAATTTAAATTATATAGTGCTTATAGTCATAGCTGGTTAACAATTTAAAATACGCTAATTATATATGAGGGATCGTCTACAAATGACGTCATTGGTAGGGTCAATGGGTTCACTTGGCCACTGATGACTAAACAGCCATTTGCACAATTGTTACGCTGATGACAGTGGGGTCAAAGGTACTTAAAAATAGGAATTTTTCCATAACGTCATTTATGGACGATTCCTAGAGCGGAATGTCTAATATTTAAACAATTTTTAATATAATAGATTTAGCCCTAAACACGTGCCGCAAAATCTTAACACTCGCTGGATCTACAGAGAAGCTTATTCACAATGGAAACAATGGATTCCAGAGGATCAAGCTGCTAATTTTCACACCGAAGGATTTTACTCTGTTGAGGTATCGCCAAGTCTCAAGATTGTCGCCATTAATACGAACGTCTGCTATGGATTTAATTTGTAAGATATTTTTTTTGCAGCTATATTGCACCATAAAAGTTGTTAATGCATCGTCTGTGAAGAACCAAAATTACCCATATCCAATTTAAGCTAGAACCAAAATGAGCTATGTCATACAACCAAAATGAGAAACGTGCTTAAAATGTTAGCCAAGAGTTTTTTAGAAGCGTAAAATATGTTACATGTTTTCAAAAATTGTAAAATGTTCTACTTACATGTTTTTGAAAAGTGCAAAATGTTCTATTCACATGTTTTTTAAAGTGCAAAATGTTCCATTTACTTGTTTTTTGAAAAGTGTATAATGTTGAATTTACATATTTTTTAAAAGTGTAAAATATTCTATTTTCATACTTTTGAAAAATGCAAAATGTTCTATTTAAGACATATTTCAATATTTTGTAGATAGTGGATTTTTTTAGCTACAAATGGATATGGGTCATTTTGGTTCTTCACAGACGATATTTATATAACCCACTTATTACAATCAATTAAAATTAATAAAAATTACAATTTATGATTGTATTTACATAGCTGGGGAATGTACAACGTGAGAGACCCAGGAGGCCAGTTGGTCTGGTTAAACTTCGAGCTACTTCAGGCAGAGAGAAAAGGTCAATTCGTACACATTCTGGGTCACATTCCTCCAGGTCATGAAGATTGCAATAAAGTGTGGAGTCGAAATTTCTATAATATCATCACCCGCTTCAAAAAGACTGTCAAAGCACAGTTTTATGGACACACACATTTTGATGAACTTAAGTTATACTACGATCCAATCAATGTCGGAGAGCCCATGTCGCCTCTATTCATATCTCCCTCCTTGACCAGCTATGATTTAAATAATCCTGCGTATAAACTATTCTACGCTGACCCTCAAACTTGGGAAATACTTGACTACGAAACGTGGATATTTGACCTGGAAGAAGCGAATAAAAGACCAGACAGAGAACCGGCTTGGTTTCCATTGTACAGAGCAACAACCGCTTATGGGATTCCCAATACGGATGTAAAGAATTTAGGGATACTAATGACTAAAATGGCTGAGAATAAATACCTATTTGATTTATTCAATCAGTAAGTAATTATTACGGTTACCAAATTTCTATCAAATATATAGTATTTCTTGGGCAATTATTCGTACATGTTTGAAATTTTATAGGCACTACTACAAAGCACTTCCGCGCCAGAGGAAACCGAGTTCTGTTCGTACTCAAACAAATAGTTTGTGTAACATCGTGACCGCCTACCCCACAGCTAACTCGAGCGAGTGTAACAGAATGAAGAGTATTGTAGATTTTAGTAACCATTTGAAGCCTTGAAAGCCGCAATAATATAATTACTTGTTCCAAATGTATGTATGCCTAATTATAATTTATAAAGTATATAATATGTACCGGGAGAGGGTTGTGATAATTTAAAAAATAATACTATAAGCATTTATTTAGTTAGGCCTTTTCGTCTGTGAAGAACCAAAATGACCCACATCCACTTGTAGCTAAAAACAATATACATACTATCAACACAAATATTGAAATATGTCTTGAAAGCATTTGCACTTTTGAAAAATACGTAAATAGAACATTTAACACTTTTCAAAAACATGGAATTTCAACATTTTAAAATTTTCAAAAATATGTAAATAGAACATTTTACACCTTTCAAAAACTTGTAATTAACATGTTACGCATGTTTCTCATTTTGTTATTATGACATATTTCATTTTGATTCTAGCTTAAATTGAATATGGGTCATTTTAGTTCTTCAAAGACGATGTACAATGTACCCATAGAATTTTAAAGTATAATAATGCACAAATAAAAAACTGTAAATGCACATGCTTAATGCTTTAGCCATTATAAACGCATTATTAAACGTGTTGTTTTTACACCTCTGACAATGAGTGCATCGGATACATGGTCTTTACTTTGCACATGACATAAATTTAAAATGAATAATGCTAAACTTATAATTTACTACATAGAATTTTTTCGACGGTTATAAAAGAATTAAACGAATTCAATAATTATTGTAACACGTATCTCATTATGAATTTGAAGCACATAGTTATTATCACTCAATTCTGGTTTTTAAAACGTAAGTGCATATGTAATTCCAATCCAAATTATTTAAAACAGTAGCAAGTGCACTGTTGCAAACATTTTACAAATAATTAACCCACTAAATAATACGCTAATATGGAGATAGAAAATCTGATTTTGCAATTTGGTTTGGTGGCGTTGACTTTGTTAGATTTCTCTCAAGCCCTTCCAGCAGGTTCGTTTGCCTCATTAAAAAATTAAAGTAGGTATATATAGTAAAAAGAAGTAAGTACTTACAATAAAAATGACACAAATTTCAGGAAGGCAACTGCAAAGGGAGATGACCGATGCTGACATGGCATTGATGTGGGGCGACGTTCGTTATCCATTGGGCTATCATCCTACAAAAGAAAGGTCAGGTTTGAAATGGAATTGGTTCAGATGGCCCAACAAAGAAGTCATCTATACAATTGATTCGAAATTCTGTACGGAATAAAAACAATAATTTGCCAAAACTTTAAAAATAAAATTATTTATCTGTACATGCACATGGGTAGTAGGCAGTATAAGAAACATATTCTCTGTGAAGAACCAAAATGATCCATATCCATTTTTAGCTAAAAACAATATCAAATATCTACAAAAATATTCCAGAGCATTGAAATACAACATTTTTCACTTTTCAGAAACATGCAAATACAAAATTTTCCTTTTTTCAAATAAATGGAATTATAAAATTCTGCACCTTTTCAAAAGCATGGAATTCGAACAATTTGCACCTTTTCAAAAACATGGAATTAGAGCATTTTGTACCTTTTCAAAAATATGAAAATAGAACATTTTGCACCTTTTCAAAAACAAGGAATTAGAGCATTTTGCACCTTTTCAAAAACATGAAATTAGAGCATTTTGCACCTTTTCAAAAACATGAAATTAGAACATTTTGCACCTTTTCAAAAACAAAGAATTATAGCATTTTGCACCTTTTCAAAAACATGAAAATAGAACATTTTACTTTTTTCAAAAACTCTAAATTAGGATTATACGCATGTTTCCCATTGTGTTTTTATGACATAGCTCATTTTGATTGTAGCTTAAATTTGAGATGGGTCATTTTGGTTCTTCACAGTCAATATAAGAATGATATATAATAAATTCTATTTTTGTTATAAACAGCCGAGGATGAAAAAAACGTTATACTTGAAGCCATGGAGACCATTTCCTCAAAGACATGCATCCGATTTAAAGAGAGAACAACTCATTTTGCAAGGGTAAATATATGGCGAGGCGCTCCTGGTTCTGGATGCTACAGTCCCGTGGGGAGGCTTGGAATACCACAAACTCTCAATTTAAAAGGACCATCATCAACTAATCCGAAAGAACCACATTGTGTCTTCCTACATACGGTCATTCACGAGCTAATCCATGCCATAGGTTTCGATCATGAACACAATCGACCGGATCGGAATAACTTTATTGAAATAAAATGGCGGAATATTGAAATAGGTTAGCAACAGCAATTCATAATAAACTATATGAATATTCATAATGTGTGACAATACTTGAGAGTATAAATCAATTTACATTAGTTTTAATGTTTTTGGGGAAATAATCTTTTTTTTATTTTATTTAGCAAAGTGGTTAAATTTCTTTCAACTACCTTCATTTCTGGTGGATGAATTCAGTGTACCGTATGACTACGCGAGTATCATGCACTATCCCCCCACAGCTTTTTCCAAAGACCCCTCTCAACCCAGTATGATCTCCAAACAGAGTGGTGTGGATCTTGGCGGTATAGTTATGACGGATGGTGATGTTCTAAAACTTAATCGAATGTACAAGTGTTAGCTTTAACTATTCAGCCACCTTTACTTAAAATTGCTACTAATCCTTTTAAAATTTTAAAAATACTTTTTTTTCAATACTTTTCTTCAAAACGGAGATTACTATGTCTTCAATCAGCGTACGGGGTAAACAATGGGTTCTCATGAAGATAAGGAAAAATGTTGAAATCATTCCTCGAGTCCCAATATGTACAGTCCTATCACTTGGATTTCAGTAAGCGCAGCAGTTTCTGTTTAAAGGACGGGATGCAAAAGTGTCATAAATTCCATTGTTCTCTTGATGCACATCCTCACGAGTTTATAAAAATAACTTAAGAAGTGTTTTATTTAATTTGTTTGAGAAAAGCGTAAAATGTTCTATTCACATGTTTTTGAAAAGTATAAAATGTTCATTTTACATGTTTTTGGAAAGTATGAAATGTTCATTTTACATGTTTTTGGAAAGTGTAAAATGTTCTATTTACATGTTTATGAAAAGGTGAAAAATGTTCTAATTCCATGTTTTTGAAATGTGTAAAATTTTCTATTTACAGGTTTTTGAAAAGTGTAAAATGTTGTTTTTTACATGTTTTTGAAAATTATAAACATTTTCTATTGTTACCATAATTTTGAAAAGTTTAAAATTTTTCATTTAATTTTTTTTTAAAATATTGCAAAGTGTTCCATGTACACGTTTCTGAAATGTGAAAATCATTTTTTTATGTGTATGATTTTAGGTTCATGGAATATCATGATAGATGCATTATATATTTTGTAGATAGTTTATTTTGTATTCAGCTAAAAATGGTGATGGGGAATTTTGATTCTTCACAGACGATATATAATTCTTAAAGCTTAAACAATTTTACATAATTTAAAGACTTTTATTTCAAAATTAACGGGTCAAGTCCACTTAGGTACTTTATCAAACTAACTTAACGCACTTTGTTAATAAATTCTTCAAAACATTATGTACCTAAACAATATTTAATTTTTAATTATCGCAATATCAGTTTTTATATGTGTCTCTCAAAAGTGGTATAAATTATTAAATTTTTAACAAAGTTGAACTTTAGCATGTATTATTACTATGTATTACTGATTGTGAGTTATACATTGGATTTGCTGGCTTGGTAAAAATAAAATCCGCACATACAAGTATTTGAATGCATATAATATTTCCAAACAATTCGGTTTCGGCTCTACTTATTTCTATATTTGTATTCTTACTGTGGTTAAGCGGTTTCCGTTCATGGTACATATACATACTATGGTACTATAAGCATTAGTTTGTAAGTTCACCAATTGATAATTATATATAATTATATACACTACCCAGTGTAGGCGTTAGGGATCGTCCATAAATGACGTTACATATACGACCAATTGCTCCACATCCTCTCTTAAAGACAACCATGCATTTACGCAATGCTAAAGCTGATGACATGCGATGCACGTGGTCTTACAAAAATTGTGATTTGTTGATGACATCATTTATGGGGGAACCCTCACGTAATCTTAAGTTAGTGTTACATATCTTCCAAAAATAAATAATGGAAAAAAATGCTGATAATAGGCTGAAATAATGTTTGCTGTGGGAATAAACACTAAATATAATACACCATGCAGTGACAAGGCCATATAAGCAGAGCAGAGATACATCATTCTTTATTATTATGACAGACAAAAATAATCCGCGTTGATAAAAGGCTTCTTTTCATATCTGAAGTCTGTGTGCAGCTGGGACTATGGACTGGACTAATTTGTCAACTTCTAAACTTGCACGAGTTCATTAATATTTCATACTATCAGTCATTCTGGTTCTAGAATAGAATATGTGAGCCTCCTGCTTTTATAAATAGAAGTTAAATTGCAAATTACAATACTGCAAAATTTAAAACTCTAAAATTTGTGCAGAGATCTAAAAGTCGTTGTTGTTGTTGCTGTTGAACGTTCGCATTTAAATGTAAAAATTATTTAAATAAATATGTGTACAATTTAAATTTACCAAATCACCATAACAGAAATACAAAACCTCATGCCGACAGACCAGGAATTAGCGCATTTGATTTTCACGTTGACGTTGAGTCGTCGACGGTATAACTCAAACTGCATAGTAGCAAGCTTTTATTTTTAGTTGGCAATTTAATTCCAAACTGTGCATTATAAGCGTGTATATAGTGCCTTAAATAGAATATAATTCTTTAGTGTTTATATTTTAAGGTGTGAAATAAATTTATTAATTATTAAAATTCTCCCCAAATTAAAAATGGCGCGCATAACCAAAGAATTTCTTGAAGAAGCCCTAGGAGAGGAAATTGACGAGTTCAAAGTGACCTCCCCAGTCACGAAACTTAGTGGAGGCTACTCGAGTAATTTGTACTCAATCGCTATACACTTCAAGCCACCGAAACCGAGATCTAAATTAATAGCAAGTTCAACCACTATTACCATAACAGCGAGTGAAACTACGGCTTCCAACAACGATAAGAAAAATAATCACAATAATGATAGTAATGATGAGCCGTCGTCTCCGTCACCAGTTCAGTCCGGACCCGGACAAAGTGGAGTTGGAAAACTAAAAAGTCAACATTTTATTCTCAAGTGCTACCCTAGTCAGCCCGAGAGACAGACTTTTCTTAGTGATGGGAATTTATTTCGAAGAGAAGTGTCCGTGTACAATACTATCATTCCAGAGTTGATCCGATTCCAGAGAAAAAATAGTAACATTGTCACATTTGAAGATACCAAGGCGAATACTTACAGGCAGAAACAAACTTTCTATAAACCACCCTTCCCAGAATTTTTCTTTGGCAGGGCTATTAATTATGATGCACTGGGTGAAGGAGGTAAATATACAAAAGTTTTTTAAAATAATGTCTGTGAAGAAGCAAAATGACTCATATGTCCAGTTTTGATAATTAGCTATAAATATATGAAATGCAATATCTATACAAATATTAAAATATCATGATATTGAACTAGGCAAGATCTTAAATAGAACAATTTGTAGATATTTTGAACACGTTTAAGTGGAAAATTTTGAAAATTTTGAAAACATTTAAATGGAAAATTTTGTATTTTTTAAAACGTGTAAATGGAATATTTTGCACTTTTTAAATTCTCGTAAGTGCAACATTTTGAACTTTTTAAATTCTCGTAAATGCAACATTTTGCACTTTTTAAATTCTCTTAAATGGAACATTTTGCACTTTTTAAATTCTCTTAAATGGAACATTTTGCACTTTTTAAATTCTCTTAAATGGAACATTTTGCACTTTTTAAATCCTCCTAAATGCAACACTTTGCACTTTTTAAATTCTCGTAAATGCAACATTTTGCACTTAAAAAAAAAGTAAAAATGAAACATTCTGCACTGTTTAGAAACATAATATTAAAAATTTTTGCAGCTTTCAGAAAACTCGTAATTTAACATTTAATAATTATTACAATACTTATTCTATCTCATATTAAACATTTTGTTTTTTGACATTGCTGTGCTTTTGATTCTCGCTTCAATTCGGTTGGGGCCGTTTAAATTCTTCACTCACGATAAGAACTAAATATTTTGCATGTATAAAATATTTAAAACATCTAATTTTGTTCATAAAGATAACACAACCTATATTTGTTTAATTCACTTTCTACTGTATTATTTTTCAGAATCCAAAATTTGTGAGGACCCACTCGAAAATTGCCTAATAATGACAGACTTAAGAAAGAACGGTGAGTTCAAGCTGCTCAACCGGAACCGTCTTGAAGGCTTTGACCTGGATCTGGATCACGCCAAACTTGTCATTTCAGCTCAAGCAAAACTACATGCGCTCAGCTGGGCCTACAAACTGGTCACAAATACACAGAGCCTTGCGAGTAAATTTGATTTCTTAGACACCTCCATCTTTGACCAAAGATATGCGACTGACAAAATTGTGAAAACTACAAACAAGCATCACGATATAAACTTATTCCGAGATGCTGTCGAAGATTCTACTAATATTGGTGAAGACAAGAAGCAGGATTTGCTGGAGTGTCTAGACAGGTTTTGGATTTTAAGCAGAGATGTGAGCGCTATGTATTTTAGTCAAAACTCTCCTCCAGGGGACTACACACTCAACAAGGATAACATTCTTCGCGTCCCACAACCTCATAATGAAAACGAACGTAATTTCATCTTCTGTTTACATTTACAATAATTATTACTGTTAATAATTTAGGAGCAAAATCATTTTTTAATAAGTGTAGTAGCGATAACTAACTTTAAAGGTGAATTTAATGCAGCAAAAGCATATAATATGCCAATAATTTTTAGCCAAAGATTTCTATACAAAAAATTCAAAAAAGACGCTTCTGAAATTACACATTTTAAAGAACTAAACCAGATAAGAGATTATACATAGTAAAAAAAACAAAAACTTCCAACCTACTATTTCAGTATTATGATTTTCCAAAACCATATGTATCAAAAGTGTTGATTAAAAAAATAACTGAATATGCAAATTCTTTATAAAATTTTGCCTATATTTAAGAATCAAAAACATAGTACATGGCTAAATTTTTTAAGCCTCGAATATGTTAATTAAAACCCACATATTTTGTTCAGTTTTCCGTTTTCCAACCTTAAAGTTATTTAATTCTACATATCGAGAATAAAGGATAAAACTCGGTTCCTTCCCGTTTTTGCTAGAAGCAAATTGGTGCCCCTTCAATTTTCTTTAAAAGCGAAACAGTTTCCTTTTATCGAAATTGCTAAGGAAGAACGCCGTTTTAGTTTTAGAGAAAAATGGAACGAAACCGTTTTGTTTATAGGAAACACAGCAAGAAAACCAACTTGATCCTTTACCCTCGATACGTGTATTAGACCTTGATTTCACTAGAAAAGTTAACAATCGTTAGCCTTAAGAAACTCGCTTTCAGATTTAACGATGGTTAACTCTGAAAGCGTGTTTCCTTAGGCTAACAATTGTTAACTTTTCTAGTGAAATCAAGGTCTTATATATAGTGAGTATAAGAATCAAAATAGTCTATATCCAATTTAAGCTAGAATTAATACTAGCTATGTCAAATAAACACTAAATTAGAAAAATATGCAAACACTTTTACGAGATTTTTAAAAGTGCAAAATGTTCAATTTACATGTTTCTGGAAAGTGCAAAATTTCCTATTTAGACATTTTTTTAAAGTGCAAAATGTTCAATTTACATGTTTTTGGAAAGTGCAAAATTTCCTATTTACCAAGGAGAGTTTAATAGAAGGTGGGTTCCTTCCAGCAATGCAAGGAAGGGGATCGGCTCCTCTTTTTGGTGACGTTTTTTGTTGATATCAATGTTTTGCTCCCTCGAGCAGGAGTGTGTGAGTGAACGTGCAAACTTCCACAAGCGTCAACTTTTAACCAATAAGATAGTACTTTTTGCAGCTGCTATGCTATGACTCCACAGCACAGGGTGAACTAGCTAATAATTTGAACGAGATCTATTTTATTTTTGAATTTATTTTGTTATTTTAACATTTAACTTTTAACAATTTGATTAGATTTGACCACTTATATCAAGGCATTTTAAAAGAATTCTGTTCTTCGCACCTTGATCATAGACCACACCGTATATTATTATTCCAGCTTCTTCTATTATCTGTACTTGAAATAGTAAGCTTATTGAAGTCTGTATTAAAGCTGTAATATATCGGCTGCAGTGCTGTAAATTGTTATTGTTTTATTATTGTTATAAGTTTGTTAACATTGAAAATCTAGTTTTTTATTGTTATTGTAAAGTCAATGTTAAAAATGTACACCAAAATAACAATTTGCAGCACAGATCGGCTGCTTCCATGAAGCACAAACTTCTCACTTCTCTGACCATAACCACTTGTACTTTAGAATGAGAAACTATCTAGTGGAAAGTTTGATCAATTAAATTGACTATATGCTGTGATGTCAAGAAGTTAAGTTGTGATTACTGCAGATATTGGATCTAAGAGTACGAATGACCGAAGTCAAAGTGAATCAAAATGTACTGCAGTTCCGAATGTGTTTTTGTTTCGACTTAAAAAATTCAAAACAGCGACCGTGAGCCAAGAAAAGAAAAAGGAACAAGAACCAACCATTACAAATAGTAATCACTATTTGTGATTATTCTCAATTTACTATTGTTTCCTACTTAAGCATCTGAGCGAGTTTTCATAATCTCTTTTATTTGTTGGTTCTTGTTCCTTTTTCCTACTCTTGGCTCACGGTCGTTGTTTTAAATTTTTTTAGTCGAAACAAAAACACATTCGGAACTGCAGTACATTTCAACTATTTGATTCTGGGTAATCCTAGTAATGTGAGTTTGAAGTCAATTTTCTCTTGTAATCACTACAGACAAAATGAAAGGAACACACTCTGTCTGTGGCTGTTGTCGTTTCCATTTTACAACCCAACAGTTGCTAACTTCAGGATCTTTAGAAAAACTATGAAACACAAGACCATTTCCACGTTCCTTCTTTGCATTATATTTTAGATGAATTTGTACACTCAGCAATAACACAAACTAGACCCATTTTATTAACTTAATTAATTATTTATAGCTAAGTAACTATTAAAACAAACGAGAGCCTAGTTAAGCCGGTTGAGAATGCAGTGTTGTGCAAACTTCGCGCTCAACTGATATCAACCCGTGACGTCACGCATTTTTCTAAGATATACTTGAAACCCCATGGGAACTTTAGCATTGCGATGGAACCCACCTCCTAGTATTGTATTCTCCTTGCTATTTACACAATTTTTTAAAAGTGCGAAATTTTATACTTAATTGTTTTTATAAAGTGCAAAATATTTTATTTGTATGTTTTTGAAAAGTACATAAATTTCCGTGTTACTAGTTGTCAAGTACATAGGATGTCAGCAGGATATTTTAAGTTTTATAAATTACTGCATGTTTTTAAGCTAAAAATAAAAATATACCATTTTGAGACTTCACTGACGAAGTACTAATAAAATGTAGGTAATACTAGTTATTATTTTTTTTAATTGTAGAGCCTTGGTCAGTACTAATCCACGGAGATGCTTCCCTGGACAACATGATGTTCAGCTATGACGACTCCACAGGGAAACCAGTTGAAGTCATCTTTTTGGATCTTCAAATGACCCGAGAAGGGGATCCATTCTGTGACTTAGCCCACACACTCTACACAAGTACTTCAGTTCAATTTCGAAAACAACATCTGACTGACCTTTTAAAGCTCTACGTGGTTACATTCATTCAAGTTTGCGAAAACTTCCGAGTCGTTCCACTCCCTGGCTTTCAGCTGAGCGAAGTTCAACGACGATTCCATCGAGCAAAGGTCTTTGGTCTCATCATGGCTATTAAGGAACTTCCCATTTTCCAAATCGAACAGAAAAATGTCCTTGACATCGACACTAAAGATGATGATTCTAACGTCTTAATTGAGCAATTCCTTGACATGGGTAAAGCTGTAAAAGAAAAGTCTACATTTGCTCAAACGGTTTTTGAACTTTTGACTGAGCTCAATGCGGAAGGCGTCATCTAAGTAGAGAATCATTACAGTTTAAATCATCCGTATTTAAATACTTTAAAAGAATAATAATATTGTCTTGCAATATTTTTGCATAATATTATTGTTTAACATCCAAATTTTAAATAATTTCAAAAACATGAATATTATTACTTATTAGAAATGTTTATTTCGTAACATTCCTTTTATGCTGAAATTACTAAGACCTTTTTTAAACCTATAAACTATGTAACTATTGCAAGCAGCATAAGTAGTTAACAAATAATCGTAATTTATGTACTGTCTAATTTTTGCTACAATATTTTTGAACACTATTTTTCATGTAATAATACCAAAAGAAGCTAAAGATGGAAATTTAGAAATGGGAAAGTCTGTACCTGGTCGCTTTGTACTATTTTTTTTAGACATCATAGGATTTACTTACATAATCGTTAAAATAATTGTAAATTTCTAAACTTAAATCACTTTGGAATTTTAATTCAATGCCATATTTAGCAGAATTTTCAGAAATTACTAAACAAAAAAATATGTACATAATTTTAAATAGTTAACTTTTGTAATTTTAAAGCCTTGGGCAAGCACGTAAATTGCAGCAGGTATTAACTGAGAGAATAAAATGCTATTCAAATCCAACTAGAAAAAGAAAACCCACCTACCTGTAAACATGTACTCACCTAACTAATTTATATTTCTTTCCAGCATTTATATTACTAGCATATAAGCAAGTAGGTTGTAGGTATTTGTATTTCTTATTGCTTATGTATTGTGCTTAAAACCCAAAGTATACACTATATAACATACTTTAGTCGAAAACCGAAGATAGGCAATTTTTCTATTAGTAAGAATTATTGTAGATCGGCATTTTTTTTTTCTCCCGCATAGCAATGTAATATACGGCTATTCTTCATGAGTATTTTTAGTACTTCGTGTAGAATAGGCTTTAGAAAGGCACATATAACTTAGGTACTTATACATAGCTTTATCCCTTTCATATCATATCTAGTAATTAATTACATTACATTGCATAACTCATTTTAAAGAATAATTGACATGATGAAATAAGAAATAACCTTCAATGGAAAAAAACAATGACAATAGGACAAACAAAAGTAATTACATGAAGCGGCACGTTTTACCATTCGCATCCCTAATTACTCATCACATCACAACACAACACTTTTATATGGTTCTTCTTTGTCCAGTATAATCTGTCCTTGTTTTCTATTACTGGCACTGGCATATATGTACATATGATACGCAAAAACCAAAATAATAACAATTTATATTACTGTAATTTTTTGTTAATTCAATAAAGTACCTACTTATATAATAGAGTATTTTATTATAAAATACAAATTCTAAATGTACACTTACCTACATAGCATAAACTAATTCAAGCGCGCTCTCTAAATGTGAGCAAATGTCAAGAGATGTGAATGATGCCAGTTTTTATAAAAAAGCTGTATCAAAGTTTCAAAACTTCACAAATTTTTTCCTCCTTTGAAGGGTATAAAGAACTCTGTCTCGAATATTTTAAATTTCAGAATTTTGAAAGTTTTTGATAAAAATTGTCATCATTTACACATTGGCGTGAGTTCACATTTAGGCATCACGCTATAAATATTACCTACTTAATTTAAAGCTGGACGGCGTATATCAGTATATATATATATCATAAACCGACTCCAGTCAAAACTATGTAAATACAAAGTTGTGTGGAATTAACTATGTGTAAACTGTATACATAATGATAAGAATATTAAAGTACCTACCAAAAATCCTTGGTTTAAAAATGATTTTATCACGACAGTTAGATACTTCATTCATGAATTCAGCTGACGCAGTGGCCTTATAGAGTCAACTATGAGTGTTGAACAACAAAATATATCAAGTGGACACTTATAATCTAAATATGAAAATCTAACAGCGTAATTTATATACAGGTCGTATACTATACCCTCCTATGGCTAGTACCATTATCAATTATTATTAGACAATTAAAATGTATTTACATAGTTGCATATACCATCCATTCTAGTAGAAAACGAAAACTATATTTCATCATACAATGATTATATTATAAATAGGTACTTACTTAAACCAAAGCTCTTCTATGCAAAAGTTTTTACATTTAAATTACATAGGAAAGTTTTCAGTTTCTTTTAGTCACGTAAAACTAAATTGCTGAATGCTAACTAGTAAATACTACATACATACTTGAGCAAGACAAAGCTTACAGTTGACAGTAGTCACTGAGTCAGTAGTCATCCTTACAACAGCTAGGCTAAATTACAGCAGTAATTTATTTAATTTACCATCGTCATTCTTATTACCTAGCACAAGTTAAATTATTATTATATAATAAACAGTTTTAAAATTTCAGTTTCAATACGTTCAAAAAAGCACCTTTAATCACAGCACGAGCACAGCACAGCTAAAATGGCAGATACCAATATAACAAAAGAATTCTTAGAAAAGGCACTCGGGAAGGAAATAGAAAGTTTTGAAGTTAACACCGGTTCCAACATTGGAGATGGCTACAGCAGCCTTCTTTTCAGAGTTGAAGTCAACCTAAAACCTGCGAAATCAACAGGGAAAAGCGAAAATTCAGAAGCAACTGAAAAAGTAACAGATTCCGAAACTGAGCCAAAGACCCTGCATCTTCTCCTCAAGTGCTACCCTGTAAATCCAGTCCGTCAAATTTTTTTAACTGAAGCGAATGTGTTCGAAAAGGAGCTGAGGGTCTACGATACATTTATTCCGGAACTAGTTCGTTTTCAGCTGGAAAATAATAAAAATTCTAAAAACGCAACAAACAAGCCAAAGTTTTACCCACCACCCTTCCCAAAGTTTTACCATGGAGCTGCTGTCGACTACAAAAACTTGGCTGAAGGAGGTAAGGAAAACATGTTGAATTAATTTCAATTACAACTAATCTAAAAACTGTACTTTAGGGATCGTCCATAAATTATGCCATGTGTTAAGCTAAAAATTATAAGCTAAAAATCGCAATCGGTACGTTATATTGGGTTTCAATTAATGATTTTCACTAGAATCCAAAGTATGCACGAATCCCCTGGACAACTATGAACTACCTACTAATGACAGACTTGAGAAGAAATGGTGACTTCAAACTCGCAAACCGTCTCACCGGTTTCGACTACGATCATGCAAAACTTGTAATTGAAAATCAAGCTAAATTGCATGCTCTGAGTTGGGCTTACAAAATCAAGACGGACACACCAAGTCTTGCGAGTAAATTCCCATTTCTGGCCACTTCCATGTTTGACGGAATGGATGAAAATATAATGGACCAGATGACAGGACATAACCTTAGCTTGTTCGAAGGAGTGGTCAAGGAGGACAAAAGTTTGAGCGAGGGGAAGAAACAAGAATTTTTGGAAAGTATTAAACGATTCAAGGGCATCAATAGCGATGTTAGCAAAATTTATATTTCTGCAAATCCTCCTAAAAATGAAAATTTGAACAAGGACAATCTTCTACGAGTCCCGCAACCACACATTGAAAATGAAGGTTAGAATTAAATTATTTAATGGTGCACCACCAATATGCTACTCCCCGTATACAATGCATATTAATTTATATCCATTTTTTTTACATACACATGTAATGTTGCATGGGTTAGTAAAAATAATTCATAAACTATCTTAATACTCAAATTTTGAACTTATTCCCTGCAGAACCATGGCTAGTTCTTACACATGGGGATTCCTGGCTCAACAACATGATGTTCAGCTATGACGAGGCCACAGGCAAACCTGTCGAGGTCCTTTTCGTTGACCTTCAGATCACCAGGGAGGGTGATCCCTTCGCCGATGTGGCTTACAATTTCTACACCAGTACAGGAGCTGAACTTCGGAGGGATCATTTAGATGACCTTTTGAAACTCTACCACGACAGTTTTGTTGAAGTATGTGAGGATTTTGGAGTCCCTCTACTTCCTGGGTTTGACTTAAGCGAAGTTCAACGAAGATTTCATCGAGCTAAGGCATTCGGCTTTTCCATGTCAATTATGGGACTTCCTCTTTTCCTTAACGAGCAAAAAAATATTCCTGATATGGAAGCAATGAAGGGTGAAAATATGGATGACATGATGGAGAAATTTCTGGAGTTGTCAAGCAAAGTAACAAGTAATAGTGCGTTCGCTGATCGAGTTCTTGGCCTCGTCAGTGAATTTCATGCTCAAGGCGTTATTTAGTCAATTAAGCGATATTTGAGAAGGTAACAGGCAGCGCAGCTAGTATAGGTAACACGCAGAAAATCAAGAAATTAATTTGTGAATTTGATAGCTAAAACATTATTTATTAATGTTAAACACGAATAATATTAATTTGTATTCCATTTTATTTCCGGTCCGAGTGCGAGTTGTCAGTTTACAAGCACCATGTTAATTGCAAATTACATTGTACATAGTTACTATCTAAATGTAATTTAATATGGAAGCTATAATATTTTGTAATTAAATGATGTAAACAAAACTAATTAAACAATTTTAACTCTAATTTTATCTCTGTGAGATACCAAATTGTGTGGTAATTACTTTGCTTTTATGATAAGACAGATTTTAAAAAGAATAAAAATTGTGTTCTTAATTATAGCACAGTAATCACAGCGTTTATTTACGTGCCGGAATTAAATTAATACATTTAATACATGAATGGAGGTATCTATATTCTATATATACATGTACGCACCGACTAAGTATAAAGTTTCTAAATATTTTACTGAGTTAAAATACATTTACCAGTTCGAATATGTAACTATTCTCTGCATATTGAATTAGTAATCAAAGAAAATTGAACTTTAATCCACTCTCTAAATAAAAAGTAGTATTCCACTGAAGCACAATTAAATTACCACCAATGTTTTTAGACCAAAGGTACATAGAGATAAACGCCAACAACACTTGTAAGTCAAGGGCAGATCCAAGGGGGGGGGGGCAAAGGTGCTTTAGCCCCCTCCATGAGGAGCTTTTTTAACATGGTGGAGATAGGAGCGGCCATTTTCCAAGATGGCCGCTTAACATTGTTAGCCCCCCCATGACCCAATCCTGGATCCGCGCCTGTTGTAAGTGCAATCAAAACTTATTGAACTTTATTGAAGGGTAATCAGTTTATAAACTTCTACGTTCAATGTTTTCTCTTGACATACCTAATTAATTGCTATATTTCGATTTCGAGTAGTACAGATAGCCTATGCTGCGATGCTGGAGTGGCTGGAGTATGTCATATATTTTAATAAATTGCTTGTGAATAACCAAAATGACTTATATCCAATTTCAGCTACAATCAAAATAAACTATGTGGTAAACACAAAATAAAAAACATACGTAAAATGTTAATTCGGAGTTTCTGAAAAACGTAATATGAACTATTTTCATGTTTTTCAACAATGTAAAATGTCATATTTAGGTACATGTTTTTCGAAGGTGCAAAAATTTCTAATTCCATGTTTTCAAAAAGAAGCGAAATGTTTTACTTCCATGAGTTGGAAAAGATCAAAATGTTATAATTCCATGTTTTGGAAAAGTGTAACATTTTGTATTTACATATTTTTAAAAAGTGGAAAATGTTCTATTTAAATTGTCGCAAGACATATTTGAATATTTTTGTAGATAGTTGACATTAGTTTTGGTCTTTACAGACTATATAACATATTATATGTGGAATGTGTGGGCCATGTAATTATCTATGCATTTATAAAACCAACAGGTGCTTACTAAGCATCTTGTATCATATAATCTAGTCATACATAATATCCTAGTTATAGCTGCATGCAAGTCCACTACAAAAAAAATAAGCTATTTTGTATTTAATTATATAGACGTACGGAATCACAACCAAAACAATTCATACTGTAATTAATATAGACACCGAACCTGAATTAGCTCTTGTTTTATTATTTTTTTAGGGACTGAAGAGCGTTCAACGTGGACGTTGCAAAAATCTCTATCTCGTTGACAGTGACCATGTTTTTTATCACATACCTATATCAAATCGCACAAACAAAAACCAAGTGTAAGTAGGTATATGGTGTTTTGTATAGTAATTTGGTAGTAACCTTGAGTATCGTAGTTATGTAAACCTTATACTTACTATATGCAATTCATGGCTTTCTAAATTATTTTTAATTAGGTATCACTAGGGAACGTCCACAAATGACGCCATCCGTAGGATAAATGACTCTACTTGGGAACTGACGCCATCCCATGTTACAGATACTGTGCCCATTTATGTAGGCAGTTGTTAATAAAGCTTATGACAGGGAGGTCATAGTATTCTAAAAAATAGGATTTTCTATGACGTTATTTGTTGACGATCCCTTAGCTAAACCATCCGCTGTATAGCTTAGGGGCATGCCACATATTATGTCATTCAAAAAGGCTAGATTTAGGACCGACCGACCCCCTTTGTCATATTTTTAGCATGACGTGAACGGCTATCTTTAACATTGAATGTCATAATGTCCCTAAGGACTGACCGACCTAAACTGATGACATAATATGTGGCCCACCCCTTACAAACTCAACCTTCGCTACTTCCAATCTTTCATTGGTTCAGTTCAGCCAGTTCAACTTTTATATCTAGTGATAGGTACACACGCAAAGCTCTCCTATTGCAATTTTCAATTCTAAATATTCAATAGAAAATTGCTCGAAATTTCCTGTAAGAATTATTGTATTTAAATTTAAATTTAATTATTCACCTCAGCAACATAAGTAAAATCTATGTAGACAACAAAACCCAAACAAAATGGGAGACTCAGTTATAACTAAAGAATTCTTGGAGGAGGCACTAGGAAAGGAAATTGAGAGTTTTGAAGTCAATTCTGGTTCAAACGTTGGAGACGGTTACACTAGTGCTATGTTTGCAATTGATGTAACACTCAAAACAACGAAATTGACACCTTCTGCTACAGACTCCGAATCCGAACCCGAATCCAAGCCCGAATCACGTAAGCTCCACCTGCTCCTCAAATGCTACCCGACTAATCCAGCCCGTCAAGGACTCCTAACACAGGGAAATTTGTTTCAGAAAGAACTTCAGGTCTACAACACAGTCATTCCGGAACTTGTTCGTTTTCAACAAGTCGAACATGAGTTGAACTCAAATTCAACTGTTAACACTAATCAGAAAAATGTAGTAAAGACGCCAAGAAAGTTTTACCTACCACCTTTTCCAGCATTTTACTACGGACGTGCTATTGACTACAAAAAATTGGCAAAAGGAGGTGATTAATTGTTTAATCATTAAATTGTTATACATTTAAAAGTCTGAAAATAATTCTCATTTTCAGTAAAATCGGTTTCGATCGTTGTCATACTAATTTTTTAGAATCCAAAGTATGCACCAACATTCTGGACAATTGCATCCTTATGACGGATTTAAGAAAAAATGGTGGGTTCAAACTCGCTAACCTTCTCACCGGTCTCGACTACGATCACGTAAAACTTGTTGTTGCGAATCAAGCCATATTACATGCATTGAGCTGGGCTTACAAAATCAAAACGGATACACCAAGTCTTGAAAGGAAATTCCCATTTCTTAAAAATGACGTGTCTGACGTATTAGACGATAATTTTATGGAGAAGATGATAGCGACTAATCTTGGCTTGGTCGAAGGAGCAATCAAAAATGCAGAGAACATGAGCGACGCCAAGAAAAAAGAATTCTTGGAAAGCCTTGAGCGGTACAAGGGACTCAACGGTGACGTATATAATTTTTATTTTACTAGCAAGCCCCCCAAAAATGAAAAAGTGAACAAGGATAATATTCTACGAGTCCCACAGCTACACATTGAAAATGAAGGTACTAATTAATTTAATTCGTTAATAATTTACCAACTACACACTGCGCTATATGCAAAGCATTTTACATTCCTTAACAAATCCTCAATTCTCTAACTCTAAAAATTTAAATTTATTCCCCACAGAACCATGGCTAGTGCTTACACACGGGGATGCATGGCTCAACAACATGATGTTCCGCTACGATGAGACAACTGGGAAACCCGTCGAGGTCCTTTTTGTTGACCTTCAGGTCACCAAGGAGGATGATCCTTTCACAGACGTGGCCTACAACTTCTACACCAGCACAAGTGCTGAGCTTCGGAGGGAGCACTTAGATGACATTTTGAAGCTCTACCACGACACTTTTATTCAAATCTGTGAGGACATTGGCGTCCCACCACTTCCTGGATTTGAATTAAGCGAAGTTCGACGAAGATTTCACAGAGCGAAGGCATTCGGCTTTGCTATGGCGACCTGGAATCTCCCGGTTGCTCTCAATGACCAGAAAAATATTGTTGACATGGACACAATAGAAGGTGAAGGGGCAGAAGCTGTTATGGATCAATTTATTTCAATGAGTAAAGAGTTTAATGGAAACACAGCGTATTCTGAACGAATTCTGGGGCTTGTCACTGAATTTCATGAACAAGGTGTTATTTAATTTATCAGATTGTTGTGTTATTATAATAATTAAACAAGGGCTTAAGCCCTTGTTTAATTATATAATAATAATATAATACGTTGCAAAATGTAAATACGATGGTTTATAAAACGTTTATATATGATTCAGATTTAGTAAAATATTGGTTAAAATATGGTTTAGATGTCCGGGCAAAATAACGTTTATGAGTAACCTATTATCAACGTTGATGGTAAACGTAATTTATAGTATGCGTTGATGCTAGCCTATATTTTAACGTTTACACTAAATCCTATTTAAACGAAGCAAACTATAAATTAACGTTGTTTCAATGTTATTGATTTTATTAAATACTGCAATTATACTAATTATAAACAATAAAAAATACATAAATAGGTAGAAACAAAAAATCCATTACTCATACAATGCAGTTATTAAATAAATGGACAACTTTGCATTGTCAAGTTTTTATTTTTTAGACCCACATAAGTTAAAGCAGTTAAATAAATAATTAATTTTTAGTGTAGTAGTAACTGCAATGTAAAATTGGTGGCGGCAAATAGCAAATACCAGTATTTTAATTTATGCTGACGCTTTTTCTGAAATTCAGGGTCGCAGTTGAAATTCTCATATATTTTTCTGTTTTCTAGTCTTGCTAACCAACTAGTTACCTACATGGAAAATTTGAAACAAAATAATTCGATTTAGGTTTAGCAGTAATACTAATTGGTGGTTAATAAATCGTAAATTTTTTGAGAGATTGAAAACATCTATCGATGTTGTTGTTTGTTGTATGGCAAAAGTATGCTACTCAACCTACCATTGGTTTTCCGTCTTCAATAGTCGTCGTCTTCAAATTACTAATTAAAGAAACCGCAGCTGGAATCAGCAGAAAATACCTATTAGGAAATTGTAGAATCGCGACTAGAAAACAGAAAAATCCTCTAACAGCAGTAATAGCACTAAAGAAATGCCGAATGCCAATGTTTCTGTTATTGATATTTTGCTATTGTTGGAGTCGTTGGAGTTGGAGATTGATGAGTATCAATCAGGTATTATAGCAGGTAGTGGCTGCACTGCGGCAGTGGCAGTGCTAAACTTTAAGGTTAACTTTTAACTTAAATTAAAGCTTATAAGTTCAAAAACTTATAATTTAACAAACTTAAATTCAAATACTCTATACTTGGATTTAAATATTGAATATTTATATTGAATATTGAATCAGAATGATTAAATCCGTATCCGTGCACAGTGCTTTTCCTTACTCAGTACATGATAGAGCTGAATGAAAATAAACTGACAGAATGCAACTCTTCTCTCCAGCACAAGAGACATTTACCACTAATAAGAATGATCGACACATCAGCATTTCCTTACTGTGGTGTCAAAACATCATTGCAGCTACTTTTATTATTGAATTAGAAATCAAACAAGTCGCACACACTTTGCCTCGTTGCCATGGACACATGTAATACTTGAATACTTCATAACTTCGTCATACTCATAATAGGAAATAGTTTCCATTCGAAGTTAGTGATAAACATCGTTTCTACGGTTAAAATTATTTGTTGCCATGTACAGAATTATTTTTCAAATATAGTTGATTGTAAACGTTATTTCTCTAATTAATATACGTTTTTCATTTACGTATTTCATGGCAACCAAATCTAAACGTATATTTACCTAGGCTCTGTTGCTTGGGATATTATATAATTATACATTATGCTGTGTGCCTTTAAATACCAAATCTGAAAAGAAATCTCTGTGAGATATCAAATTGTACGGTAAAATAATTTCGCTTTCAAGAAACATTTAAAAGAGAATAAAAATATTATGGTCTTAACTGTACCACAGTGTGTCTTTACGTGCTGGAATTAAATTAATTTAATACATTTTGTAAAGGTTTAAACTTTACAATAATTTTCCATCACATAACATCTGAATAACTTGAGGCATCAGGCATCTATATATGTGCATGCAGGTAGGTACCTGCAATTTGTATTTTTACTTATTTTATTAAAATTATATAAATTATACACCGACTATATATAAGAACGTCTCTGAATATTTCACTTAGCTAAAATACAATTACCAGTTTTCTATTATAATTATTATTCTCTTCATATTAAATTAGTATTTATTGCAAATTGAACTTTAATCCATTCTCTCAAGATAAAATAGTACCCCACTGAAGCACTACATTACTATCATAGAGATAAATGCCAAATAAAATATGTAGGTACCTACCTAACTAAAATGTACTGTGTACGCTCAATGTGGATGCTGCAAAAATCTCTATCTCTTTGACAGTGACCTTGTCACTATATACTGTCACACACCTATACTTATATCAAATCCCACAAATAAAAAAACCAAGTGAATAATGTGTAAATTGGTAGTAACCTTGAATATCCTATATATGTATACCTCATACTTATTTTTTGCAACTCGCGACTTTTGAAGTTATTTATAAATTATCATCAATAGGGATCGTCCACAAATGACGTCAACCGTATGGTAAATGGCTTTACTTGGGTAGGTACTCATGGTATCCCATATTAAAAATAGCCGTTTAAAGAAATTGTTAAGCTGATGACAGAGTTATATTTAGTAAAAGTAACCCGGCCTGTCCTACGGACAGAACTTGTAGAATCTGGGGGGGGGGCTCACAATGTTAAGAAGATAGGAGCAGCCATCTTGGAAAATGGCGGCTCCTATGTTCGCAATGTTAAAAAATTCTTTTCTGGGGGGGGGGGGGCTAAAGCACCTTAGCCCCCACCCCCTTTAATGCGCCCTTGTATGTGGTGCCAAAATGTAGACAATTTAATTTCCTATGGAATGGTATACTGGCGGGCGCGATTGTGCAGTATTCTGCATAACAGGAGGTAACAAAAACAAACTGTGGCAAGGTTTTTATGTTTTATAAGTTTTTTGGGACTTAATTTTTTCCTCAAGTAGCACAATTAATTTGCACAGTTAGCTCATTTTTGCTTGATTCTACGGTTATATACACCCCCATAGTTAGGGGTTAAAAACAGATAAGGTAACGCAACACGATACCGGACACCGGACCCCGGACCCCGGACACCGGACACCGGAGACTGTGATTTGGATTTTATTATTATGTAGATCCTAAGAATGGAGATTTTCCATGGTGTTATTTGTGGACGATCCCTAAATAATACCCTCCTCTCCTCTGCGTAGTTTACAAATTCAACTTTTACCGATCTCTCAATCTTTCACTGCTTCAACCAGTTCAACTTTTATAGTATAAAAGTGACAGCTACACACACACGCGAAGCTCCACTACTACTGCAATTTTAAACTCTACTTTGACAATCGAAATTGTTCCGACACGCAATATTATTTTGTAACTATTCTAAAACATTATTTAAGCTAAATTTAAATATTCACCTCACTAGTCAGCATCTCAAGTAAATCCGAACAGTATATACAGTGAACGCAATTCAAAATCCAAAATGGGAGATTCAATTATAACTAAAGAATTCTTAGAGGAGGCACTAGGAAAGGAAATTGAGAGTTTCGAAGTCGATTCTGGTTCAAACGTTGGAGATGGCTACACTAGTGCTATGCTTACAATTGATGTAACACTCAAAAAATCAAAATCGACAACAACTGCTGCAGACTCTGTCTTAAGCTCCGAGAAGGACTGCCAGTCCGAATAAGAATCCGAACCCAATAAGTGCCACCTTATCCTCAAATGCTACCCGACTAATCCAGCCAGTCAAGGATTCCTAACAGAGGCAAATATGTTTCAAAAAGAACTTCAGGTCTACAACACAGTCATTCCGGAACTTGTTCGTTTCCAACAATTTGAAAATGAATGGAACTCAAACTCAACTGGTAATAATAATACGGACAATGAAGTCAAGAATCCAGAAAAGTTTTATGCACCACCTTTTCCAGCATTTTACTACGGACGTGCTATTGACTACAAAAACTTGGTTAAAGGGGGAAAGCAATTTTTAAAGCGTAATAGACTCTTAACTCTTATACTAAAATATATATTTTGTTTTTCGAAAATGGTCCTAAGTTTTTAGTAAAATTGTGTTTGATCCCTGTCACAATAATTTCTAGAATCCAAAGTATGCACCAACATTCTGGACAGTTGTATACTTATGACGAATTTAAGAAAAACTGGTGGATTTGAACTCGCAAACCATCGCACCGGTCTTGACTACGACTACATGCACTGAGCTGGGCTTACAAAATCAAGACGGATACACCAAGTCTTGAAAGGAAATTCACATTTCTTGAAAATGACGTGTTTGACGCATTATTTGATGAGAATACTATGAAGCAGATGACATCGACCAATATTAGCTTGGTCGAAGGAGTAGTTTAAAGCGCAGAGAACGTGACCGAGGATAAGAAAAGAGAATTTTTGGAAAGTCTTGAGCGGTTCAAGGGACTCAACGTTGACGTTAATGATATGTATTGTTATGGAAGGCCTCCAAAAAATAAAAATCTAAACAAGGATAATATTCTACGAGTTCCACAACTACTCATTGAAAATGAAGGTTCTATAATAATTAATTCATTAATAATTCACCTACTATTTATCAACTCCACAGTTGTCTAAAATACTGAAAATTTTGATTTATTACCCTCAGAAACTCAGAACCATGGAGAGTGCTTTTACACGGGGATGCTTGGTCCAACAACATGATGTTCCGCTATGATCAGGCAACAGGCAAGCCAGTCGAGGTCCTTTTCGTTGACCTCCAGATCACCAGGGAAGATGACCCCTTCATAGACATGGCCTACTTCATTTACACGAGCACACGAGCTGAGCTCCGGAGGGAGCATTTGGATGACATTTTGAAGCTCTACCACGACACTTTCATTTAAGTATGTGAGATCTTTTTTAGTCCCTCCACTTCCTGGATTTGACTTAAATGAAGTTCGACGAAGATTTCATCGAGCTAATGCATTTGGCTTCAGCACGGCAACCTGGAATCTTCCTATTGTCCTTAATGAGCAGAAGAATATTGTTGACATGGATACAGTAAAGGGTGAAGGGGCAGATGCGGTTATTGAACAATTTCTTTCGATGAGTAAAGCAATTAAGGGAAACACTGCGTATTCTGAACGAATTCTTGAAATTGTCACTGAATTGCATGAACAGGGTGTTATCTAATTTACAAGTTTGTAGATTTAATGTCTTCTGCCTTTAAATATCAAATGAAAAATAAAATAAAAATTATTCCCCAAGTTTAAACGATTTAAGATGTAATTTAGATTTGCTTATTTTGTAGTTATTTAGTTATTTCCATTAACCACAAAATTTGATACGTGTTATTTTATTGATTGCCTCCAACATGTGACATTATATTTTAGTAAAATTACATAGTTTACTATACCTAGTTTTTATTATCGCTCTACATGCGGTCTATTAAAGTTAACTTTTGACTCTGACTGGGGGACGTTTGGTAGAACTTTTCGACATTGAGAGATGCTATTTTTAGACCGTTTGTGTCTCGCAAGAAATGTCTTTCGCTCTACTACTCGAAATATGAGTGATAAACTACGCAACAGTTATCGACTTTCAGTTGACAAAAGGATGCCTACAGTGGGCCTGTCTGCATATTCTATTTACGTGGATGTTGTTTGATTGCCTCAGCCTCAGTTCAAAGGAAATAGGAGAACCGTCGGGAATATGACAGAGTTCGACCAAGATCCAAAAAATCGTCATCCCCGCACTGCTATATCTGTCTTGCCGAATGTAGACGTTCCACCCTTACCGAGCATATTCGAAGTCACGGTCACCGTGCCTGGAAAATGTACATGAATTAAATACAACCTAATACAGATGGTGATGGGTACAATTAATTACTAGCGTGTAAATATTAGAGCCAGTGTCAGAGAGGACAATTTAATATAAAAAAGTCAAGTGAATGCCAATAAAAAATGATAATCGAGAGAATAAAAAACTGCATTCAAAATTGTTAGGTTTCCTAATTTTTCAAAGACTGCGTAATATGCATTATTTACTGCTTACATTGCGGCGACTCATGGAAAATTGTTGAATTCCAGTTGCATTTCCGAAAACAAGAGTCGCATTATATCATGTGATAATTTACTTTCTGCTAAATCCCGGGGTTCTTTAACGTTGCATTTGGACGAAACAGGTTTCGTCAGTACAGAATTACAATTTCCAGGACGCGTTCACACCGTGTATAATAAATTTAAAAAAAAAAGAATTTGATTTTCCAAGCATCAAATTTTATAACATATTATCGGAATCACTCCCATAGCCTCTCTCACCATCCTGCGTATGAATGTGTCTATTTGTGAATTAAAATGAATAAAAATGCTTAACATTATTAAATTGATAAACTTCGTATATAGATAGATTAAGTAGGTAGGTTTAAGCTTTATGTACATTCATTTACAGCCTCTCGGTAAATAAGGCATTAGGTATAGGTATCTGCAATTTACTTTACTTGTTGGGTGCATAAATGATACCTGATTTGATTAAATCAAAATAAAATAGTAATCACAACGATATAGTAGTCATATACTAGTCAAGAGTCATATCGTCACACATAGCGTCTCATGCGTCCCCTGAATGGCCTGAATAATTAAATATGTATTCTGCTCCGCATTGTCTCGAATCTCTAAGTATAGCACCACGTAATTAATTATCAGTCAGTGCCTGTTGAAAACCACTGGAAAAATTAATCCAGATCCCTACAGTGTATTCTAAAATAAAAATGGAAAGGATTTATGGTCACAAGGCCATTTCGATAAGTCTATTTAAATAATTATGCGCAATAAAAACGTATAATATCAACTTCCAAGTTCAACTTTTGACGCGTAATTAGTTGTTTTATTTCGACTATAATAATTGAGCTGAATGTATAGCCTGATGACCTGTATGTATTTCGTAGGCTAATGTCATTAAGTATTTATACAAAGCCAAATAGATATTATTTTATGTATAATTGTTAATATCCTCTTTGTAGCTCCAATAAGTTTCAACTGGGCAAGCATCAAAACAAATTCGAACACAGAATTATTTACATTTCGTCTGTGAAGAACTAAAATGACCCATATGCCCATGTCCAATTTAAGCTACAATCAAAATGAGCTATGCCATAAAACCAAAATAAGAAACATGCGTAAAATGTTAATTACGAGTTTTTAAAAACGTAAAATATTCTATAAAAATGCTTTTGAAAAGGGGCAAAATTTACTAATTCCATGTTTTCGAAAAGGTGCAAAATATTTTAATTGCATGTTTTTTGAAAAGTGCAAAATGTTCTATTAAAATGCTCTCAAGACATATTTAAATATTTTTGTCGATAGTTGATATTGTTTTTAGCTAAAAATGGATATGGGTCATTTTGGTTCTTCACAGACCATATTATGGTTGCTGCATTTTTCTTTAAATACACAGGATAGATAATACAAACAATGAATTAAATGTAATACATTATTATAGGCACTATAAACAAACATGGACTATAACTGTAATACTTGAAGTATTTCATAATTTGTTTTTACTTTTACCGGGACTGAAGATGCACAAGGTTGATGTTGCAATCCCTATATATCTTCCATATGAACTTTCACTTTATCTACCATATAATTATCGTATTGAATAAACAAAACAAAAAAGATTAAATTGCACCTTGGTTTGTAGTAGTTTGTTAATAGCCTTCAACATTGTAGCTAAGTATTGCCACATTCACCACAAACACAACTCTTGACTATTTTAATTATCCAAAATTTTTGTCATTTATAAATTATCATAATTAATAAATATATCAACACAGTTGTGTAGCTTTTCAACATTAAACACTTTCATTCATTCATTGCTTCAGTGTTTAATGATAACCACGCCAGCGAAGCTTATACACGCACTGCACTGCACTCTGAAATTTTAAATTCCTTATATTTACAACATAAAATTATTCCGGAATTTTCCATTGGAATTAGTTTATTTTCAATTAAACTCAATTATTCACTTCAGCATCTTTAAGAAAATCTGAAATGGCAGATTCATATATAACTAAAGAATTCTTGGAGGAAGCACTTGGTAAGGAAATTGAGAGTTTCGAAGTTAATTCTGGCTCAAACGTTGGAGATGGTTACACTAGTTCTCTGTTTACAATCGATGTCATCCTAAAGAATTCTGAAAAAGAAAACGGAACCGAAACTGAAGCTCAACCCGTGCCCGTAAATAAGCTGCACCTGCTCCTCAAATGCTACCCGATCAATCCAGCCCGTCAAGGACTCTTAACCGAGACAAACATGTTTCATATCGAACTTAAGGTCTACAACACAATTATTCCGGAACTGGTTCGTTTCCAAAAAGTCGAGAATGAGTTGAACTCAAACTCAACTGGTAATAATAATAATAATGTTGCCAAGAAGCCAAGCAAGTTTTATGCACCACCATTTCCGGAATTTTATTACGGACGTGCTTTTGACTACAAGCATTTTGCTGAAGGGGGTAAGCCATATACACATATAATATTATTCAAGCCTATACATTACCACAATATTTATTTTGCAGTTTGAAAATTGTTTTCAATTTTTAGTAAAGTTGCTTTCGATCTTTGTATTTTGTAATACTAATTTTTAGAATCCAAAGTATGCACCAATCCTCTGGACAATTGCATCCTTATGACGGATTTAAGAAAAAATGGTGGATTCAGACTCGCAAACCGTCTCACCGGTTTCGATTACGATCATGCAAAACTTGTCACTGAAAATCAAGCCCGATTACATGCATTGAGCTGGGCGTACAAAATCAAGACGGACACACCAATTCTTCGAAGCAAATTCCCATTTCTTGATAGTGACATGTTTGAAGTAATGAACGATAGTATGCTAGAGCAGATGACGGAGAACAATTACGGCTTGTTCGAAGGAGTTATCAAGAATGCAGACAGCCTGAGCGATGCCAAGAAAAAAGAATTTTTGGAAAGTCTTGAGCGATTCAAGGGAATCAGCGTCGATGTTAGCAAAATTTATTTTAGTGGAACGCCCCCAAAAAATAAAAAGTTGAACAAGGATAATATCCTACGAGTCCCGCAACCACACATTGAAAATGAAAGTTAGAATTAATTAATTGTTTAATAATATACAAACAACACGCTTATCTCCTTATGCTAACGAAGTAAGTATTGGTTAATAAATAATTCGCAAAGTCGCAAATTGTCTAATACTTAAATTTTGAACTTACTCCCTGCAGAACCATGGCTAGTGCTTACACATGGTGATTCTTGGCTCAATAACATGATGTTCCGATATGACGAGACAACTGGAAAACCCGTTGAGGTCCTTTTCGTTGACCTCCAGATCACCAGGGAGGATGACCCCTTTACTGACGTGGCCTACAATTTCTACACGAGCACAAGTGCTGAGCTTCGAAGGGAGCATCTGGATGACATTCTAAACCTCTATCACGACACTTTCATTCAAGTCTGTGAGGACTTTGGAGTCCCTCCACTTCCTGGATTCAACTTAAACGAAGTTCGACGACGATTTCACCGGGCGAAGGCATTTGGCTTATCTATGGCAGCCATGTGTCTTCCCATTTTCCTTAATGAGCAGAAAAATATTGTTGACATGGACACGTTAGAGGGGGACGGGGAAGGGGCAGAAGCGGTTATGGAGCAATTTATTTCAATGGGTAAAGATTTTAAGGGAAATGATGCGTATTCTGAGCGAGTTCTGGGACTTGTCGCCGAATTTCATGAACAAGGTGTTATTTAATTTAAATAATTAATTTTATTTCATTAATTTAGTTAATTTAGTTAACTAATTGGTCGATTTTATGTCATAAATTCTTTAGAAAATTTGATACGGTGTATAATCGTATTTTTAAGCATGGCATATAATTTTCTAGTAAATTATAGTATTGAACACTAAATTACCGGATTTATGCATTGCTAAAGTGAAGTATATAGAACTTGATTAGTAATTAAATAGGGAAACTACTATGCTATAAATGTGTAATAAACAAAAATATTTATAAATAATAAATCTATTTTTATCTCTGTCAGATAGCGAATTGATTGTGTAGTAATAAATTCACTTTTACAATAAATCTGAAATGAAAAAAAAATGTGCATGTTGCTAATTCTTCACGTGCATAATAATTATTTATCTTACTGCAATACTATTTATAAGCACTTATGGGCATAGCAGTAAAAGTAATTTTCTTTAGTCTATATATCTATGTCTGTTTCATAGCCGCTGCATACATTTGACACGATTAAATTAATAACTTGTTAAGTAGGTTTATGTATTATAGTTATTATACATTAATTTACAACCACATAACCTTTCGGTAAATTGAGGTATTAGGTATATACATAGGTAACTGAAATTTGCTTTACTTGTTGGTTGGTTGCATTTAATTGATATTTGAGTTGACTGAAGCAAAAACAACCATCTGTAATTACCTAAATATGTGTATCATGTGTCCCTGCATAATTATCGTATGTGAAGAACCAAAATTACCCGTATCCATTTTCAGCTAAAAAAATATCATCAAATATCTACACATGGAATTAGAACATTTTGCGCCTTTTCAAAAGCATAAAATTAGAACATTGTGCACCTTTTCAAAAACATGGAATTAGAACATTTTGCACCTTTCTAAAAACATGGAATTAGTAGAACATTTTGCACCTTTCCAAAAACATGAAATTAGAACATTTTGCACCTTTTCAAAAGCATGAAATTAAAACATTTTGCACCTTTTCAAAAACATGGAATTAGAGCATTTTGCACCTTTCCACAAACATGGAATTAGAACATTTTGCACCTTTTCAAAAACATGGAATTAGTAGAACATTTTGCACCTTTCCAAAAACATAAAATTAGAACATTTTGCACCTTTTCAAAAGCATGAAATTAAAACATTTTGCACCTTTTCAAAAACATGGAATTAGAACATTTTGCACCTTTCCAAAAACAAAAACATGGAATTAGAACATTTTGCACCTTTTCAAAAGCATGAAATTAAAACATTTTGCACCTTTTTAAAAACATTGAATTAGAACATTTTGCACCTTTTCAAAAGCATGAAATTAGAACATTTTACACCTTTTCAAAAACATAGAATTAGAACATTTTACATTTATCAAAAATTCTCAATTAACATTTTACGCATGTTTCTTTGTTTTTACGGCATATAGCTCATTTTGATTTTAGCTTAAATTGGATATGGGGGTCATTTTGATTTTTCACATACGTTATATAACTTACTGTGTATGTAATCATGTATTGTTGTTTGTATATTTTGTATACTGCAATAATTGTTATAATATAATACACTTATTATGGTAGTTACATGTAACTAGATTCTACTCCACATTTTCGCGAACTCCACCGCATCACGTGATAATTATCTTTCCTTGTTAAAAACCACTGCCAAACTGCAAACACTAATGAAGTTCATATACTAATTATATATTCTAAAATAAAAATGGAAAGGGCTTAATAGCTCAAGCTCGTTGTGATAAGCGTATTAAAGTAAGTTGAGTTAAAACTTTTACCGGAGTTATCAATTTATAAACTTCCATTTTTAACATCTGCACTTGAAATAATGTAACTAATTCTACTAAAATTAGTGATGATTGCCGGCTGGACAATATATATTTTGTAGGCTATATGCTATTACCTATGAATTCGCTAAACCAAACAGGAAATATATTTAATTAAATGAATACCCTCATTACAGCTGCAGCTGTCAGTGAGTTGCAACTGCACACACATCAGTCGACTATTACTAATTGCACATGGCGATATGCTGTGTTGAATTAAATACAAGTAGACTAATAAAGCAACCAAAAAAATGCAAAATGAAATTAATATAAACAAATTATACATTATAGGCACTAAACCTGCACTACTTGAAGTCTATCATATTTGGATTTTTTTCGGGATTGAAGAATCCTTGCGTTTGGTGTTGCAATCTACATCTCTTTATGACAATGGTTTTTAACTATATTTGATATTACTTAAGTACAACCTGACATACCAAATTGTAAAAAAAACCAAAGCGAGTGAAGTGGCCACTCGTTTTTTAGCAATTTGATAATAACCTTCAACGGCTTCAACATGGTAGTTAGGTATATAATTAGGCCTCATTTATCATTTGCAACTCGTGACTTTTTAAATTGTCTAAAATTCCTGCCATTTAAATTATCACAATTAATTTAACTATAAAAAGGGTCGCTTACACGTTCAACATTGAATCCTTTCATTCGCAGTCATTCCTTCTAAGTTTAATGAGAACTACACCCGCCAATCTTATCCACTGCCAACGGCGATTTTCTATTCTAAATTTGCAATAAAAAATTGTTCAGAATTTCTTGCTAGTTCATAGTTAGAATTGTTGTATTTAAGTTTAATTATTCACCTCAGCAACCTAAGTAAATGGTAAACCTTCTCAGTCAGCACGCACAACCCACAGAATGGCAGATTCCTATATAACTAAAGAATTCTTGGAGGAGGCACTAAGAAAGGAAGTTGAAAGTTTCGAAGTCAATTCTGGTTCAAACGTAGGAGATGGTTACACTAGTCTGCTTTTTACAATTGAAGTAACACTAAAAAACTCGAAATCGACAACTACTGCTACTGATTCTGAAAAATCTGACCAGACCGAACACGAATCCGAAAATGAGTCTGAAAGTAAGCTTCACCTTCTCCTCAAATGCTACCCGGTAAATCCAGCCCGTCAAGGATTACTAACGGAGGCAAATTTGTTTCAGAAAGAACTTAAGGTCTACGACACAATCATTCCGGAACTTGTTCGTTTTCAACAAGTCGAACATGAATTTAACTCAAACTCATCTGGTAATAATACCAAGGGAAATTTTGTCAAGAAGCCGAGTAAGTTTTATGCACCACCATTTCCAGAATTTTACTACGGACGTGCTATCGATTACAACAATTTGGCGAAAGGGGGTGAGTCATTTTCAAAAGCGTAATATTTCTTGCATATTAAAATAAAATACCACTTATTTTGTACTTTGAAAAAGATTCTCAATTTTTTTAAAAGCTTCTTTTGCATGTTATACTAATTTGTAGAGTCAAAAGTATGCAACAATCCTCTGGACAACTGTATCCTTATGGCAGACCTAAGAAAAAATGGTGGGTTTAAACTCGCAAACCGTCTCACTGGTTTCGACTACGATCATGCAAAACTGGTAACTGAAAATCAAGCCAGATTACATGCATTGAGCTGGGCCTACAAAATTAAGACGGATACACCAAGTCTTCAGAGCAAATTTCCATTTCTTGATGGTGCCTTGTTCGACGTTATGGATGATAATACTATGGATCAGATGGCGGAGAACAATTTTTCCATGTTCGAAGGAGTGGTCAAGAACGCGGACAGCTTGAGCGAGGCCAAGAAAAAAGAATTTTTGGAAAGTCTTGAGCGATTCAAGGGACTCAGCGTCGATGTAAGCAAAATTTATTTTACTGGAAAGCCCCCCAAAAATGAAAAGTTGAACAAGGATAATATTCTACGAGTCCCGCAACCACACATTGAAAATGAAGGTGAGAATCCAATAATACACCCCTAATATTCCACTCCGTATATGTATACAGTCAACAGTGCATTTTGGTATACATAAATATAAATATCAATTATTATATACCCATGTAATAATTATTGCATGGGTTAACAAATCGTGAGCGAAGAGGCAAATCTGACTATCTCCTATTGGGGCTAAAAGCGAAACTGACTATTACCATTTTTTGCTAAAAGCGAAAATGACTATCTCCATTTTTCTGGAAATACCATTACAAGAAGGCACAAAAACTATATGTACCAATACAGCATGTTATAAAGCATACGGTTTTGTTAAGGGGTTGCCCATAAATGACGTCACAAAAATTAATGCTCTTTAAGAACCCACCTACTCTAATTATAACGGCTCAACTGTAACAAGGCGTGTCATAAATACCAGACAAGACCCACACACGCTAAGTGTGACATTATTTATAGACAACCCATTATAAATTTTACAATCTTAAAATTTTTAGTCATTGATTTTAGCATTAGCTATTTTTAATCTAAATCAAATTAACCTTTTACTGACTGAACTCAGCGCTAACGTTCAAATTTTCAGATTCTCGTTTTCCACTTATTAAGTGTTTAATGTTCCTGCTGGCGGTTTTCTAGTGACTACTGCTTTCTGTATTCATCATTTCTGTTTAGTTTTCAGTGGGAATTGTAATAATGGAATTTTAGGTTTAGTTAAATATTGTAGTGATCGGAAAACAAATGTGATAGAATTTTAACATTTAGTATGTACCAATTAAATTTCTGTCACGCGGAATATTTATTTCTTCATTCGTTGTACCTGTCACTAACAACGTGACCAATCCAGCTTCTTTTTATATCAAAGTAACTGTATAGTTAGCTTGCTTTCACATGACAAATAACTACAAACAACTAAATTACGACGCTGCTGGATCTAGGATTCAAAATTCTACCGATTCTTCCTTTGCCAAGCACAAGTTAGACTTTAAAGTCTTAATTTTAGTTATTGTTCGTTTTTATGTGATGTGGTATGATAATTAAGTTTCACAACATTGCGATAGCTAAGCTTTTATAAATGGAGTAGGTGTTTTCTGAGAAAGCAATAATTTTTGTGACGTCATTTATGGGCAACCCCTTAACAAAACCGTATGCTTTATAACATGCTGTATTGGTACATATAGTTTTTGTGCCTTCTTGTAATGGTATTTCCAGAAAAATGGAGATAGTCATTTTCGCTTTTAGCAAAAAATGGTAATAGTCAGTTTCGCTTTTAGCCCCAATAGGAGATAGTCAGATTTGCCTCTTCGCTGACGAAATAATTCATAAATTGTCGTGTACTTAAATATTGAATTTATTCCTTGCAGAACCATGGCTAGTGCTAACACACGGGGATGCGTGGCTCAACAACATGATGTTCCGCTATGACGAGACCACTGGGAAACCCGTAGAGGTCCTTTTCATTGACCTTCAGATCACTAGGGAGGATGACCCCTTCACAGACGTTGCCTACAACCTCTACACGAGCACAGGTGCTGAGCTCCGGAAGAAGCACTTGGATGACATTTTGAAGCTCTACCACGACACTTTCATTCATGTCTGTGACGACTTTGGAGTCCCTCCACTTCCTGGATTTGACTTAAACGAAGTTCGACGAAGATTTCACCGGGCTAAGGCATTTGGCTTATCCATGGCAGCCATGGGTCTTCCAATTTTCATGAACGAGCAGAAAAATATTGTTGACATGGACACCATAAAGGGTGAGGGGGATGGGGCAGAAGCGGTTATGGAGCAATTTATTTCAATGGGTAAAGAATTTAAGGGAAATGCTGCGTATACTGAACGAGTTCTTGGACTTGTTGCCGAATTTCATGAACAAGGTGTTATTTAATTTATTCATTTGTGTCGATTTTAAGTCATGCCTTTAGATAACAAGACTAAAAAAAATATTGCTTATTCACTCCTTAAAATCTAAAAACAAACAACAACAAATACATAATTCGTACATATAAGTAGTTGCTGTAGCAAATTGTGGTATATATATAATGCTCAGTCAATTAAAAACTATGACGATAAATTAGATTTTATTTATTAATTAAGTAGCTTCTGATTACTGCCTAGTAATTTAATATGAAAGCTATAAGCTATATACTACTAATATTGTGTAAACAAAAATAATTATGTTTAATTTTATTTTTATCTCTGTGAGGTAGCCAATTTATTGTGTAGAATAGTTTCACTTTTACAATAAATTGGAAATGAGAATAAAATGCATGTTGTTGATTTTATTATTGGTGTGAATAATTAATTATCTCACTGCATTAATACTTAAGCATAGTAATAAAAGTTCGTTTCTTTCGATTCTCTATATCCAAAAAAAGATATAGAAAATAGAGAGAAAAGAACTTTATCAAATTTTTTGTACGACATACCAAAAAAGGGACAGACAGATACACACACACACACACGAAGGACAGACAAAACCATTTTATTGGATGATCAATGAGCTTTAAAGCACAGCATCTAGTCCTAGTCGATAAAATGACTTTCATACTTCGAAAATATTTTTGTGGGAAATAATTGTTTTATTTTATACGGTAATGCTAGCTAAATAATAGATTTTCATTACGTCTACTTAATAATAATTACCACTATAACACTTTAATACTATTTATAATAAAAACAAACATTTATATTCAAACCAAAATTAGATTCACAGTTTTTTGAATAACATGGTTTATAATTCGACCCAGGAAACAACGTAATTCCAAATTTACGTAATTTAACCATGTAAATAATAAATGAAATAGCTCCATTTTCTACATTTTATTGCATTATATTTTATTGCTTCCTCAGAACTTGAGCACAACAAAAATTCGTCGCTCCGCACCGGATTTGTCGACCAGGAGCCCAAAGTAGATGCTGAGCTGACAACGAAAATTTGCTATAATCACCCTATTGTGATAACGCTCAAAGGACGGCAGTGCATAAAACTGCTTCAACTACTCCTACTTAAATTTCTCATTCTAATACATGTGTATTTGCACGTATAGTTTTATTATTTTGGCGGCACGGACGGGATGTATGTAGTAAGAATTTTGCTGCTGAAAGTGGTCTGGTTGTGAATAGTGAGGGCACGATTAGGCTTCGATACTATAGGTTGCCGGTTGGGACAAAATGGTGCATACGCAAATTCTGCTAGTACAACAACGCTTATAACGATATTTGGAGGAGGTCATGTATGGATGATCCCTTAGACCTTGATTTCACTGCCAACTTATCCATGGGTAACTTATCTATAGGTAAATTATCTATGGGTAAACTGCGATTTCACACAGTTTTATCGATAGGTAACTTGAAGATATCTATAGGTAAAATGTTGATGGATATCGTGATTTCACTACTAAACTATCCGTAGATATCTTTTGTGGAGCTAAAGTTTAAATAAAAGTTTAAAAAACATTTAAAAGTATGTCCTGGTCCGGCTGGTCCTGGGTAGAGTTTCATTTTTAATTTGTTTGACTCAATTAAAAATGGATATGAATTAACAATTAGTAACAATTGCTACTGTGTTCCCAAGTTGTCTTAATTAATCGGCAACGGGAAACTCAGCATACTCGGTAAACAACTCTGCTGACTCAGTATTTTAAAATGCGACGGAAAAAGCAACATAGGTAATTTATTCAGACAACTTTAATTGTAGCTGAACAATAAACAAAATACGTATTGTTCGTACATTATTGTGTACACATCATTTATCAGGTGCAAAATACTCAAGTTTCTAATTATAATATTATAGCAGGAAAAAGGTCTGGTTCTTGGGCTAGACTGGCCCAGTAATTTTTTGACTTCTCATTCCCTTTGAAAATTGATCAGACCATTCTCTGCTATTAAATAAACTAATGAGCTCATTAATTTTATTGCAGGACCAGTTCTATGTTCTGTTATTTCCAGATTCGGTTTCCATTTTCAGCAGTTTTTATAAAATTAAGAATTATTTGACTAAATATAACACACTAAATCAAAAATAAAAGTATAACTCTTTGGTGGATCAATCCATGTACGTGAGGAAAAGGAAATGTCAACTTAAAGCCCTACCCAAGACACAATATGTTAAATATGTTTTTACATAATGTTAAATTAACACCTAACCCAAGACACAAAAAATGTAAATCACGATTATGCCAAAAAAAAGCAAAACACCTGAGCAATTTATGAAACTTGAGTCAAAACGCAAGAATATCTAGAAAAAAACTCAACTAATATATCTATAGATAGTGCAATTTCACTTGCACTTTATCCATAGACTAGAGATATCTATCAAACTTACCCATGGATAACTTTTACCCATAGATAGGGACTTATCCCCGGGATAGCTGCGATTTCATTCACTATCCATGGATAACTTACCTATAGATAAAGTTATCTATGGGTAAAGTTGGTAGCGAAATCAAGGTCTTACTGTCTATAACCCATTTATGTTTGTGCGTGGAACGTAGTTGAAGTAGGTTGGAAACATTTTTATTGAATATCATTGGGGAATTTCCATGTTGTATTTAAACAAGTAACGCTTCGAGGATAGTCCATCAATGACTTCATTAGTCGGATCAAGGGGTATAGCAGGAGAATAGAAACATCCTTTGGTAACGTCCAGTAGCCGCGGAAGGTCAATTTTCCAGGGGGGGACAAGCCTATGTTAAGCATAGGTACATAATAAAGTATGTACCCATTTATTAACATTAGGAATTTAAAATTTCAGGAAGGGACAATGCGCCCGTGTCCCCCCCGGTTCCGCGGTCCCTGGTAACGTCGTCAATTTAAGAAATGGTAAAACTAATGAAAGGGGGGTACTTAAAATAGTTGTATTTAAAGGACGTCATTTATAGACAATCCCTTACCATATATGAGCCATATAGATGTATACATGACATGCAGCTAAAAAACCATAGGATAACTATGAACAACAGTACAGAGCGGTAATGTGTGTACAACGTACCTACCTAGTAATGAAGGTAAGCATGCACGCTAATGTGATTTCAACGGCGGTTTTTGTTTGAGAGCAAAATAAAAGTTTAAAAAATATTGAAAGTTGCTCCATTTGACTGCTAACTGCGAAAAAACTAATAATGCGATGTTGTCCGAAAACTATACAGCACTGCGCAGGAGCTTTTGTGAGCGATTAAAAGTTATTTGAGGAAAACCAGGTCAAAACTGTAACCTGTAGCGTACGACCTACAGACACGTAGGCCGACAGCCGGACGGACAGACAAAACCATTTCAACAGATGTTTTTATTAGCTAAAAGCTCAGCATCTAAAAAGGGTCTCTTACACATTCAAAGTTGAATCCTTTCATTCAGTCATTACCTTGCAGTTTAATGAATATTACACACGCGAAGTTTGTTCAGAGCAATTTTCAATTCTAAAACAAACATTTTTTCGGAATTTCTTGTTTAAATTAATATATTGATTTTTAAAATTATCCCCTCAGCAACGTAAGTAAAATCTCCTCAGTCAACAGATTGACCCAAAATGGCAGATTTAAAAATAACTTAAGAATTCTTAGAGGAAGCACTAGGGAAATTGAGAACGTTAAAGTCAGTTCTGGTTCAAACGTTGGGGATGGTTACACTAGTGATCTTTTTACAATTGATGTCTCACTAAAAAATCCACTACTGCTGCTTTCACAGACACTGAAAATTCTGAAAAAGGCAAACAGTCCAAATCTGAATCCGAACCTGAACCTGGACCTGGACCTGAACCAAGTAAGCTGCACCTTCTCCTCAAATGTTACCCGGTTAATCCGGGCCGTCAAGGATTACTAACTGAGGCAAATATGTTTCAGAAAGAACTTCACGTCTACGACAGTACGACACAGTCATTCCAGAACTTGTGCGTTTCCAAGTCGAGAATGATTTGAACTTGAACTCAAACTCCAAACTCAACTGGTACTGGTACTGGTAATAAAAATCAGGAAAATGTAGTGAAGAATCCAAGTCAATTTTATGCACCACCATTTCCTTAATTTTACTACAGACGTGCTATTGACTACAAAAACTTGGCAGTAGGGGGTAAGGCATTTTTAAAGCGTAATTCTTTTCTGAAATACTTTGAAGTTCAAAAATGGTTCTATATTTTGAGTTGAATCGTTTTTTACTCCCGGCATACTACTTTTTAGAATCCAAATTATGTACCAATCCTCTGGACAACTGTATCCTTACGGCAGATTTACGAAAACATGGTGGGTTTAAACTCGCAAACCGTCTCACTGGTTTCGACCTCGATCATGCAATACTTGTAACTAAAAATCAAACCAGATTACATGCATTGAGCTGGGCTTACAAAATCAAGACAGATACTCCAAGACTTGAAAGGAAATTCCCATTTCTTCACGGTTACTTTTTTGACTTTTTGGACGATAGTATTATGGATCAGATGACGGAGAACTCTATTTGCTTGTTCGAAGAAGTTATCAAGAACGCGAACAGCTTGAGCGAGGCCAAGAAAAAAGAATTTCTGGAAAGTCTTGAGCGATTCAAGGGAATCAGCGCCGATGTAAGAAAAATTTATTTTACTGGAAAGCCCCCCAAAAATAAAGAGTTGAACAAGGATAATATTCTTCGGGTTCCACAACTGCAAATTGAAAATGAAGGTTGGTACACGTAAATTATAATAATTTGTATCCTGAGTAAAAAATCAAAACAGTATATTTTTAATTTAAGCTCTACAATCGAATTAACCTACAGCTGTATATTTCAAATTTCTATTTCTAAAATAAATTCTTAATGAGGTTGATGCATAAAACGTTAGTGCAAAATATATCATTTTTTGTTTTCTTTTTTTTATTTTAATGTATTACCTCCAGAACCATGGTTAGTGCTTTCTCACGGGGATGCCGCTATGAAGAGGCAACAGGGAAACCCATCGAGGTTCTTTTTGTTAACCCTCAGTTCACCAAGGAGGATGACCCCTTCGTTGATGTTGCCTATAACCTTTATACGAGCACAGGTACTGAGCTTCAGAAGGCTCATTTAGATGATATTATGAAGCTCTACCACGACACTTTCATTCAAGTCTGTGAGGACTTTGGAGTTCCTCCACTTCCTGGATTTGACTTAAACGAAGTTCGACGAAGATTTCACCGAGCAAAGGCATTAGGCTTATCTCTGGCAGCCCTGTGTCTTCCAATTTTCCTCAGTGAGCAGCAAAATATTGCTCACATGGACACCATAGAGGGTGAGGGGGAAGGGGCAGACGCGGTTATGGAGCAATTTCTTTTAATGGGTAAAGAGTAAATTCTGCGTATTCTGAACGAGTCCTGGGACTTGTCACCGAACTTCATGAACAAGGTGTTATTTAATTTATCAATTTGTGGATGATATTATTACACGCCTTGAATTGCCTTGCTATGAAATTGTTCAAGTTGATGACTTGCATTGTAGGTTTTAGTTTAAATCTTTCAATGTTATATTCTATTTCTTTTCTTTAACACGACGTTTCTTGTAAAATTAGAATACAATATACCGTAGCTATTAGGTCTACTTGTGTCGAACAATAAAATATTACATAAATCCCTCGAATAAGACGTACTATACATATCATTTTGAAGCTCTTACAGCATAAAAAATACGAAATTCTTTCAAAATTTAAATTTTATCAATTTTACTTGCCTTATTTAAGCGTATTTAATAAATACAGCCATTTTATGAATTAATACACAATAATTGCATGACTGGCACACGTAACTACCTAGTTTCATTTTTAGTATGTGCAGTAAACTTTGACACAGTACAGTTAGTAAACTTGTAAGTTGTAACACGTGGATTCCTTTGCATTACATTTCTTAATCTTACACATAGCATAGGTAACATGAATTAAATTAATTTAAATAAAACTTCAGCTAACTGATTGCCATACCAGCGCGTACAAAATCGAGTCCCTTCTTTAACAATAGTCGTTTCTGCCCGAAACTTTTGATTGCGTTGAACAGTTGATGTGTTCGGGCCCTGAAAAATAAAAAAAAAAACAAATCATGTACGTAGGTTAATTCAGAAGCATACAATCTGACCATTTTGATCATGAACATTACACACATCATACTTAAACTGCATATTTATTTAAACTTATAGCCTACCAATTGAGTAATCAACCTGCCCAATTTTAAAAAGTTGAGTATAATTATAGTAAGGGATCGTCCATAAATGACGCCATGGATGACTTGGCGTTTTTCTACCCTACCTAACAATAGAACTTTTGTAATGACGACTTTTTTAACGTTGCCTTTATAAACAGAAAACATTTTAGGACCCACCAACCTTGGTGGTGACATAATTTATGGACGATCCCTAACGGAGTTCATAACGTGATTACAATTAATTACATAAATGAGTCCATGTATGTATACCTGTATTGAATAATAAATCCAGTAGCGAACATCCCACTTATCCGCCGATGCAGCCTCCAGTGTAACTGGGTCATCAAAAATAAAATAAAAATTTTGGCCCTTCTCTACTGCAATCCGCTTCTTCAGCATTAGATTTGACTCGAAAATTCGACTTTGTGAAATTTGAACCATTACATCGTACTCTGCATTGCTCTCAATTGGTCCTACAAAACCTAATCCATGCACAGCGATTCGCTTATTGCAAGCAATGCTATAAAATACAGACAAAAAAATCATACACACAAAATATTAATAATATGGTACGTATATACCTAGGTACGTCTTTTACTACAGAAATTGAAGCTAAATATAAATTATCATTTGATTTTACTCGCAAAAAATAACTACCATAAAAGAAGTTATTTCCATTTATGTAGAAACTAAAAAAAAAATGAAAACTGACAGATGTTTTTCTCGAGTGCCATCACAGATAAACGGTGGATTTTCCAAAATTTCGAATTCGTCAGTTAAGCACAGGGTTGAACATTGAGGCGGTATTACTTGGTTGGTGTCCAACTCCACTGGTATTTGGTGAAGTGCTTCCATTATAAATATATTGTACTTGCTGTCTTCTAATAAACTGTTATCTGTAAATGAAATATGTATTGATTAATGGATTTAATTTTTTGTAATCTTCATTTTTTTTTGGAAATATAGTTTTCTATTATTTTATTAGAGCGGGTTTTTTCAACATAATATAATTGAGTAGATGTTTTTAAGCAAAATTAATTTAATTGTAATTAAATTCGTTTTAAGTCTAATTACTAATTATTGAACTATACCCAACAGCACGTGTCATCAACTCAACTGTTTGAACAAAGTGAATTACCTATGTTGCTCCAGTGACTCCAGTGCAGTGGCTTGTCACGTATTATTAGCTATTTCTCGTGCAGAACTTAATTTTTATACTATATGAAAATAACTTAAATTCGCCAAATTTAAAATGCACTGTATTATTCTGATTTTGACTCTACTACCCGTTTCTTTAACGACGCCTACACTTTTAGCAGGATTTTATTATTTTTTTCAGTTGTTAAAACGACGGTTTTTTTCACTGCGAAAATAACTCGCAGTACAAACTGACTGAAGCAGTGTAAAGTTTCGAGTCATAGCTAATAAAAGCCGCACAATCAGTAAACAAGGAAGCTATGAAGTCTATAAATATACGATGACCTTCTTAAGTAAATAAACTTGCTGTGGAAAATACATTTTATGTAAATAATGTTTAGATAAGATAGGGACGTTCAGTCCAATAGTAACGTACAGTATAGTATAGTACATCACAATGGAGCTCTGCTTCTTCTTCACTGTGTTTACTTTTTTGTAATATTTTCTTACAATATCCCTTTAAAAAATGCCTTAAAATTCCCCCCCCCCCCCTCCCCGAAAAAAACATTAAGAAATCCACCCGTTACAATTGAGTACTATTTAATTTTCCTACACTAAAATTAAAGCGTCTGTCAGACATACGAAGAGTTTGGTTTTAAAACGCGGTAAGTCTACTCTTTATCCACTAGACCTAACGCGTTTTGCTAACAAACTCTTAATATGTTAAATATTACGTAGCATAATCAGACAATGTAATCAGAGGCTGTAAGGCTGTAGACTATTTTTACATACGGATAATTAATATGGTATATATATTGTGTCTACGTCAATGTATACAACAACTAAAATTGAATTTTAAATGCAGAATACTACCAGCCGTTATGCCATACCGACAGATACGAATAAAATATCCTGTCATTTGTAATCAGTAGGGCCGGCTGTCGATCCCATTCAATCATCAATCCCACGTGTTAAGGAATCATCCATAAATGATGTCATTGTTATAATGTTAGCTGGTATAGTCTTGTGTAATTATGACATACCATGCTAAAGATAGCCATTTACATAATGTTAAAATGATGACATGGGGGGGGGGGGTTCTAAGAAGTGATAATTTGAATGACATCATTTTATAGACCATCTCTAAACAATATTAAGCTGTAGCAGTGTAGCACCTTCACTTCAACTACGTACGTGGCTCTTTCGTCTTTCGTCACTGCATTAAAATTATTTTCTTTTGCAAGTAATAATTATTAACACTAAATAAAAATACAGTTCGCACTAATAATAAGCAACTATTACGTTTAGTAGTAGATATATTTTAGTGGCAATTGGCTCACAACGAAATTACATTAGATTTACATTAGAAATGGCAAATAATATAACTAAAGAATTTTTAGAGCAAGCTCTGAGTGCGGAAATTTCAAGTTTTCAAGTTAATTCTGGTTCCAATGTTGGTGATGGTTACATGAGTATTCTCTACACGATCGACGTCAAATTAGCAAATAAGAAGCAATTTAACATTGAGGATGATGAGCAGGATGAGCTACACCTTCTCCTTAAATGCTTTCCCACGAATCCAGGAAGGCAATCAACTCTTACGAAAAGTAATATATTCTTGAAGGAATTGAGAATCTACGATACTTTTATTCCGGAACTCTATCGATTTCAGCAGCAGCAGCAGGAAAAATATTCTAGTTTGAACGGTGATGGGGAAAGTAATCAAAAGGACTGGAAGTTTTGCCAACCACCTTTCGCTAAGTTTTACTATGGACGTGCTATCGATTATCACAGTTTGGGTGAACAAGGTAAGCAGTAAAGTAATCAATAATTTATCCCTACCATATACGCGTATTGTCAATGAAGAATCAAAATGAACCATATTCAATTTAAGCTAGAAATTATATAATAACTATATGCCAAACAACAATACTGAATGAGATAGAGGTGTCAAATTACGAGATTTTAAAAAGTGTGAAATGTTCTATATACACAAATTTTGTTTTAAATCGCAAAATGTTCTATTTAATGTTGTTTTAATTGCAAATAATTGCAAAATTTTCTATTTAATAATTGTTTTAGTTGCAAAATGTTCTATTTTATGTTTGTTTAATTGCAAAATATTCTTTTTACATGTTTTTTTTTAAATTGCAAAATTTCCTATGTATAAGTTTTTAAAAAGTGCAAATATTTTACTTAAACGTTTTTGAAAAGTACAAAATTTTCTATTTACTTGTTTTAAAAAAATGCTAAATATTCTATTTACATGATTTTAATTAAAACTACAGACTGTTATATTTGCTTGTTTTTGAAAAGTCCAAAATACATTATTTAGGTACATGTTTTTGAAAAGTACAAAATGTTCTATTTGCTTGTTTTGAAAATTGCAAAATGTTCTTTTTGCTTATAATTTTTCTACATACGATACACGCTTTCATGATCTTGATATTTATTTTGTTTTTTTGTGCATAGATAGTGCATTCTGTTTTTAGCTGAAAATGGAAAGCTGTCATTTTGATACTTCACAGACTACGTATAAGAACCTATATTCACAGAATTAGTTAATAATACTACAATATGTCAGTTTGAATTTTCTCGCGGCAATCAAATGAAAATCTTTTCTACATCATATGATTGATTTAATTCATATATAAAATAATTATTAATGGATTAACGAATAATTTATTTCTCAAATCCAAAAAATATTCAGCACGTACACAGTTTTGAAAATTTTAAATTTTAAAAATTGCTCCTTCTTATTTTTATAGAATCGAAAATATGCACTGATCCCCTGGATAACTGTATATTAATGTCAGACTTGAGGAAGAACGGTGGATTTAAACTCAAAAGCCGTCTTGTTCCCTGCGATTTGGCTCATATAAAATTAATAACTTCCACACAAGCAAGAATGCACGCCCTGAGCTGGGCTTACAAGCAGATTACAAATGTACAAAGTCTCGGGGCTAAATTCGATTTTCTTACCACTTCGGCATATGACGAACTTTTGGGGAACAACAAAGAAGAATTCATGAAACCGATGCTGGATGGTAATGTGGCATTATTCAAGGGAGCGATAGACGATGATTCAAGCATCTCGAAAGAAGCAAAGCAAAATTATTTTAAGAGTTTAGACAGATTTAAACGGATCGTTAGCGACGTGTCTTGCCTGTATTTAAGTTCGAACTCACCCACAGATGCAACATTAAACAGGGATAATATTCTACGTCTACCTCAGCCCTGCAACGAAAATGAAGGTTCATTTCTGTTTTTTTAAAGAAAATAAAAATTAATAGTTTTACTTCTGAATAATAATTAATATTTAATTAGTGAATTAATTACATATGAGTAGGTAATTAATTAATTAGTATTAGTAATTAATTAATTATTTAATTAATTATTAATTAATAAGTAATAATTCATTAATAAATTATTTAATTACTAATTAATAATTAATTTTGTATAGAACCATGGCTAGTACTTACCCACGGAGATGCCTGGCTGAACAACATGATGTTCCGCTATGATGAAACCACCGCCGATTCCGATGGAAAACCATCAGTCCAGGTCCCGGTACCGGTTGAAGTCATCTTTGTAGATCTTCAGATCACCAAGGAAGCGGACCCTTTAGGCGATGTAGCCTATGCAATCTACACCTGTACCACGGCTGAGCTTCGAAAAGAGCATTTAAACGACCTCTTAAAAACCTACTACGAAACTTTTCTCCAAGTTTGCAACAACTTCAACGTAGCTCCTCTACCAGGCTTTGACCTGGATGAACTTCACCGAAGATTTCATCGAGCTAAAGCTTTTGGATTTGCTATAAACCTTTTCTGGCTTCCAATGATCATGACAGATTATCAAAATATTGTCGACTTGGAAGATGTTGAGGTGAAGGAGGAAGGAATGGAAGGGCTGGCTGAGCATTTCAAGGAGATGACCCAAACTGTCGACAAGAATTCGTCATTTTCAGGAAGAGTTGTAGGGCTTGTAAAGGAGTTGTATGGGGAGGGTGTAATTTAAATAATAAATCGTGAATTGTAATTATTTCAAATCACACAAAATGACCTACCCAGTTATATCAATTATTTTACTTGAACACAAGGATGGAAAGCTACATGGGAATGTTCCCCGCAATGTTTCTGACAACATTTTTCCTTGATAAAAGTAAGATAATTTCCAACTTTAGTATACACTCCAGGCTTTCTATCTTTAGCACAGCCATCACCCCAAGAGACTACACCCTCGCTTATGTACTGCCCTGTCGTTGCGTCTCGGCGGTCCACACTTCCGCCCGAGTCCCCTTGACACGTGTCCTTGCCCGGGGACAAAGTGCACATCATGTTGTCTGTGATTTGACCCTTGTCATAGTAGCCTTTGCAATCTTTCGTGATGAGAGCAGTGAGGTCCGCCTTTTGGAGAATATCTGAAGCTTCCTGGCTCCCTTGCTTCTTAACACCCCATCCTGAAGCAACCACTGTTTTATTTGCGTAGTCCGTCTCTGTGCCACCGAACGGGAGGCAGACTGCACTTGCGTTCTCGCTATAAATGTTTTCGCTCATTTCAAGTAGTGCGAAATCTGAAGGGAAGGCGATGGGAAAATTTAAAATAAAATTAGGATACATTTAAATACCAAAATAAAATACAACCATGTCAAACATAATTGCTGACGAACACCCACAAATTTTCTCAGTTTGTTAGTATTTACCCTGAATTTACAATATACAAAAATTAAGATTTTAAAGAGAATTTTTGGCACTGGAGTGTAACACAACTACTTGCTGTATTTTTGACTTACCATTGTTTTGCGTTGCTGGATTGTAATTTGGGTGGTTATATGTTTGTTTAACTTTTTTATACGTGGATGGGTTTGTCTGGGACAGTTGATGATTTCCTATTAAAACATATATAGCTTAGGTAAGTTTTTAAACAGATGGTGTATTTCAGCATGATAAAATGGCAACAAAAGAGATGATAATTAATTAGGCGAAAAGTAAATTCTCAGGGCTACACTATAATATACTCACCTGCAGACGCGTATATTTGGTAACCCGGCTTGATTGACCTCGTACAATGCGCAGCTGTCATGATAAATTTGCTATTGATGATCGTACCGCAGCAGAAGTAGTTGTAAACCCTGGAAAAGGAATACTTGGCACTTGGGTAAAGGGCAACCCGCCATGGGAACTCATTTCTCACGGCGTCAGTCCCTCCAACTATTTTGTCGTCGCCCTATAAAAACAAAATAAAAATACTTTTAAAGATTGGACACCATAATAATAATTTTTGATTATCTAAAAAATTATCGTAACTATATTTTCAATTTGAAACTAATAACTTACTTTTCGAACACCACAGGAACAAACTACAGCTTCACTTCCAGGTACACATGATGCTAATACTAATAACCCTTGCCCCACGACAAACGCAATAATGGAGGTTGAAATAAAAAATTTCATATTGAAATTAGCTCAAAAAATATACTCAAAAATAAAATACTAAATACAATATTATTGAAATATTATCGTCTATTATTGTTAACTATAAAATAATATCTGAAATAATGCCATTTATATACCCCAAATTATATCGACACAGTGTTTACTCAAAGGTCATAAGTCATGTCATAGTTACAGGAAGCGGGAGCTTTTATTTTGAAATTTTGAATTTTATAATGCTCAACTTTCAAACTTTTATGTCCAGTACCAGTTGAATAAATATTGTGTTCAAGCTAAAGGAAAATCGCCTCTTAATAAATTGTAGTTTGTTTAGGAATTTCTGTAAAAAACAGCAATAAGTCTATACTAATTTTTTTTTAAATATTTTGTTATAAGGAAAACAATTTTTCATAATAACTTTAATTATTTCACGGATTTCCTTAAAGTAATATGTATGTGTAATAGTGCAACATTTTACGGCACGTAAAAAACCATGTTTGAAGTTTGTTCAGGGTGCCGGGGCTTCTATTATGATCCAAAATTTGGCAATAACTGTACTTTAACTAGACGGTCTTCTTGACTTGATGAATTCGTTCAGTATGAAAATATGCAAATTACAGTAATTACACAGGAGACAGACAGTTCTGCTGTTTTTGTGTTATGGTTTTTCCTCGTTCCTGGTTATTCAATTTTACCTACAATTTACAATACAATGTCGCTCTTCATATACTGAAGTTTTTTAAATGAAAGAAGTTATACTTAATGCTTTATGTTTACGAATTTTGTTGAAAATTAGCGGTGAGCATATTTAATCATTTTTAACATATTTGTTTTTTTACATTATACATCAACAAATTCCATTAGAAAATATTGTAATTTAGATTCTAATATTTTAAAAGCCTACACACTACATACATGTATACATACACATATAGAGTTGCATTTAGTTTAATTGTGTAATTTCCCCCCGTGTGATACATATGGTTGATAAAATTAGTCATTATCAGCTTCAATCCAGATTGCTATGTCTATTGCATTCTGCAAAAGTCGTCACCTGTAATGCGGAAAAATAGACATTACAAATTAAAAACAATTGCAATTCTGTAAATGAAACATGAATAATTATTTACAAAATGTTGAAAAGCAAAATAATTATGAAACACTGCGCTTTACACACTTAATTAATATCAATTAAATTTTAATTTATAGAATAATAAATTAATTAACAGAATGTCAATTTTACCAGCTTTCTCCTTGATAAAAGAAAGGTAATTTTCAACTTTAGCATAAACTCCAGGCTTATCATCTTTAGCACAGCCATCACCCCAAGAGACAACACCCACACTTGTGTACTTCCCTGTTTTTGGATCTGGAAGGTCCACACTTCCACCCGAGTCCCCTTGACACGTGTCCTTGCCCTGAGTCAAAGTGCACATCATGTTGTCTGTGATTTGGCCGTCGTCATAGTAGTCTTCGCAATCTTCTGTTGTGAGGGCAGTGAGGTCCGTCGTTTGCATAGTGTCTGACACCTCCTGGCTCCCTTGCTTCTTAACACCCCATCCGGAAGCAGTGACTGTCTTATTCGCGTAGTCATCCTCTGTGACACTAAACGGGAGGCAGGCTGGACTTGCGTTCTCGCCTAAAATACTTTCGCTCATCTCAAGTAGTGCGAAATCTGGAGTGAAGACGACGGGAAAGTTAAAATCAATATTAAAATTTATTTAGATTAATATCAATACATTAGTTTTCTTGCTAAATACAACATACAAAAAGAAACATTCAAATTTTAAATATTTTTTGTCACTGTAACATTTTACAACTTCTTAACATTCTTTTTTGCTTACCATTGTCTTGTGTTGCTGGATTGTACCGTGGGAAATTATGGACTCTTCTAACTCTTTTGTACGTGGATGATTTTGTCTCGGACAGTTTATAGTTTCCTAGCAAAATAAATAAATAAAATAAAATAATACAATATATCATTATTACAAAATCACAACATATAACTAGGCTACAACGAAAGCGGATAAGTGCAGGGTAAATAATCGTAAGTGGGGACGAATTATTCAAGGGTACGAATTTACTGGGGACGAAAACTTTATTAAAGTAACAATATACAACATCAGTTAAAAATAAGCTAATAGTATCTTAGCTTACTGGGCTAATTGCTAGGGGACGAAAAGTTTGGTCAGGGTTATTGGTGGTACGGGTACGAATTATTCAGGTGGGACTTGATATTTTAAGTATCTAAGCTATACGGTTTTTATCGGTCGGAAGCATTCTTAATATTGATCATTTCATCATACATGTACTTAATCAAAATTTCGAAATTCAAATGACTAATAACGGGGTTTTTAACTACATTTTCCCGCTGCTACTATGCACTCACCTGCAGACACGTATATCTCTTGGAAAATCGGTATAATTGACCTCGTGCAATGAGCAGCCGTCATGATGAATTTACTGTTGATGATTGTACCGCAGCAGAAATAATTGAAATCCCTAGAAAAGATAAACCTTGAGAAAAGGGCAACTCGCCATGGAAACTCCTTTCTTACAGCGTCTGTCCCTCCAACTATTTTGTCAGCACCACTCTGAAAATATTTCAAAATTTTTTAAAACACCATAAGACTTAATAAAAAAATTACAAATTATTTCTAATTAATTTTGGGTTTATTAATTTGATATTTTTAGCTTACCCCTCGAACGCCACAGGAACAAGCATCGGCATTTTCTTGAGCTCCAGTCTCAGTTGACCCCAACTGAAATGCCAAGGCAAGTAGAAAAAAGGTAGAAATTTTTAGAAAATTCGAACCCATAATGATTTTAGTCAGCAAAAAATCCTCACAAAAAAAATATTGTACAAGATTACTAGCTTTATTTTCTCTAGTTTTTGTTGATATGATTAAATGGGCTAAATTGTTTTATTTATATACAAGTTTTTGTGCCAAAAATATTTACAAAAAAGAGGCAATAAATTACTTCTTTGGTATATTGGGAACAGTTAAGGGTGACCCTAAACTCATTTTGGTTTTTAGAGTGGTAGTTAATCATAGTAATAATAAATAACGGGGTGTATAACATTCACATTGACTTTCTGTATTTTTGCACCTACAATATTAAATGGCAAACAAAACTTAAATTTTAATGACAAGCTTATTGGTCCATCTTGCACCTGTTAAAATAGTATTTTATTTATAGATTGTTTATTTTTGTGAAAAGCAATTTACATTGTTTTTTTTTGTTTTTATTATACGTCATGTTTTGATGGTTAGAGGCATTAATAAAGGGCAAAGACGTAAATGCTTTGCGTCTATTTGAAAATTGGCAATTAAACTCTGCTTGCAAAGCTTTTGATTGATTTTCAGATATTTCAAAGTTTAGACATTAATTATTATTATCACCGTCATTATAGTGATCAAGAATGATTTAGTTTTACCGATACTATTGATCCGGTAGTTAAATAAAAAAAAACATTGGTAATTATTATTGAACCGGAATTAATTCGTCACAACCATTCTTCCAACATTAGATGTTATAGGGTTTATAAATAACGAATATTCATTGGGTCGATTTAACCAAAGTACAACCAGACTCAATGAGTCACTGTGGGTGAGCAAATAGGAGGCTACCGCGTTAGATCGTCTCGGTCTTTGTACCCTTTCACCTATCCCCGTCCCCTTCTCCACAGTAAAGGAGTCCCATTCCCTAGGCAACTACAGTAAGTAGTGGTCACTAAGGAGCACCGAATGAGATTGGGTCTCAATCAACCATCCAGTGACGTTTACCGTACAACACCGAGCCGTAAACGATTAGCAGTGGCCGAGGATCGAAGCCAGAGGTCTGAGACTGTAAAGTTCGTTACAGTCTGCAGTTCTAACCGCTCACCCAAGCACGCCTGCTAAATAGAATTTATATAGTCATGTTTGGTGTGCAAAAGTTTTATGTTTGTAAGTATAATAGTGCTATGAATTTTCCTACTGACATGTGCATGCCAAAGCTGACCAGATGATAGCGTGAATGGCGTCAAAGTAAAACAGGCTTACAAACAATTTTAACGTTTTTACATATTAATCTTGGCACCTTAAATTGAATTACATATATAGTTCTATAATACATTCATCATACGTACATTGTGTCTTTTAACTTTGAATAAAGATGGCATTTTAAGCTGTTATAGCTATTTTTAGATATCCTCTGTGAAGAACCATGAAATGACCCATATCCAATTTACGCTAGAATTAAAATGAGTTACTTGATAAAAAATTGTAAATGAATTGGATGCTTAAAATGTTAGTTATGAGTTTTAAAAAATGCAACGCTGCATTTACATGTTTTTTTAAAGTGTAAAATGTTCTATTTTTATGTTTTTTAAAAGGCGTAAAATGTTCTATTTTCATGTTTTTTAAAAGGTGTAAAATGTTCTATTTACCTGTTTTAAAAAAGTGTAAAATGTTCTATTTACCTGTTTTTAAAAAAAGTAAAATTTTCTATTTTCATGTTTTTAAAAAGTGCAAAATTTTCTACTTATGCGTTTTTGAAAAGTGTAAAATGTTCTAATCATACATTTTTGAAAAGTGTAAAATGTTCTATAAACATGCTTTAAGGATTACACAATATTCATATATATTGTTTGTAGGTAGTACATCTTGTATTTAGTAATTAACGAATATGGGTCATTTTGATTCTTCATAGGCGATATTATGTTATGTATTTTTTAATTTAGCAAGCCTTTGTACTTTGATATTTCACCAATACCAATTGGTATAACTATTCTTAGTTAGGTATCCTGTTTTGATTTTGTAATAAACCTAACAGCATCTTTTATGTTAGTTTTTCGTTGATATTCTATTTTGATTTTTATAAGCATATAACTCTTATTTCTATTATACTGTTAACTATTCTACATATAAGCGGTGCTTATGTATTATCTATAAATGTATGAAACATTAGCGCATGAAATTGATACTTGAATACTTGAGGCTCTGGAACTGGAATCTGAAAGTCTAAAACACTGGAATCTGGAGCTAGGTTATCAACATTGTACACTTGCCATTATGTACTATTACCATGCATATGTGCATAGCATATAATGCCATATATGTAGTGTGAGGTTAATTTAAAATTAAATATTATGTAGGTACCTACTTGCTTTAAGTCTTTCAAATACATATTTGTGTAAACGCCATAACATTGTTTTGTTTTTGTAATACCGATTACCGATACCTACTGGTGTGTTTACTGTCTACTGGACTTCCAATAGAGACATAAATTATCAGTACACACAGTATGAGAACTATATACGCATCATCATGGCACGGTCACATTGACTTTACAAAGTCCTCTATGAGCTTCGCGGCTTGTGTGTCACCTCAGCGTAAATGTGAGCAAATATTAATTTAATGCTGACGCTCATAACATTTTGAAATGAAAACGAAAACAAAACTGCAGCTGCGTGCTTCCTGCTTCATCGCCCTTTTCCCCTACAACTTCAATTCAACAAATATATTATATACATTTTAATTAACTACTCACTCTGGAATTTGCAATCTGAATTCAACGCATTGCTTATAATGGCTGTAAAAATTGAAACATTTTTTTTATATTTTTTATTCCACAGCACATAGTCTATACCAATAGTTCAATAGTTGCTATAGTAACACAGTAGCTTAAAGTTTTTTTTATTTCTGAAGATGGTAGAGAAATTAATACACATACGTGGCACATTTTCACCTAAACGAATAAAAGATTTCAATTAATTAACAAGCCAGCTGTACAGATGTGTGTATTTTGAAATGCGTACTTACAATCTTGGAAGTTCTATATAGAGACATACGCATATATAGTATAATTATAATTTGCATTTCAAAAATTCTAAATTTTGGTACACATTTTTTCTACATATTTTGCATATAGTATAGCTAACAGTATTATGTAGCGGTATAGTAAGGGGAATGCGAATTGACAATTAGATGCTTAATTCGCACGATGTAAAAACGCACTTGAAACACTTTTAATAAAATGTCTGGTAAGCACAATAAGCACTTAATCACTTTCACACGTCAATGCTTAATTCCATATTATGCACCATTCAACTGCAAACTGGAACTGTTCAGTGCTACAGTGTATTGTTACCCAGAAGTAGATACAACCTTTTGCGCCTTTAACTGTCTATTTTTCTAAATAGTTAAACTATCGACACATCCGTCGGTTTGGTATACCTTGCTTAGCTCATGGAAATGATGCAGAACTAAAAGCCCTGCTGAGTCATTGCCCTTTTAATAGATTACAACTTGTGTTATTTATTATCCTGTTGGAAATTACTACTAAAAAATTAAACTATATTACTTTTAATAAATTATTAGTCCGGCAATATAAAGTGAGCATTTTTGTATTTAAAAAATATATCATGTAAAATACAGTAGAATTATTTCTAATATTTTTAGGCAATAATATGTAAAATTACAAATAACTGTTTCAAAAGTGTACTTAATAATTGCTATTAAATTTTGTAATTGGTTTTTAAAGACCGAACTGACGTATAATCACCTGCAATATTGTTGTAATAATTAAACTTTTTAGTGCTCCATAAAAAAAAATGTTAAATAAGTCTACAAAAGCCTCTGTTGGAATTGTAAGAGATCGTCTTCGTAATAGTTATCACACGCGACGTGTGAGCACAGCTGCTGTTCGCCTTGCGGTGTACGCTCTCGTCTGTGGGATATTTTTTATTGTCGGTACTCAAATTGGGATTCATGAAATTGTGAAAAATTCGGCGTCCCTCCGGGAAGACCGGCGATTTGAGGAGCGAAATTTTGAGGTGCACAATCATGCCAACGATAACGTCAATGAAAACGAAAACGACAACAACAACGACAACAACCCGATGCCTTTAGTTGTGAGTAACACGCTAGAGGTTCCTAGTATAGACACCAGGGACAAACGAGACGACAACAAAGTTAAAGTTCCTTTAGGAATAAAAATTGTACAAGTTGGTGAGGGTAATGTTGACAAGCAAATTCCACTGCCGAATAAACTCAGTCCAGGGGAAATGGGGAAGCCCTTTCAACCATCTCCATTAACTGATGAGCTAAAGCAAATTATTAAAGAGGGGTGGGACCGACACGCATTTAATCAGTATGTCAGCGACCAGATTAGTGTGCACAGAAGTCTTCCAGATATTCGACATTCAAGGTATGCATTACTAACTAAGGCCTAAGGTAGTGGAAATCGTGATAGGCTAGTGGGTGGCTGGGTGGGATGATTTGTAACATTTTTAGACAACGAAATATGTGAACGGCCCCTTAAATGAATGCACTTAATTGAACCAAATTAAATTTTGTCAATTACCTTCATAAGAAAAAATGCAAATAAATCCTTTGCACATTTAAAAAAACATGTAAATAGAACATTTTGCACTTTTCCAAAACATGCAAATCAAAAATTTAACATTTTTCAAAAAACATGTAAACAGAACATGATGCACTTTTCCAAAACATGCAAATCAAAAATTTAAAACTTTTCAAAAAACATGTAAATAGAGCATTTTGCACGTTTCCAAAACATGCAAAAATAAAAAATTTAACATTTTTCAAAAAACATGTAAATAGAGCATTTTACACTTTTCAAAATTAAATTAAATGCGCATTTTAAACTTTTCTAAAACACGTAACTAAAAAATTTTGGTTTACCAAAATACCTTTAATAAAATATTTAAAAAAGTGGTTTTTGTATGGTCATTTTCTACCTAAAAGCAATTCCTGACTTTATGTACTACTACTATTACAGACCCGAGTACAATTAAAATTAAAGTAAATATGTAGTATGTAATTTGAATTTATTCTCGAACAGATGTAAATTGCCGGATAGATTTCTGCCCGTCTCCGCCCTACCCTCCACTTCCGTCATAATATGCTTTCACAACGAAGCATGGTCAACTCTTCTCCGAACTTTTCACTCAGTTCTCGACCGGTCGCCCCCGGAAGTTTTGACGGAAATTATTCTTGTGGATGATGGATCAACCCAAGGTCATCGTGATGTTCTTAGTCTTAAACTGCTTTTAATATTTAAAAAAGACTTTGCCTTCCCGTGTGCTGTATTATTGCTGAATTAAATTAACCATGTGATATAATGTTTAGATTGTTAACACTACTAATATTATTACCATACCTAATTTATACCTTAATTTGAATTTAAAAAGTTATATAGATCACTTAAAAACCCAGCTAGTTGAGTACATTAAACGAGTCCCGAAGGTAAAGGTCGTGCGTACGGAGGCGCGGGTGGGTTTGATTAAAGCTCGGCTGGTGGGAGCACATGCTGCTAAAGCAGAAACGTTAACCTTTCTAGATTCCCATTGTGAAGTAACACCGGGTAATTATTAACTGTACATTAAAATAATTAATTATTGTAATCGCGGGAATTTCGAATTTCGAATATTTCTTTGTTTTTTTAGGATGGCTAACTCCATTATTAGACCGAATTGCGAGGGATCCTACAAACGTCGTGTGTCCCATTATTGACATCATAGAGGACGACTCATTCAGATATGTTTTCAATAAGGACCCAGAGGATGAAGTGGTTCACCAAATTGGTATTTTTGAGTGGGATATGTCGGTGAGTAGTTATTCTTACTTACAATCAGTACTGAGTTGAAATTTTGAAAAATTTCATTAGTATAGACCTTAGTATGATACCCGCGTAGTAAGTAGTATTACATGAATTGCATTGTAAGTAGTACAAAGTGTGGCAATGTTTAAAAAAACTGAACCCCACACATTTTTTTTTAAATTTTAGTTTGACTGGCGGACCATGCCTGAGGAACAGTTGAAAACATACAACGACACATCTCAACCGTTTGCAAGTCCAACAATGGCAGGAGGTTTATTTTCTATTAATAAAGCATTTTTTGCACGCTTAGGATACTACGATCCAGAATTTGATATTTGGGGAGGAGAAAATTTGGAACTATCTTTTAAAGTAAGCTCGAAATTTTAATTAAAATTTTTGTGTTATATCGTCTTGGAAAAACTAAAATGGCTTACAAATTATTTAAGCTAGAATTGATATGAGCTAATTTCATAAAACACTTATAATAAATGAAAATGATGAGGTTAATGTTAATCACTAGTTTCTATAACGTGCAAAATGTTCGATTTACATGTTTTTAAAAATGCCAAAATATTTTATTTACATGCTTTTGAAAAGTGCAAATTGCTTTATTTACATGTTTTTGAAAAGCCCAAAATATTCTATTTACATGTTTTTGAAAAGAGCGAAAAGTTGTATTGGCATGTTTTTTAAAGTGTAAAATATTTTATTTACAAACTTTCATACACCAAATATTTAAAAATTTATTAATATTGCATTTAATGTTTAGCTAAAAATGGATATGGATTATTTTGATTCTTCACTTACGAGTTACGAGATACATATAGCATGTATTTGTATGGTGGCGCAGTTAGAACATTTTGTACATAAATATGTAGCATAGGTACAATACATGGTTTCTATAAGTATATAAAATTAAATGTTATTTTTTGCTTCCAGACGTGGATGTGTGGTGGTCGCTTGGAGATTGTGCCTTGCTCACACGTGGGTCATATTTTCCGGGCGCGCTCCCCATACGTTTGGCGAGAGGGGGTGAATGTGGCTCAAAGGAATAGTATTCGCCTTGCCAAAGTTTGGACGGATGAGTATGCCAAGTATTATTTGGATCGACTTGGAAAAGATATAGTAATTTACTTTTCAAATATTTTAATATTTTACTTCCGCTCAAACAAGAGCAACAGACAACTGCTAAGGGGTTGTCCATAAATGATATCATCGAAATATTCACATTTATAGGACCATATTATGGCCCCTCCTGTCATCAGGTTAAATATTGCGTAAATGGATATCTTTAACATATAGGATATCATATCAATATCCAAGTTGACCCTACCCGTGACATCATGTATGGACAAACCCTTATGGATTTACGGACTAAAAATTAAAAGCACTAAAAACTTGTAACCATTTTACACTATGAATTTGATGTATTCGTTATTGTTAATATTGTAAATAATTGTAATTTAATTTTTACTGTGATATTCTACACCTTACAGCAGGACTATGGAGATATTTCGGAAAGACTGGAAATTCGAAAAAAAAATAATTGTAAGTCCTTTGACTGGTACTTAAAGAATATATGCCCATACATTTACATCCCAGACCGGGGCTATGCGCATGGAGAGGTAAACAAAAATTTCAATCTTTATAATATTTCAATTTTATAAAAATAATGGAAAGTACGCATTTATTAAGGATTGCCATAAATGCATTTTGCTAGTGGAAATTACTTGAAACTCATAATGACTCATATTCAATTTCAGCAAAAATCAACGATCTACCAAAAACAATGTCATGATACTAAAAGCATGTAAATATAACATCGTCTTGTGCATTTCAAATACATTTAAATAGAACATTTTAAGCTTTAGAAAAACTTGTGCATAGAACATTTTGCCCTATTTAAAAACATAAAAATAGAACATTATACACTTTTTAGAATACACGCAAATAGAATAATTTCTGTTTTAAAAAAAAAATGTAAATACAACATTTTGCACTTAAAAAAGCAACTAAATATAAAACTTTGCACTTTTCAAAAATATGGAAATAGAACATTTTATGCATTTCGAGGTCATGTAAATATAGAGAATTTTGTACTTTTCAAAAACGAGTTTAGTAAATAGTGTATTTTACACTTCAAAAAAAAATTTAAATAAATCATTTTGTACTTTTGAATACGCGCTCGATTAGAATTTTTACGTGTATCTGTCTCATCCAGTGAGCGTTTTTGATATAGCTCCCTTTAATTCTAGCTTAAATTGGAAATGGGTCATTTTGAATCTTCATTCACAATTTACAATTAAATATGAACAATTCAAAGAATATAGTTGCAAAATAAATTTTAAATTTAGTCATTTTAGCATGTTTACTATTCCAAGTTTTAAAAATAAATTACCAATATATTTTAATGCAGATTAGAAACTTAGCACACGGAGCTCAGTACTGTTTGGACTCAGCAATGGAATCCAAGAATCCTAATAGTTCTATTGGAATGTATCTATGTCATGGACAGGGGAGCAATCAGGTAATGAAGTCACACAAATTACCCACATTTTGTTTATACACATAGTTATACCCATTCCTTTTATTTTTTGATGTCAGAGTGGCATTACCAACCAAATACTTGGCCAGGCACCCCCCTCTCCCGACCGCCTTATTTTCTAACGTAATATATAATTGACCCCTTTGTACAGATCCTTCCTAATTTTTTTTGTCTAATTTTTTCAGTATTTTTCCTACTCTAAAAACTTGGAAATTCGACGAGATTCGGTATGCATGGACTTTGCAGGAGGGAAGGTCGTCCCGTTTGATTGTCATGGAGGTAAAGGCAATCAAGAATGGGGATACGATCCTGAGGTAAACCGAACCACATATATTAGGGATCGTTCTTAAATGACGTCATCGATATCGTTAATAAGTCTATACGTGGCCCATATGCTAAAGGACTGCCATTTATGCAAGGGTTAAGATAATGGCTGGGGGGGGGGCAATATATGGTCTCAAAAATAGAGATTTTTCGATGACATCATTTGTGGAGGATTCCCAAATATTATTATTATAAAATATAAAATCGATCCTAGTACATTAACCTCTATTATTGCGAATAATTTACTAGCCGTGATTTTGCGTGTGACAGAATTCTACTTTAAATTATCCTCGAAATTACACTAGCAAATTAATAATTAATTAATTGACCATTAATTAACTTTGCTAACAGACTCAACACATAATTCACGCCGTCTATTATTCGAAATGTCTCACCATGGAGACGACCTCGGAAACATCCATGCAAGAATGTGAAGACAACGATGAGAGGCAAAAATGGAACTTACAAAATTATAAAGAAGTCATTGAAGATTAATTAGTATAACATGTACCAGTAACTATAATAACTAACATTTGATAAAATCTGGCGGTTTTTCAGCTTCCGGCAAAAACCATCGTAAAACATTTTCAGCAGATTATTAAATAATATTTAAATTTTATTAAAAACGTACTCACTACTTCCTAAATTTATTTAAATCCATGGCGTGTTTTTAAAAATAGACACAGTAATTTTTGATGCCCTACACAAAAACACAGTTTAAAATGTCATTTTTCAGCATATCTTATTTTTTGCCAAATGTATTTTTGCAAATTTAGGTGATGTAATACGAGAAGACAGTAATTTACTGTTCATAGTTAACGCAGTCAATTTCGATTATTTGAGAAGGTTAATTTAATTTAAATACAATCCTGTGTGTGTCTGAAGTATGACTAAAATAATAATTTATGTAAATTGTATGTATTCTGCATTACGCTATAATTTGGAACTAGAACATAAAACAGTGAGAGACATAATCACACTAATCACAGGTACTATGGTAATGACGGAAAATGCATTTTTTGAGGTTATTTAAATACGGAGGCACTTAAAAGCCTATAGGCAGCTGCATTACCGGCACCGGCCCCGGTACCGGTATTATTATAAATTATTGAATTTGTGACGAAATGGGAAATTATCTATATGAATTGCAATTTTGAATAAGTGTTCCAACTTTAATTGGCACTGCAGTTACATTCAAGTAGCAGCGTGCCGCTTGTTTTATGTGTACGTGATAGGTGTTGGTGTAACGTCATAATAAAGCTTAATTTAGCTGTGTTGTCTATGCTTAAATTTTAAAATTGAGGAAGGTATAACGAGAAAGGAACGAGGTAAGAAAATCTTGATAAGGTTTGTAAGGATATGGCGATCTGGTGATAAGGAAAGAATTTTCGTTCAGTTTTTAGAATCCATGAATCAACGCAGATATAGGAAATATTTATAGTTGCATACCCAAAACTGAAAACTGCAAATTAAATTCGGAAATGACCTCAGTTTCTTCTTCAATGAATCTAAGGACGAGGACACAATTCTTAAGTTAAATGTTTTCTATTTACCAGAGCAAGTGGTCTAACATTTTTACATCTGACATTGAGTACAAAAAGGTTTCCTACATGACGTGATTTTTCGTGCTCAATTTTGTCTAAATTTTCATGAGCAATAAGCTACATATCGTTTGTAAAGAACCAAAATAACCCATATCCATTTGTAGCTAAAAACAATATCAACTATCTACAAAAATATTGAAATATATCTTGAAAGCATTTAAATAGAATATTTTGCAATTTTCAAAAATATGTAAATAGAACATTTTAACACTTTTGAAAAAATGTAAATAGAACATTTTAACACTTTTGAAAAACATGTAAATAGAACATTTTGCACTTTTCAAAAAAATGTAAATAGAACATTTTGCACTTTTCAAAAACTCTTAATTAAGATTTTACGCATGTTTCTCATTTTGTTTTTATGAAATAGCTCATTTTGATTCTAGCTTAAATTGGATATGGGTCATTTTTGTTCTTCACTGACGATATATATGCATTTACTTGGTAAAAGGGGCTAGCTCTGGCTGTTGTCTACCTTGATTGCTGTCAAAATAAAATTTCCGAACATCAAACGCCACGCCGCTTTGATTTTTTTTTGGGCCTTAATTCAACGATAATAAAAAATAAATTGATAAAATTAAAAGTCGATAAAGATTGATTTAAATAATTCCTTAAAAAATGCATTAATAACCATAAAAAGGTTCTATGTCGCCGTTGCCCATTTATTTCTCTGTACAGCAAGCAGGTAGCACGTGTAGAACACTGCGTACTTACGATTACAATTACAGCAGCTACTGGACCTTTCATCTGAAATCTGGTCTGACTGAATTCTGAAGTCTGAAGGTCATTAATTTGACAACACAAAAGCTCCATTTCCGTTAATCCAGGAGTCAGGCACAGTGACGAACAAAGAGCGAGTGGGAGATTTATTTCTAAATTTTGGACCGTAAGACTGGTACTGGTAGTGGTGTCAGTTAACAGTGTAAACACCACATCAGTCTCGCTCAGTCATTCATTCAGTTTAGTTCATTCAGTAGACACTTTTTTTAATATGCTTATAAACTCCCAATTCCCACAAACTTATTGTATATGTCCCTATGCTAAACCCGCATATAATTACACCTGAATGGTGCCAGGACCCGTCTGTTGTTAATTTTTCGATTTCGTTTTCGTTTTGCACTGGTCTGCCTACATATAATGGTATGCAAAATGATATGTATATTATAGTAATGATTTTGCTATATAGATAGAATGCAACATACTACACACACGCAGCCACAGGTATAGGTATTGTCATTGGTGTCAGTGTCTGAGAGTGAACTTCAGAGACTAGCACCAAAACACGACGTGATTACACGCTCTGACTTCCCCTTCTTTAACGTTGTTTGGTCCAAATTAATTCACACACTTGCTTTGTTTTGTATCATTATCATTGTCAGTCGAATATACATGTGTCTAATTAATCCGCAATTGGTTCAAATTCTTGTAATCGGGACCGTACCATATAACGAGCCGTATAGTGAAGTGAGTAAAGGTGCTAATAGCATAAATGCTACCCTTTTAATTTTTTTAATTTAATTTTTTATCTAATGTATTATGTAATTGATAATGTCAATATTGCAAAACTATTTTGTATATAGTAATTTATTATGTGTCAATATATAATCTTTGTGGTTAAGTTATAAGTTTGTGTAGATTTGTGGAGCTAAATTAAGTAGGTGACTGTTTACACTGCAGATAAACGCTCTCATAAATGCATCTTACACCATGAGAACAAATTATCACTTAAAATTACATGAAATAAAAAAATCATAATAATGTTAAACCAAAGTAAAACAAAAAAAAAGTTGTGGCTATGGAATTTATTTACGAAAGGATTAAATCTAAAAAACTTCTATTTGAAAGGGAAATTCGTAGCGTTACAGTAAAAATATGCCTTTTTGTATTCGCATTTTCAGCATTTTATATCCTTGTGTAGTAGGTATGTATTTAGTATAATACTGTTTTAAGTAAATGTAATGCACAACTGTAATACATGCTGTGCCATTTAAGAACCGCACTACAAAAAGCAAAACGGGCCATGAACAACACAAGTTCTTATGTAGATAGCGGAATTTGAGCCTGCCATTTACATGTATGTTCATACTCCCATTGCATATCCGTCTAGCCACTAAAACCATAATCGAAAGTCACGGTTCAAAACTGTGGCTTCGTACACTTAGCAATTGGCACTCTGCTGCTTTTTTTAGCCGTAGTACATTATTTCTACTCCCAAGTGTAATAATACATACCAAGGGTCATTCGTAAATGACGTGGGGAAAAACATTTGGGGTTTCTTTTACGTCAGTGAGCGAGTAAGTGAATGTATTGCAAATGTAAACCTAACTGGGTGACTGGGTGGATCTTAAATAGCTGATTTTTTTATGACGTCACTTATGGATGACCCCTAATTTATCTCTCTATTTACTTAATATCCCAATTCACTTCACGAGTTAACACCAACACCAACGACCAACACAAACGTATTAATCTTTCCTCTATATTTTTGTAGGATATTTTTTTTCCTACTGCATTTTTCAGATATCTCCTGTTGTGTACAAAACAGTGAGACAATTTCCTCTCTGTACGCCTGTACTTTGATAGTGTATTTATAAGCAAAAATGTATAAGTAAGTGGTCTTGATCATTGATCGTGCGGTCGTATCTCGTATCAGTACGTCGTACCATGTTGTTACGCAACAATTAATCACCGATCAGCACATAATTACATACAGCAGATACAGAGCCACACAGTAGTCTCGCCTGCCTAGAACAGCCGTGTACTAACTATATAATAAAGTCCTTTGCTACTGAATCTGTACTCACTTTGAAAAATTCCGTACATATTTGATGCAAATCATGTAATTAGATATGCTACCGTTTGCCGCCTGCATTCTCCCCATTGCATTGCACTGCGGTCGAGCGTGGTTCTCGTCGTCGGTCCGACTCGCTTCTGATTTCCATTTCAAATCCCAATTCGATCTGCATGCGTTCACTTTAAATCTCCATCTCGCTCAAAACTCGAGTTCGAGTGCCGAGTGCCTTGCCTCTTATTAATAGTGCCAGCTATACTTACACATTATGTCTTACGTTGGGAAATGTGTGAATGTGATTGTCAGTTGGGATTTATATAATATTGATATGCGATATATAAAATGGATTAAAATTCTAAATAAAAGATAGGAAAAAAAATTATATAATAAATTGGGTTACTATAATTACAATACTACTACTGCTATATCATACAAAAAAGAATTTAACATTGTAAATTGTAAAAAGGTGCTATAGCATAGGCGGCAAAAGCAAAAGCGTTGACTTCTTTGTCTTTATATTACACATTATTTATAAACCATGAAATATCTGTCTGAAGTTCTTTACAAATGTAATTATTATTTTAGTATAGTAAAAATTTTCGCAGGTATAGAAATGCGTACGCTACAAGTTGTATTCTAAATTGCTATGTAATATCGTAATCGTAATTCGGAACCTTGCACCGAGTAAAAATCCCCTTCATTGATTTTTTTTATTGGATTTTGTAAATGCACAAAGTCCACACATGTGGTAGTACTTGTATGTATATAGTTGATGATATATGGTATATGATACATAGGTTCCCTTTTTTTATGCAGATATTTGGAGTTGAAAAATTGTCTCTGTAGTCTGTATAATTATTTTAGCGGTATTTACCAATTTACTTGAATGTGTTTTTGTTGTTAGCGTTAAACGCTATGCTATATGCACGAACGTACATATGTTTTAACTTAGCCAGTACCAGGTGCATTGCATTATAACTATCTACCTGCTGTGGTTGGATTTGGATTTGGGTTTGAGATTTAGTTTGGGTCCTTCCTTTTACTATTTGTATTTATTAGGTGTGTGTGTGTGTGAGTGAGTGTATTTTTAAGCACTTAAAAAACTGTACGTATGTACGGTCTACGTGTGCAGATAGGAACCACGGCACGGGAACAAAAATTGCAACGGCAACAACAGAAACAGCGCAGGAAAGACAACGACTTTGAATTCAAAATTCAGAAGTACTTCACTTATTCACATATATGCTTAGGTATTATGTATTTCACCCCAAATAAAAATGGTAAAGTAAAAACCTCGACGTGTGGGTACATGAAGGAAAGGGTCCTCGGAAAGGAATTTTGGTCAGTTTGTATAAAAGACAGTGGCAATCTCATAATTATTCACACTTTAACTTCAACTGTCTACCTGTGCTCTGTACATTTCTTTAGAAAAATCATTTTTCAGACGTTCTGTCTTTTAACTCCTACATAAAAATGAACGGAATCGTAAGTTTTGCCATAAAAATACTAAAATACACAATTTTATTTAAAATCTTTAAAAAAATACACAGATTTATAAAATTTAAAATTTAATTCTATTTTTCCAAATCCTAAATTTTTGAAATACAAAATTACCAGAATTTAAATTCCTTGATTGTTCAATTATTTGTATCAGATTTTTGCCACTCTTGCCGCCGCTTTGGTAGCTGCTGTCTCCGGAGCCCCTGAGCTCGGTGGATATGGCGGTGGATTGGGTGGATACGGTGGTGGATATGGTGGTGGCTACGGACACGCAGGTGGTCTCGGTCACGGTGGTTATGGTGGTGGAAACTACAAATTAGGCTATGGATTCGTTGCTTCTGGATACGGTGGACACGGAGGATATGGCGGTGGACACGGAGGATACGGAAATGTTGGCAAGGTTCAAGTTGAACAGACCCCACATCAATATAGCTTTGCTGTAAGTTACACCATAATTCGAAACTAATTAATTACTATATTTAAAATTAAATTTGTGATTTTAATCATGGCTGAAAAATAACGGCATTCAGTACTATCTACTAAAGAAGACTTGCAAGGATTTGTGAAACTAATTTTGAAATTTTTTGAATTACTTTAAAGGTTAATGAGCACGGACCCCACTCCACCAGATACCACCATCAATCCGCTTACATTCAACCTTACGGCTACGGTCATGGCGGTTATTAATTTCAAAATTTAATTTAACAAAATATGTAATGTGATTGTATATATAGATATCGCTCTCAAACTCTGCCTTATTTTCAATTTACCAATCTAGTAGAAAAATTGACTAATTTACTAATATATAATCAAATATGTACTGAGGTACGTATTTTCTGTAATTTATGCTAGAAACATTTCATTTTCTTATTCTAAATTTTTAAACTTACTAATCACACACTAACAAAAGCAAATACTGTATAACTATGATCACTTTGGATGACTATTATTTAGGCAGATACATGTGTTCTAACCTCGCTATTTCTTATGTGTCCTATAACTGTATTATATAGGTAGTAATATATTAAGGAGATTGAATTTATTTGTGTAAAAAAATAAAATGTAGTGCTATATAGAAGCCATAATTTGTATATGCAAAATATGCGACTAATAAAAATTACTATACTTTTCTAATATAATTTGAATTATTTTAAATGCAACATGTACAGGGTGGGCCATTTATTACGGAAGATTCTAGCACGATATAAAATCTAAGTTTATTATTCGAATAAAACGAACAATATACCAAAATGAAGACAATTTCTGGGAGATTTGTTTGACACCTCATTCATTTTATTCGGTTATGAATAATTTACAAAATGGCCTAACTAACAAAAATCACAGTTTTTAGATTTTTTCGACAATCCTAAAATTGTTTTTTAACAACTTTGATTTAAAATTAAAGCGTACAACAATGCTGACTGAAAACATTGGACTTCAAATATCCCAACAGAAAAAAACCTGGCAAACATTTTTAAAATTAAAAACTTTCAAATTTCAAAATTCTTTTAAAAATTTGAAATTTCAAAAATTTCAAAATTTTAAAATTTCAAAATTAAATTTTTCTAAAATGTTTGCCAGGTTTTGTTTTTTTCTGAAATTTCGAAATTTGAAGTCCCATACGTATGGAGCAACATTCTGGTCAAGCTGAAGAGGTTAATGTTGAAAAGCAAAGTCATTACGTTCCATGTATTCCTTACTTTCTTGAAAAATACCAACTTAAGAATCTTGAAGTCATAGGTTTGCTCATCGGTGCTCGAGGTACAATTCCAGCTTTTTTCGAGTCATTTCGAAAAGATATGCGGCTTCCTTCTACAATGATACACGAAATAGTGATTGCTACCATTCGGGGCTCGTGTCGTATTGCCCATAATCATCTATACAATATGAATTTATCTAATAGCTAATTTTTACAAATTGTAATTATGAAAAGAAATTCCTGCATTCTTTTAAAACCATTTACTTTCGTTTAAAATTGTATGTTGTTCTTACTGTGTCCTTGTGGCAAGCGTAATTGTTGCGCCAGTTGTAAATAAATATTTACCTTCTCTCTCAGCATTGTTGTACGCTTTAATTTTAAATCAAAGTTGTTAAAAAACAATTTTAGGATTCTCGAAAAAATCTAAAAACTGTGATTTTTGTTAGTTAGGCCATTTTGTAACTTATTCATAACCGAATAAAATGAATGAGGTGTCAAACAAATCTCCCAGAAATTGTCTTCATTTTGTATTTTGGTATATTGTTCGTTTTATTCGAATAATAAACTTGGATTTTATAGCCTGCTAGAATCTTCCGGAATAAATGGCCCACCCTGTATATCATTTTATTTTCCATTGCATTGACTACTTTTAACTCATACAAATAAAATAATATATCGTCGGTACAGAATTGACCAATGTTCGATTTTAACTAAATATAAAGTGCGTACGATTCAGAAAAGTAAAATTGTGTATAAATGACCCTGCTGAAAGAATTTACAAAGAACATTTTGCATTTTGAAAAAATAAGTATATAGAACGTTTTCTTCCTTTAAAAAAAATCGGGTGGATAAAATTTGCTACACCTGCTAAAGCATGTAATTAGAAAAATTTTCACTTTTCAGAACCTTGTAAAATTAACTGTTTACCTGTGGGTATTTGATTGAGTTAATTTTCCACTGCTTATTTTAATTCTATCTTCAATTTGATTTGGACCTACTTGATTCTTCACCGATGATGATGTCATTCACATGGGGAATTAAATAACTACTATACGGTAGGAACATAGAACATAAAACGTCAGTTGAAAGAGTATATGCTGATTTAATGAAACGACAGGCGACAGGCCTCACCACTTTTGTATTTCATAAATTATTCCAACAAATGTAACGGCATATTTGAACAGAGGCAAGGACACTTTTTGACATAGGATTTTACTATAATTATTTCCATTTTCTCATTTCACTGATTTCACTCTTAGACCTTTATATGCACTTGAATTGTTTAGTCATTACAAAAACTACAAAAACGCTGGTTATTACATTTAGAAAAAAACATCTTGCTTAATTAATTAGAAATAAAAACAAATTAATTTTTAAAACATTACCATCCCAAAAATTTGTTAGTGGGAAGTAAAAGAAAATTAACCAAGTATACCAAATATAGGAGAAAGTACTTTTTCAGAAGTACTGCATATCCTATGTAATACACCACGCGCGGGTATATAATACTACGCGGGTCTGCAGTCTGCAATAGTACAATAGTACGCATGCAGGGGTATTATTTTGTAACCTATTTAACAGCCAATCTGTCGATCCTAACTGTCAATCCTTTTGCAGCCATAAATAGAATTGACAGTTGAAATCGACGGATTGGCAGTTAAGTATGTAGGTTACAAAATAATTGGCAGTTAGGCAAATAAATGAATTACGAATCTGCCGTTTGGTATAATTGGCAGTAATAAATATGTTGACTGTAAATTGTAGTTATTGTTATTGTTAACATTGTTTCACATTCAAATATAAAAATATTTAATAATATTCGAATATATTTAAATATATACGTCATTCAGCTACATTCCTTTACATACTGACACAAATAGCTAGACAATGTTCTATGGAGCAGACCCCTAGATAATGTCAACAATATAAAGATTACTATGGGAGTCATCCGTATCCACTAGTCATCCAGAAATCAGCGCATCAATGGCTACAACTAAAACCTACTACAGTGTCCCTTCCAGTGAATGCTAGTTCCGACAACAACGACACAAAACAAATTTAGCGGGCAGCTGGACCTAATTTCTAGTTTATAATAAAATTAAATAGGTATAGTAAACTAACTTTTAACCATAAGTGCAAAACATTTATTGGTTTCATAATTTATTTTTTTTTAATGAAATGTGCAATGTTACAAAAGTACTATTTTAAATACTTAAATAGTAAATATAGCGTTTAACAGTTATCAGAACTGAGTAACGAATTCGATTTTAATCAATCTGGTACATTATAACTATCTACCTGTGGTTGGGCTTGCGTTTCAGTTTGGGTCCTTCCTTTAACTATTTGTATTAATTATGTATGTGTGTGTGTGTGTTTGTGTGTGTATAAGCATTAAAAAAATCTGTACATTCAATTCAACGCGTACTGACATGAACCACGGCACGGTAACAAACATTGCAACAGTAGCAACAGAAACAGAACAGCAAATGACTTTGAATTACAAAAGTACTTCACTTTACACATAGTTACAGGTATTATATATTGCACCCCAAATTAATGCTAAAACTAAAACCTCGACGCATTGGAACATGAAGAAAAGGTTCTTGAGAAGGAACTCTCGTCAGGTCGTATAAAAGACAGAGGCAGTCTCATAATTCTTCACACTTCAACTTGGACTGTCTACCTCTGTTCAGTATATTATTCCTTGTGAAAAAAAATCAATTTTTCGGACTTTAAGCCTTAACTTCTACATATAGCAAAATGAACGGAATCGTAAGTTTTGCCAAAACACAACAAAAATACACATTTTTAATTTGAAATGTGCTTCACTTGAATTTTGAATTACAAAATTATTAGAATTTAAATTAGTGAATTGTTCATTATTTTTTTGGTCAGATTTTTGTCACTCTTGCCGCCGCTTTGGTAGCTGCTGTCTCTGGAGGTCATCTTGGCGGATATGGCGGTGGATTGGGCGGATACGGTGGTGGATATGGTGGCGGTTACGGAGCTGGTCTCGGTCATGGTGGTTACGGTGGTGGGAATTACAAATTAGGCTATGGATTCGTTGCTTCTGGATATGGTGGACACGGACACGGAGGATACGGCGGTGGACATGGGGGATACGGAAGCGTTGGCAAGGTTCAAGTTCAACAAACCCCACATCAATATAACTTTGCTGTAAGTGACATCATAAATAAAAAAAATATATTAACTATAAAAATATAAGCATTAAAAATACTATCTACTAGAGACGGGATTGGTAAAACTAATTTTTAAAATGTTTTGAATTACTTTAAAGGTCAACGAGCACGGACCCCACTCTACCAGATACCACCATCAATCCGCTTACATTCAACCCGGTCACTACGGTGGTGGCTATGGTCATGGTGGTGCTTACTAAATTTAATAATGTAGTTTAAAAAAATATTTAACGTGATTGAATGAGATTAAATTTCTTTAGTGCTATATAAAAGCCATACTTTGTATCTGCATAATGTGACTAATAAAAATTGCTCTATACTTTTCTAATAAAATTTGAATGGTTTTAAACACATCATGTATCCCATTTTATTTTCCATTACATACAGACGACATTACACAAATTATACAATGTCGAATGTGAAGAATCCAAATGACCCTTTTTTCTCTGTAAAACTAAATATTAAGTTCACACTATTTACAAAAACTGAAATGTCATGATGATCCTGAAAGAATGTAAATAGAACATTTTGCTTCTTTAAAAAAACATGTGAATAACATTTTTGCCACATGCGACAACATGTAAAAATATATCATTTTGTTGTGCTGTGTTAATGATGTATATATGTACATGTGCCTGTTTATGAGTGCTATGATACTAATTTTCGAACAAACGAATTAGTGCGTTAAGTTTAGTTTAGGCAGTTTAGGTGAATATTTGAATTTTTTCCATGTGTAGCGTAAGCTCATATCGTGTGTAAAGAACCAAAATGACCCATATCCAATTTAAGCTAGAATCAAAATGAGCTTTGTCATACAAACAAAATAAGAAACATGGGTGAAATGCTAATTTACATGTATTAAAAAATTGAAAAATGTTTAATTTTTTTTGTTTTGAAAAAATGCAAAATGTTATATTTACAAGGTTTTTGAAAAGTGTAAATTGTTCTATTTACATGTTTTTGAAAAGTGTGACGTATTCTATTAACATATTTTTTTAAATTGCAAAATTTTTTATTTAGATATTTTTAAGACTTTTAGTTAAATACTTTTGTAGATAGTGGATAATGTTTTTAGCTACAAATGGATTTGGGTGATTTTGGTTCTTCACACATAACATATAAACTTCCTACTCTTACGTATGGCAGGCTGGGAGGTTGGTGTCAAATTAAAAGGCAATTAGTAAGCTCAAAACTTGATTGAAAACCAAGTCGAGAAATGATAGCGCAGACACTCGTTCGAACGTTGAAAATTGACCAACTTTGAGCCCTTGTCATGGAACAGACCGTAGAAATTGTGTCTTGCAGAGATTTTTAGTATTTCTTCCCCGCTTATTTAAAATACTCCGTACAAATTTAGAATTAGAACCGCTACTGCATATCCTCCTGATTTTAGACATAGGACTCTGATTATTGTGAGCACTGCTGCCAAAAGCTATAATAATGGTTTTCAATGTTTCCTTCCTGTTGTGGCTTGTTGAACTTGGACAAAATACAAAATTTGGCGCTTTTATTTCTCTAAATAAATTTTTAATCCCTCTTGGAATTCTAAAAGCGCAATAATGAGCTACTGTAAAAAGAAAATTATACAGGTCATTATTAAATATACAACAATATAAACGAGGCAATTACTTTAAAATAACAGAGTAGCATACAAAAATGGAAAGACAGGCAGGAAAATTATACTTTTTCTTGTCAAGTGCTCTATATTATAACTGTAAACCCCGTAGAAATTGTCATTGAAATAATTTTTAATTTAAAGTACATTTTTATTTAGGTCCTATACCTACCCTAGTAGGTTCAAATTTATTTTTTTAACATAATCGTGTATCTTCTAACAATTATCGTGTCTAGTAGGGAAATAATTTAATTTAATTACTCGCTCTAGTTAAAACGAGGCTCGATACTTGACAGGTAAAATACTTGAACAGCAAGCCATACAGTATTATGTCACAGTTTATGTTACAAACTATTCAATAATAATTGGTAGAAAGGCGTCTGAAATTTATACCCTGTGACGATTTCTTTGACTTCTAAGCATTTTGTGCCTTGTGCTGAGAAAAATTAATTTTTATACTTTGTCGCCCTTTAGCGTTTGCAATTTTTTTCCGATTTACAAAATAAGGTTTGCAGTTATAATTGGCAAATTATTATCTAAAACAGTTTTTAAAAATTCAAAAATATATTACATGAATTTATAATAACTATAAATATCAACCAAACGGTTTTGATCATTACTAGTAGAAAATAATACAGAAATGAATGCATATTAAATATAATAAAATATTCATACTCCTAGGCCTTACTGGAACATGCCAAGAATCATCAGTACTTACAATAGGGAATGACGCGACATGATAAACCCAGATTTCAAAGAGACCCATTTCAAAAAATCAGGTTACTTTTCAATAGCACAGACCTAAAGTACCGTATTTTCTCTAATAGTACGCCCCGCGTACTATTAAAACTCGAGCTCCGACCCCCCGCGTACTAATAGAGACCCGCGCATTAATAGAGACCCGCGTACTATTCAATTTTCAAAAAATCGAGCCTAAATTTAGTTCCATGATTTTAATGAAAAATCAGGTTTATTGCCGGTTCCCAGGAATTACAAGTGTAAAGGTACATCGTACATGAATTACTGCATATGATAAGAGATAAACTAAAAAATATTTTGTGACAAGTGGGCGGAATTAGAATCAGCCTCACTATTCACTATCAGTGAACACGCTCTTGTAATTCAAACTTTCTGCATCACTCTCTTCTTCGTCTTCATCACTCTTTACTTAAATTACTTAGGAAGAAAGCAAGTAAGGTACCTACCTACCTAAGCTAGAATGCAGATTAGACTTTAAACCTCGTACGGTTAAATTAATAATTTATTGCCGGTCATTAAGTCTTGAGATGCAGCTTGATGTTAGATTTGAATTTTAGCGCGCATGAAGGCTTTCAATGATCTCTCGATGCCGTCGATGTTCTTCGAGTGTATTACATCATACCCCGCTTACTATTAGAGACCCGCGTACTATTAGAGACCCGCGTACTATTCAATCTGGAGCTCCGACCCCCCGCGTACTATTAGAGACCCGCGCACTATTAGAGACCCGCGCACTATTAGAGACCCGCGTACTATTAGAGCAAATACGGTAACTCGAGTGCATTTTGCGTTGTTTGATCACAGTGACCCGCCAAAGTTCAAAAAAATTCAAATTTTAAAACTTTGGCGGCCTATAACTTCTACAGTTTCCATCCGAATATCCGATTTTGACGAAATTTGATTTTTTGTGATCCGTAGTGTGTTTTCTGCAAAGTAATTTCAAGATTTAGAAAAATTTGAAAATTTTCATTTTTCTTAAAAAAATGGGGGTTAAAAGTTAGGCCTCAAAAATATACTTTTTTTGTATTTTTTTAAGAAAAATGAAAATTTTGGAATTTTTCAAAATCTAGAAATAAATTTTCAGAAAACACACTGAGGATCACAACAAATCAAATTTCGTCGAAATTGGATGAAAACTGTAGAAGTTATAGGCCGCCAAAGTTTAAAAATATAAATTTTTTTGAACTTTGGCGGGTCACTGTGACCAAACAACGCAAAATGCACTCGAGTTACTTTAGGTCTGTGCTATTGAAAAGTAACCTGATTTTTTGAAATGGGTCTCTTTGAAATCTGGGTGTATCATGTTGCGTCATTCCCTTGTTAGCGTCACAGAGTAACTAACTAACTACTAACTAACTACTAACTAACTACTAACTAACTACTAACTAACTACTAACTAACTACTAACTAACTAACATACTAATTGCTCGTAGCAAATTGCAAAACCTATTGACGCCGCGCGCCGCGCATGAGCAGAAGTGACGCCCCAACAATCCGAGTTTACTGACAGCGAAACGCGAGAAGCTATCAAAGTTTACCGCTCGTTCAATGTTCCAGCTTTAATGATTGACCCGACAGGTCAACTAAAAACCACCAGTCAATATTGTCAGTCTCAAGGTAAAGGTTTATTTCCTATCCTTGGTACTTCAGCCACACAAGGTCAAACGAAATTACACTGTCAAGGTCAACGTAGGAAACATGTAACATGTAGCAATGAAACAAATAATTATCTAAACATAACAACCTATGGACGGACGGACAAGCATGCACAATTTCATAAGATGCTTAAGCTTAGGTTGTAAAACATGAATTTGCAGTACTTCGTGCTTCCGCCCCGACAGATGGCTTCTGATTTTAAAAACCTTCGACTCAGTTGTTGTATTTTAATTTCTCTCTGGATTAGCCAGTTAAGGAATCTCTCAATATAAGATTAGCAACTAGTTCAATAGGAATTTGCAAGGTCTGATAACGGACAGCAAACGGACCGCTAAGCCATTAGCGAAATTTTCAAAGAGATATTTTTTGGTTAAATAGAGCGTCCAAACAAACTTAAAATTTGCTTAACATGGTGCGTCTAATGAGTTTCGGTCGATAAATATCATTTTTTGTTTTCAAAAAAACAAAAAAGACCTTACAATGTTTTTAAATCCTAATTTTTATTTTAAAAAAACATTTAAAGCACAATTTTTGCAAACTATATGAAATACCATGTTAAAAAATTCAGAATTCAAAAACAATTTAAATATGAAATTGTAATTTTTTTAAAAATTAAAGGCAAATGCTAGTTTATTTATAATTTTGAAAAAATTTAAAATTCAAAACTTTTGATTTTTTTTTCTAAAAGTTGTAAAATTCCCATTTCTCTCAGGCCTTTAAAAATACCTAATTTTTTTGAAGAAAAAAAGCTTCAAATTTTCTGAAATGCAAAAAATACAATGATTGAAAATTTCAGTTGCTGCAGGGAGTCAAAGTTTAGAAAAATTGTATTTTTTTAAAGGCAGTTTACTGGTCCAAATTTCTAAATTATAGTTTGTAATAAAATTAAATACGTATAGTCAACTACCAATAACCATTAGCCAAAATTTAGCACAAAATTTATTGTTTTCGTAATTAATTTTTGTTAATGAAATGTCCAACATTACAAAAGTAATACCTTCCAAACTTCTATATACCACTGAGAAACGAATGCCACATCCAGTCATCCAATTAGTTCCTTAAAAAATAAAAGCATTTTTGTTAGCTATAAACGCTTTACAATATGTCATATGTACGGACGTATGTTTAAACTCAACCACGTGCATCATAACAACTATGAAGGTACCTGCGGTTGGTCTGGTCTTGGGTTTCAGTTTGGGTCATTCCTTTTAATTACATGTGTGTATTATGTGTGTGTGCGTATGTGTGCATTTATAAGCCCTTAAAAAACTACTTTCTGAGCGTTCCGATAGGAACCACTTCACGGCAACAAAAGTTGCAACGGCAGCAACTGAAACAGAACAGCAAAGACATTGAATTACAAAAGTACTTCATTTCACATGCAATTATATAGGTATTATGTATATCACCCAATCACCCCAAATATTTGTTAAAATTAAAACCTCGACGCATGGGAAAATGAAGGAAAGGGACCTCGGAAGGGATTTTGATCAGTCTGTATAAAAGACAGAGGCAATCTCATAATTCTTCACACTTAAACTTCAACTGTCTACCTGTACTCAGTACATTCCATTAAAAAAAATCAATTTTTAGATATTCAGTCTTTACTCCCAATTTACAGCAAAATGAACGGAATCGTAAGTTTTGTTACAATACACTGTTTTATTTCGACAAGTTTTAAAAATACTCAATTATTTTTATTAAATTTTAAAAAAAGTTCGATTTAATTTGGTCTACCCTTTACACATTTAAAAAGCATTGAACGTAATTTTTAGTAACAAAATTCGAAATGTGCTTTTATAAAATTCAAAAGTAAAAAATTACTAGACAATATAAATACTTCGATTGTTTATTTCTGTGAACAGATCTTTGTCACACTTGCCGCCGCTTTGGTGGCAGCTGTCTCTGGAGGTCATCTCGGCGGATATGGCGGTGGATTAGGTGGATACGGTGGTGGCTATGGAGCTGGTCTCGGTCATGGTGGTTACGGTGGTGGAAACTACAAATTAGGCTATGGATTCGTTGCTTCTGGATACGGTGGACACGGAGGATATGGCGGTGGACACGGGGGATACGGAAGTGTTGGCAAGGTTCAAGTTCAACAAACCCCACATCAATATAGCTTTGCTGTAAGTTTCATCATGAATCTAAACTAATAAATAATTACTTAATTTGAAATTAAATTCATTATTTTATTGATAACTTACAAATTTAAGTATTAAATTCTATTTTCCAGAAAAGGCTTAGAAAGATTTGTAAAACTAATTTTAAAAATATTTTGAATTATTACTTTAAAGGTCAATGAGCACGGACCCCACTCCACCAGATACCACCATCAATCCGCTTACATTCAACCCTACGGCTACGGTCATGGCGGTTATTAATTTCAAAATTTAATTTAACAAAATATGCAATATGATTGTACATATAGTTGACGCTCTCAAACTCTGCCTAATTTTCAATTTAATAATCTAGTAGAAAAATCGACTATTTTACTAATATATGTATAATATAATATGTACGGATGTATGTATGTATTTTCGATAATTTATGGTAGAACAATTTCGTTTTTTAATTCCATTTGTTCTAACACAGTATCATGTAGGTACATAGTAACATATTTGAAATCGAAATTGAATTAATTTGTGTAAAAATTAAACATGGAATGTGGTGCTGTATAGAGGCCATACTTTGTAGAAGCAAAATGGGACTAATAAAAGTTACTATACATTTCTAATAAAATATGAACTTTAAATACAACATATATCTCATATAAGTGTTCATTTCACAGATTACCTAATACTTACAAATAATAACGCAATAATTGCAGAATCCAAATAACTCGTTTTAATGTGTAAATAGAAAATGCGCTATGTACCTACATGTAAATAAAAAAATTAAAATATCAAGATTCCGTCCCAAAAATATGTAAAAAGCACATTTGACACTTTTCAAAAACATGCCAATAGAATATGTCGCACTTTTCAAAACATTTAAATAGGACATTTTGCACTTTTTAAAACAAGAAAATAGATCATTTTACAATATTCAAAAACATGTTTAATGAAACATTTTCCACCTTTCGTAAACAAGTAAAAATATATTATTTTGCACTTTTTATAAATGCTATATATGTAAATATATCTTCGGCGAAGAATCAAATCTGACTATTTCCTTTTGGCGCTAAAAACGAAACTGCATAACTATTACAATTTTTTGCTAAAAGCGAAAATGACTATCCCCATTTTTCTCAAAATATTATTTAAAGGAGGCAAAAAAATATATATTTGCCAATGTAGCATGTTATGAAGTAGACGTTTTTGTTTAGGGGTCGTCCATGAATGACGTCACAAAAATTATTGCTCTCTCAGAAAACACCTATAATCCCTTTTTCAATGCTTAGCTATCACGAAGCGTGTAATTTCAAAATATGTATGTCATTAGCCATTAGTTAATGATTATCTTAAATAAACCGTACCGACCGCACTGTTTCCTTAAATTGAATTAATGTAACTAAATACTAAAATTCTATCCCATTCAGCAAGTGGAAAAAGAGAATCCGAAAATTTGAACGTTTACGCTGAGTTCAGCCAGTTAAGAGTTGACACATTGATTCAGATTATCAAAACCTAATGATGAAATTAATGGCTAGAAGTTTTAAGACTGTAATATTTATAATGGGTTGTCCATAAATGATGTCACATTTAGCGTGTGTGGGTCTTGTCCGGTATTTATGACTTGCCTTGTTACAGCTGAGCTGCGATAAAGAGAGTAGGTGGGTTCTTAAAGTGTCATAATTTATCTGGAATCATTTATGAACGATCCCTTGACACAAACAACTGCTTTTTAATATGCTTTATTGGCAAATGTAGTTTTTATGACCTTCTCTTTATGGTATTTTGTGAAAAATGTAGCTAGTCAGTTTTGCTTTTAGTGAAAAATGGTAATAGTCAGTTTCGCTTTTCTCACAAAAAGAAGATAGTCAGATTTGATTCTTTGCCATCAGCTGTATGGAGCCAGGTAATGCCAAGATATAAAGTGCTCTAACAGAATTTTGTTATACAAGAAGTTATACAAATCAAATCGTGTTGGGAATTGCCTAAGTCAGTATGCAAGAATTAATACCTGTCCAAATAGATCAAAAAATTAGTTTGGAATTATTGAATGTAATACTGACAGGTATAGAAAATTAACAATTCCAACAATAATTAGAAATGAGGCACATTTCTGAGTTTTTAAAAATTCAAAAATTCTCATTTGTTTCTAAAAAATGTAAAAATCCTATTACTCTAAGGCCTTTAAAAATACCTAGTTTTTTGAAAAAAACAGAAAATTTAGAATTTTCTGAAATGCATTTGTTGGTAACGGTTGGAACATTAAAAAACCTAAAATGTTTTAAAAATCAGTTACAAGTTGTAGATGCGGGGAAAAATTAACAAAATCGTTTATTTTGAATTTTGGCGGAAAACCGGGCCTAAATTCTAGATAATAATTAAATAAAATACGTAACGAAACTAACTATAACCATTGAAGTGCACAGAATGTATTGTTTTTGTAATTTATTTTTGTTAATCAAATGCCCAGTATTACAGAAGTAGTAGGAACATACCTTCCATATATTAATATAACGCAACAATTACCACCAGACCAGACCACCACCGAGAAACAAATGCCACATTCAGTTAACTCCTTAACAAATAAAAGCGTTTTTGTTAGATTTAAACGCTATGCTATATGTACGGACGTTTGTTTTAACTTAACCAGGTGCATTATAACTATCTACCTGCGGTTCAGCTTTGGTTTGGGTTTCACTTTGGGTCATTCCTTTTACTATTTGTGTTTATTATGAGTGTGTGTGCACGTGTGTGTGTGTGTGAATATTTAAGCCCTTAAAAAACTGTACGTTCAACGCGTACGTACAGAAACAAACCACGTCACCGCAACAAAAATTGCAACGGCAGCACTAGAAGCAGAAGTGCAGAACAGCAACGACATTGAATTACAAAATTACTTCATTTCACATGTCATTATTACGTTAAAGTTAAAACCTCGACGTGTGGGTACATGAAGGAAAGGGTCCTCGGGAAGGAATTTTGGTCAGTTTGTATAAAAGACGAAGGCAATCTCATAATTCTTCACACTTTAAATTTAACTGTCAACCTGTGCTCAGTACATTTCTTTAAGACCGATCAATTTTTTCAATTAGACTTTCAGTCCTAACTTTTACATAAAAATGAACAGAATCGTAAGTTTTGCTAAAATACTACTAAAATACACAGTTTTAACTTAGCTTTATTTCAACGACTTTTTAAATACAGTTTTATATATTGAATTTGTAAATTCTTTAAAAATTATTAAAAATTTGAATTGTTTGATTGTTCATGTTTTTGTAACAGATTTTTGTCACTCTTGCTGCCGCTTTGGTAGCTGCTGTCTCTGGAGCCCCTAATCTCGGTGGATATGGCGGTGGATTGGGTGGATACGGTGGTGGATATGGGGGTGGCTACGGACACGCAGGTGGTCTCGGTCACGGTGGTTACGGTGGTGGGAATTACAAATTAGGCTATGGATTCGTTGCTACTGGATACGGTGGACACGGAGGATATGGAAGTGGACACGGAAATGTTGCCAAGGTTCAAGTTGAACAAACCCCTCATCAATATAGCTTTGCTGTAAGTGACACCATAAATCAAGCTAATGTATTTAGAATTAAACTGTGTACATTTTATTAATGGCTTCAAAATGTAAACATTAAATACTTACTACTAGAGAAAATGCTTACTGTAGAATTCGTTAAACTAATTTTTAAAATATTTTGAATTACTTTAAAGGTCAACGAGCAAGGACCCCACTCCAGCAGACACCACTATCAATCCGCTTACAATTATGGTGGTGCTTATTAATTTCAAAATTTAATTTAACAAAATATGCAACGTGATTGATTACTATGGATGATTAATAATTAAGCAGATTGATAATGTGTTGTAACCTAACTATTTTTTCTAACACTGTATTGTTTAGTTCACATAGTAATATTTATATAAGATTGAATTTATTTGTGCGAACAGTAAAAATTAAATGTAGTTCTACATAGAATCCATAGTTTGTATAACCATAATATAATGTGACTTATTAACATTGCTTTACTATTCAAACAAAACAATATTAACTAATTAACTTATAAGCACAGCCTATCTAATTTTATTTTCCATTGCACAAATTACCTAATACTCACAAATATTAAAAAAACAGTGTAGTGTACAACTCGATGTTTAGTAGGCTACCCTTGTAAAACTGTAAAAAAGTACATAGTTTGGAAAATAACAGTGGAGGTGTGAAGAAACTAAACTTTTTTACGAAAGTTATTATTCCACAAACCACAGCTATTTTTCACTAATAGTACTTTCTCTCTACATAACTGCGGCAATTGCTTAAAATCGGGTAGTACACTAATTATAGTCTGAAGAATCCAAATTACTCAGGTCTGTTTATAACTATGCAAAAGCAAAATTCACTATGTATCAATTAAAAAATTAAAATATTATGATCCTCAAAGCGTGTATATAGCACGCTTTACACTTTACAACCATGTAGTTAGAACAATTTGCATCTTTTAAAAACATATTTTAATAGAACATTTTGTACCTTTTAAAAGCATATAAATAGAAAATTTTGTACATATTAAAAGAAAGTGAATATAACATTTTTGACCTTTTAAAAACATGTAAATAGAACATTTTGCACTTTAAAAAAATTTTGTAAGTAGACCATTTTGCACTTTTTCAAAACATGTAAATGGAACATTTTGTACCTTTTAAAAGCATATAAATAAAAAAATTTGTACATATTAAAAGCAAGTGAATATAACATTTTTTACATTTTAAAAACATGTAAATAGAACATTTTGCACTTTTAAAAACTTTTGTAAGTCGAACATTTTGCACTTTTTTAAAACATGTAAATGGAACATTTTGTACCTTTTAAAAGCATATAAATAAAAAATTTTGTACATATTAAAAGCAAGTGAATATAACATTTTTAACCTTTTAAAAACATGTAAATAGAACATTTTACACTTTTTAAAAACTTTTAAATAGAACATCTCGTACATTTAAAAAAAATGTAAATGGAAAATTTTGTACATTTTAAAAACATGTAAATGGAACATTTTGTACCTCTTAAAACCATATAAATACAACTTTTCTTTCATAAACAAGTAAATACATTATTTTGAACTTTTTAATAACCTGTAACCCATTTATTTTTTATTGACATAGCTTATTTTAATTCTTTTTTTTTAATGTTCATCTGTCAGGTTTTTATTTGTCTTTTCTGAAATAATCAAGTATTTATAAACATTTGCTACCGTTACCGGTGTATATACTTATTAGAGAACAAAAATGCTTAAATATTATTAGTAATGTTTATAAGTAAGGTTGTTGGAATGAGGTCATGCGGATTTCGATTTTTGAATCTTCAATTTTGAAAAGAAATTCTAGAGGTTTCCAATAATTTATAAAAATTTCTACAGGAAGGTTTTTAGTTCTTGTTTTGTAGTATTCGAGGCACAGAAGCTCAAAGAAAGCCTGTTTATATCTCATAACTACCGTTGATTTATATTTAAGGTTGTTAAATTCACTGTTAATCGTTTCGTATGTAATTAGATGTGCTAAATATATTGCGTGATTGACAGATGAATGTTTGCCTGAAATTCCGTTTAATTTTGTTGACTCGTTCCAAACATTTCCTGCTTTTATAACAATATTTTTAACATATTCCCATAAGGGTTTAAAGTGATTACAAATAAGATAATGCTTAAACTTTGGATTCGTATGATTGCAAAAAGTGCATATGTTAGAATTAATCAAACCCATTTTCATTGCGAGAACAGGTGTACAAACTGCATTGTGTCTAAACCTCCAGACTATTTCTTTTTCTTTATAATTAATACAATGTAATAAGTTAATACAAATAGTTAATACAATATTTTAATTCTATCTTTACTTAGATATAGACCATTTTGACTCATTATACTAACGATGTCATATACTGATACACATTGGGAATTTATTCACTTTAGGTTGGGAAAATTATGTGCATTTTTAGATTAGGTTATTATACTATTATGCTAATTTTCGAACAATAAATGTAATAAAAAAATAATAAGCTGAATAATTGAATATTGTCCATGTAGTATAGGCCTATGGAAGTGTTTTTACATATACCTATTGCAGGCTGGCAGCAGGTCAGTGTCAAATTAAAAGGCAATGAGTAAGCTCAAAACTTGCATAAAAACCAAGTTCAAAAACGACAGGGTAGATATACGCTCAAAAGTCGAAAATTGACCAACTTTGAGCCCTTGTGACGAAACAGACCTAGCAAATTGAGCCTTGTGGATGTATTCAAGCTTGTCTTCCCGCCTATTTGAACTAATCTGCAAAATCTTTGAATTATAAACTCTGCTGCTTCTCCTCGCACTTTCACCAGGACTATTCCGGGTACTGCTAAAACTAGTAATACTCCCCCTCGTTTTCTTCCCGTGACTTGGCCTCTGACAAATATCCAAATTCCTACTCATATTTTGAATACCTCCTGGAATGTTAAAAGCGCTAGAGTAAACTACTGTGAACAGAAATGATGCATCCACTGCTATCATAACGTAGAAAATTGCAACTGCCATTTCAGAATGAAAGTAACGGACGCCCAGGTAACCTCCAAGAATGCCAATTGTTAAACAAAGTCCCTTATTAAAGCATATTATATCCGAAAATGCCAGGTTGAATAGATTTAGCACTAATTGCAATTTTCGTATTTCAAAAATGCTATTCTTTTTGGTATCACTTCTATTTTTAAAAGCGACATTAAAATAGTTCATAAATGAAAATAGCATGAAGGCATAGTGGAACGTGGAGACGAGTTGACATATGGCGATAATAATGTCAAAACTTAAGCAGAATCCAAATAAAATCGGAAAATTGTTTTGGATATTGTCTGGTATAGCAGAGTAGATTAAAAATGGAAAAGATGAATCATAAAAGTATAAAGTTGGCAAAATCCAAAGTAAGGAGATGAAAAAATATGGAAGATAAATAAAAACTTTGGTTTTCAAAGATTTGGTTTGCTTTCCTGGCGGGAGATCGATATGGTTCAAAAAGTCACCTAAAACCAAATGAAAAATTCATATATTCTAAGCCAGCACAAATAAGACCACATCTAATGCTCTTGTGGACGTATAGTATGTGAGCAAATTAAATTTTACTTTTCTTGGTTGTATACATATATATTTTAAAAAAATTGATTACCCTGTATTTGAAATTCCTTGAACAATAATACATTCACAGAAGGCCATTGAAACGAAAAAATAAAATGGCACGACAAAGTAATTCCGTATATCACAAAAACAAGGAAAGTGCCTGGTAGGTAGTATGGCGGATCTTCGGGTTGAGGTATCGTAACTAATTTGAATAAATTCCAAAGTAGAACTGAAAAATTGAGAATTTGAAGACTAAACCAAATATTATGAGTAACTCGCTTCCATTTAAATGACTCAAGTTTCATTTCCTTTTTCAAACTTGAAGGGGAAAATTTAAACTCGAATGGCAGGAGGTTGAAGCCTGTGATGAGGGAATACATTCTGTAGTTGTGTTTTAAATTTTTGCTATTTAACGCTGCCATTTTGACGTTTTTGCGTTTTTAAAACTTTGTTTATAGTGAACTTGTGAAATGAAGTTTCAAGTTTTTTTTTCTGGTAGTTTATTTGATCTTTGAAATAATTTGGAATTCCTAATTTTAAAAACCAACTAATAACTCAGCAAAGCAAAAACTATTCCAAATTGTTATGTACTTTCTACTTTATGCCCTGTGAGACTTTGTGTGTTCTATTTGGCGTATGTTGAGTCTGTACAATTGTACAGCATCAACTCAAATACAAGGCAAGAAATTTAATTGAACATACACCTTTTAAACGAGACAGACAGGTTGGCAGGACAATTAAACAGTTCCGAGTCAGGTGCTCCATTGAAAATGACAGACCCGTGGACATTTACATTGTATAATTATTACTACTTTAATGTCAGTGCCAGTTTAATTTGTGCTTAAATTACCATCATACGTTAAGTCATTTCGGTTTACGTACAATAATAAATTACTGTATTTTCTGTAATAGTGGACGGGTCTGGGATGTCAGTGTTTGAATAGTAGACGGGTCCATTGAACACAATATTATATACTGCGGTAGACGGGCTTGTAATAGTGGACGCGCGTCTTGGTGGCCAGAATTTGAATAGTACACGGGGTCCACTATTGCAGGAAGTACGGTATCTAACTTTATACTGTCATGTCAAATGTAGAAATATTTCATAACATCACTTGTTATAGTTTAAAACAGGGGCTGGATATGTAAACGGTGGATTAATCGACGTGACATAAACTGGTAAATAATAATTTAGTAATTTCAGGCGTAGAAAAAAGTGTGTGCTATTACATCCTAATTACTACTTTGACTTCACATGGCACGTTGTACCTGTGTAAAATAAAACAATTTTGAAAAAGAAAATTAAAGAGTTTTGACCGTTATATGGGGTGTGAGTATTAAAGCATTAAACATACACTATCAATTCAAAAACTATTTCATTATAATATAAGTAAAATTTTTCAATCGAAATTATTCGAAATCATCAATAACTATGCGAGCCAAAGAATAGGACAATAAATGTTACCATATTCAATTATTCGGCTATGCTAATTATTTTTTAATCATGAAAACTCAATAATTTTGTAATACTATTATTTAATGAATATTTTTATTACAGTCGAACTTCAATGTACGGAACAACAGGCTCCAGATGTTTTTGAATGTCTGAAAATCAAACCATTAAAAAGAATTTGTAAATTATTATGCTCAAAACATAGTTATTTACAAACGCAAATTTGTCAAATTATCAGTACAATACCACCACAATAGAAAATAACTGCATGTCTTTTAAATAACTTTAATAATTGCAAACTTCATTTAAAAGATGCGTTTTCCCCATAGACTAAATAACAATAAGTTCAATTTAAAAAATATGACCTGACCTTTTCTGTCTAGTTCATTTAATTTAACAGCATCGAAACAAAATATTATTTTTGTCCGCTCAACCATCTCCCTAAAACCATGGAGCCCCGTCAGTTGAGACACAAACATTTTTGAGATTTTGTATTTAAAGTGTATCGTGAATTCCTTTAAATCTGTACACAAAAATATATTTTTAACATTTATTTATTACTTCCGGTATTTGAATTTTATTAATTTGTACACAAAACTCCTTCAATGGTTGTATTTAAAAATCTGGGCATCTGCTAATTTTAACTGTAACATTTATTGGCAAGGGCAAGAGCATGAATTTAAAAAAAATAAAATGACTACTTACTCGTGGAGTCGCCAATGTAGGGCTCGGTGCGTAGAAAATGAATCTGTTCCGGGCTGAACTCAAGTCCAAGATGAGCAGCTTCGCTTTTGTCTGCAAACTTGCTGCATAACTTTTGATGAAGCCCGGTGAAAAAAGAATCCATTGCTTCTACTTTCAAACTGGCAGTAAAGTCGGAGATGTGAAATATCTCTAATTTTGGGAATGCTTCCCAAACCCAGTTTTGCAGCTGGGTGAGTGGATCACATTTAATCTCTAAATGACGCACATTTGGAAACAATTTTCCTAGAGCCATGCCAACATCGGGGAAGGATGTCATTTCTAAAATAGTCACGGCAGTCACGCTTGGCAGGATGTCCCCACCCACAACACTTCCATCAAACTTTTCCATTTCAAAGAACGCAAGAAGCTTGTTCTTGTACGTGTCCACACTGTCCACAGCGCCAAGGCCAAGACCCATATCCAGCGTAACTTTTGACAGAGCCGGAAAATAATTCGGCGGGATTCTGTTTGGAGTTTCTTGGTTTTCAAATTGAAATACGTGGCAGTCATACATTGTTCGGGAGATTTGGATATTAATTGCACCAGCAGCTCCTGGAAGCTCTTCGTTCTCGTTCTCTTGAAGCTCCATCGATTGAAGTCCAAATGGCAGAAATTCTGTATCTTCTTTTACGAGTTTCAACCATTTAGGTTTTTTAAGTGGCGGGATTAGAACGTTGGGAAGGACATCTTCAGGGTTCACATGGAGTTCCAGATATTTTAACGTGTCCTGGCTTCCTTTTAAAATCTTGTGCAGGATCCCAGTCATTTTCCCCCCTGCACCAACACTTATTGAACTTACGTTGCTCAGCTTGACCGTTAATGCGGTCAGCTTTAGGAAGGAAAATTTGCCTTGAAGACAAAGCAATTCCGCTAGAGACGAATTCACAATTTCCGGACATTCTGAGGGATTAAAATTTAAGCATTTAATGAGATGAGCCTTCTCCATTTTCATCAAAACCGAAAGTCCTGCAAGACCCACGTCTTGAATAGCCCGGAGATTTGGTGATGACTTGACGACTTCTTCCAGAAGCTGAGATTTATCCAAATAACGCATCCGCTCACTTTCCACGTACAGTTTTTCTATTTTTAGAGTCGAAATTGTACGGTGCTTGAATTCTTGTGATGGCAACGCCGGGAAACTGAAAATTCTAGTTTTTTCTTGGACATGTGGTGACGCAAAAAGTTCAAAGTTCCTTAGATCCAGGCAGGTTAAATTGGGCAAGTGAACAAAGAGAAGGTTTTGAATGGCGGATGTAGAGATTTTGCTGGGAAAGGAAAGTTTTTGGATTTTATTTCCATAGAGTGAAAAGAATTTCATGAGATCGTCTACCTCAAAAAAACGGGGATTCTCATCTGCTGGGGATGAACCCAGATTGTTGAGGGCCTTCTCGCATCCTGCAAGAAATTTGATGCTTTTTGAGGGGAATTTGGGCGAAACAGAGACACACTGGATTAGATCTTGAAAGAGGCTATGGGGCGGTCGTGCATTGTAAAATTTAAATATGGGGGGACTATTCCAGTTATCATCACTGCCAACTTTCAACAGTTGTGTATGGGAATGGATATTGACATCCCATCCAATAGGCACTTGACCCATTTCCAGGACGATGTCACATGTATTTCGGTTGAGGAGAATCTTTGTAGCCGCATCACGCCAGCAACTGTTGACAAAGCGAAAGTTGAGTAGATCTGACGAAGTGAGGATTTTCAGGTTGTCCAGTATCACTGGTAGAATCTGCATATACATTAAAATATGGCACAAGGAATTTCATGAATTGCATACTACTCAATGTGTTAGCAGATAAGATTAAAATTACTTACGTCAGCAGTAAAAACACTGCATTCAAGGTGAAAATCTTCGCAAGTACTGCTCCCCACCACCGAATTTGTATTCTGTATCAGGTTATCATGGCAAATGCTGAGTAGTTTTGAACTGGAGTCCATACTTATACATCAGCCCTTTTTAAATCTATAAAATAGTATAAAATAAATATACCACCAACATTTACACGTTTTACAAATTTCAGTAGAATAAAATCAAAAGATCCCACACGTCTTGACTCAATTTAATAATATTACAAAATATACGAAACCCTGCATGTATAGATTTGTTATTATGTCTAGTGGTTTTAGTAAATCAGAAGTTATTTGTTATTTCAAATTCAAATATCTAACACAGCAGCTTTGTCGTTAATAATATTTCCACTATTTCCAGAGTGCACACTACCAATAAAGTGTGAAAGTCACACTGATGACCGTGTCGACTCATTTAGACTTAAAAATATCTCCGAAAATATTGAAAGTTGGAAGTACGGTTATAAACGAGAACGAGAAGGACTTGGTCTCATTAAAAGTTGATTGAGACATATTTCTATACATAATTGATACCGTACTTAGTACTTTTGGAAAGTGTAAATTCTTGGCCTTGGTAGAGAAGGGAAACTCATCCTGCTGCGGGGTTTGTTTCAGATCACTAACTTGATTTTTACATAGACGTATAAAAATAGAAGTGCATACCTACTTAATTACCTACTTAAAGGCACAAAAGAAAAGGTTATAATAATTCTAGACAATGTGAAAATGCGGCTTGCGCTAACTTAATGGAAATTTGACTTGACTTTTATTGTTATTATAAATCGCTTACTGGTGATATATAGCAATTATTAAGAGTATACAATGACATTTAACGGAAAACGTTTTAGCAATGTTACGAATTAATATTTGATCACAAATTGCATAGGAACTAGGAACCTTCTCCACAGTGTCTAGATGTTGAGCGTAAGCGTATACTCATCTATTGAAACAGTACTTGACGACAAGACGACAACACTTACACAATTCTAACAAAAATTTTACAAGCGTTCGAAAACAAAATCCTCAAAATTGAATGTATGTTTACAGTACAAAAAACTTCACGATATAATTTATTTTATCTCTTTGCGTATGAATGGTCAATTGAAATATTGGTAGTGGATAATGTAATAGACGTAATAGTTGTCATTATTACTTTTATTTTAGCGAAATTGAATTTCAAGTTTTTATATTTTATAAATTATATTTTTTAGCGAAAAGCTATTACGCAAATTCAAGATATTAACATTACAGTTTTTGGCATAATTATTTATTGAATGGTCAGTGTCAGTTTTGCAAAATACTTGCTTGCATCTTTTTAACGATAGAAAACCCGCACACACAAGTCCCACCTCTACAATAATGTTTCGGAAGAGAAGCTTGAATTTTTTTAGACAATCAAATTTGAAACCAAATTCTGACGGCGTGCTTACTAGCAATGCATTTCACAGAATATTTTGGTGGTCGAAATATAGTGGTTTATGGCCATTTTCTTATTCTACTACCAATGTCCCTCAACCTGAGAACGAGAACCCGTATGGTTCCAATCCACCCGCCACTGTTACTCTTCTGCCCAATTTAGAATTCAAATTTTTCACAGTCCCGGGTCTACTCCCTTGCGTCAATGTTACATTCACATTGACATGTCTCCTTGTCCTGGGTTACTTCAGAGAACTCATCTTCCCAGAAGCGAAATATCAGGCCGCACAGAGAGTTAATGACAGCTTGGGTCTTTCCTACAAGGTAGGCAATGTTGTCACGACCATCTGCACCGTTTTAGGTGCCAGCAGTCTTCGCCTTGTTAGCTTAGCATGCTCTAAAAATATCGTCAAGTTTTGGAAAAAACTCCAAGAAATATTCAGCAGAATCTACGAAATTGAAATAAAAATGGTTGGAAAAGAAAACGACGTTTCCACAGGAACCAAAGTTGGGAACACACCTACTGATATGGTTAAAATGATCCAAAAATTGAGCGTCAAAATATGCATAGTAATGGGTTGTATCATGATCAGTTCGTGCACAGTATTAGCAGTTGATCATACAGAGGCGGCGGTTCAATGGTTCGCTTACATTTCCTGGAAATTTGCATGTCTAATCTCAGCCATGTGGCTTTTGTTTCAACTGGATTTACTCACCTTCATTCAGTTTTACTTGGTCATTCTCGCCATTTGTGAAGTCATTTGCATGGGTTTTCAAAAACTCACCCTTAAAATTGACAACCTTGCAGGGATACTGACCAATAACACGGAAGTTGAAAATAAAGAGCAATCAAGGCGGCGGTTGAACATGGAGCATGCGGAAACGAATTTTAACCATGAGGTTAAGAAAATTTTGAAACTGGCAAACGAGCTAACGGATATATTTGAAAACTTCAACCAAGTTTTTAAATTCCAAATAATTTTAATTCTCTGCGTAATGGGGATTCCAATTGTTTTCGATACATTTCTTATTATACTCTCATTTTGGTCTCCATTCTTGAGAGGTGTTTTACTCACCCTGATTTTGGGAATTTTAAAGAATATTTCTATCATTCTTTGCATCTGCAGTGTCGGGACGGAAATTACACAAGTAGTACGTAATAACGTTGAATTTTAAAAAATTCAGACTAATTTAAAATATACAATTTAATTCTAAAATCATACCTATTTTTTATGTAATTACGTATCGTAGATATGGAAATTCAATAATACTATTCCATTAACTTGATAGCCTATCATATTTTAATTGTTTATGTTGAAGGGGGCAGACTTTGTTAAAGTGCTGAGTAAAATTGATTTGGAATCTCTTACAAGGGGAAATCAACTTCAGGTTCGCTAAAACTTAAAGAATAATTACAATAATTTAAATTCATTAACATGAACCAATTATTTACTTACAATTTTTTTGTGCCATAATTAGTCAAACTTGTATAAATCGTACCCAAAATATCGTACCCGAACTAGTTGTTTGTATGTTATTCATTTGAGCGCCTGAATTAATCGTGCCCGTACTTATTTGCACCGTGTTTAGTGGGTACGAGTTATCTGGGTAGGACTAATCCACCAATCTTTAAACGTAAAATATTATTTCAGATTCAATTGTTTGCCTTGCGACAAATTAGCTGTCCAATGCGGATAGCTCCTGGTGGTTTTATTTGCTTCAACAACGGGCTAATAACGTCTGTAAGTCATAATACATATAAAATACTTTAATTTTGTGTAAAGCCATTTTTTAAAAATAAAAATTGATTTAAATTGATTAAATTATATTATGCATTGCGCCGTATTTTGAAAATATACACTGAACCCTTAGCTTTGTAAAAATTTGTATTATAGACGCGCCGCTTAATGCATGTTATGTGTGTATGTTTCAGATGATTGCTACAGTCACTACTTACATGGTTATACTACTTCAATACAACGTAGCAGCATAAATGAGTACATTAAAAATACATCTGCTATATATACTACAGGTGCATTAAGAAAGAAAACAATTTGTAATTACCTACATAAAAACGATTAGCACATTTTGAAAATTTCTTTAACTATTTCATTATTATCTCTAAGATATATGTATATGTAAATTCCTAATAACTAATAATAATTAGTAATTTTTAATTACTTTGTTTTCACAGAAAATTAAGTGGTTTTAGATAGCTGCTATAAATAAGTATCTACTAGTCATTTTCAGGTGCAATTAGATATATAACTACACAAATTAGGTACATAACATAGTAAACTAGAACTAGACATTACAAGAATTGCACAAACTTTATTGTTTTTGTAGCATTATTTTTTCAATAAAAACGTTTAGCATTACAAAATACGGACTACGTTCCATACTTCACTTCACTGTGTTTTCCATAAAACTCAGCAGTTCAACATCACCAGTAAAAGAAGACGCACATCCTGTTACCTCCTCGATAAAGTTTGCGTTCTCACGGCAAAAAACAATATTACATTACAAATAAATACACTTAAACAACAAAGAAAAACTGTACAGAGAATCTTATACGAAAAATGATACCACCCAACGCGCTGAGAGTGTATGAGAAAATAATAAAATTCTCCAGCTTTCTCAAAGTGCAGCCATACAAATGGGACAGGGAGCTGGAAGAAATGCGTTTTGGGAGTCACTTTGACGGGAAGACAAGCTCAACAAAATATTTCAAATTTTCAAAACTTGTATTTATGACACAGCTTCTACTTGTGTTGAGTCATCAACTATTCCTATTTTACCGTTGGGCCCACGTTATGACGGACCAAGAAACAGGCGTAAAAGGAACGAAATTTAAAATTCAAATGACCTATAATTTAGTCTTTGTCCTTTTGAATATCAATCAAGTGGTTGTATTTCGTACATTTGGAAACTTTCACGTCTTTGTTAATGGTTCATTCAGGGTTTTCAAATATTTTGGAGGTAAGATTTACATCATAATACGGTACTTATCGTCTGTAAAAACCAAAATGATTCATATCCATTTGTAGCTAAAAACAATATCCACTATCTACAAAAATATTGAAACATGTCTTAAAAGCGTTTAAATAGAATGTTTTGCACTTTTAAAAAATAGGTAAATAGAACATTTTATACTTTTCAAAAACATGTAAAAAGAAGATTCTGCCCTTTTTAAAAACCTGTAAAAAAAAGATTTTGCCCTTTTCAAAAACATGTAAATAGAAGTTTTTACACTTTTCAAAAACTCTTAATTAACATTTTACGCAAGTTCCCTGTTTTGTTTTTATGACATAGGTAGCTCATTTTGATTCTAGCTCAAATAAAATATGGGTCATTTTGGTTCTTTACAGACGATATCTGAATTTAAATTAAATTTAAAACGTGTTGTTAAAAAAATATTTGTATTCTGATAATTAGTAATTTACTTGTAAATCCGAATTTTTAGAAAAGCAAGCGGGAACATTGGCAACTTCGGCAAAGGAAGAAATCGCGGCTAGAAAATCCAAAGAAAACATTCTAACAAATATGTTGCGTGCGTCATTAACCCTTGCTATATTTGGCTTAATCGCTCATCCCCTCAACGTTTTCAAAAACCCTTCAAATCCCATGCTGTTCACATCCCTATTCTCTCCCCTGGGAAACTACCTCTTTGGGGAAAATTACTTTTCTTCGTTGTGCACACGTATTTCAACTTCATCGCTAGATTTGTTCTGTGTTTGATTCTGACAACGATTCTGGTCCACCTCTTCTGCTTCCTGGAGATCATCAAGTATATTGAGAGCCATTATGGAAATGATGTTCCGAAAATCATAAGATACTACAGACAACTTGAAGTACTTCATAATTATTTCAATGTATTGTTTTCGGACTGGTTCCAAGTAACGAATATAATTGGAGTTAGTTTAATCACGCTCAATATTTACCAAGGGGTGGTCTGCTTGGATGTGAGGAGTGTCCTCATTGGGGTTTTAATAATTATTCTGACTGTCAATGGCTTGTTTAGATATGCAGGGAATGTATTTGAGTGCTCTGTAGTTGCGCTTAGGGGCTGGAAACGGTTAAGTATACCTAAATACGTTGTTGCAGATCGATATCAGTCGAATTTCAAATTACAATCAAACATCGAGGAACGGTCAGAAGCATGGTTAAAGACAGTCAAATATAATAGAAGGCTACTGAAGTCAGTACGTCCTCTGCGCTGTAATGTAGGCTCAGGTTATTTTGCGGATAATTCAATGCTGTTAACCTATATTTTTGTAACTAGCGTCAATTCTGGTAATATGATCATTAGTTTATAGAATTAATGTCGATTGTCGTTTTTTCACCTAGTCTTACATACTTGGGTCGTTTATTGTAATTATTAGTATGCCTACTTTTAGAATTAAAATAATCTGGCTGAACCAAAAAAATTTTACAATGGACGATGCCATGATTAAATTAACGAGATACCTAATTGTGTTTATTTTATTTTAGTACATACATATAGTGCCAGTTGTTAGTAAGCATATTTAAAATTAGTTGATGGTTATGTCTACAGTAACTATTTTTACCTATTTCATCCTACATTGCAGGATGTCAAACTAAAAGGCAATTAGTAAGCTCAAAACATAATTGAAAACCAAGTCCAAGAACGAAAGTGTAGATACTCGTTCAAACGTGGAAAATTGACCAACTTTGAGCCCTTGTGACGGAACAGACCTTAGCAATTGTTTCATAGAGATGTTTTCAATATTTTGTTCCCGCCTTTTTAAACCAATGGGTGACAATTTTGAGTCAGAACTGCTGCTATCTGTAATAGCAATACTACTATTACTACTCTCCCCGGATTTCTTCCCTGTACTTGAACTTCGACCATAATCCAAATTTCTCGTCATTAAATCCCTACTCATATCCTGAAGCCCTCCTGGAATGTTAAAAGCGCTATTATAAACGACGGAGAAAAGAAAGGAAGCATCCACTGCCATCATCATGTAGAAAATTGAAATTACCATTTCAGTATGAAAGTAACGGATGCCCAGGTAACCTCCAACAATGCCAATAGTTAAGCAGAGACCCTTGTTAAGGCATATTAGGTTAGAGAATGCAAGGTTGAATAGATTCAATACTGATTGACATTTTCGTATTTCAAGAATATTGTTTTTTGTGATGGCACTTTTGTATTCAAAAGCGACATTAAAATAATTCATAAATGAAAATAGCATGAAGCCATAGTGAAAAGTGGAGGCGAGATGGCACATGTGTATAGCAGTATCAAAAACTAAGCAGACTCCAAATATTACTGGAAAATTATTTTGGACGTTGTCTGGTACAGCAGAGTAGGTAATAAGGGGAAATGAGGCGTCTAACAAATATAAAATAGGGAAAGTCCATATAAAGCATATGAAAAAATAAGGGAGAAAAATAAAAACTTGGGTTTTAAAAGTTTTTGTTCCTTTTCCTTGGTCCATAAAGTCACCTAAATCAGAATTCAAACATTTTTAGTCACTAATTATGAATTAATTAATTTACTAATTTTTTGAAATTGATATGCGTCATGTTATATACATATATAACACGGTTTCAAAAATTTGATGGGCATATATTATATTATCATCATATTATTCAAAAATGGATTATACCTTGTATTTGAAACTCCTTGAAAAGTAATACATTCACAGAAGGCCATTGAAACGAAAAAATAAAATGACACAACATTGTAATACCGTAAGACACAACTAAAAGAAAAGTGCCTGGTAGGTAGTATGACGGATCTTCTGGTTGAGGTAGGGTAACTAATTTGAATAAATTCCCAAGTAGAACTGAAAAGTGGAGAGTTTGAAGTCCAAACCAAATATTATGAGTTGCTTGCTTCCATTTAAATGACTCAAGCTTCATTTCCTTTGTCAAACTTGACAGGAAAATTTTAAATTCGAATGGCAAGAGATGTAAGCCTGTGATGAGGGAATACATTGTGTAGTTGTGTTTTAAATTTTGGCTATTTAATATTGCCATTTTTAAGTTTTTTTGCGTATTTAAAAGTGTGCTGATTTTTTTAATTTTTTATATGGTTACTCAGAATATTGACACAGAATAGTAGTTGAGTGATAATATGTATAATTTTTATTGTAAAATAAAGATTTACTTATCTTCTTTTGTTTTTGGTTTTAATCTTTCGAATAATTTCGAATTTCAAATTAGAAGCAACTAACTTATAACTGCAATAGCTGATAAAACGTTTTATGTACGTTCTACAAGCTTTCTGGTTTGTAAGTGTGTTTCACTTGGTAAATTTTGGGTCTGAACGATTAGATAGCAGATATTTTTAAATACGGCAAGAAACATGGCAAAAAATTTAAAATATCAGACAAATACACTGAAGATGACAGGCGGACATCAAAATTATATTGTTTTACGGCAGGTGCTCCATTATATATGACAGACCTGTGGACTACACTTTAATATCAATAATTTAATTTTTTTTTAGTAACCGTATAGTACATTTAGTCATTTTGTTCACGCACAATAATAAATTACTGTATTTCCTGTAATAGTAGACGGGCCTGAGATGTCAGTTTTTAATTGAATACTAGACGGGTCCATTGAACACACTATAATATTTCAGTAGACGGGCCTCTAATAGTGGAGGTTCAAATATGAATCGTACACGGGGTTCACTATTACAGGAAGTACGGTTTATAACTATATTGTCATGTCAAATGTAGGAATATTTCATAACATCGCTCGTTATAGTTTAAAACAGCGGCTGAATATAATGTAAAATGTAAATTAGACGAGGTGAGGTGACGTAAACTAAATGATAATTGCGTAAGGAGTGGAAAAGTGTCTTCAATTTACACCCTACTTATTACTTCGACTTTTTTAGGGGTTTGGTACCTGTGTTAAATACAACAATTTCAAAAAAGTGAAACTAAAGAGTTGTAAATATTAAAGCATAGGTACACATTATTAGTGTTATATACTGCTGTTTTCAACAGCCCACAAAAGTAATAGTTAGTTAATAGAACATTTTGTACTTTTAAAAAACATGTTACATATAACTTTTTGCCATTTTCAAAAACATGTAAATAGGACATTTTGCACCTTTTAACAACATGTACATAGAACATTTTGTAATTTTGAAAAACATGTACATAGAACATTTTGGTACCTTTTAAAAACATGTAAATAGAACATTTTCTACCTTTAAAAAACGTGTACATAGAACATTTTGTACTTTTGAAAAACATGTACATAGAACATTTTGACCTTTTCAAAAACATGTAAATAGGACATATTGTACTTCTAAAAAATATGTAAAAAGAACATTTTGTACCTTTTAAAAACTTGTAAATAGAACATTTTGTACCTTTTAAAAACATGTAAAAAGAACATTTTGCACTATTCATAAACACATAAATAAATTATTTTGCACTTTTTAAAAACTTGTAAAATTAGCAGTTTATCCATGTGTTCCATTTAGTGTTTTTTTGATTTATTCACTTTTTAGGTTGGAAAAATTATGTGTATTTTTGGGCCCCATGATGCTAATTTTTAAACAGGTAATGTATTAGTGTTGTAAGCTTATATTGATAAACTGGTTAATTGATTTTTGCTCATGTTTGGTATAAGCTCATACATACAAATTTTTTCTTCTACGTATTGCAGGCTGGCAGCAGGTCAGTGCCAAACTAAAAGGCAATTAGTAGGTTTAAAACATGCTTAAAAACCAAGTCAAGGAACGATAGTGTAGACTCGCGTTTGAATGTGAAAAACTGACCAACTTTGAGCCCTTGTGATGGGATGGACCTTACTAATTGCGTCATATAGATGTTTTTAATATTTTTTTCCCGTCTTATTAAGCTAATCAGTGACAATTTAAAACTACGATGACAAGGACCGCTGCTAAATGCAATAATACTCTTCCACGATGTCTTTCTTTGACTTTGACAAACATCCAAATTTCTACTCATAATATTTTGAATCCTTCCTGGAATGTTAAAAGCGCTATTATAAAGTACTGAGAAAATAAAAGATGTATCCACTGCTATCATGATATAGAAAATTGAAATTATCATTTGAATATGAAAGCAACGGACGCCTAAGTAACCTCCAAGAATGCAAATGGTTAAACACTGTCCCTTATTAAGGCATATTATATCCGAAAATGCCAGGTTAAATAGATTAAATACTAATTGCAATTTTCTTATTTGGAGAATGTTTTTTTTCGTGGGAGCGCTTCCATACTTAAAAGCATCATTAAAATAATTCATAAATGAAAATAGCATGAATGCGTAGTGAAACACGGAAACGACATGGCACGTGAAAATAACTGTATCTAGAATTAGGCAGACTCCAAATAGAACCGGAAAATTATTTTTTGCGTTGTTTGTTATAGCCGAGTATAATGTAATTGGAAAAGATGCATCTAAAAAATATAAGATAGGAAAAATCCAAATTAAACATATCAACAAATATGGGAGAAAAATAAAAACTTGGGTTCTTAAATTTTTAGTTTCTTTTCCAGGGTGGTTCATTTGGTTCCAACAGTCACCTAAAACAAAATCCAAACATCTTTAGTTACATACCTATATAGGCAGGTGGTATATGCTATTTGGAATTTTGTGTACAAAGTTTGATAGAAATATCGTCTATGAAGAATCAAAATAACCTATATCCAGTTTTAGCTCAAAACAATACCAACTATCTACAAAGATATTCAACTATGTCTTTAGAGCATTTAAATACAACATTTTGCACCTTTTCAAAAACTTGGACGTAGAACATTTTGCACCTTTGCGAAAACTTGGAATTAGAACATTTTGCGCCTTTTCGAAAAATTGGAATTAGAACATTTTGCACCTTGTCCAAATCAGGGGATCAGAACATTTTGCACCTTCTTAAAAACATGTAAATAGGACATTTTACATTTTTGAAAAAAATAAAAATAGAACATTTAACGTTTTTCGAAAACTTTTGATTACCATTAACATAAGTTTCTCATTAATTCTTTTTTATGACATAACTCATTTTGATTCTAGCTTACTATTATTTAAAAATGAATTTACCCTGCATTTGAAACTCCTTGAAAAGTAATACATTCACAGAGGGCCATTGAAACGAATAAATAAAGTGGCACGACAAAGTAATTACGTATATCACAACCATAAGAAATGTGCCCGGTAAGTAGTATCGAGGAGGATCTTTGGGTTGAGATAGGGTAACTAATTTGAGTAAATTCCCAAAAAGAACAAAACAATGAAGAGTTTGAAGACCAAACCAAATTTTATGAGCAACTCTCGTCCATTTAAATGAGTCAAGATGCATTTCCTTTTTCAAACTCGACAGGGAAAATTTAAATTCAAAGGGTAGGAGACGTAAGCCTGTTGCAAAGGAGTACATCCTGTAGTTGTGTTTCAAATTTTCGCTTGTTAATGCTGCCATTTGTAATTTTTTTTTCAATAATTTTCCTATTTTACAAATCGATAGATTATGCACAAAATTGACACAGATGACTAATCGGCAACTGACAACTGATGAACACCATAAACTGAATTCTCATAAGGTTTTTCTCTCGTTTTTTAGATCTTTAGTTTTCAGATTTCGAATTTAAAAGTTTAAGAATCAACTTTAACCCAGCGAAGCAAAACGTTTTAAACCACTTTTTACGCTTTTGCTTGCAAAACCCCTAAGGTATTTTATAAATATGTTTGGTGGAAACAGTTATTCAAGAAGGTGGATAGATAGGTGAATGGGCGAGGCACACACACACTTTAAACTACTCAATATAATTTTGAATAAACAGAGAGACACACAAAAACTGGACAGGTCCACGAAAGTTGTGTTGTTTCGTGTCAGATGTCAGATGTTCAATTAAATATGACAAACTGTGGACATTTTCAATTTTTAAGGTAAACGTATTAATATTAAGACCTCAGTACATTGTATGAATAAAGTCGTTTTATAAAATAATAGTAAATTCAACATTGTAAATTTTTTGTTTTAGTTTAATAGAATTTAAAACTTTAGCAATTTTAACATTTTAGAATTAATTACACACGCTATACGTAAAACGTGAATTATGTTACCTAAGCCATAAATTAATTATTGTTTACGACGTGAAAAGGCGCATACTGCTGGGCTGGAATGTTTAAATACAGTAATTATTACGTTTACCTTTAGACATTTTACCAAATTATAAGTGCGACAAAAATGCGCGACTAGAAAATTAAAGAAAAATTTACCTTTGCCCCTTAAAAAGCTGAGTCGTCCATAAATGATGTCATCGAAATATCCCGAAATCAAGGACACTATGCCCCCCCCCCTTCCTGTCACCAGCGTATCTATCGCGAAAAAATGTATCCAACTAAAAGGCAATTAGTAGGTTTAAAACATGCTTAAAAACTAAGTCAAGGAACGATAGTGTAGACTCGCGTTTGAATGTGGAAAACCAATGGTGACCAACTTTGAGCCCTTGTGATGGGATGGACCTTACCAATTGTGTCATATAGATGTTTTCAATATTTCTCTCTCGCCTGACTAAACTTATCAGTGACAATTTAAAACTACGACGACGAGGACTGCTGCTTAATGCAATAATACTCTTCCACGATGTCATTCTTTGACTTTGACAAACATCCAAATTTCTCCTCGCCATTAAATCCCTACTCATATCCTGAAGTCCTCCTGGAATATTAAATGCGCTATTATAAACGACGGAGAAAAGAAAGGAAGCATCCACTGCCAACATCATGTAGAAAATTGCAATTGCCATTACAGTGTGAAAGTAACGGACGCCCAGGTAACCACCAAGAATGCCAATGGTTAAACAGAGTCCCTTGTTAAGGCATATTATATCCGAAAATGCCAGATTAAATAGATTCAGCACTAATTGCAATTTTCGTATTTCAAGAATGCTTTCTTTTGCAATGACACTTCTGTATTCAAATGCAACATTAAAATAATTCATAAATGAAAATAGCATGAAGGCATAATGAAACGTGGAGACGAGATGACAAGTGTTCATAACAGTATCCAAAATTAAGCAGACTACAAATAAAACCGTAAAATTATTGTGGACGTTGTCTGGTATAGCAGAGTAAGTTGTAATGGGAAAAGATTTGTCCAAAAAATACAAAATAGGGAAAATCCAAATTAAACATATGAAAAAACATGGGAGAAAAATAAAAACATAAGTTTTAAAAGTTTTTGTTCTTTTTTCAGGGGGATTAATAGGGCTCCAAGAGTCACCTAAAATAAATTGAAAACATTTGTTTTAGTTACTACCTATTTACAATCAATACGCTATGTGGAATACATCATTGGTTTGTACACAGTTTGATAGGAATATATCGTGCTTAAAAATCGATTTACCCTGTATCTGAAATTCCGTGAAAAGTAATGCATTCACAGAAGGCCATTGAAACAAATAAATAAAATGGCAGGACAAAGTAATCCCGTATATCACAACCATAAGGAACGTGCCTGGTAGGTAGTATAGTGGATGAGCTTTGAGTTGAGGTAGCGTCAGTAATTTGAATAAATTCCCAAATAGAATCGAAAAGTGAAGTGACTGGAGGCCGAACCAAATTTTATGAGCAACTCCCTTCCATTTAAATGAACCGAGCCGCATTTCCTTTCTTAAACTTGACAGGCAAAATTCAAACGGTAGGAGATGTAATCCTGTGGCGAGTGTGTACATTTTGTAGTTGTGTTTTAAATTTTCGCTATTTAACACTGCCATTTGTAAGTTTGTTTTGGTATTAGTTTTTGTATTATTTTAATCACCATAGATAATGCACAAAATTGACACAGATGACTAATCACTCAGCAACTGATAAGTGCCACGAATTGACGAATTGAATAATATTAACGGTTTGCTCTGGCTTTTCAAGTCTTGATGGTATTATTTTGAATTTTATATTTTAACAATCAATCATCCAACCTGCAGCGAAGCAAAAGGTAAAAAAAAATTTTTACTCTCTCGTTTGAAAATCCTTATGTATTTATAAATATTTGTATTCCAAAAAAAGGTTTTTAGAAGGCGGATTGGTAAGTCAATTTAAGTGAGGCACTGGCTTGAAATTACTAAAAATAATTTTGAGTAAACAGAGAGGCACACAAAAATTGGACAGGTGCGTGTTTCGTGTCAGATGCTAAATTAAAAGTAACAAACAGTGGACATTTTTAATTTTTAGGATACATGTTTTAATATTAAAACCTCACTACATTGTGTTTGTATGTAAATATAACGTCATTTTTAGAAAGGATAATAACTACAATTAATAGAGCACTATTCTGTAGAATAGGAACATAGAAATAGTGAATTAAATTTTGCTGAAAACAGAATTAAGTACAGTCGCTACGTGAAACGTAATTTAGGTGACCTAAAATATAATTGTGCACGACTTATAGTTAGAAAGGGGTCTGACCTCGTGGGCGGTGACGCCAGAATGAGAATAACATCCCGATTCTCAGCTCAAGACAATTTAATAGTAGGTCTTTATGTTTGTTTGTAAATAAAATCCAATATTTGTTAAGCTATTTTTTGTTATTAAAGTCATTTTTCGTAATAAAAATTATTAGTTTAAGAAATTAACACTTGTTAGCAAATAACCGGTAGTGGTAATTCTTTTTCTTTTTAATATTATTGTACGGCATTGCCATTAATTCTACTCGGAACATTATACATTATCGGCACCGATATTACTGTTCGAGTAAAGTATGACGTGGGATTACTACGTCGCAATTAATTCACTCATACATCGTTTCCTATATAAATGGAGGTTGCACAGGAATTAAAATAATGTACAGTATTGTTAAAAGCATTTATCTTGTTTCCTATAGTCATACGCAAATCTCCGCCCAAGCAGGAGTAAGGTAGTGATACGGAAATTAGAATATCTTATTGACGGATAATATTCTTACTACCCCTTTTCGCTAAAATTTCATTCCCCTATTACTTATGCCTTTCCCTAACATATTGAAATTCTTTAGACTTACATTCTAAAAATTTATAAGAAGTGTGATGCTATAATATATTGTAGAGGCAAAAATAAAACCACTAGTCTTTTCGTTAAGCTCAAATAGGGAACCTATACGAATAGCTATGGGCCTGAATGATTTTGAATACGCTCGCAGCAAACGCCTGTTTGTACTTATGATGGCTGCTGTAGTACTTATCAGCTTGCCATTGTTATTGGACATCTTACTCCATGAGTCAATTTCAAATTTTCTTTTTAGATCACTAGATAACATTCTCACCTTTGCAGCTGGGAGCAAGATATGAATAAAAAATAGAATCAGGACTGTTAGTGGAGCGCCAAAATTTAAATACAGTCCTGGTGGTAATTTACCAAAAAATCTCACAAGACCATAGAAACAAGTGAGAATTATGAAAATCACAAAAGACAAGCAGAATTGCCAGAATGAACTTGAAAAACAGGAGTCAAAGCGATTAGCTAGTACTTGCCATTTTCTGTAGTTAATTGCCTTTCCAGTTCCCGTCCTAATCCTACCAATGCAAAAAAAAATGTAGTTATTTCTACCATTACGTGTTAATTTTGTGATATACATAACTTGCAAATGTTTTTTTTTGACGACCATACCTGTGACGAATGGCAGCCATTACCGTATCCATGTAAAGGGAAACAATTGACAACATAAAGAGACAGCTTCCCACCCGCTGGGCTACATACACAACGTGACATATGGAGAATATTTTTCTAGAAACAGAAGTTTGGTATGGAATAGGGACCATGGAAAACAAGTATAAAACTTTGGTAGGGTTTTTAAATGCAGAAATAGTGTCTACAGTGTTTCGTGATATAAAAAGGAAAAATATTCCTTTGAAAATTTTGAAGTCGTGTCGAATAGCTACGCCTTCCCCTAAAGAAATTCAAAAAAAAATTTGTAATGAACTATATGCATGTAATTAATTGTAGAAATGTAATGTATGCTTATAGCCTTTTTTATTTACCTTTTAAAATATTTCGAAATTCAATGAGTTTATTGTATAACGAAACTGTTTCATTCTGAGAAATCCAAACTTGTATCATAAATATTGTTACAAGCCCATTGAGGCTAAACATAAATAGTCTGAGATTTATTCCAGAATACATCTTTAATAGTTCTATATTGTAGTTATTATCGCCTGTGAGAGCCATTTCTCTGTGAACGGAGATTGAAAATGAGAAAATCGCCACAAACGAATATAGCAATTGTAACAAACAAAATACTACAGCTGTCACAAACCAGAAAATTCGAGTGCTCACTCGTCTGTCTCTATACAAGTGTCCAGTTCCATTTTCCCATTGAAACGGAATCAGTTTCAAAAATGAAAATATCCTCACTGCTTTTTCTAATTTAGGTATGGTCTTTTGGACTACCATTTTGGTTAGCAGATTTTTATTAGTTTTATTAGCAGAAAATTGTTCAACGACTGAATACAAACCGGAGCCGTAGACTGTGGACTGTGGACATACAGTCTGTCACACAGTGTAGCTTTTGGTATTGCACTTACAAAATAATTATTACTGCTTTCGTTTATTCGCAACAAAAAAGATATTTGGTATCTCGCCTATTACCTGTGATTCATGCAATTTTATTACTATCTTCATACGTTTACTTTATTAATTTTTATCTAGGCCACATCTAAACCATTTTAATAGGAATTATTACGACATGTTCTTCACTGAAAAGATAGCTACCTACATTTGATTGCAATATTCCATAATGACGTTTTGTAAGAAAATAAGGTATGGTAATTTTCTGGACAAAGTAGTAGTGATTTTTGTTACTTCCAAGTTATTGCATAAGATGTATGTACATAAAACTATAATCTTAAAGCCATAGTTGTTGTTGTACCGTACCGCGATGCTATCTACACATATTTATAGAAGCAATGTTAGAGTTGTAGCCATATAGCTATCATGATCATGACAAGGCAAAAAAAACTATCTGAAGTGGCTTGCCATATTTTATGCATATATATATCGTCTGTGAAGAACCAAAATGACCCATTTCCATTTTTAGCTAAAAGCAATATCCACTATCTACAAAAATATTTAACCATGTCTTAAAATAATTTAAATAGAACATCTTACACTTTTCAAAAATGTGCAAATGGAAAATTTTACAATTTTAAAAACCATCTAAATAGAATATTTGACACTTTTCAAAAACGTGTAAATTACGATTTTTACACTTTTCAAAATCATCTAAATAAAACATTTTACTCCTTTCAAAAACTCTTAGTCAACATTTTACGCATGTTTCTCAATTTGTTTTTATGACATAGCTCATTTTGATCCTAGTTTAAATTGGATATGGGTCATTTTGGTTCTTCACCGACGATATATAATTATATACCTTTAGCTATTTAAAACAAATTGGCAAACAAATAAGGAAATACTACCTAATTTACGAATAACTGGGAAGAGTAAAATTCAGTATGTGCGGAGTGGAGATAGCCTTTAATTGTCTTTTACTACTAAAAATAGTGTAATAAAAACAATTAATTTAATTTAATGTAATTATAATGAGATTATTATTAAAAAGGAATCTATAATAACGGTAGGTTTCCATTTTAACCCGATAGATGTGATAATTTGTTTGTTGTTGCTTTAAGCGAGTTCCATACATTTAATTGATCGATTATATTCTACAATTTACCATTAATTGCCTAGTTCCGGGGCCCAGCCTCGGCCATCATGGTGTGTACGTAATTATAATTTTGTTTCGAAAGCATTTTATTTTCCTAATTTCGTCTTTTGTAAATTATTATAAATGTATATGTTCCGGGTTTCGTATTAGAATTGACCTCTTTTTTTAATATTACGGTAACCATATTGCCATTTTACTGTTGTCATTCTTGGGTGACTTAGGTCGTAATGACGGTCGATGGGACCGAATGAAACCATGACAAAGTAATATTAAGGCATACGCAGAAAACAAGCGTAAACAAACGTTAACTTCACTATAGAAATTGTTTTAATGGAGCATCACTTTTGATTATTAATTATTACTACTTTGTATGACCACGAAACCACCTAAACCATTAGGTGTATCACCTTATTACGTGTGTACATTGAAAGCAGGTACTGAGAATATTAAGTTATAATGTCTGTATTTGACTATGTCAGCATTGCACTAATTGACTAATAAGAGTACCTACCTAAGTAATATCGCAAATGCGTTTAACGCAGAAATGTAAGTACATACATAGCGGTGATTATGTAGTATTTATTCCATTTGCAGAATCTCACGGGAACGGGAACAAGTTGTTAATTTGGTGGCTTGTAATAATTATTACAGTTACACATTTAGCTACGTGCGACGAGTAATTTAGAAGCTGTGTTTATTATCATAAAGTCAGTAATTAACATGACCACTTTAAACAAAGATTATGATTTTTTTAAGCAGAATATTACGGTTGACCGTGACCTTATATGTAAAATTTTGCAGTTCCGAAATAGTTGAAACGTAAATTTTGCTCATAAGATTTTATTTACAAGACGTTTCATTTTAGATCTTGCTGTACCTGTAGTTGTAGTACATTTAATGTGATAATTTATGTTACGTTGTATTGAAGTAGTATAACCATGTAAGTAGTCACTGATGCAATCATCTGAAACATAATTATACACACATGACACGTATGTAAATATATTAACATGCATTACAATGCGGGACTAGGACACCACGAGAGCTAGTCTAAACGGTAAAAATTTATTGCAGCGTAGGATTAAGTATATTTAAAAAAAAAAATAATTTCAATGAATTTAAACTGTAAAACTTTTAAACAACAATAAATTAATACATAGTAATATGTAGTGTTACTTACAGACGTTATTAGCCCGTTGTTAAAGCAGATAAAACCACCAGGCGCTATCCGCATTGGGGAACCAATTTGCCGCAAGGCAAACAATTGAATCTAAAATGATTTAAAATAAAATGTGAGATTTGAGTTGGTAGTAGCATAGTATCTTGTCAACTGTTTGGATTTTACATCAATTACGACACAAATAAAATTGTCACTAAATCAATAATCGTCAATACAAATTTGCAATTCTTGTAGCTTCAATTGAAATAAACAAACCTGAAGTTGATTTCCCTTTGTAAGATACTCCAAGTCTATTTTACCCAGCACTTTTACAAAGTCTGCCCCCTTGAAAAAAAGAATATATAATAAGACAATAAATTAATATATATCATAAATTTCCATTCTACATATTCCCATTACAAATGAATTTTAATTTGGAATTTCTTTATTTAATGGAACATTGCTCGATGTGTGTTTGACATTATCACGTACCACGTGTGTGATTTACGTCCCAACGCTGCAGATGCAAAGAATAATACAAATATTCCTCAAAATACCCAAAACCAGGCTGTGCAAAATACTTGTTAAAAGTGGGGACCAAACTGAGAGTATAACCAGAAAAGTACCAAAAACAATTGGAATCCCCATTACGCAGAGAATTAAAATTATTTGGAATTTAAAAACTTGGTTGAAGTTTTCAAATATATCCGTAAGATCGTTTGCCAGTTTTAAAATTTTCTTAACTTCGTAGTTGAGATTGGTTTGCGCATGCTCCAAGTTCAACTGTCGCCATGATTGTTTTTCATTTCCCGCTTCCATCTTGTTGGCCAGTATTGCTGCAAGGTTGTCAATTTTAAGGGTGAGTTTTTGAAAACAAATGCAGATTACTTTGCAAATGGCAAAAATAACCAAGTAAAACTGAATGAAGGTGAGTAAATCCAGGTAAAACAGAAGCCACATGGCTGCAATTAACATTGCAAATGGCCAGGAAATGTATGTAAACCATTGTACGGCCGCCTCTGCATGATCAACTGCCAGTACAATGCAAGTACTGAACATGATAAAGCCCATTACTATGCATATTTTGACGCCCAACTTTTGGAGCATTTTAACCATATCAGTAGGTGTGTTCGTAACTTTGGTTCCTATGGAAACGTCCTTGTCTTTTTCAACCATGGTTATTTCAATTTCGTAGATTCTGCTGAATATTTCTTGGAGGTTTTTCCAAAATATGACTATAATTCTAGACTAGGCTAAACTAGCAAGGCGGAGGCTGCTGGCACCTACAACAGTGCAGATTGTCGTGACAAGAGTGCCTACCTTGTAGGAAAGCCCTTGGTTGTTATTACCTCTCTGTGCGGCCTCATCTGTCCCTTCTGTTTCTGGGAAGATGAGTTCTTTGAAGTAACCCATGACAAGGAGACATGTAAATGTGAATGTAACATTGATGCAAGGGAGCAGACCCGGGACTGTGAAAAATTTGAATTCTAAATTGGGCAGAAGAGTAACAATGGGGGGAGGATGGGAACCAGACTCATTCCCAGATTGAGGGACATTTGTAGTAGAATATGAAAATGGCCAGAAACCACTGTATTTTGACCACCAAAATATTCTGTGAAATGCAGTGCTAATAACTAAGCTGTCAGAATTCTGTTTAAGATTTGATTGTGTAAACCAATTTAAGTTTCTTGTCAGAAACATTTTCTAATTGTTGTGGGAATTATTGTGTCCAGTTTTTCTATTTTGTAAACGAATTAAAAACATGCTACTATATAATGGTGCCAGCCAATATTTCGCAACACTGACCATTTTGTAAATGAAAATGCCAAAATACTAAAGTATTTATCCTCAATTTGCATAAAAGCTTTTGGTAAATTATAATTTATAAAATATAACAACTTGAAATTCAAGTTTGCAAAAATAAAAGCAATAATAACAACTATTAAATTATTCACTATCGATATTGCGATTGTGTATACATACCTAAAGTGACTAAATAAATTTTATTTTTGAAGTTTTTTTTATTGTAAACAGACATCTAATTTTGATTACTTGTTTTCCCATGTAACGTTTCTGTTAAAATTATTGTTGTTGCAAGTGTTGTCGTCAAGTACTGTACCACTTCCATATACTGGTTTCTTAATGGGCGGAAAAAAGTTAATTGAGAAATAAATCCTATTATAGTACTGGTATTTATCAACGGCAGAAGTCGTTATGGTGGAATGCAAATTCTCCCCAAAATACCAGCACATGTAACTAAGCGCGATGGTAATCAAACGTATTTGCAAAATTACGATAAGTAGATGTTCTAGCCATTGCCGGTATAGTGCTATTGGATAGGGTCACCGTGCCCAAAAATATGTTGTAATAACTCGTACAAATAGCTTCAGTAGAACAAAAATGTGACAAGAACTGCCTTAATATTATTTGAAGTTTCTTGCTATCTCATCAGTGTTTTAGCTCACATAATCCAATTTAAATGACAACTTAATTGCTCTAATGTTTCCTCCACAACTCGTTGATATCAATAACCTCTGCTTAAACAATTAATTACCTTAGCTATCAAAAATTAATTACTGCATACCATTTCCTTTAATTTGACATACATTGACAGCTTTGATAGTTGACATCTGTCAATCTGTCAGTATTTTAGTGCGCCTTTTTCAGACTTTTTCTATCGTTATGAACACAGTGTGAATTTACCACTTGTCTATAATCAATTGCTGGCAGATGGATTGTCCAACCGTGTTATTACCTTTATTAGTCCAATATTTAATTTCCATTAAAAAAATGTAAATACCCACACTCGTAATTACCCGCAGACGTCAATTGGCAACCCATGATTAAAAATGTTCTAGCTTTGGAATACCTAAACGGGGTTGAATAAACAAGAGAGATGTTTTTTAGTCCTTCAGTTCTATGCCAAGCGTGTTTATGTGACAAGGCATATTATTAATTCAAAAAAGCCAAAAAATAAAAAATAAAACTATAAAAAGGGTTTACATTAAAACAGCTCAGCAACACAACTATCGTTCAGAACTTTTAGTCCTGTCAAGCAGTCAACATATATTTCTAGAAAATGCAAACACAAAACCTAGTTCTAGCAACAAGTAAAATAATAGACAAATGGATACTTCACATACCAAAGGAAGTAGCAGGGCACTAAAATTAATTTCCACAATTTGTCTAATTCCATTCAATTTTGAACCAAAAACTGGTCAAATTTCCAAGCATACATCAGTATGGAGATCAACACTGTGGCGAATCTTCGCGATACTATTTGCTTCATGCACTTCGTACTTATGGTATCAATTTGTTAACCAACTACGTCAGCCCATTGAGCATTTAAACCTGAGTCATCTTTCACTTCATATTATTTTTGCTATATTTGATTGTTTCACAATTGCTGTTATTTGGGAGCACCGTGAAGAGGCAAGCCAGCTCATCATTGTATGGAAGGGAATTTTAGAAAATCCAAAACCAAAGAAACAATTAATTTATTCGACTATTATGAATTTTTCAAAACAAGAATTACTTATGGAATTTCTTCCGTATATTTATTTGGGATTTACAATTGCTCTCATGTCATTTTTCTTAAGTGATCCTACAAGACCTCAATTATTCTACCATTTGTTTAATTCCCAGTCCTTAGCCTTGTACATTGCTTGTGGTGTATTGGAAATTTTTGTCTGGGTTTTTTCACTTTCAAACACGTACGTTGGTCTGTACATTCATCTGTTTTTCCTTGAAAACACAACGTGGCGGCTCGAGTCTGCAATTATTAAATTAAAAGCGTATGTTAGAAAACAATATTATTTGTACTAAAAATTAGCTCATAAATTTAGTATGTAAAACCCATTTTGCATTTGCAGATGTGGACCGCCAAACAGATACAGAATTAAAGTTGCAATTCAGGAATGCCGCACGCTCAAAATGCTGATTCAATTCTTTAATCAAAGCAATTCAAAAGGAATATTCGCTTTCAAAATTGTCGTGCTCTCTATGGCAATCAGTGGGTTGTTTTTTGCTGTCAAATTGCATAATTCACACCTTATTCTTGCGTCTTTCAATTGTATAAATGGATTCAATAGCATTGTATTCTATACAGTTATTTATGAAAAAGCATTTCAAATTCCGGAACTTGTTCAAAGCTACAAAAATGCTATTTTGATCTCACTCCAGTTATCAGTATCAGACCAACTAAGCAATTCTATTCGGTGGGGCAATCGAAAAATTTTGCCACAGGATGAATTTAATCTTAAAATTAGACGGGAAGTAAGGTCAGTTCCAAATGTTGGAGTGGAAGTTGGTGGCTTTCATAAGATGGAAAGAATGTCCGCACTTATTTTTATAGATTTTGTGGCAAACAATGTGGCTAGTTTGTTGATCGCTTACATGTAACTGGCATTTGGTATATTTTTGTGCGCAAAATGTATTACCTACCTAATGCAGCTTGCTGTAAAAAGCTTTAAATTCTACACAAATGCCTTTTCCACTTCCAAATTCCACACATCCTTCAAAAAATATGTTAGAAAAAATTTATTGATCTCGTCGGCATTCATCAGTGGGATATTGATATTTCCCAGTAGGTCAATATAGTCAATACTCTAATGGCAAGTTACAGTCGCAAAGCGCATTTTTAGACATTTCAAGAATAGGGAAACTAATCAATAAAAAGTTTAATCAATAATTTAATTGACTTTGTTATGATTATAGCATAGACGGTGAGTTGGACAAGGACAAGGATACTACCATGAACTTGTAATATAAGCTTTTGTGTAACTTCTAGAGCTAGAAATTCAGAAACAGAAACTTGTATGCGTGGTGAATTTTGAACTAAAAATACTCGAGTTGCTGTTTAACCTCTACGTCACTTTTACGTAACCTTGGCCAGCTAAGCCTAAATTTTGCATAACCTCCACAGGTATGTACATAAATCAATAGTGTTTTGTCATATTCAAGCAGTCCTTGAACATTTTTGCACATACAAACGTCCACAGTAGCAGTATTCATATTTCGTAAATGTATATAACATAGATTTTTATCCAAATGCTTGTCTTATTTTTGCTACAAGAATTTTTTAATAAAATTCTTGATAGCAATGGCATTATGTATATGTAAACAAAGAAATGTAAACGCTTATTAGGGGTTTGGGAGCTGTGGCTATAATACAAAACTTGATGAATAAAAAGTATATAACTATACACACGTCATTACAGGAATTTAATTACGTACAAAAAATTATTTAATAGTCTAAACGCAATTAAAGATATATAGTACACCTACCGTATTTTCTCTAATATAACGCGGGTCCGGCGGGTCTCCAATACAGCGCGGGTCTCTAATATAACGCGGGGGGTCAGCCTTTGAGTTTTAATACAACGCGGGTCTCCAATACAACGCGGGTCTCTAATACAACGCGAGGGTTTGCTATGCTTTAACATTGCGCATACGTGGTTGGAAATGCAAAATTTTTAATACAACGCGGGTCTCTAATACAACGCGGGTCTCTAATATAACGCGGGCGGTAAACGTTGGTGTTTTAATACAACGCGGGTCGTTGTATTAGAGAAAATACGGTAACTTTATTAGAATATCTTTATAGATTAATGTTTCGAGCATTTACAATTGTTAACTATTTGCAGCTAGAATTATTACTTTATTGTTGTCCATGAATTAGTAGGTATACAAAAGATACACCGGGTATATCGAGAAATTATATAATTATATAGTTTATATTAATTACAGTAATATACGCAAACGTGTGGCGAATCAATGAAAAAGTTTCTTAAATGGCGTCTTGGCGTAATGTAATTAGTGTCTTGCAAACCGCAAAGATTGATTTCGACAAGCATAATAATACGACTACCTGTATGTCAAGTTCTTCGGTGCTGAAATAGTTAAAGAAATATGTTAAAATTGAGTTAATCGTTTTTATTTAATTACAAAGTTTTTTTTTCTTTCTGTACCTGTAGTAAGGCAGATGTATTTTTAATGTACTCATTTATGCTGCTACGTTGTACTGAAGTAGTATTACCATGTAAGTAGTGACTGTGGCAATCATCTAAAACATATGCATCATAAAATATGCATTAAGCGGCGCGTCTATAATACAAACTTTTATAGAGCTAATGGTTTAGTATATTTTAAAAATATGCCAAAATTCATATAATATAATCAATTTAAATCCATTTTTATGTTAAAAAAAGCTTAACCAAAAATGAAAGTATTTTATATGTATTGTGACCTACAGACGTTATTAGCCCGTTGTTAAAGCAAATAAAACCACCAGGAGCTATCCGCAGTGGAGAGCTGATTTGTCGCAAGGCAAACAATTGAATCTAAAATAAAATTAAACGAAATGTAAAGATTAGTGGATTAATCGTACCCAGATAACTCGTACCCACTTAACACTATGCAAATAGGTAAGGGCGCGATTAATTCAGGCGCTCCAACAAATGACATAGAAACGACTTCATAGTTCACGTACTAGTTTGTGAGTACGATTTATACAGGTTTGACTAATTACGGCACAAATAAGTAAATAAATCGTTCATGTTAATGAATTTACATTATTGCAGTTTTTCTTAAAGTTTTAGCAAACCTAAAGTTGATTTCCTCTTGTAAGAGATTCCAAATCAATTTTACTTAGCGCTTTTACAAAGTCTGCCCCCTTTAAAATAAATAATTAAAATTTAATAAGCCATTACCTAAAGATAGTATTATAATTCAATGCCCATACTACGCTACATCATTAAATAACAAATGAGTATAAAGTTTGAATCGAATTTTATATTTTAAATTGGCCTGAATTTTTAAAATTTAACGTTATTACGTACTACTTGTGTAATTTCAGTCCCGACATTGCAGATGCAGAGAATAATAAACACATTTTGCAAAATGTTCAAAACCAAGGTGGATAAAACACATCTTAAGAGTGGGGACCAAAATGAGAGTATAATCAGAAAAGTACTGAAACCAATTGGAATTCCCACTACGCAGAGAATTAAAATTATTTGGAATTTAAAAACTTGGTTAAAGTTTTCAAATATATCCGTGAGCTCGTTTGCCAGTTTTAAAATTTTCTTAACTTCATAGTTAAGATTCCTTTGCGCATGCTCCAAGTTCAACTGTCGCCATGATTGTTTTTTATTTGCAACCTCCATGTTAATCATTATCAGAGCCAGGTTGTCAATTTTGTTGGTCAGTTTTTGAAAACCCATGCAAATGACTTTGCAAATTGCTAAGATGACCAAGTAAAACTGAATGAAGCTGAGTAAATCCAGTTCAAATAAAAGCCACATGGCTGTGATTAGACATGCAAATGGCCAAGAAATGTAAATGAACCATTGTAACGCTGCCTCTGTATGGTCAACTGCCAATACAATACAAGTACTGACCATGATGCAGCCCATTACAATGCTTATTTTGACACCCAATTTTTCCAACAATTTAACCATGTCAGTAGATTCTTTTGCTGCTTTGGTTCCCATAGGAACGCTGTCATTTTCTTTTTTATCCGTTTTTATTTCAATCTCGTAGATTCTGCTGAATATTTCTTGGAGTTGTTTCCAAAATATGACAATACTTTTAGAGCATGCTAAACTAGCAAGGCGGAGACTGCTGGCACCGAAAACAGTGCAGATGGTAGTGAAAACATGGCCTACCTTGTAGGAAGGACCCATGCTCTGTGCTACCTGATCTTTTTCTTCCGACACTTCTGGGAAGATAAGTTTTTTGAAGAAACCCATAAAAAGAAGACAAGTCAATGTGAATGTAACATCGACGAAAGGGAGTAAGCCCGGGACTGTGAAAAATTTGAATTTTAAATTAGGTAGAAGAATAACATTGGGCGGTGGATTGAAACCATGCTCATTCCCAGGTCCCGGGACATTGGTAGTAGAATAAGAAAAAGGCCAGAAACCACTGTATTTTGACCACCAAAATATTCTGTAAAATGCAGTGCTAAGCACATCAGCAGAATTGGGTTTGGTCTTGGATTGTCTCAGAATCTTTAAGCTTTTTGTCAGGAACATATTATAGAGGTGGAATTTGTGTGCAGTTTTTGTATACGGTACAAGTGTTATAAAAATTGCTAAAAGTTTTAAGCGATTTTTTTGCAACACTGACCATGTTATAAATGAAAACGCCAAAAAACTGTAAAGTTTGCATCATGAATTTGCGTCATAGCTTTTTGTAAATTATAATCTATATAATGCAGCAACTTGAAATTCAAGTTTACTAAAAATAAAAGTAATAACGATTAAATTATCCACTATCAATATCGCGATTGCCCATACATATCTAATAAATTATATTTTTGAAGTGTTTTTAAAAACTGACAAAAAAACTAAAAAAATAAATGTTTTCAACAAACATTTTATTTTGATGATTAGTTTTTACATGTAAAGTTAAGGGTAGAGTTGTTGTAAGTGTTGTCGTTAAGTACCGTCTAACTTGCATAAACTGGTCGCTAATCTACCTTACTGCTTTATCTTAAGTTGGTAGGTGGTTACTTCAGAATACTTGTGTGACCCGACCAATATAAGTAGTGAGACTATAATAGAAAATATATAATGAATTGTTGCATTATGTATATGACATGTAAAGTCACATAAGAGATTTTTGCATTATGTGTATGGTATGTAAAGTCCCAAAACAAATGTTTGCATTATGTATATGACATGTAATGTCCTATAAGGGATTTTTGCATTATATATTACACGTATAAAGACTTCTCGCCTAAAAACCCGGCTTGGTGGTTTGACGATGCTACGGCATGGTCACACCACTGAGTCGGGCCAGCCAGTCACGCTCAGGATTGGAGTTGGTGTTGGTGATTTTCCTGGCTGATGGGTGGGGAGAAGAAACGGGGTGTTGTGGAGAACTAAGGTGAGTGGGTGCTTTCCGTACATTTATCTGTGACAGTTCTACTGTCTGAGACAGAGATGTTGGATGGCTTAATGTAGGTACCTACTGCCTCTCACTGTATGTTTCATATAGTTCAATACATTCATTCCCACTCTCTCTACTCTGTGCTACAGGGGTCATTACCCAATAACTTTTGCATTTGAGTTGTGGCTGGTGGGTGTTGAGTACTGGCGGATCCCTTTCTCTTCTTGACTTGGCGGCTCAAGATGATTTAGTGGAGTTACCAGTGCTCGATCCCTCTGCTTGCAGGAAAAAAGAATGTGAATATCTCTAGTAGTGGAGTATAAATATACAAACTCCGCTGACATTTGGTCGTAATTAAGTATACACTATCCATGTTTGAAGATAAGTATAAGCGATACGGAACTTGAGTGACATGTTCATACATGCCCACCAAGATTCACATCGTAGAGCAACTGATTGAGAGACATAACCGCGAGGTTCAAAATTCTCAATAATCATACATACATACATACATACATACATACTTCCCGCCTAAAATTTTGCTCCATTCCTATTCCGCCTAACTTTTCCCTCCATAATCCGTTAGAAAAATATTTAAGCGGTGACGTATATAGTTGAGTGTGAAAAGCTCGACTTGTGTCTTGCCGGCTCACCCTCAAACGTCTAGGTAATCACTGAATATAATAATTTAACACTTGCTTTATTATTGCTTAAGGATATTATGAGGTAACAATAAAGGAAAAAATTATCTATAAGCATGTACAATACACTGAACCCTGTCAACTCGGCTTTCCAAAACAAAAATAAGATGACGAGTTTAAATGTGTTTGTTAGTAAAGTACCGCTAAACTAAAACCACTATAAACGAATAAAGCAGCATGAATGACTCAAGCTAGTTGAGTAATGTGTTGTAGGTCAAAGCACAGTATCGTCAAAAAAGAGAAAAATGAGTTCGTCGATACAAACACTGACCAAAGCTCGGCTTTAATTTACCACCAGCTGAGCGTATTGTTCCTAAAAAAAGAGAAAATTGAGTCAGACGAAAAAAAAGACATATTAAAAGTAACTGTGGAGGTTCAACAATTTACCACCATCAAAGCATAGTGGTCCTGAAAAACGAGAGGTTAGTGAAAAAAGGCTGGCCAAAGCTATTTGACTCCAAAATGTCCACCATTAAAGCAGTGTTTTCTTAATAAAAGAGAATGGTGAGTTTGTGGAAATCAAGACAGACCAAATTTTCCCAAGTAAAATTAAAGTACTTTGAGGCTTACCCTTTAAAAAGCAAAGCGAAGGGCACAATAAATCCTTCATTTGTTTTACCTTGCCTTGATTTGACTAGCAATTCTCGGCATTTACCTGTTTCACAAAGTTTTTGTTTTATTTCCTAATTTTAAATTTCTGAATTTTCAAAATGAAACACATTGAAGAAGTTGTATTTTACCTTGTTGGAGAAACTAAGTTTGTTGTTAGACACATACTTTGTCAGTGTAAGTGGCAGGATACAAAAACCTTGAAAAATGCGTTAGAGAACCTTGACCGGATTCTCAAGAAGGTTAGAGCTAAGTGGGTGAAGTTCCAGACCCTTCTTTTTTTACACTGACTTTTTTAACCGAAGGATCTCGTAACGATGAAAAGACGAGCTCATGGAAGTAACTGTTGCTCAATCCGAACCAGACGATGAAGTTGTCGTCATATCTCTTACTAGTTAATTATATTTCTATATTTTTAATTTGCGTAATTGCTAGTATAAATATTTGTGATATAAATAAAAAAAAACAAACAACGTTTGAATTAGAAAATTTATAAATTTTTGCTTTGTTATTTTATCTTAAAAAATGAGGAAGGTCAGGTTCAATTGATGGTTGCCAACAGTAGAACCGTATCTTCTCCTGTAGTTTTTTATGACGATGCTCCCGTAGCCGTTGGTTATAATGCATAACCAGCATTTGCCAAGGATGCTCCACTAGCATGTGCCAATGGTGCTTCACCACTATTTGCTAATGATGCTCAACCAGCCTTTGTCAATAATGCTTTGCCAACCTTTTTCAGTGATGCTTCGTCAGTCTAAAATAAAGTACGCATCATTGTTGCGTCTCCGCGCTCATTTTAGCTGGACCTTTCTAGACTAGTACTGAGCTGGATACGGTCAAATGATTACTCTCGCATACATAAACCAAATTAAGCGGATAAAACAGTTGGGTTACAACATAAAAAGGAAGCAGATTGCAAGGATTACATTAATTGCAGGCTTAGATTTCATTTTTTCTTTTCTAGAGAATGAGAAATTGATGGCCACGTACCCAACAATACTATTGCAGTCCATGAAATAAACCCTTAACTCCCTTTAGTGAACCCTCTACCCCTACCTTTCTCCTCTACATGAGCTTCGCCCTACCTGCTGGATTAATCCTACCTCTACCGGATTCACCAAATTCAACAATTGCAACAACTAGAAATAGGACAACGCATTAGGCTGGGGATGTCTACTACACCATTTAATTTACGTGTAAAAATCCACTAACTAGAAGTTAACTTACATTCACCCTCACCTTAGGCGAACTGTCTTAAAAGGAAGCAATCTCTGTGCGTCCTAAAAATATAATACGACAGTGGTTATTAACGCACTCTACCAACAATAAGCAAATGTAATGTGAAACCTACTGCTTCTTTGAACGCGCGTGTTCCTAAGCCTTATCAAAAAGTTTAGACAAAAATAAGTGACATGTTGAAAACATTAAATGTATGTTTGTTCTACTATATAACTTTTTAAACTTCTACAATTAGGTGTAAAACATTTTTGTATGGAAAACAAATTATAAATTCCGTTTTTAAAAATCTTATGACCTTTATTTTGCTTGTAAGATTTACCCCATCTACAGACTACATTGTACTTTCTACCTAATATCGTAGGTTTAATAATCTCCACAATTTAAATAATGCATGTCACTTATCATAAACAAATGAATGTCACTAAAACCCAGAACTCTAATGTCACTAAAAATTAGAATTTAAATTTTCATGAAGAAAACCTAGCTGAAGTATGCCTTGCAGATCTTCTAGAACGTAGTAATTTTTGTAATTAACTGTATAGTAAAACTGGTCAACGTGGATGCTATTTTGATCTGTGCATGATCACATTTAATTTTGAAGAGGATTTAGATAGGCATACTATAGGCTTTTCTTCTTAATTAATTAAACATCCTGTTAGGTGTTATGTAGAACCTATACCTATTCCTTTTGAAACCTTATTATTAATTAATGATACAACATTAAAATATAGGTAACTTTAAAATTACCACATTTTTGAAAATAAAAACTCTTTATTATTTTTCACTACCCCTTAGTTAGTAACAGCTATTAAAAAACAGCTCGCTTTATTTAAACAAGTAAAATCTGTGAGCATATACTATGCGCTTTCAAGAAACAAGATTCTGAAACACCTGATATAATAAATTGTGTACAATCTTATGCCTATACTGAAGTTAATAAAAATGGTGTTAACAGCATTTTATAAATTTTTTGGTTTTGATATAAAATACAACCAATAACAATTTTAAAAATGACACTTTCGGTCTTACGTTAGATTAAGTAGTAGCTTTTGACATGATACTAGTTGATTATATACCAATATAGGGACGCTTACGCGTTTAAAAGGTATTCTTGGTATACAATGTACAAAATTTATCATTAGTGTAGATAACAGTAAGAAGCAATTAGGTATAGACAAAGAACTACAGCGCCAGGGAAAAATTAAGGGAGTTCTCAGCGGTTTGCAACTTACCGTAATGTCCAATCCCAGACGTCTTGTGATCCCGTGTGACCTGAGTATTAACTCATTACAGCTGTTTAGTTTTACACATTCATGTAACTACACTGCACAACTACACTTTGTCAATTAAACACCTTGCCTCATTTATTTTCACAATAGTGTACATTTCCGCTTGAAATATTTCAAAATTCATGCATCACACATATACTCATGCAATCTTATTGACCCATTCACACATTTATACGCACATTTATTACCACATACACATAAATCCATAACCGCTTTACACATTTATTTAATATAACCTACATCACACATATAATTAAACAATCACACTTAACCATTTACAAATATATACGCACATTATATAACACATATACATAAATATATATATACTTTACACTTTTATGCATAAACACCTACTACACACATATCATTAAACAATCACATTTACCCATTTAAACATATATTGGCACATTTATTAATACATATACATAAATTCGTAACTGCTTGACACATTTATTTAAAAATACCTACATCGCACATTCCAATATACAATCATATTCAACTAATAAACATATATACGCACATTTAATATTAAACATATATAACACATATATGTTAACACATTTATTTAAAATTTAGTTAGACGTTGTAAATAAGTAGTTTTAAAAATTTTAAACTACTACGTGTCACTTCTGTAATTTTTGTCCCGACACTGCAGTTGCAAAGAATAATAAAAATATTTTTTTAATATTTAAAACCACGTTAGGCAAAACGCCTCTCAAGAGTTGGGACCAAAATAAAGGCATAATGAGAAAAGTATGGAAAACGATTAGGATCCCTAAAACGCCGAGAATTAAAATCATAAAATTTAATAACTTGGTTGAAATTTTCAAATATATCAGTTAAATCATTTGCCAGTTTCAAAATTTGCCTAACTTCATAGTTAAGATTGGTTTGCGCATGCTCCAAGTTCAACTGCCGCCATGATTGTTTTTCGTTTTCAGTCTCCATGTTGTTTGCCACTATCGCTGCAAGGTTGTCAATTTTAAGGGTGAGGTTTTAAAAACCCATGCAGATGACTTTGCGAATAGCAAAAATGACCAAATAAACTGAATGAAGGTGAGAAAAGTTGAAATAAAAGCCACGTGGTTGTATTTAAAATTGCGAATGGCCAGGAAATGTATGTGAACCATTTTATAGTAGCCTCTGAATGATTAACTGTCAATACAATCATGATGCAGCCCATTACTATGCTTATTTTGATGCCCTATATTTCCAACGATTTAAACAGGTCAGTAGAATTTTTTGCAGCTTTATTCCTTATAGGATATGTTCTGACAACTGACAATGTGTTTTCTGCCTTGTGAGATGGTCTGCCTGCTCTTCTTACTACATGCATACTAATTACGTCTCACATTGAGCTTAATAAACCTCGAGCTGTCCCATTCTCCAGCTCAATACTGTTGACTGCTTTTAGACTCGCAGACGAAACTAAATCAAAATTTTACTGTAATTAATTGTACCTCTAGACGTTTACTCCATTTAACTCTAATAAACTGATCAAGTGTGAACCAGTTTACAACTTACACCAATAAAGAAAATTATAATTAATTCAACAATAGCGACGACGTTCAGTTAATTTTGTAGAAGCAGTGATTCAAAATTTGTAACTTTTGTGAGTTTTCGTTTGCAAAATCTTCACAGTCAATAATGAAGAAATCTCCTAGTAACCACCATCGTTGCCGTTACCTTCAGTTCTCGACTAAAATTTTGGTTGCATTATTCACTTTTATGGTGATTATTTCGTTCAGCGGATGCGACGCAATTGAGGAGCGCTTCATCCAAATCCCAGCGTTGAAAAAAGTTGCTCAACTTGGTTATCTCTTTAACGAAAAATTGAATACTTTTATCCCTGTGACTGTGTTTAGACGAAATATTCCTAAAGAATTCATTACTGAAACTCAAACGGCGGATATTAGGACTTCCACGGGAATTACTGACTCATTAATTGACACATATAATTTTTTCAGTGTAGATAAGAACACGGCCGTCAATATTCTTATAGGGATTATAAAGCCACAAGGTGCTTTAAGCCTTCTCGAGGGGAAGACGCAATCCTCACAACAGCAGCAAATGACCGGGACTCTCCTCCACAAATATCAAACCCTCCATCAAAACCTGGAGGCATTTCAAGTTTTTAAGACAAGCTGAGGAGAATTATAACAAGGATGTTATGGGCCATATAGAAGCGACGCATGTCGTGACAGGGATAACATGGGGGAGTCAAGTGGCAGTCCAAGTCCAACTACAGCCCGGTTCGGATTTAATTGCTACAAAAAATAACCCGCAAATTTTCAGAAACTTACTTAGAAAAGAACTGCGCAGTCTCAGGGGGCATTTAACTCCTTTGGACGAGCTTCCATCCAAGTTTTCCATGACTGTCACGAGTGACGCTCCCCTATACTCCTGGAAATTCCAAAAACGGGTGCACAGGTTAAAGGATTGCTGAGCTAAGTACCGAGACTCGTCGGGGACCTAAACGAAGGAAAAGGAGTCCGCTTTGGCTACACTCTCACCCCCATCAATCTAATTAGAAAACATTTAGGGGTCAATTTGCAAAACAGCACGGCTACCAAATTAAGTGAGTTCACATTGAACGAAATCATTGAAGTTTTTCAAGACCTCCATTCTGCCTTAGTTCAACTACACCAATTAAATGACAAAATTAAAAACTACTCAAATAATAAAGATAATTGCATACCCCAACAAACAGAAATTAAATTGCAAGGCTTTCAATCCAAGTTTAGGAATTTCAAAAATAATTTCACTACCTCAGTTAAAAATTCTTTAATTCAA